>CM038475.1:6084877-7302377 GCA_021464305.1 Kandelia obovata
GATGACAAATAGTTAAAAAAAATAGCTTAGTACCTAACTTACCCCACAAAGTCTTCTAGAAGTAGCTTAAGAACTTTGTATCTCAATCTGAAACAATGCTTAATGGCATGTCATGCAAACGTACTACTTTTCTAAAGAATAAGTCAACCATATTGTTTGTATCATCAGTTTTATAACATGGGATGAAGTGTACCATCTTTAAAAATCTATCAACAACAACAAATACAAAATCCCTACTCTTTTTTGTTTGTGTCAATCCTAGTACAAAGTCCATAGATAAATTAACCCAGTGATGGCTAGGTATGGGTAAAGGGGTATACAAGCCATGGGGTAAAACTCTAGATTTCTCATGTTTGCATGTTATGCATTTCTCACATATCCACCCTAATGACCCATTAGACCACCCTGATGAGCTTCTCTCACAACAAACTCCCTTAAAAGACTCATAGGCATGCATAAATGATTTTCCTTAAATAAGAAACCCTTATGCCTATAAAACTTCTCAAAGGTTGACGTCTCACAGGCTTTCTATAAATTAGCAACATTAGGATCATTCACATATAAATCCTTAATATTTTTAAATCCTAATAAGTTTGTAGTAAGTGTACAGATAAGGGCATACTTGCGAGATAATGCATCAGCTACCACATTTTCCTTACCTTGTTTATATTTGATGATGTAGGGAAAGTTCTCAATGAATTCAATCCACTCGGCATGTCTTTTGTTCAACTTTCCTTGTCCCTTCAAATGCTTCAAAGATTCAGGGTCAATATGGATGACAAACTCCTTGGGCCAAAGGTAATGTTGTCATGTCTCTAAAGCTCATACCAATATATACATCTCTTTATCATAAGTAGGATAATTAAGGCTTACTCCACTTAGCTTTTCACCAAAGTAAGCAATAGAGCGCTTTTCTTGCATCAAAATAGCTCCAATGCCAATACCTGAAGCATCACACTCAATCTCAAAAGCATTTGCGAAGTTAGGTAAAGCAAGTGAGGGTGCAACAATGGTGCTAAAGTCCTTAATAAAGCGTCTATAGAAACTAGCTAAACCATGAAAGCTACGCACATCACTAACTGACTTAGGTGTATACCAATTACGAATTGTCTTAACTTTTTCCTCGTCAGCCTCAACACCTTTAGCATTGACAACATAGCCAAGAAATGTGATTTGATTAGTACAAAAGGAACATTTCTGTAAGTTAGCATACAATTTCTTAGAACGTAAAACACGTACAATGGAACATAAATGATCAAGATTATCTTCTAGGGTTTTACTATACACAAAAATATCATCAAAATACACAACTACAAATTTACCAATGAATGGACGCGAAACATGATTCATTAGTCACATAAAAGTACTGGGTGTATTAGTGAGACCAAATGACATAACAAGCCATTCATACAAATCGTACTTAGTTTTGAAAGCTATTTTCCACTTATCTCCCTCTCTCATCCTAATTTGATAAAATCCACTTTTCAAATCAATTTTAGAAAAGACACATGAATCATGCAATTCATCCAACATATCATCTAATCTAAGTATGTGGTGACAATACTTTACAGTGATTTTGTTGATTGCTCGACAATCAATGCACATCCTTCAAGTCCTATCTTTTTTGGGTACAAGTAGGATAGGAACATCACATGGACTTATGCTTTTCCTCATATATCCTTTGGAAATAAGCTCTTTAACCTACCTTTAACGTTCCTTTATCTCCTCAGGATTACTCTTATATATTGGCTAGTTAGGGATGGATGCACCCAGGATGAAATTAATTTGATGCTCAATTCCTTTATTACGTGACAATCCATTTAGAACATCGTCAGGGAATACATCTTCAAATTCCTGCAATAGAGCTACAACAACACTAGGTAAAGATGGGTCAAACTTGTTAGTATTAAAATAAGCTTCTTTGTACAAAAGTATGATCATATACTGTTTGGCATAGAATGCTCTTTTGACATCACTTTCTTTTGCATAGGAACTCTCTCTTTTCTTCTATTTCTCTTATGTCCCCACATTTTCTCCTTTCTTTTCTCTTTTATCAATCTCTCTTTTATGTTCACTCTCATTTTGAATCCTTAATTGATCCTTATAAGCTTGTTGAGGTGATAACGGTACAAAAGTGACGGGTTTTTCATTCATTACAAAGGAATATCGATTCTTGAAGCCATCATACACAACTTACCTATCAAATTGTCATGGTCTTCCTAATAGAATATGACCCACGTGCATAGGTACAACATCACATAAAACTTCATCGTGGTACCTTCTGATAAAAAATGATATAAGCACTTGCTTATTTACCTTGACTTCACCACTCTCATTCAACCACTGAAACTTATATGGCCTAGGATGCTTCATGGTAGGTAAATTCAACTTCTCAACCATAGTTGTGCTAGCAACATTAGTGCAACTTCCACCATTAATAATCATACTACATACCTTATCTGTGATCAGACACCTTGTCTGGAAGATATTATCTCGTTACACCTCATTTTCTTCCTTTACTTACACATTCAAAGCTCGCCTTGTAACAAAAGCTACACCATTAACCGAATACTCCTCTCCATCACTTTCACCTTCTAATGATGGCACAGAATCATCATCTAATTCACTTTCAGTTTCAACATCTTTATTACTTCTCAAAATCATTGCATGCTTATTTGGATATTAAAATGCAATGTGACCTTTGACCAAACATTTAAAACATTTAACATCTCTATTTTTACTCGGTTGGGGTTCAAAATTAGCTATGTCCTTGCTAGAATCTGCATTCTTGTGCTTGGATAGCTCGATTTTAGACTTGTAATTGGCCATCTTGTGCCTTTTACTCCCATTGGGCTTCTAAGATGAGGTAGAACTCGAATTCTACCCAAACTGTATGGAACCTTTTCGTATAAGTTGTCTTTCAACTTTCATTGTCATGTGCACCATGTTTTATAATTTCACATAGTGTTGCAACTCAACCACATTTGCTATATCCCTATTTAGCCCTTGCAAAAATTAAGTCATGGTTGTCTTTCTATCTTCTTTTACATTCACTTTAATAATGGTAATCTTCATCTCCTTATGGTAGTCCTCCACACTTTTGGTACCTTAAATGAACCCTTGCAGCCTTTGGTACAACTTCCTATAACAGTGATTAGGGAAAAATCTCCTCCTTATGATAGCCTTCATATCCTCTCATGTATCAATAGGGCGCTTATAATTCCCTCTCCTAGTCAAAACAAGTTGATCCCACCAAATAATAGCATAATCAATAAATTTAACTGCAGTAAGCTTTACCTTTTTCTCCTCGAAATAGTTATGGTAGTCAAAAACTAATTCAACCTTTTTCTCCTATTCTAGGTATGCATTAGGATCATTATTACCTTGGAATGGAGGAATTGTCATTTTAATACTGCCCAAATTATGGTCATAGGTGTCTTGTCTCCCAAATTCTTTTTGATCCCTTCTATTGTTAACAGTTCTAACCATAGTAATTTGATCGTCAAATTCATCATCTTCTTCTACATCATTTTCATGGTCATATGCACGTCTCAACTACCTTCTTGCTTTAAGAGTCTCATATTCCCCATGCCTCCTTTGCAACTCTGCTATTGTATTAGTTTGCTCCTTCATCCTCTCCCTCATATCATCAAATCTAGTATTCATAAAGGACACATCACTAGCTCCCTCCTAAGCTGGACCTTTTTCTTTGGACGTCATAATATTACTTTTACACAAAATAATTAAAATATCTCACAGAACACTCCCTTACATGTTTCACTCAAAAGATGGTGTCACACTCCCTCGTGTTTACACTCTTGATGGATTTTTCTTTATATGAACTTTCACTCTTATCTTTCACCACTCAGATTTCCCCTTCCAGCCCTATAAAGAACTAAACAACGTAAATCAAGAGTATTGATTTTGAACAGAATAACATAAATGGCGTAGAATTTAACAATTTGGAGAAAAATGAATTAAAAACGAAAAAGGATATCAAGGCAAACAAACTAAACTCACAAAAGTTAGGATAGGGGTAGTTAAACCTTGAGGACAAACTTGGGTAACATAATAGGAAAATAGATGGTAGAATTAGAGTTAAGCAAGAAAACTTTATTATTATCGTGGCCAATATAACCAAATTTTTAACCTTATCAATAACTTGAATTTGATGTTCTCTTTCTTTTGTTCTCCTTCCTTCATTTTCCTTTTTTTTTTTTCGTTGATCCTTCTTTTTGGTTTTTTTTTTCTTTTTCTCAACGTAAAATAATAGTAGAATAATTAGATACAATAATTAGAATTAAAATTAACACGTTTAAGAGATTAAAAAAACAAAAAAAAGAGACAAGGATTATAAATAAACAAATTTGTGCATTTGAATGGTAATGCACATAATAGACAAACTAAACAGAAATAAATAAATCACAAGTAGAAAATTGAAGAGTGAGTGAATTCAACCTGATTTAGAACTAGGCTCTAATACCAACTAATGCAGAAAACCCCAAAAAGACTTGGCTTAAGGACCCAACACACACAAGGAATCAAAGAACAACCAAAAAAGTTAAACCAGAGTTAAATAGCACAAACCCTAGACCCAACATTCGAAGGAACATGAACATAGAGTATTTAAGAAGGATATGGATGCCACACTCCAAAAAAGAAAGGAATTGAGAGTGATATGTCAATTGGAATGCCACAAGAAGAAATACCTCTTGATAAGTTCTTTAGTCCTCAAAAGAATCGAGGGAGAAAATTCTTACTTTCTATTTCACTCAAAGTTGTCTGATTTTTCAGAGCTTATAAGGGGTGCCTATTTATAGGTTAAGATAGCAATCCTAAAAAGACATAAATTCCTACTTAGGAAAAATCCTTATTTGAAGAAATTCCTAACAATGGACAAATTCCAACATAGACAATAAACTCCTATTTAGGAATGAATGCTATTAATTAGTATAAGTCATCATGTACTCCAATTATATTAATTAGACCTCTACTCTTTATCAAACTTGAATTCACACTATTTGAAACTTAGTTGGCCTAAATGTCATCAATTAGCCCATTTAGTGCTTCTTTAATCTGTCTGGCTCTAGCTCATGTTATTGGGCTTTCTGGAATATGTAATGGACCTTTTGCATCCATTGAAGCTCCAGCTTATGTTATTGAGCCTTCTGAAATGTGCAATAGACCTCTTGTATCCATTGAAGCCTTCCACCAATTATCTCTATGGTTCTCATCTTTTTGTTAACCTTAACTAGACACCAAGTATCAAAAATATTTTCCCGTTGCATCTCAACATCCTCCTCCTCTTTAATCTGCATACTAAGGGATCTTCTTATTACTAAAAGACTTCCATCATGCTCTTGATACTTTATCCCTTCATCAACATCACTAACATCTTCTAGAAGTGGCATTTGGTCTTTATCACTAGCTTCACTACCAGACACATAGTCACCATTCTCCTTAAGATACATGGTTCTCTTGTTGAGACATTGTAAAGCCACATGACCCCTACCTAAACATCTAAAGCATTTGATGTCCCTAGTTTTTTCTTAGGTGACCTTAAGTTTTTCTTCAAAATTTCCCTTTTCAAAGCTACTCCCACTAGTCTTGGGTCTATGTGAATTGGTTTTAAACTTTGGAGTCACCTTTTCTTCCTTCGTCCCCTAGTTTAGCTTCCAAAAGATGAATTTAAGTTCTAATTATAACTAGAAATACTCATTCCTTTAAGTTGTCTCTCAATTTTCATGGCAATGTCGACCATGTCTTCAAACTCTACATAGTGTTACAATTCTACGACATCAGTTATGCTTCTATTCAACCCTTAAAGAAACCTAGTCATGGTTGTCTCCCTATCCTCCATTACATTTTTCTTAACCATAGCAATCTCTATCTCCTTATGGTACTCTTCTATGCTCTCAAAACCTTGCATAAGGCTCTACAATTTATTATACAAATCTCTATAATAAGAGCTAGGAACAAATTTCCTTCTCATTATAGTCTTCAACTCATTCCAAGTTTTTATGGTTCTCTTAAAGTTTCTTCTCCTAGTGGTAACCAGATGGTCCTACCATACTACAATATCATTAATGAACTTTACCATAACTAACTTCACCTTCTTCTCTTCAAAGAAGTTGTGGTACTCATATATTAATTCTACCATTCATTTTCAATCCAAATAGACATCAGGGTCAGTTTTCCCTTAGAAAGAAGGTATTTTTATTTTAATACTAGTAAGATTTTTTTTTTTACTCCTTCCTCCACTCTATTTCTATTATCCCCACCTCCATTGTACCTATCATAAACATTTTCATTGTCTTTTACTCCTCTACCTTTCCTATTACCATGTCTTCCTCTAAGTTCACCTTTGAAATTTATACTAGCATTATCACAGTCATTATAATAATCATCACCATCTTCACCAAAATCATGTTCAAATTGCTCCTTCATGACCCTTCAAGTTGGCCTTTTAAGATTCACACTCAATTCCCCTTCTATTTTATCCATCATATATTGGGCTTCCTAAAACATTTGCTCAATCCGATCAAAATTCTACTCTAAGGATTTCATAAGCAATTTGAAGTCTAGAATAACTACCTCTCTTTATGTAGGAAACTATCTTCTTTAGCATTACACATTATACATGCAAGATTTTTTGTAAATAAAGAATATACCTCACAAAACTCACTCCCTTATGTGTTTGCTCTCCAGTCGACTATAGTAGTCCTCAACTCTCATGTTTCACATAATGAATTGCAAGACTCTAAGAGTTCTTTCAATAGTTATAGGCAAACTAAATTCTAAACAAACAAAACTTGAATATATCAATTCTAAACCTACCTTTTCAAAGAAGTGACATGATCAAAGAAAATGGGCAATAAAGCAAATAGAATGACAAGGAATTTAATGATATAAGCATTGCAATCAACAATAATCAATTATCAAATATAATTGAGGAAATGACCAATTAAATAATGAAGCCTTTTTTTTGGATAATCCAACCAACGATGAAGAACACACAAAAAAAAATGATGACAAAAGGATAACTAATATGAGTTAGAGCTAAAAGCTTTGATACCAAATGATATGAACTCTGATTATATATAAACAAAACTAGAACCTAACACCAATGTGGGTATCAAATCATTTTAACAAAGGTTAAAGGATTGGAGTTTTGACCCAATGATTATAAATCAAAACTATAGGATTCAGACGCCACTCTTAACAATGACAAAGTTGAAAAAGATAAGTCTATTGAATCAACACACTCAAATATGAAAGTTCAGAATTAGTTCTCAAAAAACCAAAAAAAATAGCTCATACACTCATCCAAAAATCTGGTCCCCCTCCAACCATCCTTTTTTTTTTCCCTTTTTACATGTTAACCCCCCAAAACTCTAGCTAATAAGATGAGCTTATTAAGAAAATTTATCCAGCCCACTAAATAATAATATAACCCATGAAAATAACCCCTTTAAATGCCCAAACATGGGCTCTCAACTCTAACTTCCTTTCCAAGGCCATGGTTTTCATATTCCTCCATAGATGACACATTTGCAATCCCTAATGAAGCTTTCACCATCCTTAACTCGTGTCTAGCAACTTCCTATAAGTAAATGTCACACAACAAGTTGTTGAGAACTTCCTTTATTTTCTTTGACCTTGCTTTTGTCATTGGTCCTCTAAGATTTTGTGAAGTATCAACTCTCTTGTTGATTTGATCTAGTACAATATGGCTTCCATCAGGCAACCTTTGAAAATTTAAAAAAGACAATGAGTAAGGCATTAGTGTTGGTGTTACTAGATTTCAACAAGGCCTTTATCCTCAAAACTAATGCTTATGATGCAGGAATAAAGGCAATGTTGATATAGAAAGCGCATCTTATAGCATACCTTAATAAGCCTTTAAATTCTATAAATAGAAGGTTATCAGTTCATGAGAAGGAATTCTTGGCAATTTTGATGGTAGTGTCAAAGTGGCACCATTAGCTTAAAGGCTAACAATTTTTTATTAAGATAAACCATGAAAGCATTAAGCATTTATTGTAACAACAACTACATACTTACCTTCAACAAAAAAGAGTCACAAAATTGATGGGATTAAAATGTGTAATCCAATATCAAAAAGGGAAAAAGAATAAGGTGACAAACATATTATCCTGATAACACGAAAGTTAATCTTCTGTTATCACCATAATGGATGGAAAATATGGCCAATAGCTATATGGCTGATAAGCTGCTTCCAGAGCTGATAAAGGTAACAACGGGGAGTGAAAATAAGGAGGCCAAGCATAGCTTTAAGCAAGGAATTTTAAGGAAGAGGAAACACATCTATATTAGGAGTAGAGGGAACTTATGGAAAAAATTGATTAAAGTAACGCACAAGTTGGCCATTGGTGGGCACTCGAGGGTATGTGCTACATATGTTCAACTTAAACAAAATTTCTTCTACCACACATGAAGAAAGAGGTGCACCAATGGATCAAGCCTTGTGACATTTTTTTATGCTACAAGCTAAAACATGTACAGTACACTAGCTTGCTTCAACCCTTGTCAATTCCCGATCAAGCTTGGCGACATATTTCAATGGACTTTGTAGAAAAGCCTCTAAAAGCAAAAGAAATAACATTGATCAATTCACCAAATCTTCTCACTTTATTTTCCTCAAGCACCCTTTCACAACACCATTTTTAGCAAAAATTTACTTGAAGCAAATCTTCAAGTTACATAGACCTATGCAAACTATTGTTTCTGATAGGGATAGAATTTTTACTCGCAAATTCTGATAGAAACTGTTTAGATTAGAAAGGACAACATTGCTCAAGAGCTTTACTTATCATCCACAAATAGATGGTCAAACTAAGCGGTTAGATTAGTACATTGAAGGTTATCTTCAATGTATGTGCTTCATAAGGCTGTAATAGTGGTTTCAATGGCTACCTTTTGCATAATCATGGTACAATACCATTAACCATACCACTATTAATATGACACCATATGAAGCTTTGTTTGGAGTGTCATTTTCACAATTGGTTACCCTACTAATCACTAATACTAAGGTTGAATCATTAGTAAAGTTTCATTGAGAATAGCAAGTCTTATCCCAATTATCAAAGGAACAACTATAGAGGTCGTAACAACAAATGAAATACTTTACGAACCAAAAGCACGATGAAAGGCAATTTGAAATTGGAGATTAAGTATTCCTTAAGTTGCAGCCATATAAACAGACAACAACGATAATTTGCACCAAATTAAAGTTAGCATTTAAGTTCTTCAATCTATAATAGGTACTTAAGAAGATCGGAAAGGTAGCTTATAAACTCCTGCTTCCACCGAAAGTGCAGTGCACCTTGTATTTCATGTCTCACTCTTAAAGAAGTTAGTGAAACCACACATGAGTACATCCACCCAATTGCCATTTGTAGATGAGAAGGGACAGTTTGAGGTGAATTAGGCCTTTATCCTAGATCATTGAATAACTAAGAGTGGGAATAAGGTCGTAACTTAAGTATTGGTGCATTGAGTGAACATGACACTGGATGAAGCCACCTAGGAGGACCTATCCTCCCTCCAATCCCAATTTCCAAAGTTTAATCCTTTCTAACCTTGAAGACAAGGTTACAGTGAAAGAAAGGGTATTGTCAAGACCCTATAAGCCCAGGCAAGGAAAGGTCTAACCTAGGAAGGAAGCCCAAATCTAGTTAATTAAGGGATTCATGGTAGTTGTCCAGATGAACAAGAAAGATTAGCTAGGGATTTCAAATTGATTTCATTTTTCTTTACTTCCGCAAAGTTACAGGAGTTTGTTTGCTATTTGAATTTCATATGGTAATTATATAGATAAGATCAACCTCTCCAAAAATTAGTATTAATAACTAAAAGTGGTAGGAAAGGGAATAAGGATGAATTCATAATTTTCTACTAGAAAATAAATCCTTCCTCTTATTTAGTTTCTTCCTCTTCTTCTTCTTCTTCTTTTTTACATTACTACTTTATTAGTCTCTGTCTCTTAATCCTATCCATTTCTTTGGTTTCTTATTTAGATTCTGACATTAGCAAATTCAATAAGGAGGTAAAGGCAATGGTTGATTGAGTTTTTCTAAGGAGAAGCAATTTCTTTTTCTTTTTCTTTTTTTATTTTTGTTTTAACATTTTTTTTTCCACAATTAACAATGAGGGGTAGAGGAAAATGGAAGGTGGGGATGGAGGCGGAAAAGAAGGGTGAGGACGGGTGGGAGGCAAGAAGGGGAGGAATGAAAGAGAGAAGAGAAAAAATAATTTTAATTTTTTTTATTTTTTAATTACATTTTTAATGTTTTAATTAATTTCATATAAACTTAATATATAACTAATTTTTTATGCATAGACATATTATACATACATTTTAATGATATCCATTAATAATATGTTAAATAATTTTTAAATTATTAAATTATCATTTTTTAAAAATCATGATAAATTTATTAAAATTCTCATAATATGAATTTATTTATATATTAACTTAATTTAAATTAGAGTGGGGCATTAGTACCCACAACCCGTAGTAAATATCATTGCAAACCCCGTAGTGCGATCAATAAAATTGGCAATGTGCTAGAACTTCGTTTGTAATTTTCTTTTCTTTGCTATTAGCGGACGAGAGCAAATCATATAATACCTTATTTTGGAAGACATAAAAATCTAACTTGATTTGCAAATTTGTTTAACCCGGCGCCGTGCGAAAATGCCTAAATGCTTATCTACCTTTTGGGTTGAATTAGTAATATTAACATCCCGCACGAAGATGTTTGAAGAAGACGTATTTTAAATTATAATTATAATTTAAAAATATGTGCTTCAAGTCTAACGTAATTTTAGTAATATTTAATAAATTATTAAATTAATTTTTGACATAAATATATTACAATTTAAATTTATATTTTAGAAATGTAGTGTTTTATTACAATAAAAAAAACGTAATAAGAGCACAATAGTTTAATAATTATTTTAAAAAATATATTCATTATTATATATAAGATAATTACAATTTAACTATATAAAATTTTTTATTTAATATTATTTTATTAAAATTTTTTATTTTTTAATTAAAACACTACAAATTATTATTAAATAATCAATTACTGACAATAAATTTTATTATCAATAATTTACCAATAACAAGACTCAATTATAATTTAAAATAAACATGTCTCGTTAATCAAATCCTCTCTATTTTTAGTAGTGATTTCTGCATATTAATTACGTCACCTCTTCAAAGTGTTCTTTGAGCTCTTCTTCAACGTCTGACAACAAAAAGTTGTATGCTTTGGTGCTTCGGAAATGTTCCTTCATTCCCACCTTTGGGCGACAAAACGTGGTTATGGTGGGCGTCCTAGGTTTTAAAGAACTCATGATTAGCATGATTTTTGATTCGCAATTCTACTTCTTCTATTTCCTTTTGATTAGTTCTTCATGTGCGGGCCACATTTATCATTGTGATTCGGACTCCTTTCTTTTCTTTTGTTTTTTTTTTTCTACTCTATCAATAGTTTTATCAATTATTTTTAACTCGTGTTGTAACAATAATCCTTTTGGAAAACATAAATTATTGTTACTAATGAAATTAAGATAACATATAAATATTAGTGCCGTTTCCATAGCCTTACACTATTCATTTGTTATTAGTTTTTGAGCTTTTCAAGCTATCCTTTAGTCACAAACCGAGTAATTAGTCAAAGGACCTGTGAAACTCTACAAAGGGACCTACGTTATAAATTTTAATCCCAAATTTATAAAATATACGTTTAAAAAAACAAGAGGATGGTCACTTTGAGGATTTTGTTGACTAAGGGAAGAGTCTAATTTGAAAGGCAATTATCAAATCGGTCTTGTTAAGAAGGCCTAGAAAAACAACCCAGTCTGGATGCAATTGACGTAAGTTGCTGCACTAAAATAATATATATATATATATATATATATATATATTTTTTAAAAAAATAATAATAATAAATTTCTCACTAAAAACTACATAATGTGTAAAAAGAATAATAAATATGCAACAAATACAATAAAATGCATAAAAAATTTGAAAAAAGTGAAACAAGGATTATATTTCACGTTGTTGCACTTTCTTTCAAGCTTTGCTACACATTTTGTTGTATGTATTGCATATTTGCATGTCCTTCCTGCATATTATGTAATTTTTGGCCAACAGAAAAAAGATGATTTTTTTTTTAACAATTATTTTAATTTAGATCATGTCAATCTTTACTAGGTGTTTTACGCGTCCGCGTGATGACCATCTTATCATATAATCAAATATAGTGACCGACAACAAGATAGTCTAACAAACTGGCAACCCAATAATTCAAGGGAAAGATTTTGAAATGTGGTCATTGAATTTTCATTGCTCAGGAGTCTCTAGAATGAAGATAAGTTCTAAAATTTAGACCTCTACTTTTAGATAATAGGTTTTAATTACGTACTTTATAGTTTAATGAATCTCTTAATTATATTTAATTAAAATATATTTTTAGAACCATTAAATTATTATTATTAATTAATTAAAAATTTGAATATTTATTTTTGAGTTTTTGTATTCTAATCATAAGAAGAAAAGTGTAAGATTGAAGAGAATAACTCATGTCTCAACAAAACTTTTAATGATTTAATAATAATAATAATAATAATAATAAAACTCTTTATAAACACACCTAATCCAATAAAAATATATTTAACCTGAAGCTGAGAAAATGTTACACGATCTTGGCGAGTCTTCTTCAGTTCTCCGTTTGTCTGATTTTGCTTAGAACTGACAGCTATCCTAAACTTGGTTAGGTTAGGATCTTTTAATGTCCATAAACCCGACACAAATTATCCTGCTAGAAGCTTGTGGGTACTAATTTCAAATCGATGCCACAGAGCTTGAGCTTGGTTCGAGAAAGGTTCGACTCGGGGTCTAGTAGCTAAACAAGAAAATAAGGTCCAATAGATTGGGATGGGCCAAGCTGGGCCTGACGCCACAAGCTGCAATGAGGGTGATAAAAAAGAAATGAGGAGAGAAATAATCATGTTAATTCCAGCATTAGAATCATGGTATGTCATGATCCACTCATAAAGGCTCAATCCTCTCTCATTATTCCACTATATTGTTTTTGTTGGAATCCAATGGAAGTTCGAATAATTACCAAACTGTGAATCGATCAATACCCCTCTTCTTGGGTGGTCTGGTCATCAATAAGGAGAAGCTTTTGAATTCGTGGAGGTGCAGGCTTTTCTCTCTCTTTTTTTTTTAGTCCTTCACCGCTTTGCGATTAATTGCATGATAATTAACAATACATAATTAAATGCCATAAATACGGGAAAAAAAATAAAATAAAAGGCCATTGTTGCGGAATTCACCTCATTCTAAAGTCGCTTCTTTTCGTCACTGTTTGAGAATTGGTCTACTGATTACTGTATGTTGTTTGTCACTATCTGCTCTTGCACATATGTATTTGTGTCCGCCATAAATGCAATACAATGAGGCACGTACCTGAAGTACTAGAATATTTCATGAATATTATTGCAGTGTCTCTCTCTATCCCCCCCTCTCTCTCTCTTTCTCTCTCTCACACACACACACACACACACAAAGAAATGATTCTTTTACGTGGTAATGAAGAGAAATTACACATAAGATGGTACGAGTTCTGTGACTTTTGACGTGATTTATAAGTTACCACCTCACATGGCACATGGCATGACTCTAAACTCATTCAACGGCAAGGAACATGCTTTCTTAAGAAAAATATTAATCTAACTTGCAGCTTGCAGCCATTCCATCTCTTTAAACAGTATACCAATCTATCACTGTAGTCTTAGATTTGAAACGTGAAACTGATTTCACAAAAAAACAGAAACCATGAGGGATTTGATACTTCTGACGTTATTTTATTGTCACAATATCGTAAATTGTCTGATGTTACACCTCTAATAATCAGAAAAAGAGATATTGGGTAAACCATGAGGTGTAATTTGTCAATATCGCATTTCTGCTGCTTCCTTTTTTACCCTCTCTTTGATCAATTGGCTTCTGAAACTCAAAATTCATGCAGTACTACCGAAAAAAGCTGATTAATGTGGACATCCCATTTCAGGATTTTACTCTATCAAGTATAGTTCAACCAAAGACTTCACACTTCGTCTTACAAATAAACAAACATTCCAAATAGGAGCCCAAATTGAAGGGTAATTCGCCAAAGAGAAAATATATACAAGCAACTCGTGAAATCAAGTACAAACAAGAGGAACCTTCAAAAGCTGATGAGATCAGCAATTAGATTTCTGTCAAGCTATGATTTTGTCCTCATTGATACCACAACAATAAGTTTTGAGATGTAACTTTTAAGACATCCAGTCCTCCTTTAATCAAACATTGTCAACAAACCTCAAAAATAAAGGGAATCATATATGCTGCCCTGGAATCCCCCTATACAGCACCCGCCAATTCCTCTTCCGTCAAGTCAAAGAAAGCAGCCAAACCAAAAAAAAAAAACAAAAAGAAAAAAAAAGTGAGAACAAAAAGAAAAGTTACCTTATGTTTAAAAAATAAAAAACAATTGTATTAGATTTTCAAGGGAGCCTCCAAGCCTGCAAACCAATGTCATTGTGTCTCCTTGAAGGACCAGAAGTTGGTATTGGAAAGTGTCTTGGCAAGAAGTTCAAGTAATGACCCTTGGGCTGATCAGACTTGGGATTGAAATGAAAAGTCTTAGTGGTTCTTGAGCAATGACAGTAACCAAGCATGAAAATGGAAATCAAGAAGAGCAAAAGAAGTAGGAATGTTAGAGGTCTTCTACACTGAACCATCCTGCAAAACTACAAGTGAGTGAAAGAGGTTTATAGGTTGGCTTGATCTTTTGGGACCCTTTGCTAGGCAAGTGGTTGAGATGAAAGGAGGAAACATGAACAATTGAATGTACGATATCACATTCAGCTGTTGGTTTGTGTTTGATATTTTGTGTGTTTGGGTGGAATTATGAGAGAGATGACTTTTAAAAGAAATCAGATTCTTCCATACATCAGTTGCAGAAAGTTGAAAATGAAAAGCTGGATATAAAAACTTTGAATAGGTCTTGTGCAAAGGAAAGAGAGCCAAAAAATATATAAAGAAATGGGGAAAAAAAAAGTGTTCCCCTTTGTCAATTGCCTAATAAAAGAGAAAGAAAGGAAGTTGAACAAAAACAAAAGGATTAGGAGGGAGCATTATAAGTTAGGGAGAGGTTATGTTATGTCATATTTTCTGGGGGTTTGGTGGGTACTTGGTCCCACTTGATGTTAATGACCGACTACAATGAATTGCTACTGTTTTTTTAGACCCCGATAACAGGAAACTTGCCCCTTTGTCACCCCTCCTTTTTGCTGGAATTGTAATTGAATATTATACATATGTGTATATATAACCCCAAACAGGTTCTACGAAATGTAAGACACCGCTGATACTAATAATATATTTCTCTTTCCAGGGCATTCTCCTGAATCCAAGGGATATGACCGTCCTTGTGCAGAATCGGTGAGTAAACAAACGATCTCAGTACTTATTGCCTTATTTTCTTTTCCCATATACATTATCTACCCACGTACAAAACACCTCACTCTATATCTCTCACATCTTTTGTCTTCATGGGGCTACTATTCTTATACATCTTTTTGGCAAGAGTGGGATAGAAAGGGATGAGTCGATTTACCAAACAGAATAGGTTAGAGCTATTACAAATATAAAATAAAATAAAAATATCTTTGCGTTTTGGACTTGGCCCGAAAGTATTATTTAGTATGGAAGTTATTGTTGAACTTATAATAAATAGACTAAATTAAAGATTTAGTATAACATGTCATTTTTCTATATACGATATTATGTTTTATTTTTTCATCAAAATAAATTATTAATTGTTGACAGTGCAGAGGAAGATGCTAATTTTTGTGTACTAGTTGATGTATGTGGTATCATGATTAATATTTGTCATTCATTTCTGCAATATAAAAAATAAGAGATACACCTAAATAGGTCGTAATTGTAGTTCTAATTTTGATATAAGATTTTACGATTTGAAAATTTTTATATGTAATATCAGAGTAAGATTATATAAATTTCATTTGAAAATAAAACAATTATGATTTCATAAATTTGCTTTTCCACGGTTCTTAATTCAAATCTCTTAATAACTATTAAATTAAGATATGTTTTGGCTTTTCACTAACTCACTAGTTAGGTTAATAATATATATTTGCTGAAAACGTTTAGCATAAGTGGCAAAGCTACAATACCCATAAGTAATTTTTTGGTTTTAATTAAAGAAAAAAAAAAGCATTTAAAGTTGAAATTTTTTATGGGCAATCTTGTTTCTTGGAATATAGTTAGGAAATCAAATGCTTGTCACCACAGGGACCATTTGATGAATCGATGACATTTTTATGAATATTGGAATGTTATTATTTAAATTAGTGCATATAATCATCCAATTATAAGGATTATTATGTGTGTTAATTTGAAGGACTTTAGAGCTATTTTAATAATGAGCAGATTAAGAACCCTTCTTTCGACAAGTATTGGATTTTTTTATTATGGTTATTGTTACCTTAATTTGTTAATTTGAGAATAATCTTAAATTTGCTATATTCTCCACCTTAGGGGTGTTTGTAATGATATTTTGAGAATCATAATATTAAACTATAAATTATTGTCGTCGTTCATAATATTTACTAATTATTATTATTATTATTATTTTTCAGTTCCACACACACACATATATATATATTGAATAATCAATCCTTTCCAATTGAAAATTTTGTTAGGTGGACATGGTTTTAACTATAATGGATGTGGATATAGTTATAGTGTAGAAAAGCCAACCAATTTGACTAGTAAGAGTATTGTTGTAAAGAAAGTGTATTATGATAAGTGAGATAAGGTTAATTGTTTGGCTTTTATGGTAATGAAAAAGTATATCTACTAGGGTCTAGGAAGAGTTGTCCTAAATATTGACAATGTCAAAATATTCCTTCTTGCTATTGGGGAAAGGTATATAATTTTTGGTAAAGCTAAAACTAGTTCATTGATGGAGAAATTCATTAATTTGAAATATGATATGATAGGAAATGTTAGGAAATATACTCTCAGGATGGTTGCTTTTACTTTTAGACTTTTTGAACTTGAAAACATTATTGTTGACCCCCCTTCTTCTTTATAATGCCTTGAACTCTTCATCCTTCTAATTCAATACACTAAAAACTTCTTACAATACCAAAAAGAAAGTTGGTTTTGTTTTTAAGAAAAGGATAGAAGATGAGGTTTCAAGGAGTGTGAATTCAATCAAGCAATCACATCCAAATAAGCTTTCTAATAAGGGGAAATTTAAATTCTAAGAAAAGGGTAGTCTTGAAATAAATCTCGATTAGAAACACCTTGGTCTTAAACTTATGATAACTAAATGAATGTTGGTTCCATAAGAAAATAAGTTACAAGAAAAAGGACTATTTTGCTTATAATAATTACCTAAAAAAGAAGAATAAAAATAACTTACTAGGTAATTCTCTAGCTTTCATTTACTTTGAATCCAATTTGATAAATGTTCTTATTAATTTTTGGTGGATTAATTTAAGGGCATATATCCATGTTACTAATACCTTGTATGGGTTCAAGAGCAAGTGAAAGCCAAGGATGAAGTCAATCTACACAAAAGGAATGAAGAATGAGTGGAAGTATAACTTATAAGGATAGTTGAATTAAACTTAAACTTAGAATTTGTTTTGATTTTAAAGGAAACTTTTTTATGTGTAATCCATAAGATAAATTTTGGTTTATTTATCAAAAGTTCAAGACATTGACATTTATTTGAGTTTTGATAAAGGATGTTATAATTTATTTTATGATTTTGTTGTTATTAGAGACATTTCTAATTTTGACAACTTATATGAATTAAATGTTGATTCTAAATAGTCTAATAAACTTCACACTATTAATGTTGGCATTAAAAGACTTTTTTCTAGAGAAAATTGTTATTCTCTTTGGCATAAACATTTAGGTCACATTTCAAAGAAAGGATAAATATGCTAGTAAAAGAAAATTTCATCCTGTGTTTTCAAAACTCTAGTGATAATGAATATGCTAATTGCATTAAAGGAAAGATGTCAAAGAAATCCAACAGGAATTCCACTCATAATAAAGAAGTCTTAGAAATAATTCACATTAACATAAGTGGTCCTTTTTAGAACACTTTATATGACAACAAATACTTTATAATCTTCATAGATGCCTTCTCCCATTTATGACTATGTATACCTCATAAGTGATAAGTCATATTTATTTGGAAATTTTAAATCTTTATGGTTGAAGTAGAAAAGCAATGTGGCAAAGACATTAAAACTTTGAGGTATGATTGTGGTGGTGATTACTATGAAAAAATATCCAAATAGGTTAATTCATGAGACCTTTTGCCAAGTACTTTAATGATTATGGAATTGTTTCCTAATTTACTATGCCTAAGACTCCTAAGAAAAATGTGGTTACTGAGAGACAAAATCATACTATGGTAAAAAAGGTTAGATTTATAATAAGTATAACTAATTTACCAATCTTTTTTGGGGCTAAATCCTTGAAATGGTATCTTAAATGGAGTTCTTATCAAATTAATGTTCAAAGCACCTTTTGAACTATTCAAAGTTAAAAGCTTAGCTTAAACCATCTTAAAGTATGGATATGGCCTATTGAGGTGAAAATTTGTGATCTAATGACATTTAAATTATATCTTAAAACCACAAAGTGTTATTTTATTGGATATCCCAATGAGTCTAAAGATATATATTTTATTCTCCTCCTCAAAGGATAAAGATTGTTGATATATTGATAGCAAAATTCCTTAAGGATGATTTTTATGATTATGATGGGTTACAAGATAGTGGAACTGTTTAAAAAGGCACCTAGCATTTTTCCTATACTTGTTGGGCATTAGAAAGTAGCATATCAACTTGTTGATATATTACTTGATATGCAACATCATGAGAACATTGTAAATTGTTCACCTAAGCTAGTGGAGTTTATTGTACTCATTCCATTTTGGTATGGTGAGGCATCTTATAATTTCAAATGATTTAGTTGTAAACTTAGGTAAGACAAATTATGATATTAGGCAAGTTGTTCCATTAAGTTATAGTGATGTTGTATTTTGTGAAAAATCTAGGAAGTGGATAGAGATCATGTCTGAGTAAATTCAATCCATATATTCTAATAATGTGTGGGAGCTTGTAAAGATACTAGTTTTTTTAAACCAATATGTTATAAATAGGTGCTTAAAACCAAGAGAAACTCTAAGGACAATAGAGAGGCTAGGTTGGCAATACAAAAATTTACACAAAAAGAGGGGATAGATTTTAAGGACACCTTCTTAATAATACCTTTAAAATATTTATTTAGGATCATTATGACCCTAGTGGCTTGTTATGATTTAGAACTTCATTAAATGGATGTCAAAACAACTTTCTTAAATGAAGATCTTTATAAGGGAAGTCTATATGTGACAACCTAAGGATTTCATTATAAGTGGAAAGGAGAACTTGGTGTGTATGTTGAGAAAATTCATTTATGGCCTTAAATAGGCATCCACATAATGGTATTTAAAGTTTGATAAAATTATATTCTCTTTGAATTTTGTTGAGAATAATGTGGATTAATGCATATATTTCAAGTTATGTAAGAGTAGCTTTATTATTCTTATTCTCTATGTAGATTATATATTACTTGCTAATAATGACATTGATTTATTTCACGAGACTAAATTTGCTTTGTCTAGTCATTTTGACTTAAAGGATATTGACAATACTTCTTATGTTTTAGGGATTGATATTTATACAGACAGATGTAAACACTTGTTAAATCTTTCATTGAGAGCTCACATATATCGTGTACTTGAGAGATTTAATGTGGATAAATGCAAAATTTGAGATGTTCCTATGACTAAAGGTGATAAATTTAGCAAAGACCAAAGCCTTTAGAATGAAATTTAGAAAAGCTTGATGATAGATAAACCTTATTTTATTCCTATTATAAGTTAAATATATATCTAGATTTGCACTAGGTTTGATTTCTCTTTTTCTATGAGTGTCCTTGGTAGATACTTTTCTAATCTAAGTGATAAGCATTAAATTATTGTTAAGAAAAAAAAAGAATACATTCTTGTCTACAAGAAGGTTAGTGATCTTGAGGTGGTTAGGTACACAAATTTTGATTTTGCTAGATTTATGGATGACATGAAATTTATATTGGCGTATGTGCTTCTTTTGACTAACGGTATAATTTCTTGGAAAAGTATGAAATAGACACTTACTACTTCTTCTACCATTAGTGCTGACACATTTGCAATAAGACTAAGAAACTTTATTTTTGGTTTGAATATAAAGATTTCATCTTAAGACCTTTGATAATTTAATACGACAATTTAGCTAGATTAATATTCTTAAAGAATAAAAAAAAATATATCTAATGGTTCCAAGTACATTGAGATTAATTATCCTTGTAATCAGAAATTAGGTTGAGAATGGTGACATTCTTGTTAAACATATTGGCTCCAAAGCGATGATAGAAGATCTACTAACCAAGGTTATTGTACCTATTATTTTCAAACAACATGTTGAAATTATAGTGTTTTAAGTTCTTTTAATGTAATTGGTTAGTAAAAGTAGTTTTATTATAATTTTCTTTTGATGCAATTACTTTTTTCATACAAATTATGAAATTTAATCTTTTTATAGATCCATTAAATATCATTTTATCACAAAATATGATTGTTTTCTTGGTGAAATAGCGTTTTTGTTTGCATAATTATGAGTTGCAATTGGCTTTTTGGGAAGATGTGTTTTTATTTGTAGTGGTTTTCTTTAAGAGACTATAATAAGGACCTTTTATACGATAGTATAAAAAGATCACTTTGCTATACTATAAGTGTAACTATATTTATACATATTGTGATCATTTAAATATATTAACCTATGATTTTATTTATTTTTGTGGTTATTAAAGTGGTTGTTTGATAGAGAGTCATTTTCTTAACTTGTGTTTCAAATTGATAAAAATTAATTAATATTGTCAAAGTGAGAAAATATAAGAGTGTTTTCTTACTATGGACTATCATTAATTAGATTTTTTGCTTCGATTAAAACTAAATAAAATGTGTAGCTCAGTTATGGACTTGATATCATAAAGTGATTCAAAAAGTTATATTTACCTCTTAATTTTATATGTGTTATATAAAATAATAATGTGTTTGGATTTTGAATTTGAATCTAAGAGAGTTATTTGGTGTAAAACTTATAGTTAAGTAGTGGACTTAAGGAGCATTTCAATATAAATAAAGAGATAGGTCCCCTTTCAACATAAGAGCTTACATTTTCTTCTCCCTATTAAAAATGAATTATAAATAATTGATGGAAAAGGGGGATAAATAAAAGAGAGAAGAAAAAAGAAGGAAAGAGATTAGGGTGTTTACAAATCACCCAATCTGCTAAAAATTTCCTAAATTAAATCATTGGGATATACACCCTTAAAAAGCAAAGAGAAAAAGGACTTTTTTTTTGAAAATTTGCAAAAGAAATTTTAAATAGCAATTTAAGTTTATGAAAATTGGAAAAAATTGATCCAATATGCCAAAATTTTATGCATAATTTTATGTTATTTAAACCATTATCATGTTTTTGTTATTAATTAGAAAGTTGGACTACAAGCTTTCTATTATTTATTATTATAAGTCACTCAAGGAATAAAAAGAAATAACTGATGATAAAATTTGTCTCTCATTCATTTTGGTGTATAGAATGACTATGCTTGTTGAATACTAAGTTTTGCTTTATTTAAGCAAGCTTTTACTACTTGCTATAACTTTTCTTTTGCTTTGTACATTATAACTAGAAAAATTTAATATTGATGATATCATGGATAGCTTTCACACTAGTTATGGTTTATTAAGATTACCAAAATTTTTAACGTTTGATTAAGTAAAGAAATCTTTATATTAAGTGGTGATTTATTATACATGATTTTAAGATTCCAACTATATTTGTTATTTTCTAAATATATAATAGATTGATATGATAACCTTGAATATGGAATAGTTATTTGTAATCATAATGGAAGATTCCTACAAATTCATTTTAAAAAATAATGGCCTTTCTATATTTTAAATTGCCTACAACTAATTTGCAAGTACTTTGTCAATTTAAAGTGACTATCATTGGCAATTTAAATATATAATATACTTTTCAACTATCTAATCCTACTTATAAACACCCAGAGAGAGACATAAATAGAAGAGAGAAAAGGGAGAGATAAAGATAAAAGACAAATAGGAGAGAGAAAAGAGAGAAAGAGAGAGATTGCATGAGAAATAATAAAAAATAAAAAGATGGATAAAGGAAGTAAGAGATGAAAAAGAGAGATAGAGATAGAAGACAAACAAAGTGAGACATAACAGAGAAAGACAGAGTTTAAAGAAAGATAAAGATCAAAGAGAGAGATAAAAAGGGGAAGAAAGAAAGATTGAAGAGAGAGATGGCAGAAAAATAAAGATGAAAAAAAATTAAAGTTAAAGAGAATGAAAGAGGTAGAAATAAAAAAAAACATAAGAGAGATGAAAGAAAAAGAAAGAGAGATGAAAAGAGAAAGAGAGAGGGAGAGAATGTTATATTGTGAATTTAAAGAAATTTACCATTTTTTAATTTGTGCACTAAACACAAAAAAAAAAAAGATTTTTGATCTCTCGACTAAATAGTAAAACATAACTTATTTTCTTAACAAAATTTCTGTTCAAATAATATTGTTTGAATAAAAGTTATTTTCAACAAATAAACAAACTCTCTATATATGTAGTTAATAAAGTATTCATTGTTTATATTTAATTTTCATTCATATTTGATAAAAAATTTTCTTTTCCAATTTGTTGCTAATGTTTATTATTTAATTATAAAAATAAATTTACTTATCAAAGATAATTATGATAAAATTATAATTATGAAATATCTATTATATCAAAATAATATTTTTAAATTATTTATTGTAAATGCATTATAAAGATGAGAGAATGATGAAACCATAAAAGTAATAGATATTATATTTCTTTCATTTGAAGAAATTAAATGTTGTCATAGACTAAAGTATGTGGATGCTTTAATAGGCATGTAGTATATGTTAAAAAATCAAATTCATTGAATTAATTCACTACAAAAATTGTCAAATGAAAAATTACTTGTATATATTTATAATTGCTTATATAATAGTTATGTTAGTACCTTTTAAACTTGAAGTCACTTCAATGTTTCATATTCTAATTTTGTGTTTTAATCTTACTTTTGAGTTGTACAATCAAGAATTACTTATAAGAGTGAATCCAAGGTATAAAAAAAATATAAAAATAGTTAAATCATTAATAAAAAATTCATTACTATGAAATAATTAAAATAAAATTTTGATTGTTGTGATAAAATATTGATTGAAGAAACTATAAGGTGAAATGAAGATTTATAAGGAATTATTAATCCCTTTTATGGAATTAATGGTTATATATATTTGAGAATCATAATAATTTAACAATAAATAATGTAAACACTAATTACATACTTTATGTCTAATGCATAAGAATAAATAATAGTAAATGGATTTATTGATGAAAATAATACAAAAACTAAATAAAGTATCACCCAAAGAGAATTAAAAGCAAATAAGTAGTAAAAATTTATTAATCTTAAATTTTATTTAGAAGATTTAATTCAAAGATTAAAAAGTGAAAATAGAAATAAGCAAATTCTAAAATAAATAAATACTAAACATCGAGAGCAACTAAGATAAAAAAAAATATTATGCAACAAGACATCATTTGCCACACTAAAGTTACATAAAATTCTAGCATTGTTTAGTATTTATTTATTTATTTATGTGACAACAAAATTTCTAATGATACTTAATATTCTTTTTGAAAATATATTAAATCTACCTTTTTCTTACTACTTACTATATTTCTATAGATTTAAATAAATAAAATAATCATTAAGTTATATGAAAATTTTAGTTTAAGTAGAGATTTCTAAATCTACCCATCATAACTAAATGAATCATATTTGTACATATCTGTATTTCAAATTAATTTTGGTCTTAAATATGTATATCAAATTAATTTAAAAGGGGGATACACAAAAAAAACTAGTTCTGAATTTTTATGAATGTTTTTAATTGAGTTTAAAACCTTTTTATGTTTTTACTTGAGTTTTACACCTTTTAAATTCATTTCAAATTAGTTCCCTTTAGATGAAAAATAGTAAAAATTGTTAAAAATCAAACATTAGTTAAATAAGAATCATTAACAAACTGACCAATTTTCATCCAAAAAGCACCAAGTTGCAACAAATTTGAAAGGTATAAGACTCAATTGTAAAAATATATAATGATTTTAGACCAATTTTTTGTATATCCCATTGAAAATGTGATTAGGCTTTCAAAGGTATTTTATGAGCAATAACCCATATTCACTATAAAATGAAACTTCTTAAATAACATAAAAGCTAAAAAAAACTACAAATATGTGGTTAAATTACATCATAACTTTATCCAAGGAAATTAGTTCATGTTAAAAATAATAAAAATTAAACTATACATTGAGAACAAGAAGAGTTTCAAAAAAAAAAAAAATTGTTGAAAAAGCTATATAATTGCTTTCTTATTGATTCCATTACACCTCTCTTATGCCTTCTTTAGGTTCTTTTTCTTTCTTCTCTCTTTTCATCTATCTCTTTGCTTATTCCTCTTTTTTGTTTTTTTTGGGTCCCTTTTATATTGTAGCAACTCCTTTATACTTTTAGGTCTTTTATCTTAAGTCAATTTTAGAAAAATCTTTGACCTATGACTTGGAGATAAAATATCTCCTATATAAAAACTAAATTAGATTTTTGTTATAAACTAAAGAATTATAGCTCTATCTCTTACCATTGCCTTACCATAAGAATTGCAGTAATTAGAGGTCTAGAGAAAAAGTTATGTTTAAAATAGTAAATAATGCTTAATTAATTATAATACAAAATTTTAATTGACTTTGTTTTCTTATTCAGAAAGAGATTTCTCTCTAAAAATAATTCCCAATTAGGCCAAATCACCTCTTTTTGATTCCTTTATTTTCTTTTTATCATTTTTCATGTTTCTTTCTTTTTATGAAACAAATTTGATTTTAGTTTTCCAATGTGCTTACTTCCTACAAAAGAAAGTAAAAATATTTAATATCCTTATGAAAATGAACTTGAGTAGAAATTGAAATTAAAATTAGATAAAAATAAAAAAAACAAATTAGACTTTATTAAATACCTCCAAACTTAAGTTTTACTAGTTTTAGACCAAATAAAATTGCACATGAAATACAACATGTAAAGATATTTAATTATTTTACATAACTTCTTGATGTTTGCTTTGAAAATCACATGCCATAAAATTATTGAAAAATTGTAGAATATTATGCAAACATGATAATTGATTTGAGTACTCTCAAAATCTTAAGTAAGTCCAAAAAATGTATGAATGACCAATCACAAGTTTATGATTGCTACTCAAATTAACTTATGTAGATAATTATGTAATGAATGTAATTTTTATGTATATATGAGTAAAACTCTATAATACTACTATTTATAGCCCTTTTCACTATAGTAAACATCCATTATCAAGATGATTTTATTAAGCTTTTAACTTTAGGCTAAGGTGGTGGCTAATAAAAAGAAAGGAATATGGTTTAAATTAAAGCAAGAGAACATAAAAATTGAAATATTTTTCTTTCTTTTTTTTTTTAGAATTAGGCACAATCTAAATTAAACATGGAAACTTTGATTCTAGAGAATCAATTGCTTACAATACTAAGTCTAGTTTACCAATCCAAATTCCTAGCTATAACATAACTTTCTATAGTTTACACTCTTATGTCTATATAGTAAACAATAATAACAAGTTTAGTTGGCCATGCTCAATTTTCAACCAAAATTGTCTTTTTTCAATTTCTTCCATCTTCTTTAGTTCCTTTAATTGGCCACAAAAATAAGTTTACTTGACTAATCCAAAATTTTGGTCAAAACTAAGAACCAATAGTTCTTTCCTTTTTTTTTTCTTTGATATTCTTGGTGATAAGAACATGATTTAACAATTTATCCAAACATTCTTTTTTTCTTTATTTCATATTATTTATTTTGAAAGAATAATTTCTTGTTTATAAGGATTACTTTCCTTAGTTTTTTTTTTTGGGGGAAGTTGCTCTTTATTTTTAGCCTAAAAGGTCAATAAAGATATTAGGGTCATGTTATATATATATATATATGGTTTGAAACATTCAAAAGCTTAATAGGGTGGCTAAGGTCAAACTATAAATATGATTAGCTTGAAATGCTCTATTAAAATAAATATGACTCAAATAATCTTTCTAGTAATACAATTATCTAGGATTTTGCCTCAAAGGATAATCAAATAGGCTTTAGATATCACAATTGAGATTATAAATATATCATCTTATTTACATAAACTTTCTTTAAGCATACAACATATTTCAAAGATTTTGCCTTAAATTCAAAATTTTAGGACTTAACCACAAGATTTATTTAACATATGAATTAGAAATTAAACAAGAACAATAGTCATCAATTTCTTTAAGTTATGTTTAATGCAATCATTATTCATCAAAGTAAAGCAAAATCAAATCAAAGCATATCTCACTTTACTAAACAAATCAAACAGAAGGGAAAACCAAAAGTAAGGGCAAAATGAAGTGAACAATTTCCCTTAAAAAAATCCTTTCTTAAAAAATGGGTTGCCTCCCACGAAGTACTATGTTTATAGTCTTTAACCTAACTCTTAGACATTTATTTTGGTCATGTTACTAAATGGTGATTTAACATATTTTCAATCTGCCATCTATATAAAGCTATAATCTTTATAACTCTTAGACCCTCACACAAATAAACCCATATGTTGTCATATGGTAATAAGATGCACAAGCTACTTCCATGCCAATTTTGGTCACCATAACCTAAAAAGGATCCAAATGGTATATATTCTTTATCTCACTACCTAACTTATAAACCATTTCCTCCTCCATTTTCTTTCCAATGTGGGAGATGTCACAATCTACCCCATTAGATAGGCAACACTTTTGTTTTTAGGAGATATAAATTCATAAGATCGCTTCACCAAACAGGTAAGAATCTAAAGGTGGCCCTTATATGCCAAAGTTGGCATGAAAGTAATTTCCAATCTCACTACCACATGACCACATGTAGGTTTGTCCACATAAGGGTTTGAGTCACTACAAACTATGAAACCCCTTTCACATTGAAAAGGAGATGAAGGGGGATGGTTTATTAGTTAGTGAGATAGACAAGGTGCTAATTGGATCCCTTATGGATTGTAATGGTTTATCAGTTTGATAGTGAGACAGAAAAGGTATCAATTGGATCACTTTTAGGTTGTGGTGACTCAAGTTAGTATGAAAGTAGCTTATTCATCTCACTAGCATGTGATAGCCTACATGCATATTTGTATGATGGCTTAAGTCCTTATAATTGGCTTTGAATATACCCTTTATGTTATAAGAAACTTCTATTGCTTCATATGAAAAACTTTGTCACTGTGAAAAGTCCAAATCATCATGACCTTAATTTGCCCACAAAAAACTTAAATTATAAGTTATAGAGCAATACCTATAAACCTACTCCAAAGTTATGCCCTATTACATTATTTTCATGTAGTGTCTTGTTACATTCTTTGTAGATTTTGACATTTTCATAGACTTCATTGTAAAATTCATTTATCTCATTCAATTATAGTAGTCGATTTTGTCTTGCAACTTGTATCTTAAAATTTAAAAGTTTCATAACCTAATATGCTTTATGCTCAAGTTAAATAGGTAAATGACACACGTTTTCAAGAACTAACCAATATGAAGAAATATTAATAGGGGTTTTAAAAGCTTCAATATATGTCCAAAGTGAATCTTCCAATTTCAATGACCAATGTTTTATGGAAGCATGTAGTCTTTTCCAAAATATTCCTTAATTCTTTATTCATAACCTTTGTTTGGCCACTAGTTTAAGGTTAGTATGAAGTGGGTATTTTGTTTGTAACACCATATTTCCTATAATGGTTTGCAAATTTTTTGTTATGAATGTGTTTTTCCCCCCTCACTAATGATTGCTCGTAACATTCCTAACTTTTTAAAAATATGTTTCCTTAGAAATTTTAAAACAATTCTAACATCATTAGTAGAACTATCCATACTTCCCAACATTCCAACATAACATCCACAACAAGAAGTATGTAATGATTAGATAAAGAATATGAAAAAGGTTACATAAAATCAATACCTTAAACATCAAACAAATCGACTATAAGAATATTGGTTAGACACATTTTATTTATTTTTAAAATGTTTTTAGATTTTTGACATGGATCACAATAAGCTATATAACTATGAACGTCTTTAAAAATAGAAGCCCAATAAAAAAACTAATTACAAAACCTTGGAGGCTATTTTGGTTACATCAAAATGCCCCTCTATCTCTTAGTTATGACAGTGATAGAGGATGACTGTAATTTCATCATTAGGCAACATTTTTTGATAATATGATCTGCATAAATTTTATATAAAAGTAGTTTCACTAAAAAAGATTGTTTAGCAACAATTTTTTTTCTTTCTTTGAAAAGATAAATTAGAAGGGAAAAGATCAATTTCTAGATAATTTGAGAAAGTGACATACTAAGTAAAGGATGCAATCTAAATAAAATTAAGATATTTATATGGAAAATTTTCTCTTATAAGGTTCTCAACTAGCTTCTTTAAATTAGACATTTCAAGTTTTGACAAGTAATTAGCCATTAAATTTTAAGTTTTGTTTTTTTTCCTCTTATCTTTTGGTCAAACTTTTGCAATGATAGAATCCATCTAATTAATCTAGGATTCACATCTTACTTAGAAAGTAAATATTTAACATAAATAATGAACTTAGCAAAAATTAATTAAGTTCCAAAATTTTTCAAAGATAAATATCATTGTTATCAGTTATTTTTAGGTTGTTGCATAGATTTTTAAGTCTTTGTCAAAATATGATTGACATAATATATAGTTTGAAACTTCTTATTGTTTTTCTATCCTAGAACTAAATTTTTCAATTCAAAACATGGTTAATTTTGTTATATTTATGCAATATCAGATCTAAATTATACAAACAATAATACAAAAAATCCAAAATTGAAAAATCGTCTATGAAAATTTGAATGAATTCTTTTACTATATCAAAAAAAAATGTCAATATACATCTTTGGAAAGTAAAGGTTTATTAAAAAAAACCAACATTTATTCTTCTATATACAAATATACTATAACGACAAGTGAAAGTAGTTTTTTCTTAATCCCTTGGCATAATAAGATTTTGATTATAACTTGAATACCCATTTAAGAGGCAAAAGAATTCATACCTAATAAGTTTTTCTATCATTCAATCAATGAAAGTTAAAGAAAAATGATCTTTTCTAGTGGCATCATTCATTTTTTTCTAATTAATTCAAATTTGCCACTTGGTTACTATTCTAATAAAAATAAATTCATTTTGATTGTTTTTGACATTAATCATGCCTTTTCTTTTTTTTATTACCTACACTGAATCTACCTAAGAAGTAGGAGAATTATACCTACATAAAGCAATTTAATCATCTTAGCCATTACCATATTTTGCATGCTCAAACTTAGCCTTTCTTGAGGTTAGACATAGTTTTGTTTTTATCCTCCATAAAAATTTTGTACATGTTAATTAAAGGGTTGATTTCCTTAAATTCAGCATCCTAATTTTTTTTTGTTATGTTACTTTAAAACCCTAAGAAGTTCCTCTTTTATCAAATATGTCAAAGAAAAGAGATAATTATAAGTAAAATTGAAGAATCTTCTAAAAATTTTTATTCTAAATAAGAACGTAAAGGTTTAAGTTCAAGTATAAGAAGCTCATTAATCGAAGACTTTTGTTAAGAAGTATAGGGTCTATCTAAAATTACATCTTTTGGCTTTTCAGAACTCAAGTATAATGGATTGACCTCCAACAAATTAACACTTTTCCTTATGTGATCATTTTTAAATATAATATCCTTTGATTGCAAAATATAAGCTTTAAGTGAATCTTTAAACCTATCTTCCTAAAAGAACTCAATAACCTTACGATCAAAATTTTTCATTGTGAAACAAGTATCATTATTAGTGGGATACTCCATTGCTTTAAAAACATTAAATTTCACTTGTTTATCTTCCATTTTAAGGACTAATTTCTTTTGTTGCACGTTGATTCATGTTCTACCTATATTTAGAAAAGGACTTTTAAACTAATTACCTTACAGGAAAAATAAACTTGTCAACTTGTATAATATGTCCATTATTCTTTTAAATGCTAAATAGATATATCTGTCAATTGAAGAAATATAGTAGTAGCATTTTAGTTCCATGAACCTTAATTGCTTGAAAACAAAAGGCATCAAGTTAGTACTTAGCCTTAAATTACGTAAAGCCTTGTTAAAATGGGAACTACTAATAGTGCAAGGGATAGTAAAGCTTCCCGTATCTTTTAATTTTGGCGGTAGCTTATTTTACAAGATTGTACAACACTCCTTACTTAACTTGACCATCTCAAATTCTTTCAATTTCCTCTTATTTTGTAAATATTTATTTCAAGAATTTTATATAACTAGACATTGAAACTAAAGCATCTACAAAAGCAATGTTAATATGTAATTTGTTAAAAACATCAAGGAATTTAAAGAATTTTCAATCTATTTGACATTACTTTAATCTTTGAGGGCATAAATATTTAGGTCATGAAAAATCCTTATGGGTTACTCTTTATCATAATTATCATCCTTTGCTTCTTTCTATATGACTTAATTATGTTATCTTTCTCCTTTTGAATGCCTAAGGCCTTAGAGTGTCTTCTCTCTTAGGTTATAACCTTACTTTGTTTCACCCTTTTCAAGTTTCTTTTCATTTCTTAAGTTACAACTTTTAATTATTCTTTAGGATTTTGTTATATGTTACTAGGTAAAGACTATGAGCTCTTCCATATAACATATTAGTTAATTGCCTTATCTATAATTCCAAGTTTTTTATCTAGGCTTCTTGATTTAAGAATCTAGTTTTGATATTGGATATGAATCTTTTCATCAACTCTTCAAAGTTAAACTACTTTTCTTGAGGTTGAAATTTTGGAGGTGATGACCTTATTAGGTTGTGGTTATTCCAAGAAAAAATTAGATGTTTTATCCAACTAAATTGTAAGGGTTGGAGTAGGGATTAGCTACCTATTACTTATTAAAATTACCAACATTTGTATAATCACTTGATTATAAGGTGTCCATTCCATAAATTCGTACAACTCTCTTAGCTGCTCTCTTATTTGATAGCCATTGATAACTATTACAAGTCATATACCCTTTTTGGTGCCTTTTTTATGATAGGAACACCTAATTCCACATTAATTATAAAATAATTTATAATAGTTAAACCATTATAAATGATTTATAGTTGTAGTAGCCATATAGATCTTTGCTAAGTAAACAACAAAACTAAGCAGAAATTTGAGTCATCTTAATGATCTTTAGCTTGATTTCAAAATTATTTTCTTGTATAGTTAGCCTCCTAATACTTAAAGTTGTCTTGTGACTAAAGGCATTTACACTTAAGTAAAAACCAATTGCCTCATTTATATCTTCATTTGCCATTTACTTCTTTTGTTTTTGTTTATCTTATGACTGTTCTTTCTATTTGAGGATTGAATTGCATAAGAGTTCCATCACTAAATCATGACACGCACTAAGCAAGATTCTTATAAAAGAAAAATAAATAAAATTAAAATCATGATTAAAGAGTTTTAACATTATTCAATTTTTGAATCCTCAACAATGAAACAAAAAACTTGACAAGTACGAATAACTACTAATAAGTATATTAATTCTTTAAGTATATAAAAAGTGAATAAATTATCATCCCATAAGGATTAAAACCAAATAAATATGAAAATAATTATTAATCGTACATTTTCTTTAAATGACCAAATCTAAGGACAAGAAAACTAAATAAGAACAAAAAAAAATTTAAATAGAAAAATTAAATACTAAACAACCAGAGTAACAAAAATGGAAAATACTAGGTATTAAGGCCTTAGTTATCCATGCTAAAGTTGCATAAAATTCTAGCATAAAGTTTTATTAAAAAAATATGTTCTAATTATGGGATAATGGAATTTCTTATGTTATTTAATATTCTTTACTATGATATCTTAAATTTACTTTCATCTATTAATCTATTATATCTTTATGGTGATTCAAACTAGATAATAGATTGTTATATTCTCTAAAAACTCTAACTTAAATAAAGATTTTTGAATCCATCATCTCTATCTTCATTAAATTAATAGTATGTAATATTATAATCTCTTGTAAGGCATTTCCTCTCAGTCTTAGCCATGTATGTCAATCAATCTAAAGTCTTTTAGGCTTTCAAAAGCATTAAAAGAAGCAACACATAATTGTTATAAAAAGAAAATTCTTGAATAATATAAATGCTAATGAAAAATACATAACTATGGTTTCACTATTACATCATCCTAAGTAAATTTATTCATGATAAAAATTATAAAAATCAAACTAGACATTAAGAACAAGAAAATTTTGGAAAAACAAATTATTGAAGCAATTATGGTGTTCTCTCTTAGTGACAACACCACCTTTCCTCTTCTCCCTTGCTCTCTTTTAGTTATTTACCTTTCTTCTCTTTTTCTCGCCATCTCTTTGTTTATTTCTCTTTAGATTTTTACTTTTAAGCCCCTTTTATGTTATGGCAACCTCACTTCTCTTTTATGCCTCCTAACTTCAATTAATCTCAAAAAAATCTCCAACTTATAATTTATGGCTGAAATATCTCTTATATAAAAAAATGATTTACGCTTCAATGTAAACTAAAGAGTTATAGTCATATCTCTTAACATTCTTTTACCATAAGAACCTCATTAATTGAAGGTCTAAGGAAAATTTATACCAAAAATACACATTAATTCCGTTATTATAGGATATAATTTTAATTGGCTTTAATTTCCTTATTTATGTGGGATTTCTCTCTAAATGTAATTCCAAATCATGTCAAGATATGTCTTATTAATTCCGTTATTTTCTTTTTCTTCTTTGTTTATATTTCTTCCTTTTTATAACCTAAATTTGCTTCTAATTATTTAATGTAGTTTCTTATTACAAAAGCAAGAAAAAATATGTAAAATCTACATAAAATTGAATTTAAGTGAAAATAATAATATAAAATTAAAACTCAAATTAAACAAACATAAATATCAACTTAAACCCCATTTTTATAAAATAATATAATTATATGCATAGTTTTGGCCAAAAAAAAAGAAATAAATTTTTTTAGTAAAAACCTATATAGTTCATTGGTTTGGCTAGATGGTTTGACCATCTAGGTCAACTAAGTTTGGCAATTTTCTCAAGTTACTTCCCTATCTAGTTAGATAAAGAACCGCACCAATCCAACCTTAGGATTACCAATTTATACTCTAACAATTAGGTCAGTATGATTTTTAAAAATATGGCTAAAAAATCAAAATCATTGAATTGAATAGGATATTTCTTACATGTCTATGTAATTGTTCACATGACATTTGTATATGTAATCTTTAGACTTGAGATTACAAAAATATCTCATATAAAAATTATTATACTTTGATCTCATTTTTTATTTGCTTAAACCAATGATTGCTCATAAGAAGGGAATATTTGGCATATCATGAACTACATGAAGATAAATCAATAAAGTATAAATTACCATAATGTAATCAATGGAAAATGTTATTTTGTTATTAATGAATATCAATTCAAGAAACTTTTAATGGTGGAATGAGGATTTATAAAGAGTTATTAATCTCATTCATAAAATCAATGACTTTATATATTTAAGAACTATAATAAATATAATAATAAAACTAGAAATGAATTTAATACTCCATATTTTATGAGAATATTTGAATGATGAAATGATTAAATTATATTGATATATTATGCACAAAAATATTAATCAAATCACATTCCTTATGTTTAGATGATTATGATATATTGTTAGGCATCAATCTTAATTTGAATGTATAAATTGATTAATTTTATATTTTATAATAAATTTAACAAATTTTATTTATCTAATTTTTTGATGTTGTAATTTATATTAATTCTTAATTTAATAGCTTAATGAGTTACACCTAAGGATAATTGGTAAAAATATAAAATAGAAATTAAGTGAAACTTGATTGAAAATGCTCGAAAACCTTTATATCAAATACTTGTTATTTAAAAAAAAATACAAAGACTAAATGTAATCTAGTACAAATTTTTTCCTCATCCCTCAATAGAATTGTAAAGTAAAAGTCTTTTATAATTAGCCTCATAAGCAAACAGTAGGCTACCAAATGTAAAATTTCAAGTAAAATTTGAGATTTTAGCCCTTAAATTTCATTGATAACGAAATTCTCTTACCTTACTCCAACTAGACAAAAAAAAAATCCTATATGGGCTAACTCCTCCTCCAACAACAATAGCACATAACATTTTTAGCCATCTAAATACAACCTATCATCATTTAATCTCTCAATTAGTTTTCCTTATTTTAAGGTTTATTAATGTGTGAGAAGTTTAGTTACCATCATCTTGAATATTAGTTTTCGCAAAATCTATGATGACAATTTGATACTTATAAATCACATTAATATAGAAAGCGAGTATGGCTCCAATACATTCAACGAAAGGAGAATTTTTCATGTAGAAATCTTTGTATTTTGTGACAAAAGGTTCTCCCCCCCTCCCAAAAACTCTAGTGCATATGATAGCTTCTCATTTATCATTTCATTGGAGTTAGAACTTTTCTCTCTTCTTTAGAACCAGTAAGGTAAAAGAGATCTTGATGAGTAGCATTTTAGCTCTCATGGTGTGCCCAACTCTCTATATACATAAAGTTATAAGGTACAGTGGTTTAATAAAAAAATTAGGTCATATGGGAATTGAATTAAGGAAGCCGAAATTATTTTTCTTTGTTGTTTAAAAATAACAATAATTATTATTAATAAGGGGTTTTATTGTTATCCTGTATGTAATTATTAAAAAACTTTCTACATTTCATATTTATCTATAAGATTAGACATAAGCATATAAGTCACACAAATTATTGAAATATAAAAGTAACGACACATAATGGTCCATTAACTTGAATATTATGGTGTTTATTGATACTAAATTATTTTAATATGTATGTATTACAATTATAATTTGTTAGTCATTAAAGTGACCGAAGTACTATATTTACTATTACGCATATATTATGATTATAGTCTGATTGTTACCAAATTAAAATAAATAAATAGGGGTGTATGTGTATTATTGTTATAATTTGTTAATTACTGATATAACCAAACTAGTGTATTTAATGATACACATAAATAGTCATTTTTTTATGATTTTAATGAAATACTTATAAATAAAAATAATGAGATAAATTGGCAATATTTATTATGGGAACTTTAAAAGTTATCCAAAGATAAATCAGTCTTCTATGATTAATAACATAATTGAGGTATATTAATTTTTTTAGTTAAATATATTTGTTTATTCAAAATTATCAAATATATTTAGTTGAAAATATTTAATTTACCTATTAAAGTTAATATATAGAATTACTTATGATGGTATATTTAATTTGACTTATGATTGATTATAAGCATTTATAATTATATAACTAGTTTAATTTGCATGTATGTTTAATCTATTGTTTTGTTCAATGAATTGAACTTCTCAAAATAAAAAAAAAAAAGTCAATCTTCAATTAGGTATTATGAATATTGACTTATACTATTAGTGAATAAGCTTACTGTTATTATGAATTCAAGTAGTGAAGAAGAAAAGTTACATCCTAAACTTAAGAATGAAATAATAAGTTAAGTCTTATATTTATAAAAGTAAATTTTGCTAACAACATTATGAAAACTATTTCACAAGTAGAAAGTGCAAATATATATATATATATATATATATATATATAGTTTCTAGAAATATAACTCTATGTTGTGGACAAGTTACTTTATAGTACTCTTATGATAAAACTAGTGACTATGAGATTTACTAGGTCATGAACTATGCAAGAGTACATAATTAAGATGACCAATATTATAGTAAGACTTAAAACTTTTAGATTAATGGTATAGAACTCTTTTGTGGTACAATTCATTTTGAAATCACTAACTTTTAAGTATGAATCATTTCAAATTAATTACAACACTAGAAATGATAGAATAAAAAGTATTAAATTGGTCAATGTGTTCATTTAGGAGGAAACAAGATAGTGAAATCAACAAGTCATTCTATTAATCTCCTAAAGCAAGATAGTTGAAAAAGAATGAAATTGAAAGCCAACCAATTTAAGAAGGAAAAAGCTCTAGGCTAAAAAGAAGGAACAAAAAATCAATAAATGTTACTTTATAACAAAAGTTGGACAATATTATAAAGATTGCCTAAAACTTAAAGTTTGGTTCCAAAAAAGAAAAAGGTGGATTAAATATCTTAGTATGTTTTGATTAAAATTTAATTGATGATATTTTTAATACTTAGTGGCTTCATTTTGATACTATTAGTCATCTCATATGATGCAAGAGATTCATTATGATTTGTTTGTTTCAGTTTATATAAGAAAATGAACATTACTAGTCAATGTGTTATTACTAATGATTTCTATAAACTAAAACTTAATAATATTTTCGTAGAATTCTTACTTAACATGCATTATAATGTGAAAATTAAGTGTTGCACGATAAATGAAGATTTTGCTTACTTATAGTATAAACATTTGGGTCATATATCAAAGTAAATATTAGTGTGATTAATGAATAATAAGATACCTTTTAATCATTAGATACTATTAAAATATATATGTAAGAGGTTAAAAATACTTAAACTTAAAAGTTTTCCTTCATATTAAGTACAATGAAATCCACCAAAAAGATAAATATGCCAACTTTTATTATAGATCTTTCATCATTTTTCTTAGATATTTTATGTTGTTATCTACAAATTAAAGAGAAGTAGTGATAGTTGAAGCTTCTCAAATCCAAGCTTCTTACAAATATTAAAAAGTATCAAATCAATACTTGCACTTAAATCACAAAAGACTTTATCAAAATTAACATAATTGTTAGTGTAAGGTATATAAAATTCCTCGAATACTTTAATTTAGAAGGTAGCTGACTTTGTAAAATTGTCAAAAAATTCTTTATTCAATTTCACCATCTCACACTTCTCTAATTTCCTTCTGTTTGCTAAGATCTCCTTTAAAAATTTTGTATAACTTGGCATACAAGAAGGAACATCAATAAAAGGAACATTAATGTGCAAGTTTTTAAACATCTCTAAGAATTTAGTAAATTACTTATTCAAGTTAGCTTGTAAGAATCATTAAGGAAAAGAAATTATAGGCTTGTAAGGTTTAACATTAAGGTCATGAAAAATCCTTATAGATTGCTCCTTATCACCTTCATCTTCTTTTCCTTCCTCCATGGCTTAGTCTTACTCTTTTCTCCCTTCAAATGCTCAAAGGTTTAAGGTTTCATAACTTGCATTATTCTCTTCTTGATTGACTACTCCTTTAACCTCCTTACCACTTCTTAAAGTGATAGCTTTCACTTGTTCTTTGGGATTTTTTATTGTTGCTATTAAGTAAAACTCCTTAAGTTTTTTTCAAATCAAACTAATAAGTTGTCCAACTTAAGTTTGTAAATTTCTAATAAATGACTTTTGACTTTGGAGTCTAGTCTTAGCACTATTAATAAACTTAGTCACCAAATCCTCCAAATTTGACTTTTTCACTTAGAGGTGTTATTGTTAAAAACCTAAAGGTTTTCTTATTTGATTATTACTCCATTAAAACTTAAAGTAACTCCTTTATCCTAAATTGTAAATATCAGACTAAGGATTGAAGTTAAACCCACCATTATAAGAAACAAAATTAATGTACTCATAAAAAGAAGAAATAGAAGACAAAGGATTTTCCATATGACATTTTATACTATCGTGACCTAGTTGACCACTTGATTCATATGGCATACCAAATGAAATACTTAATGGTGATGCTTTTAAACTATCTGACTTTTTATTCAAAAAGGTTATTTATGCAGAAAAAATAGTAAAAGAACCAACATTATACAAACCAACTCCAATTTTAATAGTTCTTTCATTATTCCATTAGTAGTTATTGTAAGTTATCTCCTTCAAAAGATCATGAGCTTCTTTTAGTGTTTTTTTTCAAAAGGGTACCTCCAAATATGCTAAATTGAGCACTCATTTAAATCATATGGATTATAGCTAGTTTGATCTTAAAGACATTAGCTTGAATTGTAGGCCTAATGATGCTTGATGTTATTCCTTCTAAAGATAATGTAACATATAAACCAAGGACACTAAGATTATTTTGTGCCTCCTATTATTATACCATAATGTTCCTCTCATTTTGCTTTAAATATTTTCTAATAGTTCCCTTTATTTTAGAGTCAAAAGAAACAAGTTCTCCAATATTAATGTAAGTCATACATTAAAAAAAGTACAAATCAAAAATTAAAACCAATTAAAGTAAAAATAAGTGAACAAATCAAGTTGCAAAAATAAATTAACTAAAAACTATGAAATTTAAAGTAAAAAATCAACAAAACAAATTAAACATAAAATCTAAAACTATATTAGAAGTCTCACTATGTAGATGACTAGTCCCTAATAATGAAAATAAAAACTTAATGTGTGAATTATGCAATACTTTTAGTCAAGTATAGTTAATCAATTATACAATATAAAATAAGTAGAGTATCATTCCTATGGAAACTATTCTACATTACTAAGATAATTTTAACTTAACCTAAGCTAAATTAATCGATTCATTAATTAAGTTAAAGTACTTAAATTAAATAAATTTCTAAAAGGAAAAAAATATATGCCATAACACCATATTTATATTTGATTTAATCCAAGACCAAAAAATAAAGTTTATTAATAAATATTGTATACAATGGTGAATTTTCCTTAATTAATTAACTATTTTTTTTAAGTCAAGTTAATTCTTTCATTTTTTTATGAAATTAATCATAACTATATATAATTTTAAACAAGCAAGTGAGAACTGATATCTTTGTGAAATTCTCTAATTTTAGAAGCCAAAACACTTTACTCTCTTTTTCTTCCTCAATTACCTCATATGATGTTAATTACCTTTTAATCTCATAGTCTAACACATGACTTATATTGTTATTGGTCTAATTTATATAATTCTTTCTTAAGTTCACGTATAAATCACAAGATTAAGCTAATGATGGCAAACTTTCAAAGTATTAAATTCAACAGTATAAACTTAACTCATCATACAAATAATAAATAAATAGGTCTTGAATTGAAAGAATAATCAATCAGATAAACTAAAGATCAAACTATATATAAACTCTAGCTTAAAACAATTTAGTTATTTATAATGAAATTCAATAAATTCATGAAGTTTAAAGAAGAAATAAAAAAAAAGAATACATTGAAGGATAAATAATAAAAATCATGCAAAACTTAGTTCTAAAGATGCATACATAAAATCAAAATTATTGCTCTTCTCTCTTTAAAGCTTGTGGATTGCTCTTTTTCTCTTTACTTCTCCTTGTTCTCCCTTGTTGGCTTCCTTTTTTTCTCTTCTTTTCTGCCCCTTCCTCTTTGTTTTTCTATTGATTATGTGCTTTCTATCGACTTGATGATTTTCTTATACTATGACAACTCCTCTTCTTGTTATCTCAAGAAAATCTTTAAAAACTTTTCTAACCATAACTTAGTAGCTTAATTATCTACCTTTCAGAAGTTGAATGGAACTTCAAACAAAGCTACAAAGTTGTAGTTATCTCTTACTTTTCTTTAACTACAAGAATCACTCAATTTGAATGTACAAAACAAAAATTATGCCCAAAATACTAAATAATAGTTAATCAATAACGAGAGAGAATTTGTATCATTTTTGGTTCCATAACATACAAAAATTTGGTCCTAAATTTTTATGAATTTTTATAATTAAATTTTATACTTTTTTATATTTTTTGTTTAAGTTTTATATTTTTAAAATTTGTTTAAAATAAGTTCTTTTTAGACAAAAAGTAGTTGAAATTATTAAAAATCATACATTGATCAAATAAAAATTATTAATGGATTAACCACTTTCTATCTAAAAAAATTAATTTTAAATAAATTTAAAAAGTATATGACTCAAATAAAAAAAAATTGAAAACTTAATTGTAAAAATTTATAAAGGTTTAACACTAATTTTTTGTATATCCTCTTTTGGTTTTCTTATTAATAGAGGATTTCTCTCCAAATAAATCTTCAAATTGGACAAGAACTCCTCGGTAGGATTTCTTTTTATTATTTTCCTTTCACTCCTTTATCAATAATTTTTCATATTTATGATCTAAATTGATTTTAAATAATCACTTTGTATAAAACTAAACTTAAACAGGAATAATAATATAAAGTCAATATTAAAATTAAATAAAAATATATATTATATAAGACCTTATCAGAGACAATGGTAGTGAAAGAGGTAAAGTTTGGTGGTGACAGTGGCAATCATAATGGTGGTTTCAAGCAAAAGTCCAACCAAGACACTTTGGAGTTGCTCCCTATTTCTACTTCGTCTCTAGCGGATAATAACTTCTACTTTTAAATGACGGAAGTTATTTTTTTGGAAAAACAATGATATTTTCAATTGACTTACGCAAAATTTTCCTTTGACCGTAATTTTACAATGTGCAAAATATAGTCCAGCCTGATTCTTCACCACCTCTAGTTTAACACTTGATTCCACAAATGGTGTGCCCAGCTAAACATCTAAAATCGTATCTTTACATCGACCGTTTTCTAGTGGTAGGTAAAAAAATTAGTCAATCAAATCATGCATACAGTGCGATAGTCCTCATTTGCAACTGTTACCCCCACAAAAAGTAAAATTCAAATGTATTGCTCTCCTCGAGAATCCAAGAACAAAAGAAACTGATTGGGAGACTGACAATTCCCGAAACAAGCAATACAATTCTCACAATTTTCTGGAATTGCTATGTTTAATTTTTTGTTGCCTCATTTGCTGAGGTCTAAGACACCGTCAGCGGGGAAGCTGTAGTTCAATCCTAGCAATATTTTAAAAACCTGAAAAATGCAACAAGTCCTGTGGTGTCGGTTACCTAATTGTGTTTCATGGACCTACATTTACTTTATTTGTCGGTGGCCCCATCAATGAGTGATCATTAACTATTGATGTTTTCTAAGTCCAAAATAAAAATGTTTCAAGAGTTTTGCACAAGCATTTGTGGCGAGTGATTTTTTGACATTGCCTCTGTCTGAATATTGGGTTTAAGGGATACATAGGGCAAGCCTAACAACTCCACCCGACTTGACCACTTGCACGTAACGTAACGTGTGATCGGACGATTTACCTATGCTCCGTACCGAGCGCAAAGTTCTCATCAAATATTCGTTAAAAACTCACTACGTAATATTCATTCATTGGGTAGTATCAGGAGGACAGTTTCTAACCATCAATGATGCTTAAGGGAGAATTATTTTTATAGGTCTTATGTTGAAATCATAAAAGAAATGTGAGATTTATGTAAGAAAAAAAATTAAAATTTTATTTATATTGTGTAAGTGAATGCCTAATAAACCTTATATTCTTATTTTAAGGCACAACATTCTCGTTGTTTCTCATTTAACCCTTTTATTAGTGGGGTTCTTCAAACCTTGATTCAGTCAACTTGACCAACCTAACCATATTTAAACTGAGACTGTCTAAGTCTTTGTATAAAATTATATAAAAATTGTATTTTATGCATACGACATTTTATTTTTACTTTTTTTAATTATTGTGTGAAAAATTCAAATAAATATCAGGGCTCGTCTAAGTTTACTGTCAACCCACTTGTTACATACGAGTCCAATACTAGTCTAATTGGTGTCCAATTCAATGTAAGGAGAATTCTAAAAGAATATTTAGGTGTTACTATCTAGAATACTTCATTGTAAATATCTAAATATTATTTCATAGAATTTTCTAGAACAAACAATTGTAGCAACACATTAAGAAAGAGAAGTAATTATAAATACACTTATTCCTCCTATTTGTAAACACGCCTCTCAATAGCAAAGTTCTCTACATTACTATACACTTGTGTCTACCATCCTTCTCTCATTTCAGAGCCTCTCACTTACTCTCTCTTTTGAGTTTTTTGAATCTCTTCAAAGTTTACTTAGTTCATCTTTACGCGCAATGTAACTAAGTATCGCGCGGGTTAATATGATTAAAACCTAACTCCGTGACAGGTAGTATCAGAGCAATGGTTGAAACCAAGTTACAACCTTATTGTTAAGCTAAGAGCATGGCTAGCGAGGAAGGAGTTATTGCTGCAGAACAACAGTTTAAGCAACAAGTTTGTGGGCAAGAGAAACAATGTGTCCCTACCAAGTGCAGCATATCCAAAGTTTCAGCCAAGGAATCGATAAAGTCTGGCATTGTTGGCTTGGAGAGGAGTATCACTAAGGTGAGCTCTGCTGTGAGCGATCTTAATGATCAAGTTGATAACTTGATCCATGAGAAAGTCGAGATTACAAGAACTGTCAGGTCTATGATTGAAGATTTTGGTTGCACCTTTAAAGAACAGATATACTCTGCTAATCAAGAGTTGTCCAACCTACGCAAGTTCATAGAAGGAGAGATTCACGACCTTTGTAGGGAGATGTAGTCATGCCACTGAAGTAGCACACACTCGAGTGGTATAACTGCTGCCACCACTAGTGCCACTATTGTCACAACTAGTGCCACTGCTGTTACAACTAATGTCATTGTTGTCACAACTAGTGTCACTACTGTCCATGGTTGGAAGGTCCCTAAGTCTGCCATGTACAACGGCACCCGCAATGCCACTATTGCAGAAAACTTTCTGTTTGGTCTCAATCAATACTTTGAGGCAATGGGGGTTGTCAGCGACCTTGGTAAAGTATGCAACGCAACAATCTTCTTGAGGGATGGTGCCCAACTATGGTAGAGATGGAAGCATTCCGAAAGGGAGAAAAACTTATGCGTTCTCAATACCTAAGAGCAATTCAAGGTTGAATTGCGCAAACACTTTATGCCTCACAATGCAGATAGTGAAACTAGAGGGAAGTTACGTCGCCTAAGCCAAACAAGTAGTATTTCTGATTATATCAAGGAATTTACTACTATTATGCTTGAAATTGATATGTTTGATAGAGAACTACTTTTCCACTTCAATGACGGTTTAAAGGATTGGGCAAGTGTAAAGTTGGACAAACATGATGTGCTGCCGAAATGCTCATCGACTACTCTTCCTACTCTAAGAGCAAAAAGCTAAACTCCAACAAGAGTGTGGGAGAGAAAAACGGGCAAAAATAGGATGCGAGCCACAAGGATGGTGGAAACCAAAAATCCTTAAGTGGCAATCCCAAACATGGCCAAAATTCTTCAATCAAATGTAACACAAGTAATCCCCCAAGGCCTTGCTTCATTTGTGATGGTCCTCACTAAGTGAAGGATTGCCCCAACCGTAGGCACTCAACAGGGAGAAACCCAAGGAAGACTCCCAAACCGACATGGGAGCTATCCAACAATTGGGTAAACTGTCCAAGTTTTTCTCTCCAACAGTCCCTAAGGAGAAAGGACTTCTGTATGCAGATGTTTCCATCGAAGACAAAACCACATGTACGATGCTAGACACAAGAGTAACGCACAACTTCATGGATGTACAATAGGTCAAATGTCTAGGCCTCAAACTTGCAAAAGGGAATGACACCATTAAGAATCGTTGTCCAAGGTGTGGCGTAAGGAATAGCTGTCCAAATAGGAGATTGGACTAGTAAGTTAGACTTTACCATTGTTCCTATAGACGATTTCAAAGTGGTGTTCGGTCTTGCATTTTTTTTGCAAAGTTTTAGTTTTTCCCGTTCTTACCTCGAGTTCTCTTGTAATTCTCAATATGTGCAAAATCCGAGTGATTCCTTTGAAGAGCATGGAGAAATCAAAACCATCAATGATTTCTGCCCTGCAATTCAAACAGGGCCTTAAGTCGGGTAATGGCTACGTTGCTACCATAAGAAAACTCAACGATGGGGAAGACATAACAACACCTACCCCTACATTGTCATAATCCATCCAAGGCGTCCTTGCCAAGTTCAAGGATATGATGCCTCCCAAATTTTCAAAGAAGCTACTTCCTAGATGATATGTGGATCATTACATTGAGCTAGAATCCAATGTCAAACCTCCTGTCATGTCCCCTTATCGCATGACACCCCCGGAGCTCGTTGAATTGAGGAAGCAACTCCAAGACTTGATAGAATCAGGCTACATTTGACCATTGAAAGCCCCTTTTAATGCTCCAGTCCTCTTCCAAAAAAAGAAGGATGGGTCGCTACGCATGTGCATTAACTACTAAGCCTTGAACAAGGTCACTATCAAGAACAAGTACCTAATTCCCTTGATAGCTGATTTTTTTGACCAACTAGGAAAGGTGAGGTACTTCACCAAACTGGACTTGCAATCAAGCTACTACCAAGTCTGCATTGCCTAAAGTGATGAACCGAAAACAACCTGTGTGACGTGTTACGGTGCCTTTGAATTTCTAGTCATGCCCTTCGGTCTCACCAATGCACCTGCTACCTTTTGCACCCTCATGAACAAGGTACTTAATCCTTTCCTTGACAAATTCATAGTGGTTTACTTGGATAATATTGTTGTATATAGCAACACTCTTGAAGAGCACGTTGATCATCTCAAATAAGTCTTCTAAGTTTTTTGAGAAAACGAACTATACGTCAAGAGGAAGAAGTGTTCATTCACCGAGCAAGAGGTAAACTTCTTTGGCCACAAGATCAAGGATGATAGGTTAATGATGAATCCAGTAAAGGTGCAAACCATCCAAGCATGGAAACCACCAACTAAAGTCCCGAAATTGCGATATTTCCTAGGACATGTCAACTATTACCGTTGGTTCATTAAGGAATATTCTGTTACATATGCACCCTTAACTGACCTCCTGAAGAAGGACACCACATGGCATTGGTCGACGAAATGTCAAGCTTCCTTTAAGGGATTGAAGCAAGCAATCTCCAAGGAACCTATTATCATACTACCAGACTATGAAAAACCTTTCAAAGTCCACACTGATGCATCTAACTTCGCCATTGGGGGAGTTTTGATGCAAGATAGAAACCTCATTACTTATGAGAGTCGCAAGCTAAACATTACGGAGAGACGGTACACCATCCAAGATAAGGAGATGACCGTCATCATCCACTGCTTGTGACTTTAAAGATACTATCTTCTTGGAAGTAAGTTCATAGTCATGACTGACAACGTTGCTACGAGCTACTTCCAAACACAGAAGAAACTCAGCCAAAAGCAAGCTTGTTGGCAAGACTTATAACAGAATTTGACTACACGTTGCGTTATAAGATAAGGTAAGCCAATGTTGTTGTTGATGCGCTGAGTCGAAAGGCGAGACTAGTTGTCGTAACCACTAGTTCACAAAAGAGCAACTTCCTTGAGCGGATCAAGGAGGGCACAATACAAGACGCATTAGCAAAAAACCTGCTAAAGTTGGCTAATGAGGGGAAGACTCACCGATTCTGGTTGGACGAAGGAGTCCTAACAACCATGGGTAACTGAGTCTTCGTGTCGAAGTGGGAAAACTTGCGAAAGGAAGTCCTCAAGGAATGTCACGATTCCTTATGAGCTGGTCACCCAGGTATGACACAAACCCTTGCACTTGTCCAACAACATTACTACTGGCTGCAAATACATATAGATGTCGAGGCCTACGTTCGAACTTGCCTTGTTTGCCAACAAGATAAGTAGAACAACAATGCCCGGTTGGTCTATTAGAGCCACTACCTATTGCTAAAAGACCTTGGGAAAGTGTCTTAATGGACTTTATCATTGCCTTACCCAAGTCCAATGGGTTTGGAAGCATCATGGTGGTTGCTGATCGGTTTAGCAAGTATGGTACCTTCATTCCAACCTCTACTAACTGCAAGGTGGATAAAGCTGCTTGCTTCTTCTTCAAGAACGTGGTGAAGTTATAAGGAGTTCCCAAAAGTATAATCAGGAATAGGGACCCTCGCTTTATGGGTAAGTTCTGACATGAGCTATTTAAACTTCTTGGAACTGATCTGAACTTCTCTAAAAACTTTCATCCACAGAGTGATGGGCAAACAGAGTGAGTGAATGCCTTACTGGAGCAATATCTAAGGCATTATGTTAGTGCCCATCAATAAGATTGGGCGAAGTTACTCGACATTGCCCAATTCTCCTACAATCTGAAAGGAGCGAGACAACCAACAAAAGCCCTTTCAAGGTTGTCATGGGACAACAATCCCTAACCTCAAATACAATTGCTTATTCTTATACAGGGAACAATCCTTCTGCATACAAGTTTGCAAAGGAATGGTATGATGAGCCAAATATCACTAGGGCTTGCCTTGACAAGACGGCCAAGCGGATGAAGAAATGGGTTGACTGAAAGCAACACCTAAAAAAGTATGTGGAGGGAGACTTGGTATTGGTAAAGTTGTTGTCCAACCAATTCAAGTCTTTACGCAAAGTGCATAAGGGCTTGGTGAGGAGGTACGAAGAGTCATTTCCTATCATCAAACATGTAGGAAAGGATGCCTATCAAGTCCAACTACCGTCGAAACTCAAGATCCATAATGTCTTATATGTAAGTATTTTAAAGTCTTTTCATAGGAACGATGAGGATCTCAGTCGAAGTGAGTCTAAGCATGCACCAACCCCTGTCGTCACCAAATTTGACAAAAAGGTAGAATGCATCCTTGCTAATAGAGTGATTAGAAGAAGAGTTCCTAAGTACACAGAGTACTTGGTAAAATGGAAAAATTTGTCAGACGAAAAGGTTAATTGGGAACAAGAGGACCTGCTTTAGCAGTTTGCAAATTTTATCCAACGATACAAGAATAAAGGCGCAACGAGGATGTCGCAAGAATGAGTGGGGGAGGGTGTCACAGGCTGCCCAAGTATGCTGTCAGCCTGCTTGTTGCATGCTAGCTTAATTGGTGCCCTAACCCAAAATAAGGATAATTATAGAAGAATGTCTATGTGTTCCTATCTAGAATATTTCATTGTAAATATTTAAATATTATTCCATAGAATTTTTTAGAACAAGCAATTATAGTCATACATTGAGGAGGAAAAGTAACTATAAATACCCTCATTCCTCCCATTTGTAAACACATCTTTCAATAACAAATTTTTCTATATTGTTATACACTTATACATACTATTCTTCTCTCATTTTGGAATCTCTCACTTGCTCTCTCTGTTAAGTTCTTTAGAAAGAACTCTTCAAATTTTACTTAGTTTATTTCTACGCAAAAAATAACTAAATATCGCGCGAGTTAATATGATTAAAATTTAATTTCGTGACAAAAAGTTGTTTTTAATCCACTATAAAAAATAATAATTATTTATTTATTTATTTATTTTATGAAAAAAATGTTAAGAATAGGCATTGATTCCTTAATCAAGACACATTATTATAAATTATTATATATACATTCATATTGTCCCTCTCTCTCTATTTATTTTATTCACTGCTCATATATTGTTTATTTTTTTTTTAATAAATATTGTTTACTTATATTACTTGTTTATATTAGTTTATCATTTCTTAAGTTCATTAAAAAGGTACTCTACAGTCCGGTTAAAAAGAATTATGCACAATCAAAAGAACAAATTTTATTACTAAACGCCTTGGCAGGGTATAATTGATCACTGGAAATTGAATTAAAGCAAACGTTGAGTGACTTTTGCCAATTAAACATAATTTACCCCATTTCTTGGGTTACATTACGGACCAACAATCTTGTGTGCTACCTACCAGCGCTGCTCGATCTCATCAATTTCCATAAGAAAAAAGAAAAAAGGAAAGCCAAAATCGTGCCTAATAAATTTGCCTAATTTTTGTCTCCGTTCTGCCAAGAAAAACTTGTAAATTGATTACTCTTAAACGGTGTATATTTTCTAGGTGATTATTAGTCCTTTGTATACTTCATTTACCATGAATTCTATTCAATTTCTTGGAGCGGAAAAGGTACAAGTATAAGATTTATGCGTCACTTAAAACATTGTAGAACAGATCTCAAAAGTAATAGAAGTGTAAAACCTCAAATTCATCCCGACAACATCGTCAAAAAATAACTAAATCTCCTTCGGCCATTGTGGTTCGCCCGTCTTGACTCATCTTGGTCTCTGGCATGCAGAGACACTAGACTTAACCATCCTAGCTGTCGCTCCCAATAACATCACGCCTGGAACATCTTTAATTTAAAGGGATGGCAAAGAGATTTTGTTATTATTTGTGTTATGTTTCATGAGTTGGTCAACGGAAAAAATTAAAATAAAATTTCCTAAGCTCTAGTAATCCTACGATTTTACCTTTCATACTTTTTGTTATTTATAATATTACCATAAGTAAAAAAAAAAAATCATATATGGTACCTTGCATATTCTAGATCTAGCATATCATTTTATATTATTTTATTCTAAAACCAAGAATGTTTAACTTACTTTGATTGAGTAATAAAAAATAATAATAATTGTGTAAGTTTATTTGATTAGAAAAAGAGTAATATGCAAATTATAAGAGCAAAATAAAAATTATAATACATTCTATTTTTTTGCTCTTATTTTTTACTCTTTTTTAAATATAAAATTATTTTTCTCCAATCACTAATTCTAAATATAAAAAGAATTATATATGTATATATAAGTTTTTTCTTGACAAAAGTTATTAATTATGATAGATAAAGAATAAGAAAATAATTTTTATGTTTATTAGATCGTACTAAAATTTATAAAATAACATAAATTTATATATTCTACCATTTATCTTCTCTTTTTTTTTTTTTTTGATTATTTTTCTCTCACTACCTTTTTATCCTAAGATAAAATGCAATAAACATGTTACTATCAACTTTGGCGATTTAAATTAGGAGTCAAAGATGGTTGTGTTTCTTGCATTGCATGAAAGACCTCTTCATTTCGAAGTAGGCCACAAAATTATGTTCTACGCCCAAAAGTCAAGACGAATCTCCTAAGATTGGACAAGCCTTCCTCCCTCACCAATGAATATATATATATATATATCATACCCTTACAGTCACAGCCCACCACTACTCTAGAGACCTAGCAAGGCAACAATAAATTGAGCATCTTTGATGATGATAAATATATGTAAGTGTGGCCTTTTTAACGAGAGATTATACGCATCATGCGTTGTTTATTCAACGTAGGCTAATAAAAGAGAGAATTTCATTTTTCCCCTATATAATTTTTTAATATGTATAAATAATCAAAGGCGATTTCTATGGCCTATAAGAGTTTGTTTCACAAAGCACTCATAAATAAATAATAAGTGCGTGCATATATATGCAAGCAAGTTTTTGCTGACGAATTGATTATGGGTGGATTCACTTTCCAGCTAAACTAAAACAAAGACAATCAATAGAAAACCACTAAACTAATTCGAAAGCAGATATGACCCCTCCGCATTTTGTCTTTGTTTCTTTTTGTTTGCTTTTATTCGGTGAGGCTTTTGTTAATTTGTCACGGTAGGCTTCAATCACATTACTCTTTCCCATTAAAAAGATCTTTAAAATTAAAAGTTTGGCCAATCTTTGGCCACTATGCCATAACTGATTCTTTTCATTAAATTCTGACTTGTATTGCTTTAAAAAAAATGTTTTAATATTTGCGCCGTTAACCAACTGAAATTGTGACCAAATTGCAATGCTTGATGTCTAATTTGGTAAATTAAATGGAGCTTAAACTTTCAAAACGGTATCGCACCTACGAAGATCTCTGGTAAAAAGAGAGATCTTACACTACATTCGTTTTACATAAATTCTTACAAGACAATATTTCTCTTATTTTTCGGAACAACATTTTATATTTCCAGAAAATTTAGAAGGGCCAAAGCTATGGTTAATTTGGTGCAGCAATTATCTCTCTCTCTCTCTCTCTGTTTTTTTTTTTTTTTTTTTTGGTTTTTTAAAGCAAGAGACTGATTGAGCCATTAGTTAGGCAACAGGGTAACTCTCTATATCTTATATATCCCTTTCTAGAATTTGAATATGAGCCCTCTAAAATAGATATGTCTAGCTTGGTGACCACCGAGATGTCCTGTCTTATTATTTTATCTTCAAAAGTCTAAAAACGGCAGAACTTAATTTCCTGGTACAATGGGAGTAGTACCTGGTCCTGATTTGATGTTTGAAAATTTCCCGCAATTTGACTTCGGACAAACTTGGTAAGCAAATCGTGCCGTGAGGAGCAGATCCACCGAGTTGGGTTTGGGTGGAAATACAGGAAAACCATATATATGGACCACGAGTTGATTGGTCAAACAAGTTAAGTGCTTATTGACTTGATGGTGATGGTCCCTTTCTTGGAAATTTGGACATCGTCAAGTCACAAAGCACGCCGCGCAGAAGAAACTCAAGTCTTTTTCACGCAAATTCCACGTAAGTACTTTAAGTGTTTGGCGTTCAAATGCCACTTGCGCACAACATCTGTTTGTGGACTCTCCTGTATTTAGGTTACTGATATATATAAAAGTCAGTACTGACATCAATCTTTTTATCTTTTTTTAGTTTTTTTTTCTTTTGTCGGTGATTAGATTAAAAACTAAGCACTCAAAGTATGCGCACGTACCAACTAAACATTAATCTATCTCATTGGTTCAGCTAAATAGAAAGTTATTAACGTTGACACCAAAGATTCACGAAATAATTCACAAATGCATATAGTCCATTCATTTTTACTAAAATAAATTGTTGATATACAATTTTCTCAACAATGTGGAAATTGGGCACTCCGAGTAACCGAACTAAACTTTAAAACTGTTAAACTACAGGATTTTCATTTGGATTATTAACGTTGGAAGAGGATGACCAATTATGTGAAATACGCGGTTGATCCTGAAAATTTTTTTCTTTTTGGTTGGGGGAAAGGGTCTTTTTCATTTTGTCGTGTCTCGCATGCAACGGGATGGGCATATAATGGGACAAGTCAGGGAGGAAACGGGAATCAGGATAAGATAGATAATCCGGAAAATAAATGGAACGTGATCTTGTAGAAAACTATAGAATTTAAGAATGAAAATAATCTAGGCTCCTTTTATTTGTTTTTTTTTTTAGTGAAATTTCTTTTGTGTATATATATATCACTTTGAATTCAAGCTATTGCAAATCAAGTTATAAGTTAAATTACATTTTAATCATTTCAAGTTCAGATAAACTGTAATTCAAAAAATTATTATTTAAAATTAATTTTTTATTTTGTTAAATATTAAAACATTAGTATATATTATTATTTATTAGTTATTTTGACCTTTTATATATTAATTGATATCAAAAGCATATAATTTGTTAGCAATTTTTATTTTATTACTTAGATTTGATTTTATGTCAACTAACTATTTTTTACTTATATAACAATAGATAAAAATAAATTATTATTTATTCATTATATTAATTTTTATTATATATATATATATATATATATTATAATATGTGTATACATATGTCTATATATTTTCATATGTATAAATTTTTAAAATATTATAAATATAAAAAATAAAAATAAATAATTATATAAAATAATTAAATTTACATAATAAATTAAAAATTATGTAAATTGAATGCAATATATATTTGTATAATATATAAAAATAAACTTGTGTGAATATGTAATGTATATATAGTTATGTATTTATAAATAAAATAATAAGTAAAAATATATTAAATTATCAATTTATTTTATTTTTATAAAATAAATATTAACAAGATTCGTATTAAAAATAATTGAAACTTATTTTTTAAAAAAATAAAATTTATATTTCAAATATTATAAAATTATTTTTATGTTTATAATTTGATCTATAATTCTTACAAATAAAAGCATATTATAATCTTTTATTAAACTTTTTTTTCTTTTTATGAAAAAAAAAAAAGAAGAAGTCAAGTTACTTAGATAAAATCAACTCAACTTCAGCTCTTAACTTTTGAATTATTTTGAGTTCAAAGTTATTTTTAAATCAAGGCACTTTAATGAATAATATAATCACTTATTATGGAATTGATTAATGGATTCTGCAAGGTGCTTGACTGGAATGATTTGACGTTGTCATTGATGGGAGGAAGTTGGTACCAATGCTTCAATAAAAACTATGGAAAATGTTGAATAGCCAAACTTTCTAATATTATCGTAACAATAATAGAAAAATTACATATACACGTGGAAAATTGACGCTATAAGAAGGTCATTCGCATAGATTATAATTACTTGCAATCGCAAATATTCCTTAGGTTAATCATTGTCAACATGGTGCACACTTTTACCTAGTTACTGAAATTTAAAGGTTCTTTCTTCCACTAGATCCTTCTGGCGTGCAATGCCTTAATAATTATAGCAAGGATGGATGATTGCAAGAATTTACCAGAACAGATCGAAGCCTATGAAATCCCAATCAAGTATTGTTAGATTCTAAGGAATGAACGGCAAGACGAAAGGGTAGAAATTAGAATAGTGCTCGTTGACCTAAAAATGTAGGAGAATATATATGTCCTTTTTCATCCATCATAAAGAACAATAATTTTGACAATCTTATAATGCCTTCATATATCCTCCATTATTTCTGAAGATATACAATAGACAAGGTCATGTGGGCTTTTCCCTCTCAATCCTTTTAACGTATAAAGGGGACAAGCTTTTGAATTGGGATGTGATCGATTGAAGCTCAAGTGGAAAATGATGGCATGTTTTCGGCGCTACATTCAGACCGCCGGGGGAGGGGTGTGGGTGTGGGGGTGGTGGTGTTTTCAATTATATGTGTCGCCAAATTATACTTCTTTTTGGCTGAGTGACACTTTCGGTGCTGTTGCTGCTACAATAATTTCTCTTACAATATGATTAGCTCCTGGACCTATAACCAACAAACAATTGCACACGTCCGTATAAATGAATATAAGATTAATTGGAAAAGCAAAAGTTTCCATTGGCGCCTAGCTATAGTTCTTCTTAATTTGTCTCGTCTATTTATTGAAAGTCATGTTACTCATGCACAGTACTATAAACTACCAGCTAATATTCCTCAACTCCTTGTAAATTTAAAATATTAAGTTGAGATCACAAAAGTTGACCCAAATGGAGCAATCAAAACTTAATTCATCTAAAATTTGTATTTGCAATCAGTCAAAACCTAAATAACCTAAATATGAAAATTCCAAATAATTTGAACTTGTAAAAATTTAAGCAAAACTAGGTTAAAACTAGGTCCAAAATTTTAATTACTTTTAATAAAGATCAAAATTTCCAAATATTTCTTTATTTTTAACTAAAAATTTTAATTTTATTTATAAACATATACAAAATTTGTACTTGATTTATTTTGAGATCCAAAATAATCCAATCCAAACAACAAATTTATTAACTCTATTTTTAAACAAAGGAGAGATGTTTTGGACACAATTCTTTTGTTAGAATACTAAGATATTCTACTTGATTAAGTGAACTGTTAGAGACCCATAATTTGGATTTATATTTTTTTTTCTTTAATTTGAAGTTATAACTATATACAATAAATATTACTGAAATACATAAAAATTTCATTCTGGCTCTTCTTAATTCTGGAGCTAAAAAAAATTTTGATTTGACATGCTTTTTTAAAAGCAAGGTTTTAAGTATTTTTAGATATTTAATAATTAATTTATTTTTATATTAAAAAATTCTTAATAAATCACCACATAAATTAATTTTTAAAAAATTATTAAAAAGTCTTATTTTTCATTTTAATGACTATTATGAGATATTTTTTAGTTTTGATAATAATAAAAAGGTTCTTAATAAGTTATTATTCAATCACCTCTCGTCCATAAACAACATATATTTTATACTATAATATGTATGTGCCTACTATCCAAATGCTATATAGAGCTTAGTAACCCTATATTGTAATGTTTAAAAATTTGAAAAATAAAAATATTATGAGAACTCAATTTGTGTTCATAAAACATTGGCATAATTTCTTCTATTGTTATGGAATGAAAATTATTATGTTATTGTTTGTCACCTTAGTAGTTTCTTTAATTTGGCACTTAATTTTTTAAATTATTTATGGAAATCTTTTTAGTTGCAGGAGACATATAGAAAAGAAATTAATATAGTAGATATTAATTCAGTAAAGAATTCCACAATAGATATTAGCAAAACTTTATAAGTAATGTTTTTAGGTGGGTTTGTCAATCCATAGTTATTGTGAATAATTTACTCTCATTTTTCTTTTTTTTTTTCTTTAATTTTGGTTTGAATCCTACCATACTAGTTATTATTCTATATCAATAATGTTAAGGTTTCTTTATTTTCTTGAAATAGTTCTTATTGTTTGTGTTGTTTTCTTTCTATTTTTGTTTAAGTGATTTAATAATTATTACTTTTAATATTAAAATTTTCATATTAACCATTGGTTGTAGAGTTGGTTTAACTTAACTTCATTATTTTTAATATTAAAAGTTTCATATTGACCATTAGTTGTAGAGTTGGTTTAACTTAACTACTATTCTTCTTCCTAAAACTTGAAAGAATGATTAAAGAACATACATTTGGAAGTGCTAGCAATGGTAATTGTTCCTCAACTAGGTTCTAATTGGAAGTGAGTTTAAATACTTTATTGTTGATGCTTATAGGGCCTAAAATGGCAAACATGTTATAATAGGAGCTTGTGTTGAAGGGTCTAATGAATTATAAATTTAGCTTTTGGAGCTTAAAAAATGATTATGGTATTAGGAAGCAATACAAGTAGAAGCAAAACTAGATTTGTGTCAATATTTTCATTCTTACTTTTTGCCCTTAAGTAAAAGAAATAAAGAGATATATCTAAAGGTTACCTAAAGAATTGTATTTGTGTGCCAAATAAATAGTTTGCATCTCTTTTTCATCTTTAACAATACTTATATTATTCAAATTGTTATTTTTAATAATAAATAAAAAGTACAATTAACCACTTAAAATTTTTAGTCTTCATGTTAAAGTTTTCATACTATAATAAAAATGAAAAAACTCACATATCATGCAACTTTTTTTTGTATACACATACATATATACATATATATACTAGTACCAAATTTCTACAATGCAAATGAGGTAATAAAAGGAGGATCTTTATGGAAAAGGCAATAAGAGAAAGTTGATGCATGGATGAAGGCCTTTTAATAAAGATCGTAACTTTATCATTCAAAGGTTTGTAAATGATATCACTAATACATAGTTTCTTAATGTGAATTAAATAACCTTTAAAGATATTTAATTCACCTTTCTTAAGAAGTGCTTCATAACAAGTAGGCAATTTCTCCCAATACCAAGCAATTAGATATTTTGATATTTGCAAGGTTTTTGTACTATGACAAGGTATGCCAATTGTATTGAGCTTAAGATTTGGATCACCAATAACCTTATTGAATGAATGGTCATTTTATTTGTCAAGAATGAGTGTTGAAAAACCTTTAAGAGGTTTACAAGCAAATCTAACATAAAAAGCAATATTGTGTCACTTTAATTAAAAGTAATCATAATCATGAATTTGAGAATGAAGACTTTGAGAATTTTTACAATTTTTAAGGTATCTCTCACAACTTTTTAGTTTTAAGAACTTTATAGCAAAATGAAGTAGGTCTTTGGTTGCATGTGTTATATTTTAAACACGAATGACAACCTAGATAAGTTTGATTATTAGGTAGATAAGGCATATAAAGTGTTCAACGATAAATTTGCTATTGTAAAGGATTTCATGCATATTGTATTTAATGAAACTAACCATTTCTCTTCTAAAAAGGAATAATTAAATAACCTTATAAGTGCAAACAAATTTAAAGAAGGCAAATGAATCATCAAGGAGACAACAACATTTTAATGATGTTCAAATCAAGTAAAGGGAACAACTTGAAATTAATGAATTTAATCTTTCAAATGATGACAATCTTGATAGTTTTGTTCAATAAGTTCTAAGTTAGTAGAAGCATTCTTGAAAGGTATTTAAAAGGATTAACTTATTGTTAATTCTTCTAATCCTTATTGTTAATTTTGGAACACTAGTATTTCAAGATCAAATTATTTCCCATCATTCATTACCGTATGGAATCCTTGCCTAATCACTGTCCAACAGAATTTTTCCTTCAACTTGAGAGGAATTATGCAATCACACAAAACTTAAGTGGCACATCTTCATTTAACCCATTTAAACCTTGTCTTATGATGCACATGTTCCTTTATATTGTTATATTTCTAAATAATAGAACCTAAATAACAAAATTAGTCATATTAAGGGACATCTAACCCATCCAAATTAATGGTCTGCTTTATTGCATCCCTAACATCACTAAAATTATTATACATATATTCAATTTTTGTATGACTCAACCTAAAATCATTAGATTCTAATGTGTCACTCCAGACTTTTAGTTTACAGTTTGACCCCTCCCTAATATCTTTTATCAAGATGATTTTATCTATAAATAATATACAACTTGACATATCATCCTGAATATGACTAATCAAGACATCTATAAATAGCACAAATAGAAATGGACTTAGAATTAACCCTCGATACAAAGCAACAGTGATGCAAAAGTTTAATGACTTACCCTCTATTATTCTGTTGTAAGTCATTACTGCTTCATATATATCCTTCTCTAAATTAATAAATGGTATAGGATCTTCTTTTTGCACATCATCCACCATATCACTTGCTTAAGAACTTAGTTATATACTTTCTCTAAATCAATAAAAATCATAGGTGAATCTTACTTCTTTTCCTGATATTTTTCTATCAACCTTTTTTAGGAAAAAGATAACTTTTGTTATTGATCTATGTAACATAAATATGAATTAATTGTTTGAGATAAAAACAATCATTTAGAGTCATTGCTTTATAACCCTTTTGAGAGACAACTACTTCTAATGTAAATGATATTCTTTGTACCATTACTAAGGTTCTCAAAATTACTATGACTATTCTTATTAAAGAGTTAGCAAAGTATGTTATCCATCTTTTTTTCAATCTCATCCTCTCTCACCATAACCTTTTGTGCATCATGTTTAAAATATTTAACTTAGTTAAGGTCCTAACTCTTTTGTTCCTTAATTTAACTTGACTTATAAACCTCCTTCTCTCCTTCTTCAATGTCAAGCTTGTTATATAAAGCATTAAATGAATTCACTTAAGCCACTATAATAGCCTTTTTTTGCTTCCTTTTTAGCTAGCTTGTATCTTTCATATGCATTACTATCTTAAAACTTAGGGAGACTTCTATAACTCTCTCTTTTTCTTTTGATGGCTTATTATATATTTTAACCCTGCTACTAAGTTCCCTTCATTGATAGTTTATTTCCTTTAATGACTCCTAAGGCTTTAACATTATTATATGTATGTGATTTTTCATACCTAATCACATGATATTGATATTTGTATGGATACCCTAATCCCCTTCTGCTAGCATTTTATCATATGAAATCAACTTTTCCTATGGTTATAGGTTCCCCACTTAGTGTAGGCAAACAGGACTTTGATTTATCTATAATTCATTTGCTTAAAGCATGATCTTCCCTTTTATGTGAATTTTTCCTAGTATCTAAATAACATAGCTCCTTGAGAATGTGCCACATTGCAAGTTAAAAATCTTCACAAATGGAAAAAAGACAATTTAGGTTCACTAGTTTTTGAACACACTACTTGTTTTGCTTGTTAAAAATTAAAATGATACATATTGCCTAAATGCAATTGTCCATATACATTGCATCACCCCACATGCTTTACTCAAGCCTATCCATTATCCTAAAGAGAGGGATATAAAGTATTGGTAACTCATTGCACAAATAATGACATTAATATTACAATAAGTGATCAAATAATAGTATCAAAATTATTCTTACTTGTTGATCTAGATTATTATCTCTAATATATACAAATTAAATAAGCTTGGTAAAAATTTATGTGTTTAATTGGATTGAATGAGTATTAACATTATTGTTATACACTAGGATGTCAATAAAATGTGAAACAAGTTGCATTTTTTTTTATCTCTTATCAAATCCTAAAGGTTGACAATTTCCAACATTATTTAATTTAGTAAGACATAAAAGCAACTAGATGGAAATTTTTTTGTTTTTCAGCATCAATTATTAAAGCTGTTGTTATGCAAATAACTAATTATGGTAACAATTTATTGAATCATGAAACCAATTCAAAATAAATTCCTTGTAAAATTACTTTAAATGGCTCTACATGTATAAAATAGTTGCAATTACAAACATAAAAAAATATGCTTATCACTAACATTGAGACAAGGTCAATTATTGACTTCAAAATTAAAACTTAAAAGCCTTGTTATGTCTTAAATCTATGTAAATTTTAGCATAAATACCCCATAATCAAATCTACATGAGAGGAAAAAAAAGGTTAGCCATATAACAACATTTTTATAATTCATATTTGAATTCATGAACTCAAATAATGAAACTTAACCATTGATGTGTTTTGTATGTGGCGTGCAACATACAAGTCAAAGTTAGACAATATAAAGGAGTCACATTTTTTTTGCCAGTATCAAGAAATTAACCCTTCATAATAGTTATCTAGTATCATATCATATCAACATCAAAGTTCATACCATTTTTGCTTTTACAAAAAATTTCAAATTAACCATGAGCCTATAACATTGAACCTAAATCCAAATTTTATAGTTGGCCTACACATGCCAATTTATTATATGTCTTTTAGTGCTTTAGATGGACAATAACATTCATTGGATCAATAAAATCCATTATTTTGTCTTTAAACTTTGATACACATAGTGACTAGTGTAGCTTCTTAATAATTTACGGTAAAATCTACTTGTTTTACACATGTAAAAAAAAAACGCAATCAACCATTATAGTTTTTAGAATTCACTAGCAGTTCAATACACTACAAAGCACTAAATGTAAAAATTGCATTGCTTATAAGGTCTTTAAAATTGTTACCATCTTCATTTACTATAACACACAAACTTTACATTGGAAGAAAATTCATTCATAGTTATAACTTACAATGTCACAACATAAAAAGGAATATATATATATAGTGTTTTGCATCCTAATCCTTGCTTAGTAACTACCTATTCTTCTTATGCTTACACACCTTTATCCATTTTTTCTCAAATAGAAGATTTCATGTAAAATCAAAGCATTATAGTTACCCACTAAGTTGTACCCATCCTATAAGGTTTAAAACAACTCAAAATCAAATACATCATTGTACTCAATTCTTTATATCCAATCTTAAAAGCACAATGACCAATTTGCCTTTATAACTTAATTATCTTACTTATAATATTTCAATCATATCTTATTATGTAAATCTCATGCAATTGCAATCATGTTATATGAGTCTATTATTAATAGGGACCTCAATAATAATATTGCTAAATTAGTAATTAAATATTGATATAATCAATTCCATAATTCTACCTTATTCTAGTAATAACTTATATGGTCAATTAATAAGATTTCTTAAGTTTTAATCCTTCATAGTAGTCCACAGTAATATATACTATGTTAAAAGGAATCTTATGGGTTAGCTCTGGGTCAACCTAACTTCTTTGTGGCATAATGTTATAATTTCTCTTTTACATTTGAGAAATCCTTCTTTCTAAGTATGTGTTGCCATATTGTGTAATTCATCAATCATAATAAATGGTTTTATTGCATGTCGGGCTTTACGTGTAACATATGGCCTCTTTCATGAGATTTTTTGCATAGTCACATCCATTTCAATGTTTTTCTGTAAAATACTTTGCCACCTACATACTTATTTGTCAGTTACATGATAATTTATATAAACATATTCTTTCAACTTAATACAATCAATAACATCATAACAGATAATTATAAAACTTTATGAACAAATAATAACACTAAAACGTAATAAGGAAAAAGTAGTTACTTTTTTCTCAATTTGAAACATACATTTCATTATCTCTATGACTCTTGCATTTTAAAACTATTATTTTCTTATAAAATGGTTATAGGATTAATGGTGCCATCCTTGATTATGACATGCAATAAGACTTTCAACATGTCTTCCCCAACTTTATAAAAAATTGAACTCGACTAAATCAATTAAAAACGTTAATATTTTTATTATAAGATTATGTATATTTTTTAGGTTATGATTAATTATATTCACTAGACTTAACATAAAATTGAATTTAAGGAAATAGTTTACACATACTCAAAGGAATATTTACCATGACTAAGATTTCAATCTCTTAAATCCCAATTGCATCAAAACTTTAAACTCCATCATTGCTTTTCATAACAGGTACATCAACACAAATTTACTTACCATCAGTTATGCGATTTGAAAATCATTTAAAACAAAAATTATTACCATGAAATCATTATAAAATGTATAATCAACAATACAATTGTGTATGCCTAATTAATAAGCATAATCAACAATAAAAAACATTTTGATATTGTAGTTATCACTTATTAGTAATTTAATTTCCACTACCAAATACTTTTAAGGGTGAAACATGAATGTCTTGAGCCCTAAATTCTTCAACCATGGATTGATTAGCTTTCTCACATACAATTTCACTACCATCAGTTAACTAGTTTTCCTTATGCACTATTTAATTTGTCTAAAGTATTTGTAGTGCAATATTCATTGATATATTCTCTTACTGCATTTACCCTGACATTTTTCATTTACTTTGGAAATCATAAAATTTTGTAATATCTATTAAATACAACACTATATATTACTAAGATAATGGACTAAATGGTGAACTATGGTAGATAACAAAAGCAAATACCAACCATATATAACAAGATGATGTTGTTAGGTTTTCACTTATATGCATTCATGTTTAAAAGATTAGATATTTCAGGTTTTGCGACCCTTTGGTTCTTGGCTTATACAGCTCCACCATTAACTTTTATATCAAATTTATCAACACATATATGCTCACCATCATTTATGGATATGACAGAAGGAAAATTTGTGAATATTAAAATACTAACATGAATACCCTCTATTTGTGGTTCACAAAAATAACTAAGGAAATAATCTATATGATTACACAATCATATAATAAGGAAGAAAATCATTATGATATAAGGAGATTACAATTGTGATTATATCACATAGATGGAAAGTAATCATAATAATATCAAAATATTATCTTTAACAAAATTTAAAATTCAAATTATCACATGAATGTTCTAAGTGATCGTATGCAAATAATTGTAAATTTCATGTATTAACCAAAACTTTTTTTAAAAAGGTTCAAAAACATATATTACAGCTAATTGCTTCGAGTGTGCATTCCATCCCTTAAAATGTATAGGATATATATGTGGACACTTTTTGAGGATTGCTTATTGAACCACTAGACGAACATTATGCCTCTTAATTTATTTAATAGTAATAAATGTTCCTTTAATCTTATTAATATCAAAATTGTTCAAAATGGTTAAAATTATAACTTGGGTTAATTTTTGAGAATAGGATCATAAGTTGGAATTAAAATTAGTGACTTTATTTTAGCATTTTATCAAAAGGAAGACAATCAAATTTAGTTTCACAATTAAATTGTTTAACCCAATATATAAATTTTTGTTATCATAATTAAATTAATTAATGGTATGTTGAAATTTTAAGAGTGAGTTATTTAATTAAGAAATACTATATTAGAAGTAAAAGGAAAAACTAAGTAATATATAACTGAGAAGACATAAACCACATTAAGATTTTGGGTTAAGATGTAGCATCAAACTCCTAAATTTGTTACTTACTTGGACTCTACCCATATTTCTCCATATTCTCCCTAATAAGGTAGACTGATGGTAATGGTTCTCTTAATTGAAAATGGTCAACAAAAAAAATTTATCTCATATAAATTATGATTTTTTTCAATTTAGCAAAAATGTTTTTATGTATTCAAACCTAATTAAGAGATGATCGTAACAAGTTGGGATTTGTAATATTTTAAGCAAACATGATTGAATATGGTTAGAGATTATTGTTCTACTATATATATATAGTTTTATTAATTTAATTGAGGCTTACAAAACTTTTTTGAAACTCAATTAGTCATAACATCCAAATTGGATCAAACTATTTTTAGTTTATTGTACATAAGGAACAAGATCCAAATTTGGTTGATATGTAATATATGTTGTACTAGTGGAACCTAACTAATATAATATGAGCTAAATATGTAATTTATTTGCATATAATACTTGTTTTATCTCATTATATAAAAGGACATACCTATTATCTAATTTTGAAACTTTTAAAACAATGAAACTCTAGTGTAACTAAGGATTTAAGAACATATAAATTCTAAACCAACTAAATTTCTCGTGGTCCTTTTTCTTTTCTTCTCTTTTGAATAATTTATTTTCCAACAATTGATACCAACAGTTTAATTTTAAAGGGGCCAAAAGAGTAATAGGAGTAATAGCATTTGATTAAGAAAAAGTAAAGATTGACAAGTTTAATGCTATTAATTTTAGTTTTTGGAATATGCAAATGGAAAGTTATTTATTCCAAAAGAGATTGCATTAGCATCTTTAAAAAAAATCAAAACAAAAATTGAAGAGAAAAAAAGAATAGGAGTTACTTGATAGACAAGTCTTAAGAGTCATTCAATTAAAGTTAGCCCAACACATTGTTTTTTATCTCTAAACAGAGAATACCATCGTAGGATTGATGAGGACACTAACTCATATATATGAGGAACCATCTACTTCCAACAAGGTGTATGTGATGAAAAAATTATCTTAAGATGAAACAAAGTACCTTTATTGCAAATCATATAAATGAGTTCAATCTAATTTTTAGTTAATTAAACTCGATGAATATAAATTTTGATAAACAAGTTAGAGGTTTGATTTTATTGTTTTTGTTGTCAAAAATTTAAAATGTTACTATAATTATAGTCGGTAATTTGTTTCGTTTGTAATAATTATAATTCAACATAATTTGAAATCTAATTCTAAACAAAGATATTTGCAAAGGAGAATTTGGCATATTATCTAACTCTGATTTTTCCTTGAATACTGAAGGTAGAGGAAGAATAACTCAACATAATGACAATAAAGGAAAATTGAAATCCCAAAAAAGCAGTAAATTGAAATATATCAATTCGTAATGAAATTGTGACCATAATGGTTACTTTAATAAAGACTAAAGTAGCTAAAGAAGAAAATTCATAAAAAAGATTCTCTAAGTGTAGCAATTGGAGATATTATAGACATTTTGATTTTAGGTGTTAACAATCCAGTGGAATTCTAGATTTTATACTCTGAGGTCTCTTTTCACTCAACATCATATAGAAATTTCATACAAAATTATGTTGTTAATAATTTCGAAAAAGTTGATATTATTGATGATGAATTATTAAATATAGTAAAAAAGAGTGATATTCATGTCAAGATATTAAATGAATATTTATAAAAGTTAAAGAACGCCAAACACATCTTGAGATTAAAAAGAAATTTGATCTCTATATGATAACTCGATGAATAAGAACATTTTAAAACCTTTATGAGTGGATCATGAAAAATCACTAAATATGTAATGATAATAACAAAATGAAACAAGACTAAGACAATCTATATGATTTTGAATATAAAGGATTCAGTAAAGTTGTTAAGTTAGGGATTAATTACAGAATTTGATATTGTAGAATCAAACATATGATATAAAAAAAAATGAAGGTACTTACAGCAAAGGACAAGTTATTTGGCATAAAAACTGTAAATGTTAGAATTTGTGAAGAATGTGTTTTCAAAAAGCATAAGAGGGTTAGAGTTTATGCACACTAATGTTTAGGATCCCTCCACAGTCCCCAGGTGATTTGCTTTATTGTGTCACCTTTATTTATGACTTTAGTCAGAAAGTATGTATTTATTTTTTAAAAAAATAATAATAGTATAATGTATTTTTAACTTTTAAGAAATGGAAAATCAAATAAAGAATGAATTTGTTGTAAAAATAAATTGTTTGAATTCTAATAAAGGTGGTGAATAAGACAACAAATAATTTAAAAATTTATGTGCAACTAATGAGATTTCAATGAAGAAAATAATTTTGAAGATGCCACAACATAATGATATTATTGAACATATGAATAAAGCCTTGAATAAACATGTAAGGAGTATGAGAATATGTGTTGAACTACCAAAGACATTTTGGGCTCATGCTATTAACATTGTATCTTATTTGATTAATAAAAAATCATCTATTCTCTTAGATAGAGAACAACTAAAGGAGGTTTAAATAGGTAAAATTGTAAACCTTTCACACCTAAAAATCTTTAGATGTGTCTTTTATTTGCACCTGAATTCCAATGAAATGGATAAATTAAATTATAAATCCCACAAAAATCTTTTTGTTGGATATGAAATTAATGAATTCAAATAATGTTTCTAGGATTATAGAAATAGAAAAATAATTAAAAATAAACATATCATATTCAATAAAAATATTTTTTATAAAAATAAACATATTACAGAATCTAATGATGCATAAAAGCATGCTAAAAAAAAGGAGAATACATTGAGTTAGAGGAAATTTTAGAAGTTAATGTTAATCAAAGTGTCAAAAAATCTTGAAAATATCTAAGCACAATCATAACCTTTTACATTAATGGCATAAGCAACAAAATTTGGTAAAATATCTAAACTTCCATTATGGTTCTTTCCTTCCTTATATTATTTGATGTTAACTGAAGTAAGTGAGTAAAATACTTTAATGAAACAATATATAAGTTAAAGATTCTACTGATTTAAAATTAGTCATGGAAGAAAAAATAAGTTCACTATAGAAAAATAATACATGTGATCTAACTCAATTACTAAAAGGAAAAAAAAAACACTAAACAAGTGGATTTCACAAGTTAAAGAAGAATATAATAGTAATAAGAGATACAAGGTATTTATTAGTACGACAACCCTTCATTTTGCAATAAGCACAAAAATTATGGTGATTATAATTTTGATGATGGCATTTGATGCAATGAATGTGATGCATTAGCCATATCTCAAACACAAAGATAGTTAGTAACAAAAAGGCTAAAAACCAAAAAAAGGATACTTAAAATCTATCAAAGTGATCAAAATGAAAAATACCACTACACATAACTTAAATGACATAACGTAAACAAATAGTTAAAAATGGAAGTAATAATAAAACAATGAGTCAATGTATGTTTAATGTGAGACTATAATTAAAAATTTTGCCTTAATAAAGGGCTAAAAAAAAAGTAAGTTAAAGGAAGAAAGAGAGCATAAAAGACACTTGCTAATAAGAATAAAAACTCCATGAAAGAAAACAAAAAAAAAAGGAAAACTCAAATTAAGTATTTGTTATCTTGATAAAAGCAAGCAAAGTAATTAAGAAAAAAAAATTCTATGAATATTAAAGTTGTATTACGCAAGTGTATAATAATACATACATAAGCACTATTTTTCCTATTATTTATTTACGTGCTTTGTAAAGTTTTTGTCAATTTCAAGTTACATAAGATCCTATTTATTTTCATTAAATATTCTAGGTACAAAGATGTAAAATTTTAGTAATTAAAAAGAAATATGAGGAAAAAAGACAAAAGTTATTAGTAATGGTTAGAAGTTAGAAGAAACAGAAGTAAAGCTGATTGAAAAAATAAATAATTAACAAACAAATGATAAAAAAATAAATAATATTATTTAAAAAATAATATGATAATAATAAAAAAATATTTATTTAATTATATTTTATATAATTTTATAAATAAATAAAATTAAATATAAAAATTATTATACTATATACATATATCTTAAATTTTTGGGTAACCGTGCTCTATAATAACTACTCTTTATATTTTTTTTTTAAGATAAAAATTAAAAAGGAAAAAAAAAACTCCTTTAAAAAGGACCCGGTGTTCTTACAATCATTTCGCTCGTCTGGTCTACGGTCTACAGAACGTATAAAAAAATGATGCAATGCAATTAGTGGGGCCAGCCTAACCAATGTGGGCCCCATCCCAAATCTTACACTGAATCGCTTATGGTGGGCTACCCGCCACCCCACGTTCCCCCTCCTCATTTTACGCGTTGGTTTAGAAAGATATTGGTTCCACCCTGTACACGTGCACCTTCTTCTCTGATCTCAACCGTCAGCAATCATCCCGCATCAGAAAACCCAATTATTTTCCCCATCGAACGATCCTGATCTGCAGATTAACGCACACGCGCCACATGCTCAACGGCACGCAGAAAAGATGCCCCAAAATACAGAAAGGGAAAAAAATTACAACTTCCGGTTTGACCAAAGACCGAAACCCCAAGGAAGAAGAATAATAATAATAAGAATAAGAATAAATTATTTAAAATACTTCCCAAGAAAACGACAGAAAAAGAAAAAAAAAAAGGAAACAAGAAGTAAAAGGTGACGTAAGAAAACCTTTGACGGGCACACGCAGCCTCTCTCATCTTTATACCCGACCCACTACAGCTCTGTTCCTCGTCCACCTCCACTGCGTCTCTCTCTTCTGCGACTTTCTCGCTGAAATCTTCTTTCTTACCAAACAGGACCTGGAAAAAATGGTGAGACCCTCGAGGGAAGATTTGTACATTACTGTACCGAGCTTCTTCAGATGCCCGATATCACTGGACGTGATGAAATCCCCCGTGAGCCTGTGCACCGGAGTTACCTACGACCGCTCCAGCATCCAACGGTGGCTCGACAGCGGCAACAACACGTGTCCAGCCACCATGCAGGTCCTCCAGAGCAAGGAGTTTGTTCCAAACCGCACATTGCAGCGCCTCATCCAGACCTGGTCCGACTCGGTCCGGCCGCAACAGCACGACCTCAACCGAGTTGACTTGGCTGCTAACTCGGTCCCGTCGCGAGACCAAATCACAACAATAGTCAGTCAACTGGAGCCGGCAAAGCAAGAAGAACGCCTCCTTCCTCCTAACCAACTGTCGGAGATCGTGCTTTTTGCTAGAGCATCAGAGGATAACCGCGAATTCCTCGCGAGGATGGACGGGTTGGTGACAATGCTCGTTGATTTTCTGGAAGATGCTGTTGATGACAATGCTGACACTGCATGTAAAAGCATTGACGTAATTGAAGACGCTGTTAGGGTTTTAGATATGATCTTAACCAAAATCGAAGACCGACAGGAGTTGGTTACGTTATTAACATTGAAGAAGGAGAAGGAGAAGAAGAAGGATGATAGAAACAGTGCTGCTGTTAATAATCGCCACAATTGCTTACCTGCGCTCTTCTTTGTTCTACAAGAGGGAGACGCGGATTCGAGAATTGCATCAGTGAGAATCTTGGAATCAATGGCAGTCGACGCTGAATCGAAGTTGTTAATTGCTGAAAATCACGGATTATTACGCGAATTGGTGAAAGCTATCGGTTTAGAATCCGATCCAGGCTTGATGGAAGTGAGCTTGTCCTGTTTGATTGCTATTTCGAAGGCCAAACGTGTTAAGGCAAAGTTAGTCGACCTCAAAACAGTCGCCGAACTGAGGAACTTGCTCACATGGTCCGACGCCACCGTTTCGATCACAGAGAAGGCGCTGAAGCTGCTGGAAACGGTGTCATTCTGCAAGGAAGGGAGGGAGGAGATGTGCGGGGACCCGGCGTGCGTGGAGGCGGTGGTGAAGAAGGTGTTCAAGGTGTCCGGTGAGGCGACGGAGCACGCGATGACGATGCTGTGGAGCGTGTGCTATTTGTTTAGGGATCAGAGGGCGCAGGAGGCGGTGACAAGGAGCAACGGGCTGACAAAGTTTCTGCTGTTGATGCAGAGCAACTGTTCGCCGGCGGTGAGGCAAATGTCGGCCGACGTGCTGAAGATATTCCGGGTGAATTCCAAGTCTTGCCTCTCCACTTACGATACCAAGACTACCCATATCATGCCCTTCTGATGCTCCGACTGAGTCACAATCATATTTGCAAAATACATGCCGCCGAGTCCTCCTCTACTTCGTCTAAAAGGGGAAAACGTTTTCTTTTTGTTTTTTGTTTTTTTTTTCCTTAATTTTTATTTCTTTCTTGTAAATCCAAAGAGAGGAAAATTTTGTTAGTGACTACAAACAAATGAAAAGAATCAATCAACCTGTTTGATTTTACACCGGAAATATTTCACATGTTCTTCTTTCGAATTTCAGCTAGCCTTTTTCCCTTTTAATTGTATTACGAGAGATTCTTCTTGTAAATCAAAGTGGAAAAACAATTATGAAGAAGTTTGTTTTTTCTTTTTTGGGTTTAAACTTGCTGATCCTGATTGCTTCTTCTTGTTTTTATTTTTTTTTTTAGTTCTTTTGGTTCATTTAGCAACGCATCTTCACCTGTTAAGAATAATAATAATAATAAAAGTACGTACAAAGAACATTAATCTGGTGTGTCATTGGCACTTGCAGTAGAGCTGCTGCCGTTTACTAATAATAATGGCAGCTATGCAATGTGCAAGACAACTATGAATTAACATGTGCAGCCTTCCAAGGAAACGGGTGTGGTTTAAATCTAACTGTACGCTGTAAAAACATTCAATTTCACGTCTTACCCGCTAGCCGTTTTGATTCGGTCTATCAAATAAAATTTAATTATTCCCTTGGTCCATTTTTTCAATGAACAAAAAAAAAAACACACATACACAAGGATGCATTGATTTCTTTTTGGAATCCATGTTTCGTTGGCTTTTACGAGAGACCCATGCAAGAAACCCCAGTAGAAGGCATCCATCTCAAGTGCCGTGTATTCCGTTATTAATTGTTGTAGCAAGTTAACAGAGAATTGAAAAGCCATAGGTGTTGAAAATGAAACCCATGAGCTGGAATCGTAATGGCATGAATTTTATGCGTATAATTTAAAGAAAGGAATATCAGAGATTCCGGGATTCAGCACCCCAGAAGTTTGACTCTAGACCAAGTCTAGCCTAGCCAGAGGACAGAGTAAAGATTGAAACTTTGACTAGAAAACCCACTTGCGTGTTTGATTGATTACGATGAAAGAAACAAAATTTTCTGGAAGGAAGACAAAGAAAGACAAACTGCCGCAAATGCTGAAATGGCCTCTTTCCATCTTTCTATTAAAATGGTTTGATTGCGGAAAGGAGAGAAAGGGATTGGAATCATAATCCAAAAAGAAATCTCTTGTAGAAAGACAGAAGGATAAAAAAAATAAAAATAACACGGTGCCTTTGACCGCTTCAATTCCTACGTAGGCAGCAAGATTGTCCCGTGGAAGCACCCGCCCATTTTCTTTTTAATCTGCGCTAAAATAATGACAAAAATAAAAAGGAAAAAAGGGAGTCACGCAAACCATAAGCTGATCAAAAGATATTAATGTTTGGGGTGCAGTAGAGTATGGTTCCTTGAGCACTTGAAGGAGGTCTTGGTGCCTTTGGCGGCCCCACACCCTCCTTCCCCTTCTTTTTTGTTGCTCTCATTATTTTTCTTTGCATTATATATGTTGGTGGGGTTTACTCAAGAATTAGATACATTAAAGAAGTAACAACTAGTTGCTGATATTGGCAGTGCAAATTTCTTGTTGTTTTTAGTGGACGTATCATTATTCTTCTTGGGCCAGTAATGCTGGTTCGAAATGAACATCTTGTTTTAATTTACTTTGATGAAAGCTCCGAGTATCTTGCACCAAAACTGGTGGGATATTGCATTGCATTTCAAGTGGGAATCTTACTTCTTCATCATCTTCACCATCCGACATGGACATAAATAATCTCAAAAGGAACATTTAGAAGTTGATTGAATAGGCTTGACTGATAAGCCACTAAGGAACATGATGATTGTTATCTGCCCCTAATGGCTACTATTTTGTTTCGCTTTCTTACTTGCTTTTTGTTGTGGTTGCTACTTTGCTAGTTGTTATATAATTCTCACCCAGCACAGTCCTAGATAGAGAGTTGTTGATTCACTCAATAATTTTGTGTTGTTTCCATTTTTATTATTTTTTTCTTTTTTGTTTCTTTTCGGAGCCTTGTGTAACATATAATGAAAGGTGGCATCATGGCAACTTTAGCATGTGAATTTCTCTTTTAAGCAAACAGAATGGAGCCACCAACAGAACTCGGTGCATTTTGGAACAGGAGCAAAACAGCCGAAAGCAGCCCATGGATCGGACCGGGTTCCTACAATGCACGAACAGATTTTGTCATGTTTTCCCAACGAGCATATAATTTGTGGTTGCAAAATTGTCTGGCCTTTATAGGTGGATGAGATAATTACTGAAATGGAATACTGGGCCGTCAGACCATGTAAAGGTTTAAACTATTTGTTATGCTCGGAGAGAACGCGGTTAAGTCAACCTTTTTTTTTTTTTTTTTTCTTTTTTCCTAATCTCGATGAAAAAGTTGCCTGAAAAGATCAATCCAAGCAGAAGCTCCTTTTTTCTCATCCGCAGGAGGCCGACTGACCGTTTCGATGGGTTCTTCAAATTATATATGAGTAGGACAAACCAAGCAAATATATATATATATATATATATATATATATATATATAGGGATTTAATTTCCAAATTAATACCAAGCAAAGGATTTAATTATCCCTAACTATTCAATAGAATTTGGGTAAAATTCCACTAGAAAACTAATACTAAACAAGGGAAGGAAACTAGAAAGTTTCTTTGGGGGGACCAAATTATATGAAGTTCCAAATGAATGTTTTTATATATGTGTGTGTGTGTGTGTGCGTGTGTGAAAGTATATACAAATAGATGTATATTTCAATTGAACGAAGGTACTCAACTAGAACCAAAATCGTTATAAAAAGTCGTTAAGCTGATATTGTGAACAAGTAACTGGATCAATTAAAGCAAAAACGACGTAAATTTATAATATGCATTCTCACAGACTCATGGAAACGATAAAATAGTACATGATCAAATCTTTGTGGAGCCATTGAAAGATTTTTTAAACAGAGGCAAAAATATCCAACTTCTGGAGGAGAGGTTAGGAGTTCAAATTTCAGTTTTTTCAAATTTGTACGTGACAAAAATTTCTTCGCTGGGGGGCTGGCCCATTTGGTATCTATGGACCGAATTAATACAGGGCTAAGTCCAAGACTAAACTATGGGCCAGGAAAAGAGTTAAAAAAAAAAGGCCGGGAGGGGGGAATTAAATCTTAACACAAGTCTGCATTTGACAACTTGTCCGGCTCTTGATGCCTTATTAGGCGAGAAAAAAAAAAAAAAAAACTATTGTGTTAGATTAAAGAGTGATAATTTGGTGGAAGCAGAGGTCCGAATGAGGATTATTTTAAAGTTGTTAAAATAAATTTTAAAAAAGGAAAGAATTACTTTTTGTTTACTTTGTTATCACATAACACATTCTTCTTTTCTTTTTTTTTTTTATTGTGGTTCCAGTAGTCATCAGGCCACTGAAGCATCGTTCAGTCCGTTTAGTTTATCTATTACTTATTATTAAATTATTGTAATTTTTGTAGGCTAATGTTATTTATTATTGTTAAATGTTAAATAATTAAATAACTTATTAGAAAATTCTCTTTATGTTTTATTACAATATATAATTTTTCTAACACATAACATATGTGATGATAATAATGTCATTTAATTTCTATATATGGATTAGATGGTTTACAATTGGTTAATATGAGCTAAAAAAGTCTAATTTGGTTCTCTATATTTTTTTTGTTTTTTAATTTTTACTTGTAATATATTTTTTTCAAATTTAATCTCTACATTCTTGTTCTCAACAATTTTGATATTTTCTTCATTACATTAGTTTGTTATTAATTTTGTTACATCAACGTCCTGCGTCAACAACTCAAAGTTAATTTGAATGTTACTTTATTGTTTTTTTATGATGTAATGTTTTTAGAAAATAATTTTAAATTTTTTAAAAATTACAAATATTTCCAAAAAAAAAAATCAACACAAGTTTTAAAATTCCTTAAAATCTCAAATATTTTGAAATAATTAGAAAATTAAAATTCCTAAAATTTTTGAAAATTAGAAAACTGATAAATAAAAATATGAAACTGAAAAACTAAAATTATAAATTATAAAATATTTTAAAAAATTTTAATTTTTTAAATTTTAGAATTTTTGGAATTTTATTTTTATTTTTTAAAAAGTTTTTAAGATTTTGTTTATGGTTTTTTTAAAACTTTTAATTTTGTAAACATTTCAATTTTTTCAAAATATTTTTAAATTTTAATGAATTTTCATATTATTTTTTTTTTATTTTTTATATTTTTTTAAAAAACATTTATGTGATTCCTTTTTTAATTTATATTTTTTATATATTTTTTAAATTTTTACAACTTTTAAAATTTTCAATTTTTTTAAATATCACATCATAAAAAATAATAGTGCCATATCTGAATTAGCATTAAATATTTGATATGACATTTTGACGTGGTGAAGTTAGCAATAAACTATATACAAAAAAGACTTAAATCATTAACAGAGTGAACATAGATATTAAATTTGACCAATAAAATATTACTAGTAAATTAAAAAATAATAAAATATAGAAAACTAAATTATAATTTTTGCATTTTAGTTGTCATAGTAATTTTCAATGCAAAAGAATCATTGCATTGTATTTTTGAAAAATGACAAGAAAGTGAGCTAAGGCTAATAATTAATAATGAAATATCAAAAAACAAAAAAGAGTAAAATTAATTATTAGGTATAAATATTTTTCTGAAAAAAGGAAAGATTGAAAACAATTAAAGAAAGAAGTTTAAAATATTAAAGAAATAAGGCATGAGAAACTAAGCACATGGAAATTAAATAGCAATATATATATATATATATAAAAAGAAACTTTATGCTTATAAAATAACAATGTAGAGACAATGATAAATATATCAATCAACCAAAAACTAATTTAAAGCTATTTTTTTAATAAGTTATTTCAAACATTAAACCTAATATCCTTTTAAAGGTAATTAAAATTTATATTTCTTCGTGTTTTTGGATTTACATAGCTTGCTTATATCGGGTAGAAGTTGTTTAGCTTGGCATAACAATTTTTTTTTCCTCAAATAGAAAGCCTAAGACCTCCAAAAGAAAACATCAAATAAGGCCACTATACCCCTATAATGTCCTATTTTAGTAATGGTTGTATCCCTAATAGTGATTAATACAAAACATGTAGACCAAGAGCTACCAAAGATGTGAAGATGATAAGTTAATTTGCAAAACATATAGAACATCCATTAAATGTATCCCTAATAGTAATAAACATGTGATAAATGAATGCACCTGTGTCTATAAATCAAATTTCTACAAAATTTGCTTGAGGGTGGATAGCTAAAATGCCCTTTTGAATTGTGTCCATAGATGTTCTTGAGTCAACTTCCAACCAAACCTTGGTGAACCCAAATTTCCATGTTGTAGAAATATATATAAAAAAAAAAAGAAACATAGTTACCTTTGTGGACCTTTTAACTACTTTAAGCAGACTGATTACAAGTTTAAGATAAATTGAATGAATTGATCCCTAGTATTTATGAACATCTCACGATTTAGGTGACACCAAATAAATTGTCCACAATCCAAAGCCTCTTACGATGAAGAAATGATAGATTATCTATTCTAAGATGGGAGAGAAAGACCACTAACCATTTAATTACTTTTTTATTGGTGTAAAATGCATACTTGGTGACAATTTTAGTAGCCTTTCTTATTCTTTACCAATGGCCTTTCTAAATTCTCATATAATGAATAAAAGAAGCATAATATATGACCTCTCATTATTATCTTTCATACAGTACAATTATGAGTGGTTGAGTGGACCAAGTGATGACAATCTTAAAGACAGTAATTGGCAGTTGAGTAGGCCATTTGATTGCAACATCAATTTTATTATTATCATCCATAATTGTGTTTGATAAAAAGGTTATAACTACAAATTACGAATCCATCATGTATGGACTAGATTAAACCAATTAAAAAATCATCTCTCACTTACACATCATGAGCTAGAACAAACCTAATTATTGGTATAGTTCTCAACATCCAATTTCTTATAAGTTATTTATATAGACAAATGGATCACATGACAAGTGAGCATATTTGCTTTAAGAAACTCAAACTATGTAGTTGCAAAGGATAACTTAACAGTTATAGCCCTTTGAAAAATTATAAGTGAGATTTATAATAAACATTGTGTGCAATTGTGCCTTAGATGTATTTTGTCACATCAATCACAATTTACCTTATCTAAGGCTAAATTTAATATATTTTCAAATCATGTATTTATAGTTACACTCAAACCCTTAGATTATGTAATTCGCTAGCCAATGAATTTATATAATAAATGATAGATAATAATAGTCAACCATCCACACTCATAATTATAAGTGTTAATTTAACTACTTTCTTACATGTCTAAAAGCTTGAATCATTTATGATCATAAGTAACATGCTAAAGTAGCAATCATTAAACTAACACCTTAAATTATAGTTGGAAGTAACATAAGGCACCATATGAGGTATCTTATATCTTAAGGGACTCATATAATAAGAAAAAACAAGGATGATTTTTTCAATTTCCCTTAAGGTTATCAAGCACACATTGTATGAAACATGTGTCATAATGATCATTCTTCTTTATGTGAGTGGACTAATCTAAACCTATTTGACTTGCTTCTTCTTTTTGTGATATACACATGTGTTAGAATTAACCTTATATAAATCTCATGTAGCTTTGTTGGAATAACACAATAAAAAACACATTTTTCTCATTGTTGTAAGATCACATAATCACATCACATTATATTTATGTTGTGCATGCAAACCAGCCATATGATTGGCATTTTTTTTATTAACAATTAGGTTTGTTGTCATCCTATATATCAACACATTTCATAGAATTACATTTTGTTTAATGTGATGACTTTTTACTACTTTGTATTTGGTATTAAAAAGTTTGGTTATGTAATATACTGTGACTTATCTCAATTAGTCATTGTCCACTTCACAATGTTCAAGTAATCTCTAAAATTAACCAACATTATAATTGAACAAGCCATAAAATCAGTTCTTATAATTAAATAGAGTCCACAGGTTTTCTCCTTAATACTAAATAACCATAATATCAATTCTTATGAACATACTTCCTAATACAATGTGATAATATCTTACTCTCAATTGTCATCTAAAAGACCAACTAAAATATGAATTGGTGACAACACAAGGAATATATTACAATGCTCTTAAGATATCAAGATTCCATACAACTTATCAATGAGCTTCACTAATAAAATTTCGCTGGTTCCATGACATAATAGGCATCTAGTCGAGTACACGTCATAATGTACATCAAACTACTCATAATATTGGAATATGACATGCATCTTATGTCTTTCCCTTGTAATTGGACATGCTTTTTTAGGTTAAAGCTTTCACCTACCATTAAGGATAAAATTAAAAACTTACTCTTAAACGATCCTTATTGATCATTTCAAAACTTTAATAGATTATTGCATGATATAACCTAAAATATCATTGCCTAAATAATTACTTTAAACCATATACTATTCTTTAGAATGTGCACTTTATGTGCTTAAGTTCTTAACAATGAAATTTATTCCATATAGATTCCTTTATCTAACTCGTTGGGTAAAAAATGGCTATAACATTCATATGATGTAATTCTAAAAATATTTTAGCTATCATAACTAAAATTAGGTAAATTAAGATAAACCTTCTACCTTAAAAGAGATTTCTTATAATCTATATCCTTTTAGTAGGTATAACATTATGTTATTAAGTGATTCTTATACTCACTGGTTCCTAAGAGATTTATGCATTTAAGGCAAATCCACCAAGTCTTATACATAATAAGGTTTCATAGAAACCATTTCTTTTTCTATTACTTTTATCTACTATTTATTTATATGAAATAAGATAGTCTCAACCAATATTTTAAGCTTTTCTTCACATAAATTAATCTTCTTAATCTCAAATAAATGTGTGGGATACTTTTATACTTACTTTTATAATTTCTTTTGTAGAATACAAATTCTTGTAACCTTTACGTGGATGGTTGTATAACACTCCCACTAGAATTGAAAGCTTGAAGTAGTTCTTCATTTTGCGTTATCAATTAATCTAATGCATTACAATCATCTAAATCTTATAAAGATGAAAAACCTTATCATATCACTCATACTATGAAATTTATTCACTAAGAATACGAAAATGTGTAATTCCAATTTTTAAATACTTTTACTAGCTTAATCACTAACAAACACATCTTATTAAAGTATTAATAATATCTTATGAAGGCATAATTTTTTTTTTCTTTTTTTCTTTTGGATTTAACTTCTTATATCTATGAGATAGATTATCAATTTAAATTGTTGACTCCCAAAGTCTTAAATTATTCAAGTCTTTGACCTTAATGATATCTCATATATCATGGAAGTGACAGATTTAGAGATTACACTCTTTTTTCTTTAAACTATCCAAGAATTTTATATCTATAATTTTTTCTTATTTTATTTTTATGCCAACTAATACTCTACAATATTTGAATATTTTCTAAAGCAAATAAATGCTTTAAACTGATGGGAGGTTAGATAAATAGGACTGTAATGTGTATATTCATATATAAGAGTAATGAAATATGAAGCATCATGTATTGCCCTGATTTTAATTAGATCACATATGTTAGAATGAATTATTTGTAATGGAATTCAACACCAAAAGCCTTACCAAATAGTTTTTAAGTTATTTTTTCTCATTAGGTAATGTTGGATGTAGGCAATTAAATTTTAGTGAGCAACATCAAATAGTTATCTCTAGCTAGTTCCTTTAATATGTCAAATATTTACATTTATAACCTTAATGCTACAAAATGCAATTAAGGAAAAACACCCATCATGAATATTCAACATACCATAGTAAACATTCAATCATAAACAAACCATTTGATAGATGTTCAAATATAAGAAATGTCATTGCAAATATTATAAAATGACCTTGAAAAACAAGCTTATAGCATAGACATAGAAGAACAAAAATAATAATAAGTTTATATCAAATTTGAAGAAGTGCATAAAGAACATCAGGAAGTGGTAGGACTTAGCCATTTCATGTTTCTAATTTGCAAGATTTAATCCTTTTTACTTTTATTCTTAAGTTGTTCCTCACTAGCACAGTCCTTAAACCAACTTTGATTTGATGAAACTTCTCATATGATTCTTAATACTTGACTCAATAATCCACATAGGATTTGATTTAACAAAGAAAATGGGTTGGAAACATAAACTATGATAATTATAACTACAAAATACAAATTCTGAATGAGTGCATTCATAAGAAAAAAGAACCAATTTTGCTACCATTGTAACATTTTGGTAATATCCTTGCCTCTTATTATCACATTTTAAACAATAAACAAATTCTTTTCTTCTTTTGTGTTAGTTTATTCCTTTTTTTCTTCCAAGTAATGTTAGTTTAAATACTACATATTCATAAGGGCACGATCAACTATTTTGAGTTTAATCAATTAGATCACACCATGAGATGTTATTTCTTATAATTTACTTCTCTCTATAGAAAGTCAAAGTTGATAATGACCTTACTCAACCTAATAGTTAAGGTTCACTTTTCTTGTTTTTCTATATCTATCATAATATAATCAACGACTTCCAATACTTTAAGTCCTTTCAGCTTTATTTAACTTTACGATAATATTGTATTGCAATTCTCACTACTATACTCAACCTTCTCACCAAATTTTCTTATAATGAACTTAGTAGTCATAGATTTAAACATTTGCTATGAATCAATACTAGCACCAAACTATTTATTTTGCACCAATCTTAAAATATATTAATAATAACCTAATACTAGTTATAAAATAGAAAATACTATTATACTAATATTTGGTTACTTTAATTTAGTTTAAATTGTGAAAAATTTAAGTTCTTAGGTAAAGATTTTGTGACTTTTACCAACTTAAAAACTCTCACTCAGAATAAACCTTTTCAATTAATTTCATATTATATAAGCTACATATGTGACATAAATATTCCATAGAATAAATACATATATTAACATGGTAATTACATAAAATTACAACCAACAAATAGTTAAATGTATAACAAGAAACATGGAAAATATTAACAACAATAGCATCACTCACTAATAATGTTTTTAGTTTGATTTCAAGTCAAACAAACCATATTTCACCTTTAAAAAGTATGAAAATGATATTAGTAATTATCAATATAATATCATGTCATTTTTATAATTTTCCCATTTCTAAAAATAATAGTAAAATCATGTAGAACATAAAACTACAAAAACTTTTGTGAAGTTAAACAAACATGGAACAATATTATCAATAATAACATTTCTTACTAATAATGTTTTTAATTTGAGTTCAAGTCAAACAAACCATATTTCACCTTAAAATAGTACTAAAAAGATATTAGTAATTATCAACATAATATCATGTCATTGTTGTAATTTACCCATTTCCAAAAATAATAGTATAATCATGTAAATCATAAAATTGCAAAAATTTTCGTTAACTTTTCATATTGTTTGATATTTTTACTATGTATCGTGAATTTTTCAAAAAATAATAAAATATGAAAGATTCTTATTAAGTGTAAACAACACATGACCCTTTTTTGTTTGTCCCCGAGAAATCAAAGTCAATTTGATTATAGTTGACTTTCACCAACTTTAGCCATGTAGCAGCCTATTATTAGTATTCATACCTACACCATAACATATTATGGAGTATGAGACTCCTACTTTTCCTACTAAGGTGAACACCACATGCCAAAATAATAGACACCAATTTCTAACTTATCTGTTTACTTAGATTTACACATAAATCATTACAATTATAAGTTGTAGTATCCACAAAATCATTTTCAAATGATAGTTTCAAATGATTGTTCAACTTTTTTTGATTTTTTTAGATTAATCCAAAGTCTTTTTAGATTAGTTGAAAAAACTTGAAGATCCAATTATTCTTAAATGACTCAGCCAAAAAAAACATGAAACATGATCTACTGGAAAGTTTCAATAAGATTGTTTTTTACGCTATGAAAAAACTAAGAAAAAATTGAACAACATTTTACACTTGAAATAGACCTATAGGCTTTGATACCAATGTTGAAAAAATATAAACAAAAATAAAAAGATGAAAGATAGTTACCCTTGTAAACCTCCAAGCTAATTTGAGTGGACTAGTCATTAGTCTAAGATAAACTAAATGGATTGATCACTAGTATTCATATACATGGTGACACCACATAAATGAGTGACATTTATTGTCTATAACCCAAAGCCTTTTGTTATGAAGAAATGATGGAGCATCTATTTTAAGATGGGAGAGAAAGACCACTTGGCATTTAGCTATTTTTGTTTTGGTGTATAATGTATACTTGGTAGTAATTTTGGTAGCTTTTCTTACTCTATCTTAATGGCTCTTCTAAACTCTCATACAATGCATAAAATATGTATCATAAATGACCTTTCCTAATTGACTTTTATATGGTATAATTATGCATAGTTGAGTGAACTAATTGAATGCAACTTTAAGGACAATAAGTGGTAGTTAACTAAGCCATTTGATTGCAACATCAATTCTATTATTATCATCCATAAATATGTTTAATGGAAGGGTTGTAACTACTAATAATGAAGCCATCAAGGGTCGGCTAGATTAAACCAATTAAAACAATAAGTCATGTTATTTCTAATCCAAGAAATATACTTCGTAACTTGGCTGTAAAAGATGAACAAATCCTAATATCCTAAGAGAAGCCTTCTAACTGCCTTCCTCTATAGTCATATAAAACTCCCCTAACATTTGCTAAACCCAAATTTCTTTATACAACGTGATCAATGTTAATCTTGATCTAGTCTCCCCTATTGGTGGTTTTTACTCTATGAGCTATTAAAATATTCCTAAACAATATTCTTATTAAGGACTCAATTATACTATGGTCATATTAGTAAGAAATAATTTTGTACATTATTATGCTATTAAGGATAATAATTTCAAATGTGATTTGGATATTGATGGATATATTAATTTAAACTATGAAGTTGTGTATCTATATAACTAATCCTCTCTCTTTCTAATGCACACAAAAAATTTATTTAAAAGCATGTGGTTATGATAAATTTCAAGAAAAAGAAATGGATTATTAGGTTAGAACAAACTCTCCAAATGCATCAATGGTTTCAACTTTCGCAAACTTAGATATGTTATTTACATTATTATAAATATAAAATTATTCAATTTCACAATATGAAATTAATGTTTAATGATAATATTCTTATTAAAGAAATTTAACAAGTGGTATCCAAGCATGAATTTTAAAAATTGAATATTTTTAATATGATGAATCATATTCTTATTTGATTTATGATTATGTTTGAGTTTTTCATTTAGCCCCTAAGGAGTTGTGGCTCAACTATAGGAATTATCTAATTATTGAAGGCACAGACGCACATATGATGTTAAATGAATAGATAGATAGATGAACAGATAGAAGAAGAAGAACAAAGTCATAAGTTTAAAACATAATTTGATTTTGTACATGACGTTGTTAATCCAGAGATTTCTTGAATCCTAAGACTTTAAGTGAGAGATTAATAGTTTACAACCAATATACTATAATTATAAATTACAAGTTGATAGAGAAAATACAAAGAAATGAACATAAAAAAACTTACAAGAAAACTGAGAGAAGTGCACACCATAATTTTACAAAAGTTTTGATATTTTGTATTAGAGGGGAGAATAATGGAAGGAAATCAATGATCCTCTTGTTATGCTTTGGCTTCTTTATATAAGATAGATTTCTGGGAATCTAGATAGGTAATCACCAAAAATGGATTTGTCTTTGAGTGGAGCTGGCAGTCACTAGTCTTGTTTGCAACGCAAGTTGATTTGGAGCTAGCAATGATGGGTCCTATTTGCACTAAAAGTTATTTTATCTTTTAAAGGGAAGCTAGCAGTCATGGGTCTTGTCTGCACCAAAAGTTGTTTTGTTCTTTTCTTTTTTCTTTAATTTTCTTTCATTTTTTATATCAATTGAGACATAATGTCGTAACACATGTCCTCATTGTTATTGCTGAGATTAATGGTTGGTTCATTGGACTCAAAACTATAAGTATGTTGTTGGAGTTGGGTTATTGATTATTTTGGGATTTGTTAAGTCGTTGTTGTTGGGCTTGGTTGGGATTGCAATAATTATTGCATTATTTCAAAATATTCTTCCTAGGTCTAGGCCTTTGCTAGGAAAGCATTAATGTGAGACTTTTAGGCCAAGAAGGTGGTATTTGGGGCCTTCGCCAAGAGGATGTTTTGAATTTGAGGTTGGACCTTCTGAAGTAATTCTTTGATCACGAGTTCATGTAGGTTCTCTGAGTATTTGAATGCATCTCACTATTTAACCTTGAATCATTTGGTAATGGTAAGAATGCCTCTTATGTTTTGGTACTCAAAATGCCATGTCAATATACCTAAGGAACAAAGAATTTTGAATAAAAGAGGAAAATAAAAGGGAACCTCTTTTCTTCTTCTACTGGTTGGTGTTCCATCGCAAAGAGCCGGTATCCTTTGCTGACCTCAAGGGGAAAGATATTTAGAATTAGACCAAGAAGGATCCACCATTGTTTAAATCAGTTGGGAGTTTGTAAGAAATCATTCTTGTGATTGAAGTAGAATGACCAAGAATGATTGCTAAATTTTCTTTGGATGAGGAAGTTGTTGTACCTTACTTATTGATAATCCCAATAATTATAAAATAAGAAGTGGTTATACACAATTGAAAAATTTAAAGAAGGTTTTGATAGGCTTTAGCCTCATTGAAATGAGTTAAGGATTTTTTTAATAGGGCAAGTGGAGTGGGCGTATTTTGTCTTGTTATCATTAACATAAAAATGCTTGAACTTGACAAACTCGGTTAAAATAAGGTTGATTTTTTGTAAGGTCCACTAGTTTAAAATGTCATCTAGTGGGAAAGACTTTGGATATTGCAATTGAAGGGTTTGGATCATAGAATCCCTATTATATGGGGAGGACATTTTGAAAATTTGCTTTGGTCAAATAAAGAGAGAAGGGTTTTTGATAAGTAGTTTCCCTTTGAATATATTAGGATGCAAAGAGCTTACCTTCCACCAACTGTTGGATTGTTGAAATGCCTTGCATAGTTGTTAACAAGTTTGGTTAAGTGGTTGGCGTATCTATCCATTTTTGGACCTGTAGTTGTTTTTGTGAGTTTAGAGATGATTAAGAAGATTGAACTTCTTCATCTGCTTTGATCGAGTCAACCTATGATTTGATAGGTTTTGCTAAGGAGATGGATACTGGAGTTTGGGGTTTTAGTTATTGAATAGTTTGGGGTTTGGGAAGGAGATGAGCTTTTCCTTTATACTTTGACTTTCTTGGCATGATTATGCAAGATTTCTTTGGTTAGGAAATCAGAGATAGTATTATTCTCTCCTTTGATATATTCTATATCAAAATCAAAAATAAATAATATAGTTTGTTGTCTCGTAAAAATTTGATTTGAAGCAATGTTTAAAACATCTTTTTGTAAAATTTCTTTGACAAACTTACAATTTATTCTAAGAAGAAATTTTTAATTTAATAAATCATTTTGAAATTTTGTAATACATAAAATAGTAGAAAGAATTTCTTTTTTGATAGTTGAATAGTTTTTTTGAGTATTATTCCAAGAACTAGAGCATAATTGAACTATTGTTTCTCTGTTATCCTAGAGTTGCTTAAGGATTCCTCTATAACCTACATCAAAGGTATCAGTCTCTACTATTTTAACTAGAGATGGGTTTACAATATAAAGACAAGGAATGCTAGCTACTTGAGATTTGATTTATTGGATTATGACCGTACGAGCTAGAGTCCAAGGAGTAGGATTCTTTTTGAGCCTATAATGAAGGGGTTTTGCTATTTTGTTAATATTTGGAATGAAGTCTAACATATAGTTAAAGCTTCCTACAACTATTTGGAGTTTTGTTTTGTCAAGGATTTTGTCATAAAATTTCTCAACAAATTGGATAAATCTTTCGATAAAAGTGATCGAGAAAGATAATGGCTAAGAAATCTTACCTTAGTTTGAAAAAGGAAAATCTTAGACTATAAGACTACTGATCCATTGATTTGACAATTGAAAGAAATATATTTAAATGCTTAAAATGTTGATCAATTGAATTTGAAAATATTAACACATCATCAATGTAAATGATGCAAAATTGAGAAAAAGGATGAAATATGTCATTCATGATTCTTTGAAATTTGAGAGCATTTTTCAATCCAAATGGAACAGTGAATGCAATTTTGTAATGATCATTTGGATGAATTTGAATTTTCCAGAAACCAAATTTCATGTCAAACTTTGAAAAGATGAATGAAGAATACAATTTTTGGAAAAATTCTCACTTTTAGGTATAGGATACCTAATCCAGTGTAGTGCTTTATTAAAAGGTTTGTAGTTGATAACCAAACGGGGAGTTCTACATTCAACTTTAGAGGCTTTGTTAACATAAAAGGGATCACAATACCAAGGTAAACGAGATTTTGAAATAAGCTATTTTGATTCTAGGTCTTTTATCTCCTACTTACAGTGTTGTTCAAACTCTACATTCACTTGAATAGGCCTAGCTTTGGCAAGAATTTGTTTTTCATCAAAATTAGGTTCATATGGCAGAGCTACCACATGTTTTTTTTGCTAAAAAGCAATAGGAATATCATAACAACATTCTTTTTGTAAAAGACTTTGGAATTCTGAAATCCTTTGTTGAAGAGCAAGATTTTGAAGTTGGCTTTGGATTCTTTCAAAGGAAAGGGTTTTTTATAAATCAGAAAGATGGAAAAATTTTGAATGAATAAGAGTGTTGATTTTATTTTCATAAACAGAATAAGCTTTAATAAAGCTCAAATTTATGGTTTTTGGTTTCTCAATAAAAGGAAAAACAAGCATATGGGCTTTTGTTTTGAAAGATATACCATTATAATTGATAGAATATTGAGTGATAAGATTTATAAAAGGGGTCCCTAAAATGACAATATAATGGATACCATAGACAGTAACAAAAAAGGGTTTTGATGTAAAAATTTTGATTTTGAATAAGTGTAGTAGTTTTCCCAATAATGGAAAGTTTTAAAGAATTTGCAGTAAAAAGTTTTGCACATGTTTTTTCTAAAAATTTTTGAGGAATAATGTCATGCTTAATACAATTTATGTCTACACTAATATCGAATAATGCAATAACATCAAATTGGAAGTCAGAAGAGAATTGAAAAGTCACTTTTACTATGTACTTACACATGGTTACCTATTCTAGAGTGAAAGGAAAATCTATTGGCAGCTTGTCCAGGTTTCAGATTTTTGTCCTCCTACAGCATTTGAGAGTAGAAGCTGGATTGCTTCTTCATTTCTTTATTTATTGGTTTTGAGTTTGCAGATTTCTTCTTTAACTAGTTTAATTTCTTTTTGGAGATCATGAATGGTTAATGTTGGCCTTTTTTCTTTTGTGTGAGATTTGGATTAGATTGAAGTGAGGTCATATGGTGTTTTAGAGGTGGAGGGAAGATTTTGAGGAGATTTATTTTCAAAGGTTTTAACTAGTTTGTCAAGGTATTCCTTTTGTAAGTTTGGATCACTAAAATGCTTGATAATATCAATGAAAACTTCTTAGTCTTTAAAAGTACATAGATTTGTTTATAATTTGTTTCTTCATCAGAAGAGTCCGAGGAATTTAAGGTAATTTGAGGCAAAGTTTCTAAAGTCATTTCTTCAGTATCTGAGCTTCGTAGTAATGTTTCAATCTTCATGGTGATTTTGGCATCCAGTTAAAGCTCTTATTGTTTTTTATTGATTTTGCAGTATCTAGAGATATGATCTTTTTTTCCATACTTGTAACAAATAACTTCCTTTTGGACTTTTTAAGAAAAAGTTGGTTTAAATATGGTGGTTTTTTGTGGTGTATTGGGTTTTTGGTATAATAAGGCTTTATTTGGGTTTATATAGTATTTGAGTTTCTTTTTGTAAGGATATTTGGATTTGAGAGATTTTGGTGGTTTTGGGTTTAGGAGGCCTAGATTGAACTATTGACAAAAAATTCATGCCTTAAAATTTGACTATTATAACTCTCATTTGAGATGTTGTTGAAGTTTGAGATCTTGGCAGATTTTAAAACCTTCCTTTTGCATATAGCATATCAATTCTCTCTATATATAAGGTACTAGACTTAGAACTGGAGGTAACAAGAAGGGCTTGTGACAAACTTAGTAGTCTTAAAATTATTCAAAAGTTATTTTATCATAACTATACACGTCCAAGAAGACTTGGGTTTATTTTTTTAAAACTTATTTAAAAACATCAAATATAACAAAACCATAACCTTATTATATGAAAATTCTTGAAGTTATAAGGTTTACGAAAATTGAACACTTTTATACAAAAATCAAACACTTTTATATCAACAAAATTCATTTAGACTTTGCATATTTTACTTGCCATAAACTACAAATAATTCATCTTCATTAATAAGAATAAGACCTTTCAAAATCAAGATCTTTTCCCACCAATCTCAAAATCAAAATAAACCATTCCCTATTCTTCTTTTATTAGGATTATCAACAGGCCTAGTTCAACACCTTTTTTTCTTCAAAACCATAAGACTAGCCATTCTTGGTCATTCTATTTTAACAGCAAAATTGACTCTTTTAAAATCCCCAATTAGTTTAAACAGTGGTGGAAATATTTTAGTTCTTCATTAGACATATTCATTCTTAAAGTCTAAGATACTTATAATTTTTTTAAACAAATATATGAACCTACAAATGAAGAAAAGATATTTTCCCCTCTTTTTCATTTCTCCATAAAATTCTTCCTATCTTGGATTTTAAAGTGGTATTTTAGGTATCTAAATCAAGATGATACCTTAACCATTAACAAACAATTCAAGATTAAATGGTGGGACTCCTTCAAAGTCCCTAACAAACTTACAAAATTAGTCGTGGACCAGTGGCTCAAAGAGACTCAAAACACTTTATAGGCCAAGCCCAAGAACAATAAATTCCTAGCCCAAAAGTTTCATGCTTTGACCCTCCTGGTAGCAGCCCAAATGGTCTTTATAAGTTTGTCCAAGCAGAAATTTTGTAGGGTAGTGTTAAAGATATTTTTGATAATATCAAGAATAAATTCTTATCCCCTATTAAGCATATCAATTAACTTTAGTTCCAATTCAAGTTCTAATAAGGAGGTTTGGAGTTCATCTAATTGGAAAGGTTCATCCTAAAAAAGCTTTGAGCTACTAGACTTAAAACTAAAGGTAAGAAGAAGGGCTTATAATTTTGTGACGGGTTCTTCTTCTAATTTAAGTTATTGTACTTTGTAATTGATTTTGTAGTACTTAGAGATATGTCATTTCTTTTCACATATATAGTAGGTAATGTCTTTTGATTGAATTTTTGTTCGAGAATGTTTCTTTTTAGGTAGTTTAGATAGAAGTTTCTTGGGTTTAGTGTGATAGGATGATTTGTTTAATTTGAAAGTTTTCCTCTAGTTAGAAAGTCTCCTTGTAGGTAATTTCTAACAAGAGGTGTTGATTTTCAAAATGCCAAAATTAAATTATTGGTAGAAGGTCCTTGTCTCAAGACAAGGTTTTCTTAGTTCTCATTTAAGGTGTTTTTGAAGCTTAAGGTCTTGATAGATTTTGAATCCCTCCTTCTAGCTATAATTGATCAGCTCTCCATAAGTTACCTAATTATAAGGGACTGGATTCCCATAAGTGTTTTTAAGGGTATTTCTTATGATTTCTCTTAAAAGGTTGGAAGTCTTGCAATGAACTTCTCTTTCTAAAAAGGATGGTTTAAATCTTCCTTAAGCATGATCCTAGTGAGGAAGGTGGTTTTATAGTTTTGGAAGGCACTAATTTTGCTACACCTAAGATTAATAAGTAATTCAACATGTTTATCCTTAAGGTGAGAAGGATTTTTTATGAAAAGTAAGGTAATGGTTAGAATGAGGCATGTTACTTCATCCTCTATTGGGTTTCTTAGATTATCAAGTATAAGTACTTTGTCTTCTATCATTTTTATGGAGGTTAGGATTTGAGATCTTTGACCATTTGTAAGATGGTAATCCCACCATCTTTTTCGTTATCCTAGAAATCTTGATATCAGAAGTTCAACAATAATTTTATCTAATGTTTGAATTTATGTTTTATAGGTATTGGTTGTCATGGTTATTTATTATAAGATGCTAAGTATATTATATTTAGACATGTCTTCAATATTTCATTCATAAATGAAATAGACATTAAATTTGTATTAAGTCAAGGTATTTTGATTGTTTTGGATATTTAAATTTGAAGTTATCAGCACAGATATTGGTTTAGGCCAAAAACATCGATTTAATTTGAGTTTTTCTAGTGTGAAAGCTTCTTCATATAAATTTTGGACAATAGTATTTAGGTTTTTTTTTTTTAGTATTCAAAGATAATGATTATAGTCTATCAAGGTGAGTTTTAAGTGTTTAAATAAATTTATCATTATGTTTTCCATACCTGAATTAGCTTGGCGATGTGGTATGGATAGAAAGGTGGATTCTTCAATTTGTGGGGTTTTTTTTTAAATGTTATTTATGGAAAAATTGTATTCCAAACATGTTTTTCTATTCTAGTTTGTTGAGTTCTTATAAAATGAAAATGAGTATTTATAAAATTATTTTGTTGAATAATAATTTTGGAAAGTTTCTTTGGATCATCATTTTGTTGAAGAATTTTGTAGGGTGTTAACTCAATTATATTTTTCTAGTGAGTTAGTTTGAGTTATCTAAAGGGTGGATTTCTACTTTTATGGTTTTCTCATTAGCTATAATCCATTTCTTAGTTTTATTTCTTGTAATAACAAGATTTCTAAAATTTTTGAAAGGATAATAAATCTTATTTTAAGAATCATATAGTTCACACCAATCAAAAAATAAAATATATGCTTTCTGTTCATAAATAAAGTTATAAAAATAGTTTTGTATTTGATGATGATTTGGTAAAAAAATTTTATAAAATCATTTTCTTTTTTTTTTCAAAATTATTGGAAGCATAAAAATCATCAAGTAGATACTTTTTGTCAACTTGGAAATATTTTTCCAAGATATGCAACTCATTTAAAATGTTTTCTATAATGGCATATGTTATAAGTGATGTTATCAAGAATATCTCTAACACTACCCTGCAAAAAGGTCTACTTAGACAAACTTCTAAAATCCATTAAAAACCAAGATAATCCTTTTAACCTCCCATAAACTAGTAAAACACCTTATGATTTTACCATAATCCTAGCCAAACATGCTTCCAAAACAGCCAAAAGTTTCTTTGTTGTTTTGTGAAGCTAACAATCACCTTTTTTTTGACTTTACTAGAGAGAAAATATGGTTGGCAATGAAGCAGTCTTGTTTTGTAATAACTACTACATTATTGTATAATATTATAGTTCCATTTAGGTCTTTACTAGAAAGGTTGAAGCATAAGACTTTTGGGCCAAGAATATAGTGTTTTTTGGTTTGGCTTATGAAGTGATTAAGTCTCTTTAAGTCACTAGTCCACAACTAATTTTGCAAGTTTGTTGGGGAATTTGAAAGAGTCATACCATATGTTTTTGAATTTTCTGTTAATGATTAAGGTATCATTTTGATTTTGATATTCAAAATACCTAGTTAAAATCTAAGGTAAGAAGAATTGTATGGAGAAATGAGAAAAAGGGAAAAATCTCTTTTTTTCAGTTAAAAGTTCATATTTTTGCTTAAACAGATTGTAACAATCTTGAATTTTAGGAATAAGTATATATGGTTAATGGAAGAGACATTATATTTGTATTAGGCCAAAGTATTTGGTTTGTTTTAGACATCTAAATATGAAGTTGTAAGCCTAGACATCAATTTATGCCAAAAAAGAAGTCAGTTTAGTCTGGCTTTATTTGGTGTGAAAGCTTCTTCATCTAAATTGTGGCTAATAGTATTTAGGGTTTTTTTGTCAATATTCAAAAAATGATGGTTATAGTTTATCAAGATGGGCTTTAACGGCTTAGTGATGTGGTATGATTTGAAAGGTGGATAACAATTTATGAGAAAAGTATGTTTCAAATATGTTTTTCTATTCAAGTTAGTTGAGCTCATATAGAATGAAGATGGATATTTGTAATTAGAATGAAGTATGAAGATGGGTATGAACTAATATTTTGAAAGAAATACCATTATAATTGGCAGTATAAGGAGTGATCAAGTTTATAAATGGAGTTCCTAATATAAAGATGTGATACTTATTTTCAACTAGGACAAAAGAGGTTTTGAGTTGAAAATTCTAATTTTGAATAAAAATAGTAGTTTTGTTGGGTAAAGGTGCCACTTTTAAAAAAGAAGTCATTATATAAGTGTTAATGCTCATGACAATCATAAATCAATCATTCAGTGCCACCTTTCCTTTATGCTGAAGAAATTGATAGTTTCTTAAGACCTCTTCTTTAATAGTAATGCCCTTAACCTTTTGGTTTATTTATTATATATATAGATATATAATGAGGTTTTATATCTTCCTCATTTGGCCATGAAATACAAAGGAATCAGTAAATTCCTTTTCTAAAGAAACAACAAGGCTATTTAAATATTGTACATTAAGCAAATATACAATTCCTTATGGAGATTAAATATACTAAAGCATAATGAAAGAATTTTTTGTTCCTTAAATGAAAAGGCAAGATCAATTGAAGAGGTAGTTGTATATATGTGGCCATTTAAAACCATAAGGCTAGGTTGTTTTAGCTGATATAAAACGCAAAGATAATTCCTAATCTACAATCTAGAATAGCATTCAGAAGATCATGAATTGCCTAACATAGTTAGATTTATTGTTTTATGTAACGTATCCTTAAAGAAGATGAGCCAAAGAATTGACTCAATTCCTTATATAAATATAAAGGACATTAATGTTTATATAATACAAGTGCTTATGAGTCACATACATTAATGTCATTTATATGCCTACCCCTAATGACCCATGAACCTAAGTGTTGTAAATTTTGTTAATAATTATTAGGTTGTATTTTTTATACATGTATTATTATTATAGTTTATTAGTCATCAAAGTGACCAAACTAATATGTTTAACGTCATACATATATGATTTCCTAAAAGAGAATTATTATGTGTTATAATGATTTTATAATTAAATCAAATTTATTATTAATTGTGAGTATCTACAGTTATATAGCTATTATAATTCACTTGCATGTTTCAATTATTATAATTAAGTCATTCGTTAATACTTTCATGATAAAATTCACAACCATGAAATTTACTAGGTTGGGAACTATGCAATAACACATTATTGTAATAACTAATTTTATAGTACAACTTAAGGCCTTAAGCTCAATAGCAAATCACTTTTTTTTTTTTTTTTGCAATTCATTTTAAACTCACTACTTTCTGAGTATAGGTCATTTCATTAAACTTATAGACAAGAAAGTTGGAAAAAGAATGAAACTAAAAGTTAATGAATTTAAGAAAGGAAAGAGCCTTAAGCTAAAAAAAAAAAGTAACTCGAAAGAATGATAAGCATCACTTCCATAAAAAAATGTTGGACAATATAAAAAAAAATTACTTAAAATGTAAGACTTGATTTGAAAAATAAAAGGTAAATTAAATACCTTAATATATTTTAAATCAAATTTAATTTATATTCTTTATAATACTCAATGGCTTAATTTCAGTACTATTATTTATAAATTCATAATAATATAAGAATTCATTAAAATATAATTATTTTAATTAATATAAAAATATGATCAATTTTTCATAATATATTCTTATTGATGTTTTATGTCAATTAAAATATGATAAAATTTAAAAGAATTCTAACTTATTATGCATAATAATATTGAAATTAAGTGTAACATAATTTTATTTACTTATGACATAAATACTTGGATCATATATCTAAAGAAAAATTAAAGAGATTAGTCAAAGATAAGATTTTTTTTAATGTTGATTTTGCTAATTTCAAAATATGTATAGATTCCATTAAGTGTAAGTAAACCAAATAGAACATAAAACAAGCCACCATAAGTATCAAGTTTTTTGAAATTATATACATTGATATTTATGAACCTTTTGACACTTTAACCCTTAATGAAAAATTGTATGTCATCACCTTTATAAATGATTTTCACCTTATAACTATGTATGTTTACTTCATGAAAAGTTCAATCATTAGATACCTTTGAAATATATATATATATATATATATATAAAGAAAGATAAAAGCAATTAAATTTCAAAATTATAAAATCTGATGATAGTGATTAATATTATATAAAATATAATAATCTAGGGTCGTGTCTAGGTCTATTAATAAAATTCCTTAAAAGTCATGACATATACATACAGTAAATTATATTGGGCACACCTTAACAAAAAATACATAATTGAACATTAAGGTATATGGTTAGGAATATAATGAGTAATCCTTTCTAGCCAAATTTTTATGAATATATGCACTCAAAATTATAAACTATTTATTAAATAAGATTTATAATAAGACAATTCAAAGTAATTTTATTGAAATGTGGATAAGAAGAAAATTAAACCTAAATGTTTAAAGTAATTCAGTGAAAGCAAGAATCCACATGAAAAGAAAGCAATCTCTTAAACCATTGATGAATACTTTATTGGTAACTTAAAGAAGTTTAAAGGGTACAACCTTATTCCAAAATTTGAGAAAAATTGGTGATGTAAGATTTATTGAAAGTATCAAAATTAACGACAGTAATGAATATTAAAATATGGATATAAAAAAATTAAGGTAAATATTTCCTTGAGCATAAAAATACCTTCATCCATTACAATACTTAATGTTGTTTCAAAATTGAATGACTTGTGGATAAAGAAACACTCCTCGAACGAATTAACTTACAAATGACTAATGTAAATAAACTATAAGGAGTAGTATTAAGAATATTTTAAAAAGGAAAAATATTAGTTATTCTGAATAATTATGTGATTTATTTGCAATAATTAAGATTTTGATATTAAAATTAATAAGGATCTAGTTTTGTCTTCACATGTTATCAACAGTATTCATTAAAAATAATTATGACATCAGTGATTTAGTATGATTTAGAATTATATTAGATGCATGCAAAAACCACCTTTCTTAATAGAATTCTTAAAAAGGAAGTTTACATTGATCAACCATAAGGTTTTCTCATGAAATATAAAGATCAAATAGTGTGTTGACTAAAGAATTTAATATATAGATTGAAACAAGTTTCTTTACAATATTATATTAAATTCAATAATATCAAATCATCTTTTAGATTTAAGAAAGAATATTGTTGATTGATATATATACTAAAATATTAATAAGAGTAATTTTATTTTTTAGTCTTATATATTGATGACATATTGCTTACTACAAATGTTTTATGTATATTATGTGAGATTAAAGATTTTTAAAAAAAATTATAATGAAAAATATGAGAAAAGTATCTTATATGATAAAAAAATATAAATATTTTATGATAGATTACAAAGGTTATTAAGATTATCTTTAAAACGTTACATTGACAAAATTTTGGAAAATTTCAAGTGTTTAACTAAAATTGTTCTCATATAAAAATGTAACAAATTTAATCTCATATAATGTTCTAAAAATGATGTGAAATGTATTCAATTTTATATGCTCTATTGTTGGTAACTTAATGTATTTACTAGAATGTACTAGATCATATATTAGTTTTATGGTAAAAATATTAAGTAAGTTTAAAAGTAATCCTAAGATGGATTATTATAAAGTTACAAAGAAAGTATTAAGGTATTTGCAAAGAGCAAAAAAAGTTATATGTTTATGTATAAAAAAGTCAACTATTTAGACGTGATTAGATATTTGAATTTAAATTTTATTGGATGCATTGATAGTAAAAGCTCTCTTTTTAGTTATTTATTTCTATTAGGAGAATGAGCATTATTATAAAATAATGAAAAATTATCTATCATTACTTTATTTATTATTAAAATAAAATTTAAGTTATAATTTATACATTATGACTATTAAACTTTATTTCAAAACTTAGGATTGTCAACACCATTGTAAAATTATATGATAATTTCACAACATTTTTTTCCTCTAAAAACAGCAAATATTTGAAGGGTATCAAATTTAATGAAAGTTAAAGTATTTTGTTATTAAAGAGAATATTCAAAAACAAAAAATATCTATAAAGCATTAATTGATCTTATGATAATATATTAAAATAAAAATTTACAACAAATATTATAAAAAGAAATATGCTTAGAATAAGCCTTAATTGCACTAATGTTAATTATTGATGTATAATCTAATACACTTTAAACTCACTAATGAGTTTTTGATATACATTATGTATTTATTGTTATCTTATAATTAAATACATATTATTATTTTAAAGTTAATAAGAAAATTTTTGTAAAATATTATTATGAACTATTATAAAATTATATATATTTTATTAATTTTGTATGGTAAATTGTAAATATTATAATATACAAAAGGAAGTGTTTTAGATAAATATGACATAACTATTATGTTCATATTGAATTATGATGGAATCATAATAAATTTTTATTTTTATTTGTGTATAACAATTATAAATAATCTTATTATTTAGAATTTAATATAATATGACTATATATAATCAGTAATTTCTATTTTTATTATACACAAAAAATTTCATATAAAAAGGTGTAATTAAGATGAATGCCAAGAAACAAAATTAACTATTAAATTTAAACAAACTTCTAAAAATTATCAATCAATTCAATTTTTACAAATTTGAATATGCTATTTATAATGTTATTTATATAAAATTATTTAATTTTAAAATATAAAATTAATGTTTAAAGATAATCTTCCTATTTAAAAAATCTATCAAGAGCTCCACCACTCTTTTTTCAGTCTGCAGCGCGTGCTTCCTGTAGCGCCGCTGCCTAGCTCTTCTCATATAGTCTTCAAATAACTATGTTAGTATACGCTTCATGCGGTATGCCATATAGGGCTTGATCATTCCTCCGTTTCCAAACCCACTACCAGGCTATACCAAATGAGATCAGCCAATGCTCTGTTTGTTTGTGCACCATCAAAATCCTTTCTAAGATTATAAGCAAGTCATTCTCGAATATCACAATGAAAAAACTTTTCTTGAGAAGATAGTTGCACAAACCCTTCCACAGTCGGGATGCTAGTCTGCAGTTTCTAAGTAAATGCAAAATGGTCTCGACATGATGGTTGCATAGAGGGCAGGCAATGGAGGTGAGAAACCCCTTCTCCGGTGTTCATGATTTGCCATAATTTTCCCACCGGCAGCCTGCCACATAAAGAAGCGGATTTTGTCTGGACATTCAAGCGTTCCAGATATACGCAAAGCGAGGACTCCGCCTAACGGCTGGAGGTGGGTGCAAAAGGCACTTATACTTTGGTTTAACAGTGAAGTTGCCACTGGCCGAGGCACCCCAAGTAATCACATTCGGGTTCCCTTTCTTGGTTCTCCAGGTAGGGGGCCTTATGGTTTGAATGGACATGTAGTGGTAACAACGCCTCTAGTTTCGGCCACTCTCGCGCTCTCTCCTGCGACGCGCATAAATCGGAAAATGAATTGCCACAATAATTGCGTGTCTTGTAATTCTTTTCGTCTTCCAAGGATTCCTTTTGGGCCCAGAGGCCCCACACTTCGCCGTTTCGCATCCCAGTCCAACAAGGGCATTTCATAGGAACCACAACCATCTGCAAGCTTCGTGAGACGAATTAAAATCCTAACCGACTTACTCCTCTATTTAGTAAAAATCGCAGTTAGTCATTTGTTCTGATTAATAATTATAATAAACACAGTACAACTAGTCGTATTAGCAGCTTCTATTACCATTAATACAAGGAGTTTAATGCAACCGTGCGAACAGACAAATAGTTGATGAAACAACCTGTGCCACGCCAACTGCACAAATTATATGATCTTCTTCTTTTATTAAAAAAAAAAGGGTATCTCGTCTGTATATTTTAAGATTGCATGTGCATATCGCATGCTCGGAAAAGTGTCGGAAACCATTCACAAAGTGCCACGTCTACTTTGCTTCATATCAATTTTTGTTTTATGGCTTTCCCCTCGTAAGACAGCTACGTGGGGTTATTATCTCCTCAAATTTTCAGGCAGCTCCATTACGCAATCTGCTTCTCTAACAAATAGAGATATGTGTGGGCCACTGTACGACAACTGTATTTCGACACACATAATCATTTTTGTTTTTTTTTTTTCATGTGCAAGTGTCATTAGGTGAAAATTGGAAGCTCGACAAAAAGCTAAAACTGGTCGATGCCGATTTGCCTTTGTTCAGCTCACACACATGGATACCTATCAATCGTCAAACGCAGACGCGGACATAGATGACAGATGTGTACAATTTCATTTCATTTTTTCTTTTTCTTTACAAAATTATTCGTATTATCGAGTATGTGATGGAAAGTTTGTAGCCCGTACTAGGAAGGACAACCAATTATGTCAATGAATGATTTTATTTGATAACCAAATTTTACCAGCAAATTATTACTTTTAACAAATTAAATGCTCGGTTAAATTAGTGTGCATTGGGCAGTGAATAGATTTTACACTTCTGTTTAGTCCATGTTGGACTCTTGACTTAACTCAACTCATAGCATAGACCTGCAACCTGAGCACGCAGATGAGCCAAAATCTTGACTTTTTTCACACATATATATCATATAGAAGACTCATTATCCGTGCGATCATGCTCTTCTCGTACCGTAGAGAGAAGCATTTGCAAGCGTAGAAAGTCAAATCCTAAACCAGGTGCTCGATGCATTGGCAGGATCACCGCACGGTATCACAAGCGGACTGGTTGAATTGATTACTCATATTCTCGCTAATCAAATAAATAAGTTATTTTGACAATACTCCTTTCCTTTGTAATAAGTCACTCATTTTAGTAAACGGAAAACAAAAACTAAAAATGGGAACTTCTGTTTTTTTTTTCTTCTTTTCTTTGGAAATTATTAGGTGTACACAAAAGTGATGTTTAAACAAATAATTAAAAGAAATTATGTTATATATAAAATATTTTATGTTAAAAATAAAATATTAATATAATATATAATTTTAAAATATTTGTAATAACTTACATACATTATTTTTATTTTTATGTATATTTAAATTTTCTCTTCTTCTATTCTGTTCCGTCAAAGCGCATTCGTTATTGGAGCACAAGAAAGTCAACGTCCACTGACTGGGCGGCGTACAAAAGTACCACTCAGTTTTGTCTTAACCTCGACAAAAGGACAGAAGGTGGAGTGCCTTAGCTTTGAGTAGACATTTTGAAGATACAAAGAACAAAATTAAGAAAATACAATAAATAAATGAAAAATAAATATAAATTAATTATAATTATTAGTTATAATTGATTATTATGTACAAATCAATGTATTTATTGTAATTGATGAATATAATAAGTTAATATTATTTTATATACAAATCTTGTGCCCCCCTATTTCAACTCTATTATAATTTTTTTAATTTTCTGAAACATTTTTTCATTCAATTTGAATACACCAAATAGGCAGGCTAAATATATGATCACATGCTTTTCCCTGATCCTTGTGTAAATTACTTTACAATAACACTTAGTAAATGGAGGAACTCTCGTTTCGAGGATTGTGGCTAGTATGGCCACGTATATACTAATGATGAGGATTCATCTCTTTAATTAAGTAATGCCATTGGCGGTGGTCCAATGAATGGTAGGGAACCCGAAGAAGTGGTGTAGATGGGCCAGCCTAAAGGGAGGATGAGATAAGCACTTCCGGAAATCCTTTTGAGACAAGTGAGCGGTAGGAATTTGGAGGAATGTGCCTTCCAAGGAAAATTGGGAGAGAGTGAGGTGAGGACTGGAGGAAACCAATTCACAAGAGAGCATGTGAGTGGGCTCTGTAATTCTTAATAAATATATAATTCTTTAGCTCGTAAAGCGCCCGGACTTGGTCAGCCACTGAGGTAATCATCCCTACGCTATGTTATGGCATCAAGTATCAACCTTTCCAGTTAAAAAGTTCAGTCTAGTTACGAGAACAACTTGGGCATGACAATATTTCTATGGAGACTTGGAATTATATTGTAGTTGAGTAGAGTTGCATCCATAGCCTGAAGATTATGTGCTTGGCATTAGTCCTTTCCTATTTTTCGGTTCTCTACATGTAATTTGTGCAAATTTTGAGTATAACAACAGAGGGTATACAAATTGAACAAATAAATTATTAAATGGAGTGAGATTCATGGTAGATTATTTTGAAATTTAAATTTTTTAAATTATAAAAACATTCAATATAAGTTTATCAAATTTTGGATATAATTGATTTTGAGTGCATCGAATTTTAAATTTATTAATTTTTAAGTTTTAAATTTATCAAATTTTAAATATATTATGTTTAAGATCCTTCAAATATTAAGTTTGATTTATTCATATTCAAACTTATTAGAATTTTAAAATTATACAAATTAAAAATTAATCAAAGTTCAAGTCGCTGTTATTTGAAATTTTGATTAATCTCAGTTTAAGTGTTTTGAATTATTTGTTATTAATTTTTTAGCCGATAAAAATTGAGCCCAGTTGGGTTTTGGGTGTGTTACAATAGAGACTGAACAAAGAGAGCGTACACCTTGGTATAACATTTTGGCTAGATAACAGCATGTCGATTCATTGACAGAGGATCCTAAAACAATTTCAACAGATTGAAAGGGCATAAGGGGTCATATGGTGGCTTTAGAGGTAGAAAATAAAAATGGAGAGGCTACCTCGACAAAATATACCTTTTGGCAATGAATGGAAGAAATCCGGTATCACACGCGTCCCCTATGAAAATAAGAGCTAGCAAGCAATGATTCGAGACTTTCAAACTTCTTTCAGACAATAGAGCGAGATTGCCCGCATTAAATACGGACATTTATATATAACAATCTTGAAAAAGATGAAGCACTCCGTAAAATAATGGATCTTTCACTGATGAAATCGAAATTAAAGGCTTTTGATGATGAAAAATCTTCATGCCGTGGCAAGTTCAACTAGCTAAAATATCCGGCAGTAGCCCTGCATTTAACGCAGGATTGGCATTGCAATCTCTAATATTTCATTTTAATGTCCCACTTGATTGCTTTTGATTTACAAACTTTTGTTAAAATAAACAAATAAATCTATAAATAAAATCTACTAGCCGCATGCATGGGCTGGTCCATACCATTTGAATCAGGATTCCAAAAAATAAATATTGATTCTGCGGGGCAACTAGGTTTTATAAATATAGTGGCGTGACACCTTTGGGGTTTAAATTAGAGGAAATCAAGAGAAGATCGAGCGGATATCTGCACGTAACAACTAGGGAACATATTGTTGCTTGGGTGGCTGATTAGCAGGGCCTGGATAAAAAAGGTTGCATTTCCCATCCCTTTTATATATATATATATATTATTATTATTATTATATCCCATCCATGTGGCAGCAGCAACGCGAGTCTATATATGCATTCAGCTTGATTTGGCAAAGACCAAACATGCCTTAGCCATTTCATTTCTCTCTTCTACATATAGTGCCACGCAAAATAAGAGTGGGGAACGGTCTGCTATTCATTGTTGGACCTTTGAGAAGTTTGCTTCCTTGACGTTGGAGGTTAGTCTTTCTGCTCTCCATGACTTCCTGTGGTCATATCTAGTCTATGTGTATCCGAGCTATGTCTGTGCAGGAACTGAGTTATTATTATTATTTTTTTTCACTCCTTTTCCTGGTCATTTTAATTTCTGAGTACAATGACAGTTTTCCATTGTAATTTTTATTTGAACTATTGGATATAAAAGAATTGTTGCGTGACATTGCTATAAGTCCTTTTATGATGACTGAAAAAATATATATATAAAATTACACCATGAAAGCTCTCATTCTCTCTCTCTCTCTCTCTCTCTCTATATATATATATAGAGAGAGAGAGAGAGAGAGAGAGAGAGAGTACAGATGGTGTTAAGGAATCAGGTGGGCATCTAGTTTTGGCTTGGCCTCTTGAAAAGGTGCAACCAAAAAAACAGACAAGACTAAAAGGAGAATATCTCTAAACAAAGATTCAACTCTTTTTTGTTTCCAAGAGAAACTTATACACAAAGAGGAACTATTTTTTGCAGAATCTGAGAGACTGAAGGTTCTCAATTATAGTAGATGGAAACAAAGAAATATGCTTTCAGAGTCAGTGATATAAATATCAATCTGAATTCATGTAAAAAATTATCACTCCAAAAACTAAGGCACAAACTTTGTCTTTTTCCTTTTCCCCCCCATTTTAGTTAGAATTGGCAAGGCCAGTAATCTCTAGATTTTCACAACCCAAAAGCCCTACAAAAGCACCAAAGAAAAAATAAAATAAAAAACTAGATAAAAGAAGAACGCAAAAACCAAAACAGAGAGCAGAAAAAAACCCAGAAACAGAAAGGGAACCAGTGGGTTTATCACAGACCCTGTGGCTAAATCCATCTTTTTAATGATGCTGCAATAAAAACATAACACAAACTCTGCATACACAGAGCCCAAGGATAGTATAGGTCGAGTGAGAGTAATCGATTTCCTTCTCGCTATCTCTCACTCTCTCTTCGCGTCTCATCCTCTCTCTAGACTCTAGTGGTTGTAGTTTCTGGCTCATGTCTTATAGTGTATGGTATAGCTGCTGTTGTAGTTGTGTCTATTACTGCACTCACTAGTAGTAGTATCTCACAGACTGTCTGGTTGGTCCGTTTTCTACTTTAGTTTGCTAGTAAAAATTTCACCATTAATTTGGACACAGATTTTTACACGCACAAAAAAAAAAGAGACAAGGAAAATAAAATAAAACAAAATGTTGTTAGATCTTTTGCAGAGAATCCCGGCAAAAACTTTCTCAGCCCAACCGTATGTGTTTAGTTGAATTGCCATTATTAAGACCAATTGAAGCAGTTTTTTTTTTCCCTTTAATTATCAATGTTTCTCTCTCAATTGCGAAATCTGAACTGTGATGATTTCTGAATACACTTGCAGTCTATCTTTTATTTTTTTATTTAGACCAGAGTATACATTTGCAATATCTCCATTGGGTTTGTAAATAATTTCATTACCTTTTCTTTTCCCCTGCTTAAATGTGACATCCCTTTGGTTTTGGAGTCTGTCATTTGTATTCAAATATATAATCAGAATGCTCATGCCGTTGTCTGAATTTCAAGTTTATAAATTGATTTCTGCATTGGGTTTTTCCTTTTGTTTTTTCGTTTTCGAAATTTGTCAGATTCCTCCATTTAGGCTCTCTCTGTAACTCTTATTAAGCTTGTCTAATTCAGCCACCAATGTCATTAACTTTGTGCTTTACTTTTGTGTTACAGAAAGACAGCTCCTTTACGGTGATAGCTCACACGAGAGAGAGAAGGCAAAGTCATTCAGAGAGTAGAGGAGCAGGTTGCTATTTACATTTTCCACTGCAACCGCTAGGCATTAGCTCGTGCTTTGTCGCTCGTGCGCTTGCAAAAGCAAATTCTGCCTAAAAAATCCCAGATCTCGAGGTGCTTTTCACTGTCTGCGATTTGACATTTGTTTTGTTCATTTAATGCTTCAATTTCGCGTGCACCTTTCCTTTCTCCGCCATTTTCTCTTATAAGCCAGCCTTTGGGTAGCAACAGGGTTCAATACATGGTACTTGAGGAGAGCTTCGGCTTTGGCGGTCTTGTTTTATTTGTGCTCAAGCCTCAAAGGTGTGGACATTGACTCCGGAGGTTTTGTTCAGGCCACAATCACAGGAGGGTCGGTGATTGTTTTGGCTTGTTTGGGTTTACTTTGCACGGAAACCGAGGTACTAGAAGCTTTGGCCTGCGTTTCTTTCATTTGAATACTGTTTTTCTTTCCGCGATTTTGGGTGGGCTCATTATTTGTTTTGGAATCTAAATTATTTAGTTGGGTTTAGAACACGCTTAACGATAGCTTGTCTGTAGGCTGGTGTTACGGTTAGAAGTTGGTTCCTGGTACTTACCTTTGTTTTTGAATATGAATAATTTCCTCGGTTAAGCTTGTGGCTGCTAACTGTATTATTATTTTCATAACTAGAGAGCAAAACTGGGTCCGTGAATTGTGGCTTTGTTCGGTTTGTATAAAAATAACTCGCGCTCGTTCATTTTGGCAAGAAGAGGGAGTGTCTAGGACAGGTCTTTTTGAAGTCCTATATTGGTTATGAAAAACATGTTGAGCTCAGATAAGGGAGAGGATGAGTTGTTCTTTGATTCTGTGGATAGCATGTCATTTGAACAGTCCAATGTGACATGGGAGGGATTGGGGTCCAGCAGATCAAACTATGAAATGTGGTTGAATGAGCCACAAAGTGTCCAGGAGAGACGCCAAAGCTTTTTACAGGGAATGGGCTTTCGAGACTTTGCTTCTAAGAGTGATCAGATAATTGGGTCTCAGAGGATTACTGAATGCAGTGGGGCTGTTTCAAGTTCTTCGGTTTCATTTACAAGCGAAAAAGAGGAAATCTTGATTCATTGTGATAGGGACCAAAATTGTGAAACCAATTCCATTGTTGATGAAATGGATCAAGACCGGCTTTTTTCACCAAATGAGGCATGCAAAAATGATGGTCATGTGTGCTCACCCCACTTACAAGGATTCATAAATAGTGAAGTAGAAGAACATAAAAACTTAGGTGCAGGGAAGAAAATGAAGAGTTGGTGGAAACACTTTGTAAATAAGAGAAAAGACAGACTTGCTTGTGTGTCCAAGCAATCAAAGGCTAATCTTGGGGCAACCAAAGTAAGCAAAATAAAGGTGAAGCAGAACAAAAAGAATTGCATGGAGTTTACTGGGGTTTATATGACACAGGAAGTTCAAGCTCATACAGGCTTGATCCGGACAATGAAATTTAGCCCAGGTGGACAATATTTGGCAACTGGTGGTGAAGATGGGGTTGTTCGCATTTGGCGAGTTACATCAATGGATGCTTCTTGCAAGTCTTTTACATCTGAAGGCCATTTTGCCAGCAACTTGAAAGACAAAAAGTCTCTGTTTAATGCCAAAAAAATTAGCAAGGCCTCAGTTATCATTCCTGACAAAGTTTTTCAGATTGAAGAGTCGCCACTGCAAGAATTTCATGGCCATGTCAGTGGTGTTTTAGACCTAGCATGGTCGAATTCACATGTGAGTTCAGTCTAAAGAAACTTCTCAGTACATTTACAGAATAACCATATTCATGAATTTGCGGTCCACAAGAAAAGCTAAATCCGGAAACTTCTATTGCAGTATCTTCTTTCGGCTTCTGCAGACAAAACTGTTCGCTTATGGAAAGTGGGTTGCAATCATTGTCTGAATGTTTTTCAGCATAGTGATTATGGTAAACACAAAAGACTTCGTCTTCTACTTACCAGTATGTCTTGTGATCTTACCCTGGTGGGAGCAAGTTGTCCCATCTTCTATATCCTATTCACTTACCACTTTGTCTGGTAATTATGAGTTCTGAACTGATATGGTCTTGTTTCTTTGGATGGAATCAGTTACATGCATTCAGTTCAATCCTGTTGATGAAACCTATTTCATCAGTGGCTCAATTGATGGAAAAGTTCGAATTTGGGGAGTTTCTGAGAAGCGAGTTGTTGATTGGGCTGATATTCGAGATGTAATATCTGCTATATGTTACTGGCCAGATGGAAAAGTATAAATTTGGTTCTCTGACTGCTATCTTCTCACCCTTTTTCCATATTGCAAGTTTTCAGTTTATCTTAATAAACACTTTTTATTCTTTCATCTATACAGGGGTTTGTTGTTGGATGCATTACAGGTTCTTGTCGCTTCTATGATGTCTCAGGTATGTTGCTTCTTGTGTGTTAAATACTTGCTTCATTTTATTTGGAACTCAGTGATCAACTTCCCTTGGAGGTGTGCCTAAATTTATTTTGTGCTGGTATAGGCAGTTACCTCCAGCTTGAGGCAAAGGTAAATTTACGTGGTCGGAGAAAGACCTCTGGCAACAGCATTACTGGCATTCAGGTTTCACACTTGAAGCTCTTGTTAATAGGAAAGTTTTAAATTTGCTAGGATTTTGTTCATCATTAAGACACTGTTTTTCATTCTTTCTTGCAGTCTGTTGATGAAAGATCTCAAAGAGTGATGGTTACTTCTGAAGATTCCAAAATCAGAATATTTGATGGGGTTGACATTGTTGCTAAATTTAAAGGTAAAATCTATTGTAGTCTGCAGATATATATGGTTTTACTTAAAGTTCCATTCTCATCAATCTCTCTCTCTGTGGATATGTTATATTCCTCTAAATTTGAAAGAAAATGCTTGTGAGTGGTTGGTGCTAATTAAGAGAGCGACTTAGAGCCATTCATCAGTGTGGACATTTCTGATTGTGAACATATTTTATGATATTGTGCCATGATAGATTTATGTGACTTTCTGACTTTGATCATTTATGCGCCTTCTGCTTCAAGTTAGATATTTGACAAACTAGGATATTTAAAATCTGTTTTTCTTTACGTGGGTTTCGTTTTTTGTCAGCCTTTAGAAAGATGTTAATGTTTCATTTTGAGATTTATGGTGTTACTGCCTCACAAAACTTTTACACTATAATTAGAGATGGGGCTTACTTTCACCATGTTCACCACTTTCATTTTAGGATTTTTTTTTTTTCTGCAGTTTGGCTGGGGAAATTACATTTCCACACATTAGGCTCTGCCCTGCTTGGATTGTTAAGATAGTTTAATCTTTCTTGCCATCCATGTTTGTTTCTACTGTGAGCATGCTTCAAATCATATATCTGTCAACAAGTATACAATAACACATGAAGGCATCTGACTTCCTTGAATAATTCCTAGTTAGGCTAGGACAATTGTATCCCTTTTCCTGCTGGCCTTCACAGCTGTTTTTGTGGCTTGAATGTTAGTACCATTCGTACTAATGCATGTATCTCCAATCTGAGTAATCTGATCTACATTTTTTTTAAGAGAATATGCACTTCAGTGGTACAATGAATCCAAACTCAACTTGACTTTTTGCAAGGTCTCGAAATTTTGCATTCCTATGTATGTCTTTGTAATTGTTTGTTGGTCAGTTGTGTGCAACTATCCCCATAGTGGTAATTTTTCTATTGAATGTTACAGGTCTTCCAAGGTCTGGAAGTCAGATGTCGGCTTCACTTACTTCAACTGGGAGACATATAGTCTCGGTTGGAGAGGACTGTCATGTTTATGTCTGGAATTATGATGGTTTGGGTGCCCCATCATCGAAACACACAAAATCTGCACAATCCTTCGAGCATTTCTTAGTTGAAGGTGTGTCTGTTGCATTACCTTGGTCAGGCATGGGAAAGGATTTGACAGGCTTAAGAGGTGGTAGGATATGGGGTCATAAACAAAGGGACGACTGTGCTTCTTGCAGGAGAGACTCTGAACGTTTTTCTCTTGGCAATTGGCTCTTCATGGATGGTCCATGCAGGAGGAGCTCAGCAACGTGGCCCGAGGAGAAACTTCCTCTTTGGGGAGTATCAATAGCAGAAAATGGTTGTTACAATCAGCACCATGGATGCCTTCAGCGGCAGGTCAACAATGCCAATGACCACCACGCTGCTCTATCCGATGCATGGGACCTCGTGATTGTTACAGCAGGATGCGATGGGACGCTCAAGACTTTCCACAACTATGGATTGCCTATCCGTCTGTAACATCATCAAGAAAATCATCATGGCCTTATTGATGGAGTGACTTCAAAGTTCATTCAGAAAACACAAACCATTACAATAACGAGTCTTTTTGTGATGGATTAAAGGTGTAATAGCAGCTCTATATGTGAGCCTTGCAATACAAATGTGCCCTATCGAGTAAACTGTATTTAGTTTCTCTCTTGTGGCGTCCTAGATAGTAGGACAACAACGAAGTATTAATTCAAAATTTAATTAAGATTACTGTACGAATATATTCTCACAATTTCGTCCAATTATAAATTAAGTTTAAAGTTTATTTTTAATTAGTACTATACCTAGTTTATTATTTATTATTCAGTAATTTATAAAGTCATCACATAACCATATAATAAGTTACAATTAAAATTTGGCGACGATAAGACTAGCTAATAATTTAACAGTCAAATAATCACTACCAAATAGAGAGTTTGGCTGCCGCATAAAACTTTAGTTGCACGGTTCTATTTTTAGCCATCGAGTACTGGCAGTGGTACATTGATACTCGCGCCGACAAATGCTGCCACTAAAAAGAAAAAGTTGTACATAAGTTGAAAATTATGTTCCACTTGTAATTTTTTCTCGTCCCTTCTCGAAATTAGAATTTTGTTGGATTAATGACTCAAAAAACTTCAATTAGTATAGATTGTAAGAGTTTTTTTTAATAAATTAAATTTATTAGATTTAAAATAAATATATATATTACTTTAGATATTTAATTACTAAATATAATTGATTTATATATAATTTAAAAAAATTTGTTTCACCTTTTAATTTTTTTTGAAAGAAATAAAGTATTTGATATTTTTCGTATTAATAATTTAAATAATCTTATTTGGTGATAGAATAAAAATTTTTGCATATAAAAAAATTTTACAAGTTGTATAAATAAAATAGGTAATTTTTAATTGATATATAGATCTTGTGAAAATAATTTTAATACAACAACAAAAATTTTTTTAATTAAAATATCAAAATTATAGTTTTGATTTTTTTTTAGCATGCAAGAAAGATACAAATTATTATTTCTCAATTCTCTCTTTACTAATAGATTTAAAGTCCCGTTAAAAGTTGTTATTATATATACTTAACCAAACATATGATTTGTCTATCATTTGATTAGCTATCACTTGGTCAATAATATTATGACAAGTAATTACATCTCATTTTCAGGCAATGAAATTCTAGTTGAGAGACATAATCATACTAAGCTATTATATATATTAGTCATTTATTACGACTCTAATATGTCTTGTGTGCTCATCAACGAATCATTATTAGATGTCAAGCCCAAATACACTATAGGGCAACTACCAATTATCATCGTCATCATAACACTAAACCATATAATTGTTCAAGTATTTGATGACACAAAGTGTGCAGTTGTAAGGATCGTGAAACTTCCAATATAGGTATAACTATGTACTTTCAATAAACCTTTCTAGGTTATGAATGTTAAGATTACTTATAATTGCTTATTGGGCCACTTATAGATCCATGTTATAATAACCATCCTTTTCATCTTGTACTAAAAGATGGAGTTCATCATAGACAGCTAATTAATTGAAATTTGAGCAAAGTACGATTTGCTTGTTTTTAGACCGCCTATAATTCCTTATGTTGAGGCAATTAAAAAAGTATTGGAATGCACATTCTGCTCCTTCAAAGTGGCTAATATGACTCCTTGGTTTGAGGAGTCATTTTTCAAGATGTTGTTCTTACCATATGAAATATTATGAAAAGTAGCCAAAGTAATGATAAAAAATGATTATTATTATATGTTAGCTAATAACATATGCTTATTTCATTTGTACTCATATTCTCGTTCTATCACTTAGAGTAACATCTTAGCATTTCCCTTTGTATACATTAGGCATTCTAACAATATTTGTTCATGTCATATAATTTTTTCTTTATTATCTTGGATATTAGAAAAGGAGATTGATAGTTCAACTAGTGTTTATCTTGAAATAAAGTTTGAAAGTGCCTTTGATTTGCCAATCTAAGATGATCTGAACAAATCCTGTCAGTCCTTCAGTGCCTAATTGAACAAAAAGAAGGGCAATCCATAGGTGAGAAAGAGCTGGTTAAGTTGATCAACTTAGGTATTACAGAAAATATATGAGAAGTCAAAGTCAACTCAAAACTTCTCATCAAAAGCCAACAAAGCGCGATCAGTTGCTTGAGAAATACTTAGAGGTATTAACCTATTCTCACCAAGACATGATAGGTCTTAACATTGATATAGTGATGCATAAACTCCCTCTGAGGTTAGAATGCAAATCTATACAACAAAAGCTCAGGAGGATGAAACCTAATGTCTTTTTGAAATTTTTTTTAAAAAAGTCAAAAAGTAATTGGACATAAGCTTCCTTTAGACAACAAACTATCTAAAATAGGTAGCTAACATTGTGTTAATACCAAAAAAGGATGACAATGTCCTTATGTACATAAACTACATGAATTTGAATAAGGAAAACCCTAAAGACAAACTTCCCTCTGCCACATATTGACATCTTAGTGGACAATATAGCCAGCCAGTCAATGTTTTCCTTATGGATGAATTCTCAAGCCATAATCAAATTAAGATGAAACTTGAGGATATGGAGAAAACAACATTCATCACAATGTGAGATACCTTTTGTTGTAAGGTTATGACATTTGGCCTTAAAAATGTAGATGCCATCTATTCGTCTACAACAATCGCTCTTTTTGATCATATGATGCATAAAGAAATTGAGATCTATGTCAATGATACGATGACCAAATCTTGAATAGGTGAAGATCACTTATTAGTCTTTAGAAAGTTATTTGATTAATTATGAAAGTTTTAACTCAAGCTTAATTTGACCAAACACACTTTTGGGATGACTTGGGGCAAGTTGCTAGGTTTTGTAACGAGTTAAAGGGATATAAAAGTTGATCCCAACAAAATTAAAACCATATATGAAATGCCTACACTTTCTACACCAAAAGAGGTGTAGGGATTACTATGGATTAGTTATATTGCCAAATTTATATTTCAAGTGATTGCAACAAGTGATCCCATATTTGGAATACTTGGAAAAAGCAATTTAAGCCGATGGGATAATCAATGCTAAGAAGCTTTTAAAAAAATCAAGAATTACTTCTTAAACCCTTTAATTTTGTTGTCATTAGTCTTATACAAACAACTTATATTGTATCTCATCATACGATAATGATATATGGGTTATGTCCTTGGTCCATATGATGAAATAAGTAGAAAGGAAAATGTTATCTACTACCACAACAAGAGATTCATTGATCATTAGACTTGACATTCACACTTGAAGAGAGTTGTCGCTCTTTGGCATGAATGACACATTAACTTTGACAATATATGTTGTATCATACCACCTAACTTATTGCTAAAGATGATCTCCTTAAATGCATCTTCAACAAGTTAGCATTGTTGTTACTCCCCTTGACAAATCGAGACCAATCGAGATTTTGTAAATTCTATAAAGATCATGGCCATTCCATGGAAGAGTGTAAGTAGTTGAAAAATAAAATAAAAGAGCTTATTAAATACAAGATGTTACAAAAATGTGTTTGCAAAGAAAATTGGGAAGAAACTCCTAAACTAAAAAATTTAAACTAGGAATAAGGAGTCCTTTCAAGCAATAAAGCAAATAAGGATTATCTACCTTATTATTTGCCTAGTAAAGAAGTCATTAACATAACTATAGGAGGGCCCCTTTATGGGAACAAGATCTTTAATGCAAAAATCCTACATAATTATATTTACAAGGTAAGAGACTGCTCAAAACAAGCATGCCAATCACCTTTACTAATGATGAGTTGAGTGGGATGAAATACCCTTATAATGACTTGTTAGTCATTAAGGTAATGTTCAATAGCTTGAATGTTTAGCAAGTCTAGGTAGACATAAAAAGCTTTATAGACATCCTATATTTTAATGCCTTCACAAAAATGGTATTCACACAAGAAATGCTAAAGCCCATAAATTTCTATCTCTATGGCTTGTTTAAAGAAACTGTTATTCCTATAAGCTTGATTAAGCTCTTGCTTACCCTTGTAAACCCACATCATTTGATGAGGGGCACTTTGTAATTATGGTAGTTAAAACCCCAACTTCTCATAATACAATCTTAGGGTAGCCAACTTTGATTGCCTTTAATTCTATCTTATTAGAGTATGAGAGGTCAAGGATATCATAAGTAAGCTTTAAGCTCCAAAGTCGTATAGGTAAAAGGAAAGGACAAGTAGACTGGCATCTATGTCTCAAGCTTGAATTATAGGCTGTAGTTTGACGAGTAGGGAATACTCAGAGAAGGATTAGTTCTAATCCACCAATGTGGTTATGGTTAAAAAAACATAATGACAAATAGAGAATGTGCGTTGACTTAATTGATATGAACAAATCATGCCAAAAATAGCTACTCATGCCTCATATTGACTAGCTTGTCAATGCCACTTTAGGTGTTACTCACCTTGATGGACATCTTCTCTAAATGTAATCAAGTATTCATTTATAAGCTTGACCAAGAGAAAACAACATACAAGGGTTATTCACTAAGCAAGCATACTTAGAGATAGTGACTAAACTAGCATCATCCAAAAGACATCACATATCTCCAAAGCCCGTAGATCAAGATTTTTCTCTTGGTTAAAGTGGGAACTAGTCATTATCCCAAAACTAGAATGGTCTTGGAAAGAAATATCTACCTAAAAAAAACAAAGGAAAGTGATGAAAAATCTTAACCAAAGAGTAATAAGTATGGATGCACAATCAATTGAATGAAAAAAAGCATCTTGATCAACTTGTATATGCTCTCTTACCATAACTAAGTTTGATTTGACCAACCATATTGCCAAAGTCTCTTGGACTTATAGTTCCCTATATCCACTTGGACATAATTACAGATGATTTGATAAACAATGAACATATCTTCCCCATATATTAGAAAACACTTCACTTGAATTTAAAGAATAAAGGGAGTAAAGAGTTTCCCTAGTACCATTAGGAAACACCCTAAGAGAAGACTCCAAATTAGGCAACCTTTTAATACTTTCCACCTCTTGAAGGTCTAATGAAGGAGTGTACTGACCATCTTTTATAAGCATTAATTGTTTAAGGTAGCTACCATTTGTTTCTGGTAGCCAAACAAAACAAAAATTAACCCTCCACTCCTCATAAGGAGGAGGTGTATGTTCTAAGTCCCTTAGGTCGACAACATCCCTCTTATAGACACAATAAAATTCCTTGTCCACCTTCTAGGAAATGTTGATTATTTTATAGAAATAGGCCAACATGGCCCCAATAATGGCAACACGACACCATATGCCCAAAGCCAAGAAACTTGTCAATAGATGCCAAGAATAATATCCTCATCAACATGAAAGACTCTTGTATTGCATGATTCATAAGAAAGGTCAATCGACATTTGAATGCACCACATCTAAGGTAATATAATTAAGGGATGGACAATAAGTCATCTCACTCAAGTGAGAGGTAACCAACTTTCTCAAGTGAGAGATAACCAACTTTATTCTTTTAAGGATCTGTCAATGATCACTTTCAAAATATCTATCTAGCCAACCTTGGGAAGTTGCAAAAGCAAAGTTACAACTGATATAGTCATGGAATTCATGTAGTTTTGAATATTGGAATGATCCTTTTTTGGCATGCATGACTAGCATTCAAATAGAGTTTGATTATAGCACTAAGCAGACGAACAAAGATTATGTCGATCTCAAATCATCATAATTGTAAATTGTTAGACAAAATGCCTGAAAGGCATAAGAAATTTAAAGAATCATACAACAAAAGTTCTCTAGAATATGGTTAAGTATTAAATGCTATGCTCTTATGGAGCTCCTCCTTTTTTTTTTTTATAGAAAATCTTAACCACTAATAACATGATAGGTGACAATTATTATCAAATGTAAAAATAGTTAAAAGGAAAGCAAAGTTACATGATACTTGGCCTAAAATTTAAAAATAGTAGGAAATAATTACAAAAATTTCAACAAATACAATGCTTTAAGAAATGTTAAAGTTACAAAATGTTACACATCCACAACATGCAACCAAAGGTACATAACACAAAACGACTAACAAATTAAACAAAAAATATGAATGTATGTGTCTCCAAGATTATACCTAAAAGGCATACATAAAGGAAGGAAAGATAAAAAATACAAGGCAATGATTCTAAATCATCTTCGAAGGTGAGGTTAACTAGGCTACCTTCTTGTTGGTTGTCTTAGATACCATTCACCTAAAAATCATCCTTTAATGTCCTTGGTAATTGGAGAAGCAAAGAATCTTGAAGTAGCTCTAAATCCTACTTAGGGGGCATTACAAAAAGTAGCTTATTTTCTTCTTTTTTTCATCTTTAATATTTCCAGCCCCATTGCAAATGGGGTAGCATCTGCGACACACCTTGGCACTAAGGCCCTTGACTTGGTACAACTTATTGCCTTATTCTATTTCATTTTATTTGTTTCTGTTGGTTGTAAAAAAATGAGTGTTTAGTTATATTGAAAGAATCAAAAGGAAGGTTGTAACTTTGTTGAAGATTCTTCTTTTGTTGTGCTAATATAGCTTTTGGGTTTAAAAAACATACACTTAAGAATTTAATGGATATTGGACAAGATCCAATATAGCCTATACATAGGAGATACACTCAATATAGAAATATTATTAAAAGTCTAACAAGATTAAAATTAATCTTGTTAAATTATATACAAGTTGGTATAAGATAAAGGTTTTTAGCTTGAAATAGGCAGCTCTTTTGTTGGTTTCTAATGGTGTCACTTAAATTTTATTTTGCAAAATTTTCAAGTTGCAATAGTAGTAGGTGGAGGCAATATCTTTTGAGGATCCTTTTGGGCAAGAAGTAGTAGTATCAATCGTTTATCTATTGATTATATTGGGTACTTGTTGAATTAACATATGAAATCCTTTTAAACTTATTTATTTTGATACCAAATATTCATCCATGTGGACTGATTTTCAATTTCAATAATTGAGAGAAGAAATGGGCACTTTTGTTTCTCACATTGTAGTTGGTTACTTTTGAATGAACTAAAAATTTTATCGAAAAGAAAAACATATAGAGGATAGTAACTACACTTAATGGATACTATTCAACATAAGTGCTATAAAGATTATGGTAAAGCAACTTTAAGTATTGCCCTCTGTTAAATAGATAAAAACTAAAAAGAAAAGTACATTCTAATATATGAGATTTTTATACTATAGGGTCAAAGGACATATCAACCATGGATTAACCTTAACATTACATCAATGCTCACTTTTTCCTTACTGAAATAGAACTACAATTATTATAAATTAGAGCTCATTACTCTTTATCAATTTAACCTCTCATCATATGAAGAGACTCTTGCCAAGTTTCACTCATAAATTTAAAGTGCTTAGTTTAGATATCTACAATAACAAATCACATTACCAATGTCACTAGGTAAGTGGCATTACATGGGTGTTAACTCAATTAGAATTCATATGACATTCATGGAGAAAAATATCTAGAAATTACTCTTACCACATTTAGGGCTTAAAATGATTGCACATATGTAAGCCTATATTTATATTATATGCAAGTAAAGAGAACATTTTATATATAATTCCTTAGTAAAAAAAATGGTTGACATTTGGTTACTTAATTCTTGAAATGTAAAAGCAGTATTTGAAGGTTTTATGTGTTGTAATATAATTTGCATGTTACCTCTTTAATTGATTTGATGAGATGCTTACAACTATTAGGACTGCTATATATTCTTTAAGCAATAATGAAAAGTATAAGTATCCTTATAAGGGTTCAAAATGCATTTATTATGTTAAAAGGTCACAAAAATTTACAAACATTAATGGCCATTAGGCATTTATAGAAAGGGAAGGTTGTGATTTTAGTAGTTGGAACTAAAAATCTATTCTTCATTATTAATATGTAATGCTCAAAGTAAGTTACTAGCTCAACATAACTTATTATCAATAGTAAGTATGAGAATGCCTTATCCTAATAAGGGGAGTAAGGCTACACTTATATCAATACTATATCCCTTACATGTTGCATATATTTAATATTAGACACTAACACATAGCCAATCTCTTAAGGCTCTTCCTTATGCTGCAAGATAGATGTTAGTAATACTCAACTTTTTATAAAGAACATTCATTCTAAGTCCACGTAATGACTTTATAAAAATACTTACAACTTGTTCTCTCATCTTTATATGAGTAGGTGCAATCAATCATTTTTAAAGCTTCTTTTTAAGAAAATGATAATTAAAATCTACATTCTTAGTTCACTTATGTAACATTAGATTTCATGCAAAGTTTATAGCAAATTGATTATTACACCCTAACCTCATAGTTGTACTCATAATTCTAAATTCCTTCATAATCTATTTAACCCAAATTGACTCATAAGCAGCTTAAGCCATAGCTTTATACTTTGATTTTACACTTGACCTAGACACCACTAGTTGTTTCTTATTTTTCCACATGACAAGATTACCTCTAACAAAAACATAATATCTAAAACTATAAGTTCTATCATTTAAGAGATTTAACCTTATCAACATCAAAATTTCCTTCAACTGTAGTGTGCTTATTATCATGATACTATACCATGCTAATGAAAAACTTGAGGGGATATGATGGAATCCATACTATACCAACTTAAATCAATAAGGGGGTTGATGCTTTACAAAACCTTGGAGAGCTAATGACAAGGGCAGGGTCAAAGAAAACATAAGAAGCACTCAATAACTTGTTGTCTGACATGACTTATAGGAAACTACTAGACATGAATTGAGGATGATGGAGGCTTCACGAAGGCTTGCAAATGTGTCATTTATAAAGGAATATGAAAGTCATGGCCTTAAGAAGGAAGTTGGAGCTAGAAACTCGTATTTAGGCATTTTTATGAGTTATTTTCATTGGTTCTTATTATTATGTAGTAAGATAGACGAATTTCATTAATAAGCCCATCTTAATAGCTTATGTGTTACTAATGTATTTAACTTAAAACAACTAATTAGTTAGGGTTTTGGTGGTTAACATATAAAAAGAAAAGAAAAGAAAAAAGGATAGTTGGAGGCATAACTTTTACGAATGAATGAGCTATTTTCTTTGGTTCTTTGAGAAATAATTCTAAACTTTCATGTTTGAGTGTGTTAGTTCAAAAGACTTATCTTCTTTAACATTATTGTTAGAAGTGACATCTGAATCTTATAGTTCTAGTTTTTGTTTGTGTTATAATCGTTGGGTCAGAACTCTAATCCTTTAACTTGGGTTAGAACGATCCAATACCATCATCAGTGTTGGGTTCCATTTGCCTATAATCGGAGTCCATATCATGATGATGTGGATTGACTCATAACACTCATAGAAAAAGTTATATCAAGTCATATTACTATAAAGATAGGTAAGTTTGCCAATTATTTATGTATGTCTTTTTGGATGCTTATATAGTTCTTTGTCTTTTGTTGCAAGTTTTACATTTGGATCAATAGGAGAGTACATCTTTGCTTTTAGTAAACCTATTTTAGGTAATAAATTCAACACATATTTCCTTTGATTGAGAAGAAAACCTTTCTTAGATTGATCCATTTCAATGCCTAAATAATACCTCAATTGTTTGAGATCCTTGGTTGGGAAATTTACATGAAGAAACTACTTTAATGAATTTATACCCATAGAGTTAATTCTAGTTATCACAATATTATCCACGTACACTTTAAGAAGTATACTCATTGCATTAAAGTTTAGTGAGAACATAAAATGACCATTATGACAATGAGTAAGGCCAAACTATGTGACAACCTCATTAAACTTGTCAAACCAAACCCATGTAAATTGTTTAAGGCCATAAAGAGATTCTTTTAATCTACGCACTTTACTAAACTCCCCCCAAGCAATAAACTCTGGTGTTTACTCCATGTATAATTCTTCTTGTAAATCACCATATCAAAATACATTTTCACATCAATTTTATGTAAAGGCCAATTATTAATGGTTGTAGCAAAAGTAAGTTTTGCAACCAAAGAAAATGTTTTCAAAATAATTAATACTAGATACTTAACATTAAGAAAGTTTTCAACTTGGCCAAAGTTCCATTTGAATTCAATTTTACCATGAACACCTATTTGCACCCAATTGTGCATTTTCTAGTAGGAAATGGAACTAGATCCCATGCATTAATGATTTCAAAAGCATGCATATCCTCTTCCATAAGCTTTCTCTATCCAAAATGACTAACTACTTAACCAACAAACTTAGGAACCAAAAACTATTAAGAGAATAAATGAGGATACAAAGGAAGAGAGACACATGCTTATATTGAAGAAAATTGCCTACAAAATATTGAGTACAACCTTGGTGTCCTTTATGGAGAGAAATGGGTACATTTAAATAGTCAAAGGATTATCTTGCATAAGATCTTCAAATGAAAGGTGTGTCTTAGTAGAGGAAGTACTCACTTGCTTTAAAGAAGTTATGGCAATGTTTTGGGGTTCGTGGGTATTTGCTTGGTGAATGGGAGGTCAGATAGGTATCGTATTTGTAGAAGTGACAAGATATAAATGATAAATAAGAAAGTCATCGATGATAAGTAAACTACAAGACTTAGCAAACACAACATAGAAAGGAGAAGATTTAGAGAATGTGGCATTAGTTTACATATTACAATGATTAAGTTTAGAAGAATAACATTAATATCCTTTTTAAGTCTTGGAATATCCGAAAAAGTCATATTTTACAAAAGAAGAATCAATTTAGTTCATCAGAGATAAGTCTTTGTAATAAATCAAGTACAACAAAAAATGTGTGGAGCCAAGAGAAACATAGGTTGATTTGAAAGGATAATTTGACGAGGAATCACCCATTAAAGAATAAAGAAGGGTAAGTGATTGATTAAATAACAAGTAGCGATGACTACATCCAATAAAAAATATTTTGGCATGTGAGTGTGAATTATTAAAGCTTTGGCAATTCAAGAAGATGAAATTTTTTTTCCTTAATGACCTTATTTGTTTTGGGATATCATTACACAAAAATTGATGAATAATACCATGAGAAACCATAAAATTTTGACAATAAGATGAAAAATATTTTGGATTATTGTCACTATGAAAAAGGTTAACGAAAGTTTGGAATTGAATTGAAATTTCAGCATAAAATGCAGAAAAAATAAAGAAAATTTCAAATCTAGATTTCATTTTATGAGGCCGAGTTACATGGGAAAAATCATCCATAATGATGACAAAATCATCTACACAAGAGAAATCTTCCAATGGTATTATAGAGGTATCTAAGGAATTCACAATTTTTCTAGAGTCTTGCACCATCCCAAATCATCTTTCTTTGGATGATTAGTAGAAAGATGATCATACTTCTTCTTACCTTAAATGCTTATCAAGACTAACCTATGCCATGTAAGATAGTTTGTCTCATTCAACATAATAGAGTTTAATGAGGGAAAAAGGTTATACTTTTATCATTGTATTACTTACACATTGTGCATGTTCCATATTGGACATTATTTACACACTTACACACTGTTAATCTCTTAACATCTTAGGATGATTATGTATTGGGCATGGTAACTTCTTTTAATTTATTTATACTTTTATCACAATATTATTACTTAACATCTATATGCAAATTTGTATTTTACTCACTTCAGCTTATAACTTAGTTTTGACTTTTGTTTGATCATAGAACCTTTATATGCTTACCAATACTAAATGTTGCTACTCCACTTTCCATCCAATTAGCGTAAAGGTTGTGTTAAAAGCTACCAATGTTGAACGGACTATAATGATAATCCTGAACATAATCCAAATGCTTGCCTTCTTGAAACTCTTACTTACAAATAGTGATGATGGCTTCAAAAAACCTTTTGGTAATGGACATGATTACAATTACATCATCCGAAGAAAATAACATTTGTAATATGCGAGCATAATCTGCAACAAATAATTGGCTTATTTATCTTAATATCTACCTAATAAGATGTCCAAGAATCTTTAGCATTTAACTCATTGGATAAATTCAAGCCTTCATGCGTGTCACTAATTGGATGAAGAGGCATTTGGCTACCTTAAAAGAGTCATAGTTACTCCCAATTTCTTCATTTTGACATTTAGAACATTAGGCATAAATTACTTTTCGTTAGCATTCACAGGCCTATCATAACACTTTTTTTCTTAATTAAACAGTCAGATTCCCTTTGTCCACAACAATTTTGAGTCAATTATTTCATGCCCAAGGAAAGCCTTCGAGAGGCAATTCCCAATCTATAACCAATAAACAATTTGAGATGCAACATAAACCTCAACCACCAATTTTAAGAATCTTAAATGAGCTCCACCTAGAGTCCAAATCAATCCTAATCATTTACTTAATGGAACGACCCTTGCATATTACTTGGTGGGGGCAATGTGATTAAATAATCAAAATGACTTTAATAATGACTAGATTTTTTTTTTTGTAGATTTTCTTGTTATAAGGCATGATTCTAAAGTAAAGGGTTATTTATTACCTTTACTGAGGATTTTTTTCTATATAATCATCTTGGAATTTACATTAGGAGTATGAGCACCAAAATGGTGAGGATTGGAAAATGGATCATCTTCTAAATAGACTGGTTGATTCAGATAGCATGACTATTTTGTACATAATTTTGTTAATTATTAAGTTATTATGAAATTATAATCTATAATTTGTTTGAAAAATTTATGGCAATGCAATAGGTACCCATTTCTATATGATTATTAAATCTCATGTGTCTAATTTATCTAACTTCATAGGTTAGGGATTTGATCTCCTGAAAACATGATAGACCATTTATTTAACTTCATGTGCATTTGGTGCCTTCATGGTGGGGAGGCAAATTGAGGTGATTGAGTAGGAAAAAAAAGGCAATACACTACATAAAAAGGCAACCCTTAAACATTTTTTTGAATACCTAATTATCATTTAACAAGATAAATTATTTTAAGTAATTAGCCAACTTGCCTTCCTTTAACTTTTAGATCTAGTATACTCTTTTTTGACAATAACAACATTATCCTTTCTTCCTTGTATACAACTTTATTGTCTTGTTTTAGAATCCAAAAATAACCCTATGAAATATTTTCCAATATCCTTAATTTTTTAAGCATCTTGAAGCCTTTTTTATCATTGTGGGTATAGAAGTTTGTGCTCATGTTTATTTGTCAAGATAATTAGCATGGCAATCTATTTATTTCCATCCAAAAGTATTGTTGTTAATTATTTTTTACCAAATGTATAATATTCCATCCATTAAATGAACAACAAAAACACCATGTAGTTTTGGTATTCATAACTTTGTTAGGAGTCTAATAAATTGTATTTTCTTGGCTTCACCATCCCTTTATTCCCTAAAGTTCCCTTATGTGGTCATAGATTATGATTAAATGTGAATGTAGTTACCATAAATTGGATTACAATGATATTTCTAATTTATTGTTTTTTTAGCATTAAAATATACAAAAGTATCTCTTATGATTTTCATCTGAATTCATCATCTACTGGTCTTACTTAGTGGATTAAGTTTATGAATCAATTTTTGGTTTAGTATGTTATTTACATCGATACATTTCTTGGCTTTTTGTGTAAAATTTTGTCATGACAAGAAGTTCCCTACTTGCCATATGGTGGGATTGGATTCTTAAAGTATTGTAAATTGATCTCTCTTAAAAAGTTAGATTTTGATACATGGAGAATCATAATCAATGACATTCCAAGAAGATAGTTTGGCTAAGGCCTTTAGGTAGGTCTTAAAATCAAAACTTTTTTAAAATGGTGCCCTATTGACATGATCATTCATGATGCTTCCTAAGTGATAAAATTTTGTGTTACAGGTTATATTGTTTGAACAATTGTTTATCCTATTTTCTAGAAAAAAAATAAATAATTGATTTAAATGAGAGAATAAATGAAAATTTGTTTATGATTTATTGCAGAAAAATCAACATATAATCACTTATAATTTATTGATTTGAGTGAGAGAATATATGAAACTTTGTCTATGATTTTACTATAGAAAAATCAATATATAATCTAGTAAATAATTTTTTAAATACAAATATATTATCAAGAGCTTCATTTCAATAGTGCAAATTGTAATCAAGTATACTTCATTTTTTTTTTTGTTATGAGAGAATTCATTGTAACTATGTTTGCATAATTATAAAGATGAATTTTACCTTAAGGAGTGTGATATTGGATACATGACTTGAAAAAATTCTTTCCATTTATGGTGTAACCTTATTTTCCTAATATAACAATCTTTAGAGAAAATTTTGTCCATGGCTAAAATTATTAAAAAAATTAGCTTCCGACTTTGTGAAAAGTTCAAGTTATAAATGGATCAAAGTATGTCTTTATTCTTAATTGTATGAAAACATGAAGTGCTAAGTCTATGATATTTCTCATGCATTAATGAAATCATGTTTTATGTGTGGTATCAAAGGTTGATATACTAGGTAGATTGGCCTTTTGTTGTTTTGAGTGCGGGGATACATGGTGATTACCTTTGGTCCCAAATTCAATAAAAAAGAAGAAAAAAAGAAATTAGCATAAACAAAAATGGGGAAAGGAAAAGATCAAGTTCATGATATCAAAAAATAAATAAAATTCTATGAATATTTTATTTCATAAACTAATATACAAGAACAAGGGACAAAATTTAAAAATAAAAAGAAAAATATGAATTTATCTAATATTACTTTTTTTACTAAGAAATTTATTAAGCTGTAACTTTACTTTATTTTCATAAACTTCATATCCCCTTTAAAATTAGAATTTAAAACCTTTAAGGATAGCATTTTAAGATCTTAACTCTAGAGTATTTTTAGAGAGATATTTAACACTAAGAGAGAGAGAGAGAGACACACACACACACGATTTGTAGTATTTTATATTAATTTAATAATTATTTTGAAATATTTTTTTATATTTTAATAAAATTAAGTTTTTCAAAGTAATCTAATTTACTGAATTATGATTTAACATGTATTATAATTTATGTAATTCATATTAATAATCTTTTTCATATGTCTAAAATTTGTGCAAGATAAATTTTCATAATTAAGAAAAATAAAAAAAATGTAAATTCCTAATTGCTTTTGTAAAGAGAAAAAATATTTCTAAATTTATCTTTTTTAAAAAATAAAAAATATTTATAATTTAAGTCTTTTTGATTTGCCTTTTTTTTATTTTCTTAAAAAGAAAAACATTACTTCTAAATGCAATTTTATTTTTTTAAAAAATACTCATAATTTTAATTTTTTATTTAAATAAAATATATGTAAAAATATTTTTTCAATAAATATAATAAATTTATGCATAGTATGAATTTGACATTAATAATATATAATTTAGAGAGTACCATGAAGCTAACAAATTCAAACAGCTCATAAAAAGATCCAATTAATAATAATATGCTTGGTTTTATATATTTGAGCATATATAAAAGTTGGCTAAGGTCATAAGTAATCAAGTGAAAGGTCATTTAAAAAGAGGAAAAACCAATGACTCTCTTGAAACAAATGACACAACAAGTGCAAGGCTATCTTCTTATGAAGAGATATGATTATACCTTAAACTAAAATGTTTTCTGTTTATCCTATTTAGGTTTCATTATATTTGTCCATATTTGGTATTATTTCTTTTTCAAAAAAAAAAATCTTTTTAATTTTTTATATTGTAATTTCCTTTTCTTATCTTAAATTTGGTGCTTATCTTTTTTTTTCCCCCTTAATTTCCTTTCATTTTTTGTAATGATTAATATGGTAATTGCTGTTTTTTTTTCTTTAATTAATAGTTTATATTCTATAAACTTGTGCTATCAACCTTATTTTTTTTTAAGCATTAGGCCTTTTAATCATAACTCCAAGAAACTAAATTAATAGCAAAAGAACAATTACTCCTGTTATAGTGCAATTGCAATTTCTTCTAAGATCAATTGAGGAAAACATTAAACAAAAAAAGGCTATATGAATTATTCATTTTAATTAACTCTAGGTGATGCTTTTCTACTTAATGCAATAGTTGTTTGATCTCATATTAAACTTATGTCAAAAATAAAGGCATGGTTTGAACTCGAGATCTCATGATCATAAAAACTTTGGTATTGTATTAAGAAACTATCAACCTAAAACTTAAGTTAGTGACTGAAATTTAAAAATAATTCATATATTAAACTTTAACAATATAGATTTTATATATCATTCAACACTAAAAGTTGAACTGAGAGAATGAGATCCTAAATTTTGGTGAACAAGTTGGGAAAATAACATATACAATATGTTTGGTATAAGACAAAAGAAATTTAATGAAGCTCAAAGGAGATTAAATTTTATTGGATTTTTGTCATCATCATTTATCTTATATATCTCCACCATTTCTCTTGATTTTTATTAAATTTCTTTTGCCCATTACAACATTTTCTTAAACTAACATTAATGAAGAATTATGTAGCTTTGTTTGGATTTCATTTACTCCATCATATCTACATTCAATTTGTTGTTTCTTGCAAAGCTTGAATTTTGTATGTTGTAGTGTTAACATATTTATCTGCTTCTTTTGGGTCCTTGAGAAGGCATGGTGATAGTGGAAATAATAGGCCAATTTGATGTAAATGTGGAGAATTAGCCCAATTGTGTACTTCATTGACTAACATAAATCTTGGTAAAAGGTTTTAGTCTTGCCCAAACAACTAGATGTAATTTTATCTCTTAAATTGGTTGTTATTTGTATAGTTATGTGAAATATTCATAAGGTGATAATGTGTTTGGTGTGTATACAAAAGGTATTTATGTGAGAAGATAATAAATTCATCGATAATGCAAAAAAGGTTGTTAAATTATCGAGGCAATAAATTAAGATATTAAAGAAAGATATTGAAAGATATAATGGAGAATTAGCTTGCTTTAAGTGGAAATGATTATGATAGTGAGGACTTGTTTAATTAGATTATGTTTCTTAAGATGGAACTTGCAAATATTAAGGCAACAAGAACTATTGAGATGAAGAAATTGCATAAGGCCTTAGTCATGGATAAGTTTGTCATCATATTTTGTCTAATGTTTGCCTAGTAATGCCTATGTATGAAAATTAAAATGCATAAAATGATCATGATGTAATGCACTATAGTGTGCTGTGTTATTTTAAAATGCAAAAATTGAGTGTTTAATTGAAAATTTGAATTATTTAGTTGCTCATTTTAATATTAGACAATGCCAATACAAAAAATAAAATTATAGCCTTGACAACCATCCAACCCTAAAAAAAGGAAATCAACCACTACACATAATTCCAATTCTTTAACCCAAAATATAATAATTCCATATGATATGAGAGTAATTAAGTACATTATGCTATAAAGCATTGTTTTTTATCAACATTTACATATAATAATTCAACCAAAAACATATATTCTCTAATTCCATATGATATGAGATTAATTAAGTACATTATGCTATAAAGCATTGTTTTATATCAACATTTACATATAATAATTCAACCAAAAACATATATTCTCTATCATTGTTCCATCATCATGTTATTGTGCGTCTTGTACATGATGAGCATTTGATTGGGTTGGATGATGCTCTTTGTTTAACTTTAATGTTACAAAACCTTCAACATTGGATTCAATAAAGCTAATTCTCCTTTACTAGTAACTTTAACTCTAGATTGAGATGCCAATCTCATTCACTTGTTTGTAGTCTCATTGGTCACAAAAAAATAAAAAATCAGAAAGAAAATTAGTGACTTAGATGTATTTAAACAATGAAACTGCATATAATTTCCAATTTCAATACACATTAACTAAACCTGTTATGATGGTGTGGTGGTGATGTTGGAATTACCCTACCATTACAACCTTTTTGCTTGGAAAAGAAGTTCATACTCTTTAGGATTGATATAACAAACCTTCATCTTGTTGTAAACTTTCAACCATTCTTATGATTTGACCTATATAATTGTAAATTAAAAATTACTCACAATAAAGGCAAAAATACCAATTAAAGAAAAAAGGTGGTCATATAAATTAACATTGTGCACATGCATATTATTGTTAGGATTAATGTAGATAGCATGGCCTAAAAATCTCTACGCTAGATCTTCATTCAAGTCATCATTAATGTCCATTTTAATATGTGTCTTATTCTTTTCAAGCTTAATAGCATTTTTTCCTTTGTCAGCTAGTTTGTTGCTTAAAGTTAGAACTCTTCCATCTTTTCTAAAAACCATATTTGCAACAATTGGCGAATTGTTAGCTAACTTTTCCTGATGGTGATGGTTTGGATGACCCATATTCACATTTTGACTTCTGAGTGCTGAGTAGCAATCTGTGACAACCATATAATTCCATATTTATAAGAAATCAAAACAAATTACCTAAATTTGTGATAAACAATTTTCAGTTACTTAATTACTTTGTAACAAGGTTTTTCATTCTTCAACTAGAGAAAATATTGGACATGTTAGTTGGTTTTTATTGGTACTCCAAGATAGATCTTCATAGTGGGTACCACCACATTCACATTAGATATGGGGATAAGTAGAAAACTACATTTAAGATGCAAGATATGTTAAATGATGGTTAGTCATGCCTCTTAGATTATTCAATACTCCTATTACCTTTATGAAGGTCATGACTCATGTCTTAAAGCCATTTATGGGTAAGTTTTAAGTGGTATATTTCAATGATATCCTTGTCTACAATAAGTCCAAAAAAGAGCACTTAGGTCATTTATGGTTAGTTTTCCTTATTTTTAAGGAAGTAAAACTTAATGTCAAACTTAAGAAGTGTCTCATTTTGTAATATGATATGTTATTCTTAGATTTTATAGTTTCTACTTGAGGTATAACTATTAATCCTAAAAAGGTTAGAACCATTCAAGATTAGCTTGAGCTTAATTCTCTTAATGATACTCATGGTTTTCATGGCTTAGTCTCTTTCTATATGGGGTTTATCAAGGGATTTAACACCATTATGACCTCTATCACTGATTTTTTAAAGAAGGGAGAATTTCAATAGTCTAGTAAAATTACTATAGCTTTCAATGACATAAAAAAGTAAATAAGCAAAGCTCTTATTTTGAGACATCTTCACTTCAATAATGTTTGAAGTTGCTCATGATACATTAAAGCTTGGCATAAAGGGAGTTTTGAGTTAGGAAGGACATCCCATTACATTTTTCAGCAAAAAACTTAATAAGACAAAGCAAAAATATTTGACTTATGATAAAGCGTTTTATGTTATGGTTCAATTCTTTTTCCATTTGAGGTCATATCTTTTACCTCAATATTCTTTTATGTCCTTAAATGTTGAATGCTTTTATGTATAAGGTTTGAAAAATTGTATAAAGAGTACTTTACATGTCCTAATTTGGTTTTATTTTCAATCTATTAGTGATAGTCATTATAAGAAATATATTGATTTTGTAATTCATGATGGTTATTTATTTAATGCTAACAAGTTGTGCATTCCATATACATCACTTTATGGCTTTCTAGCTTAGAAAATGTGTGTTAGTGGATTAGTTGGTCAATTAGGAATAGATAAGACCATTGCATATGTTGAGGATAGGTTCTACTGGTAAAGGATGTGCCTAGGATTATGTCATAGTATTTCACTTATCAAGTTACTAATGTTAAAAAGCATAACATTGGTTTGTACACCTTACTTTGTTATTCCACATACACCTTGGCATGATGTAAGTATGGATTTTATGTTTGGTTTACCTCAAACAACTTTGGTTCATTTCATTTAATTTAATAAATCACTAATGCATTTAATGTTCCCAAGAAAATTTTTAGAGAAATTATCAAGTTGCATGATTTGCCTATTTCCATTATGTTTGCTAATGATGTCAAATTTCTTAGTTAATTGTAGAAGACACCTTTAAAATTGTTTGGAACTAGTTTAAAATTTTCATCTACATTACACCCCTTAAACAAATGGTCAAAATGAGGTAGTTAATCAGAGTTTGGATAATTTACTTAGCTTTCTTGTGGGTGAAAATAATAATAATTGAGATTTAATTCTACAAACCACTTAGTTTGCCTAATTTTATTAATAAGACCATAATAAAAGTCTTTTTAAGGTTGTTCATGGCTAAACTTCACACACAAGTATTGATTTTATTTTTCTTCACTTTGACATTCATTATTTTGAGTAATAAGCACAAAATTTTGCACATTAAGATCATTCACTCTTATGTGTGTTGTGTGTTGTCAAGAAAAACATTTTAATGTGGGTGATTTTGTCATCTCTTGCATTTGTCTTGAATGCTTCCTTAAATACTTTATCAAGAAGTTACATGCCCAAACTATTGATCGCTAGTCCACCATCAAAAAACTTGATCCTAATGCATATTTACTTGATTTGTCTAAATATTTGTCTTATTTTCAATGTAGAAGATTTATCGCCTTGCAGATGAAAGTTCAAGCCTACTTCTTTGCTTTATAGTTTTCTTATAGGAATTGTTTTTCCCAAGATGTCATCTTTTGCTCCATGTGTTATGGACATTAAGACTATTTTTGATGATGAGCATAGTGCTTCTTTTCAAAAATAATTTCAACATTACCTTATCCAATAGAAAGAATGTCATAGTTCTAATATTACTTAGCTTTCTAAGGATAAGCTTTGTTCTTGATGCTTACTTAACATCTACTTCAATGAAGTTGACTTTTTTTCAATTGGGAGAGCAATGATATACTAGCTAACAAAAGAAAATATTTCCTGAAAAAATATTCTAGAAAATCATGTTATGTAAACTAATTCAAATTATTTTATTTAAAATATTTTTACATACACATTCATTAAGATTTTCTTATTTAGAATATTTTTATTTACACAATTATCAAGATTCTTTTATTTGAAATATTTTATTTTTTTATAGTTATTTTGGAATTTTCTTTATTTGAGTATATATTTTCTTTTTATTGTTATTTTTACCTCTCTTTTTTTTTTTTACCAATTTTATAAATAAAGTTCAGAATATGTTTTGTCAATCAAACTTTGTGATGAATAGTGAATTGATATAGAATATTAAATTTAATTTTTAATTAAATTTTCAAATTAGTTAATAGTTTTTTTTAAAAAAAAAACCTTTTTTTTCTATCCTTTTATTTGTTTCTACCCTATCTCACCGATAATTTATGGTAATAGGCAATAGATAGAAAGATAAAACAATAGATCTAACAAAAAGAGAAAACAATAGATATAATAGATAGAGAGAGAGAAAATGATCTAATAACCAAGTTAAAAATTTGGGCTGAAACAACTGTAGTAAAGAAAATATGCTCCTTTTCGCAATATGTTTATTTTTGTGCTAAGCTTTTCTCTGTTCGTTCCATCAAAGTTTATTTCTTACTAGTAAACCTTTATTTGTTGTAAGGGTGTTTTAGGGTTTTCCATCTGAATCTGAATCATCTCCCTTAGTCTCTGCCACTTGGCGCGTGTGTGTGGAAATGAAAAAATTCAAAAAGTTAGGTCGACCCATGGATCACCATATGTTCATGCTCAAGTCTTCCATTGCCTTTTTTTTTTTTTTTTTTTGGGTTTTTTAGTTTCCTAGTGTTAAACGAATCCAAATTTTCCAATTAATTGTGACCTAGATATTGAATGATCAAAATGTGTGTGCATGTGCAATGGTATTACAATGGTTTCCTAGTTGGTGAAGCACGACCGCATTGAAACCATTATCGCCAAGGTGGTAAATACTTTCCTCCTCCTCCTCTTTTTCTTTTCCTCCTGATTTCCATGGCTTTTGCTAGAGTTTTATATGTATAGTAATTTTGTATCCACAAGAAAAAAATTCAAGTTTTAGGTAGCTCAGGTTTTTTGCTATGACTTTAATTGGTTTTTTTTTTTTTATTATTATTTTCAAGTTGCATGATACTCTCAAATTTTCGATATAAACATGGGTAATTATAGTGCAGAAATGTTAGCTGGGTTGGATTTCTCCTTACTACTTTTTGCTGCCTTTGTTTCCTTGATTAAAGTTTTTCTTACTAAGGAGATTCATTGATTTGAAAATAACATGGTATAAGTAGGTTAAGGGGTGGGTATTTATGTATCAAATTGTTTACGTGACTAAATTGTGTTTCTATCTAGTTTTGAAATTTGGATTAAATTGCAAATAGAAAAGTACAAGCAACATGCTTTATGCTTGCTAACGTGGCTTTGATTTCAATTTCTTATTATTCCAAAATTTTGAAGTAATTAACTGATTTAAGCGTAAAGTTCAAACCTTGGAAATGCTTAAAAAATGAAATTCTGCTTGTCATAAAAAAACTCTTAAATTAATTTATATAATTTAATAATTATTTTTATTTTCATATTAATGTGCATAATTACTTTTCATATTTAAAAATAGTCCAATTAGATTCTTTATATTATATATATGACTTATGAATTCAAACAATACAAAATATATTAAATTTTTTTTGGCTATTTGGAAATTTATTTATTTTTAAGCAATCATTGAAGACCAATTTTCTTGAAGTAATAAATTCTTTATCTTTCGATATCCATAATGTTCTTATTTTTAATTTCTAGTTTTCCATCATCTAGTATTAGAGCAGTGTTTTTAAAAATTTTAATTCTGTTATTTATCTCCATAAGCACCACAAAACTCACCAAAAAAAAAATAAAACATTTATTTTATACCCTTTACTCGATAACAAAAGACAAATTTTAATATTACTAATTTGCAGTTTTAAATTATATCTTCACACAACTCATTGGATTCTAACATTAAAATATCTTGTGTCAAAGAATCAATATCTCTTATGTATGAATCTTTTAAGAGGCTCGAACAAGTGGTCTTTATTTTAATAAAAAAACAATTGGGAGGTAATAGTTTTGGATTTACAAATAAACAAAAAGAACTTGTGGAGTTCTTTAAAGGCATTGGCGTTAACTATATACAACCACGTTTGATGATGGAATTGCCTCTTTGGGTTAAGAGTGATCCTATGAGTTGGATTTTTAGGCTTGGAAAAATATTTTCTTTCTCATTATACCACAAAACATTTTAACGTGAAAATTGATTATATTTAATTAGAAAATGATGTTATCTAATAGTATGATTGGTTCAAAATTTGTATTAGAGTTTCAATTTGGTCTAATTTCACCAAAAGCCTTCTTATGTATTTTGGACTTTAGAATATCATAATGTTGATGGAGAACTTGCAAAAATTTGTTAGACTTCAATTGTCTTAAAGTATTTGATTCGTTTCAAGTTACTCACCAATTAAACTCAAGATTAGTTAAAAAGGCATTTGATGAGCACATTCATTAAAGGAATTATTCCCGACATCCAACATGAAGTCAAAGCTTGCAAACCACCAACAATTGTAGCGACTATCTCCTTTGCTTGCTTACAGGAGGAGAAGTTAGACATTAAATATTGTTTCCTAATTACTAAAGGAATTAGCAAACTTACTAATGGTAATGTTAATTCATATTCTTCAAGTCATTCTAATAACATTAGATGTTTGACTTAAGAGTAGTCAAAAGAGTGTATGACAAAGAGACTATGATAACACTACAATTAGAAGTGACATAAAAAGCATTAATGTAAATAAGTGAAACTTTTAATAATTGAGCTAGTTAATGAAACTAAAAAGGTTGATAATGATCACACGTATCTAAATTATGATGACCTTCATGTTAAATTTATAGTTCATGCTTTTGTAAAATTGATGGATTTCTGTGATGATACTAGTTAACTCAGGAAGTAACAACAATTTTATAAATAAAAGATTTGCCAAAAAACTTAATTTTTCAATAAAGAACTATAACAAGTTTGCTATCAAGATTATAAATGAGAAAAATTTGGCATTCCAAGAAAAATGCACAAAGATAAAACTCTTATTGTAAGGTCAAACTATTTATATTAATTTCTTTTTATTACTTTTGGAAGATTATAAGATTGTTTTTAGCATTGATTGGTTACAAACCTTAAAAAAATATTACTTGAAATTTTTTCAAGTTAGTAATGAAGTTTTAATTGAAAGGGCACGTAGTAGAGTTATAGAGAATATGCAGTGACAAAATTACTATTATCACAAGTCATTAGATACAGTAAGTTTTACAAAAAGTGGGACAAGAATTTTTTATGCATTTGTATAATGTAGAGTCAACAAGTTTACCTTAAAAGAGAGGATATGGTTATTAAAAGTTATGCGAAAAAAAGTTAGACTAAAGAATATAATGAATTAAAACAAGATATTTAATCAAAACAAGTTTTTTTCATTCAATCTTGAGTACAAGGCTAATTTAAAGAGTAAGAAAATGATAGAATACTCTTAATCATAAAATTATTATCATTACTTTATATAATTTAATAATTATTATTTTTTGTATTAATATGCATAATTAATTTCATATTAATAAATAGTCAAGTCAGACTATTCACATTATTAATATGTGTAATGTCTTAAAACTTATGAATTCAAGTAATACAAAATATATCAAAACGTTTTTAGTCATACTGAGATCGATCTACTCAAAGCGATCATTGGAGATTAATCTCTTTATAATAATCAATCTCATATTTTTTATTTCAACATTTTTTTTTATTTTTAATCCTTAATTTTCCATCATCATAACATGATTTAATTTGCTTATTGGAGATGTCTAAAATATCTTTTCAACTTAAATGTTTGTTATTGACTTGTCGATGCTCATAAGAGCATACAACTTTCTACTTAATTTGAATAAATGATTTTAATGCAATAAACTATCTTTTCAATTATATTTTTATTTTCTTTGATTTTTTGAATATGATAAAAACCATTTTAAGTAACACTTCTTGTAGTGGTAGAATAATTATACTTTGTTAGGCTTCATTTATTTGACGTAGAATGACACACTATGAAATACTTTTTCATTTGAAAGAAATCAACACTATATTTTTTATTAAGATAAGCTTTAAAAAGAAAAAAAATCCTAATAATTATAGACTCACTTTCTTATGACAAAAGTATACTTTCAAAATTGGGCTCAAGTTGGCCATCACTATAATTCAACCTTAGTACTTAGTTACAACCAAATGTTGACAATTGGTCATTTTATTTTTCAACCAACATGAATGCAAACAACCCTCGTGAGGTTGCCAAAGTGGTGACAATGATATGTTGCCATTTTGTAAGTGTTACAAAATTACTGGCAGCTATATCTAAGGTGTTGACCACCCTATTGTGATTTCTCTTCTTTATGGTTGTTGGCAACTGCTTCTAGTTGCAAATGATGCGTCATCTTCTATCCCAAGTTAATGAACATGAAAGTCTTTTACAATGTATACATTTGACTTATGAGATGCATGTCTATCAATTACTTATTAATTTTTTTTGTATTTTTTCTTTTCTAAAACCAATTTATTGTTGATGCAAAAGTTATAAGATATATTGAAAATTGAAAAAAAATTACTTTAAGTTGTTTATTAAATTTCACTTTCTTTAAGGAAAAATTTGCCTTTAATAATTTGCAAAAAACTTTTATATGAATTTCTCCATAGAATAAAATAAAATACACATAATTGCAAGTTATATTATTGAAATCAAACTCTTGATAAGTTTGTATATTTTTAAAATTACTCTCTAAATTATTTATAATATTTTTGTAACAATATTATAAACAATAAAATTTTTAATGGAATAATAAAAAATTTAAAAGAGAAGAAAAAAAAATTTATATGTAAAACAAACGATAAATTCTTGATATTTATAAAAATTATAATAATTTTTTATAGTGGTTACCTTTAGTCTAGCGATTAAGAATTTAACCATTCACTTAATGGTCATAAATTCAAATATTAAGAGTCACAATATTTTTTCTTTCTATCATTTATTGCGAAAAGGCTTAGGTTCACCAGATTTTTTTACTTTTATTTTGAAAATTCCAACATTTATTGTATCTTGAAAGAATTGCACTGCAAGGCATGTTGTTAGTTTTGTCAGAGGGGATGATGTCCTTTATGTTAAATGTATGCATCAGCGGCTTTTGAATTTCTAAAAATCTGCAGATAATTTTTTGACGAAGTCTTTCTAATTTTCTGTTATTAACTAGCTCTTACTGCTAGCAGCTAAAGTTTAGGAAGTTTGTTACTTTTATTTCTATTTTTCTTTTGCATGCTTTAGTATTTAAGCAGATCATCAATCAATAAAAAATCAACCTTCTTCTTCCAATTCTTGTTTGTTCTTTATATGCTCCCTTCCTCTTGTTAAGTTTAATTAAGTTTAAAATACCAACAATCTGGTATCAAAGCTCTCTTCTTAAAGGGACTTGTTAGTGAACCGAGTGAAAACCACCATAAAAGCTTAAATTCCTTGCTTCAATTATGGATTCTGAAACACCCTTCACAGCTCTAGCACCACCTGTGTTTGATGGTGGCATTTATCATGTCTGGGCAGCCAGAATGGAGGCATACCTAGAGGCAAATGATCTCTGGGAAGCTGTTGAGGAAGACTACGAAATTCCTCCTTTGTCAGACAATCCAACATTGGCTCAAATCAGAAATCTTAAGGAAAAGAAAACAAAAAGGTCAAAGGCAAGAGCTTCTTTGTTTGCTGCTGTCTCATCAACATTTTTAACCAGAATCATAACCATGAAATTAGCTCATGACATATGGAATTTCCTCAAAAATGAATATGAAGGAGATGAAAGGATCAAGGGGATGCAAGTGCTGAATCTAGCCAGAGAATTTGAGAGGTAGAAAATGAAGGAGACAGAGACAATCAAAGAATGTGCTGATAAACTTCTTAGCATTGCTAACAAAGTAAGATTGCTTGGTTCTGAATTTTCTGATTCTAGAATAGTTTAGAAATACATGTGACTGTCTTTGAAAGATTTGAAGCTACTAATTCTTCCTTGGAGAATACTAAAGATCTGTCAAGAATCACCCTGGCAGAACTTCTAAATGCTTTGCAGGCACAAGAACAAATGAGAAGAATAAGGGTTGAAGGTTCTGTGGAAGGAGCATTGCAAGCTAAATTGCAAATTAACCAAGGAGAAAAAGGCAAGAAAAAAAAAAACAAGAAGAAGAATTTCAGCAAACAAGAAGTAGCCGCTAACACCAGTAACAACAAGGCAGAAAAAAACAAAGAATTTCCTCCTTGCAAGCATTACGACAAGAAGGGTCATCCTCCTTTCAAACGTTGGAACAGATTCGATGTCAAGTGTGATAAGTGCAACAAGCTGGGGCATCATGAAAGAATCTGCAGAAGTAATTTTCAGCAAAAGAATAAGGCTCAAGTTACAGATCAGCAAGAGGAAGAGCAGCTGTTTGTAGCAACCTGTTTTAAGAGCAGTAGCTCAAGTGAATGTTGGCTTCTGGATAGTGGTTGTACCAGTCACATGACCTATGATCAAGAGCTTTTTAGAGAGCTGGACATATCACAGGAATCAAAAGTCAGAATTGGCAATATAGTTCTCATTACTGTCAAAGGAAAGGGAACTGTAGCCATTGAGAGCTACACAGGTACAAAATTAATTTCTAATGTTTTGTATGTACTTGAAATTGACCAAAACTTGCCAAGTATGGGTCAATTAATTGAGCAGGGATTTAAAGTCATATTTGAAAATAAGCAATGTTTGATCAAGGATTCTAATGACAAGGAAGTCTTCAGAATCAAAATGAGAGGCAAAAGTTTCTCACTTGATCCAATGAAAGAGGGGCAAGTAACTTATTCGGTTATTGTAAGCAATACAGACATCTGGCTCAAGAGGCTAGGCCATTTTCATCATGCAGCAGTGTTGAAGATGCAAAGAAAGTAGCTGGCTCGAGGCTTACCTCACTTAGAATCTGAATTACCAAGCTATGAGGCATGTCAATATGGCAAACAGGCAAGACTACCCTTCAAACAAGCAGCCTGGAGAGCAACTGAGAAGCTGCAATTACTTCACAAAGATTTGGCTGGACCTCAGAGTACTCCTTCCCTCAAAGAAGTAAATATTACATTAGCTTTATAGATGATTTCACCATAATGTGCTGGATTTATTTTCTCAGGTTTAAGTCAGAGTTTGCAAATGTGTTTTGGAGATTTAAGTAGTGGATTGAGAACCAAAGTGGCTACAAGATCCAAGTTCTGAAGTCTGATAATGCCAAGGAGTATACTTCAGAAAAATTCAATCTGACTTGGGAACTAGTTGAAAGACCTAAACATAGAAAAGTGATTGGAGTCAAGAGGTGTTTAGAAGAAAGTTAAATGCAGATGGCTCAATCAACAAGCATAAAGCAAAGTTAGTAGTATAAGGGTATGCTCAAATTTTTGAAGTAGATTACTTTGATACATTTGCTCCTGTTGCAAGGCTAAATACTATTAAGATGCTGATAGCTATTGCAGCCCAGAAGGGATCGTAATTCTACCAGCTTGATGTCAAGTCAGAATTCTTAAATGGATTTCTAGAGGAACAAATCTATGTCGAGCAACCGGAAGGCTTTGCTGTGAAAGGGCATGAGGACAAGGTTTATCTACTAAAGAAGGCTTTGTGTGGTTTAAAACAGGCCCCAAGAGCTTGGTACAGCAGAGTTGATGAGTATTTATTGAAACTAGGCTTTGTTAAAAGTGTTGGTGAATCCACTTTATATATCAAAGGTGATCAAGCTAACTTTATTGTGATCTCTTTATATGTTAATGATCTCCTGGTCACAGGCAGCAATGTTGAACTTTTTCAGCAGTTCAAGTAAGACATGATGCAAGTCTTTGAAATGACAGACCTATGAGCAATATCTGATTTCCTTGGAATGGAAATTAAGCAAGAAAAAGATGAGATTTTCATCTGTCAAGGGAAGTATGCAAAGGAGATCCTAAAGAAATTCAACATGGAGAACTGTAAAAGCTTGAGAGCACTCCTATGTGTCAAAAGGAGAGGCTGTGCAAGGATTATGGAGCAGAACAAGTGGATGAAACACGCTATAGAAGTTTAATTGGCTACTTAATGTATCTCACGGCAACTAGACCAGATATCTTGTATGCTGTAAGTGCACTTTCAAGGTTCATGAATTGTGCAAATGAATCTCATTTTAAAGCAGCAAAAAGGGCTCTACGGTATGCTAGGGAGACCTTAAGTTATGGTATCAAGTTCTGTTCGTCACAAAGTTTCCAGTTGCAAGGTTATTCTGACAGTGATTGAACAGGGTCTTTAGATGACATGGAATGCACCTCAGGCTATTGCTTCAGCTTTGGATCAGGGGTATTCACTTGGTGTTCAAAAAAACAGGAAATTGTTGCACAATCAACGACTGAAGCAGAATTTATAGCAGCAACAGCAGATGTTAATCATGCCTTGTGGCTAAGAAAAGTTCTAATTGATTTTCACTTGGAGGAAAAGATGAGTACAGAGGTGATGGTAGAAAACCTGGCGGCCATTGCCATCTCCAAAAATCCAGTCTTTCATGGAAGAACTAAGCATTTCAGTATAAAATTATTATTTATTAGAAATATTCAAAAGGAAGATGAAGTATGTTTGAAGTATTGCAAGACTGAAAATCAGCTTGCAGATATCTTTACCAAAGCCCTTCCACGAAGTAGGTTTGAGTTTGTAAGGGAGAAACTTGGAATTTGCACCTACCGATGCAAGGAGTGTTGAATGTATGCATCAGCAGCTTTTGAAATCTTAAAAATCTGCAGATTATTTTTTGACCAAATCATTCTAATTTTCTGTTATTAACTAGATGTTACTGCTAGTAACTAAAGTTAAGGAAGTTTGTTGCTTTTATTTCCATTTTTCTGTTGCAAACTTTAGTATTTAAGCAGATCATCAATCGATAAAAAATCAATCTTCTTGTTCCACTTCTCATTTGATCTTTATATGCTCCCTTCCTCTTGTTAAGTTTAACTAAGTTTAAAATACCAACACTCCAAAAGTTATTTACAGAATTGGCTTATCATTACAAGTAAATCCTTTAAAGTTTAAACTTTTGTTTGATTACATTTTGTTGATAATTTTTTAGCATTGGGATCTTGTCATTTGTCACAGGGACACAGCAGATGGTTACACCAAACTGCTTCGAGCTGGTATAAGAGTTGGTGATGCTGCACCTATGGCCGTAATTGAGTAAGACCTTTATCTCAACCAGTCAGCACTAAGGTTTTCTTATTTGTTTGAATCACTGAATCAGAGACTCAAATCTTATGTTCACACCACCTCTTGCAGAAGCATTATATTTGTCATTTGATTAAAGCTGATGCAAGTGGTTGTTTTATTTTCTCTTTTGTGTATCTTTGGCTAGTGTTCAGTAGATAGTTTTATATCAGGCAGTACTTGTGCGGTAATCATAGGATCAACTTCTTGTTACTGATGTGGAAAATATGTGACACTGAATGACTAGATTGATTTTGAAAGAGACATGATGCATATATATCACACAATTAAAATTGGAGGAAAGTTACCCTCAATCTTAATTTCGTATAAGCATTCCCTAATTTTGGGAAAATATTTTGTTAGCCGGACAAAAAGAACATCAATAGTTTTGACAAATAATATCATCCCAGAGGCTAGATGCACTCCCTGACACAAGTGCAACAAGAAAATAGATTTTCTCATTGGGAACACTTGTGATCATCATGTTTCCTTACATCACTGTCATACAGAAAAAGAACATGTTGCCTTCAGTCTTTTGGAATTCCATTAGAAGGGAAACAATGGACCCTTTGTCTTTCCAATCCTTTGTGAATTTCTTGACCCTTTCCCTTGCATTTGTGATTCTGATTCTCACCATCTCATACATCTCCAGAAGCAGTTGATTAAATAGATAACATAATAGAGTTGATGGTAATTTGTAGATTCTGTTTCCATTCTGTATTTCAGATTCAGAGCCATGTTGACAACCATATATAAACCACCGATACCTTCACTACTTAAAACCGAGGGAAAAGATGTTAAAATTAACCAGATGTGAAGACAGACAATGCTTTTCCTCTAATAAATTTTCAGTGTCACCCTAGTTGAAGAAAAGAGTCACAGATTGCAGTAAAGTTCTGAATCCTAGTTTAAGAGTTACTAGGAGTGCTGTTATGAGACAAATGGAGTCAGACAACTGTTATTCTGTAACACTATCACCATTATTGGAAGTGATACTGGGAATTTGTAAAGGTTACTATAATTTAACTGGCACCATCAGCAGGCTATGAACCTGGTAGTCGAGGGATAATTAGCTGAGGCAGTACCGATTGACATAAACTGGATGCAACTTTAGGTTTTCCTGTGCAGAAACATATACACAACTAACCACTTGGTGGACGGTAGTGAAGCTGGCAAAGCAGCTCACCGTGGTGGTGCTGCGGGATTGCATCACTGCCACTGGATTGCATGGCAAGTCACATGGTGACGTTCCTGCTGCATGGTTGGTTTTTTTGGTCCTTTTGGAATTGTTGTCCCTGCAATTGCTTACAGCCAAAGCAAGGGACTTCAGGAAACATCTTTTGGACTCATGCTACTAGGATTAGACATTATTTAAGTCCTTTTGTTTTAAATTTTAAATATTATGTAAAAGTTTGGGTTAAATCAACTTTTTGAAATTTTAAAACTTTAATTTGAATTATTTTGAATATAAGGTTGATTTTAGTAAATTTATTAAATAAAGTACAATCTAATTCAAATTTGTAATAATATTTATATTTAAATCTTCATACATAATGAAGATTAAAAATTAATGAAGTTAGTTGAATCTCAATACACACAAAAAAGTTCATTGCTCCTCTGGTTTGTCTTCTCTTTCATTCTGTGCAACTGCCGCCTGACATATCCTGAGAATGTTTCTATCAAATTGATCTCCTGCCCCTTGATTTAACTTCACCTAGTAACACAGCAAAAACAATCCAATGTGTTGACCTGTAAAGTGTGAGTTAAGAGAGAAAAGATAGCCTCTAGAGAGCCAAATTACCCGAGAGAGATCCTACCAAAAATCAGCATAGACTAGCTATGACATTTTCTAGTTTTTCACCCTTACCTCTACCAAAATTCAATGGAGATAATTATATACAATGGTCTATCATGATGAAGGTATATCTCAGAGCATTTGACTTGTAGGAGGTCACTGAAACAGGAGCACAACCTTATTCCCTTCCTTCTAATCCAACCATGGCCAAATCAAACATCATAGTGAGAAAGTTTTAAGGCAATACAAAGCCTTATCTTGCATTCACTCAACTGTGGTAGAAAGCATCTTTAACAGGATCATGGCCTATGACACTACTAAAGATGCACGAAAAAGGTTAAAGGAGTAATTTGGTGGCAATTTGAAAACCAAAAACATGTTGTTACTAAACCATGAAAGGGACTTTTAGTTGTTGTTGATGAATGAACCCAAAATTGTCACAAAATACAGTAACAAGTTACTTAAGATTGTGAATCAAATAAACTCTTAAGTGAAAACTTTCCAAATAAATTTGTTGTTCAAAAGGTCTTAGTTAGCATCCCTGAAAGATTTATGGCAAAAATCTCATCTTTAGAGGATTCCAGAGACTTGAATATCATATCCTTGGTAGAACTGGTAAACATATTGCAAGCTCAAGAGCAAACAAGACTCATGAGATAGGAAGATACTGAGAATGGTGTCTTTCAAGCCAAGCAGCAACAAAGAAACTAGCAAAAGAAGTAAGGGAAAAAGATTGGAAACAAGACAGAAGGAAAGAAGTAGTATACACCCTATGAACATTACAGTATGACAAACTATCTATCAAAATTTTGCTGGAGGAGACCTGACATTATGTGCAACTTCTACAAAAAGAAGGGACATAGAGAAAGGATCTGTAAGAAGAAATCTAGCCACCCTTAACATGATTAGCTTGATAAGACAAAGACTCAAGTGGGTAATAATAACCAACAACCATAAGAGTAGTTATTTACTGTTAGCAGTACCTTTTCTGATCTAGTTTGGTTGGTGGACAATGGTTGCACAAACTATATGTCCTCAGATTCTGATGTTTTCAAATCCTTGGATCATTGTTATACTTCCAAAGTGAAGATAGGAAACGATCAGTTTCTCTAAGTCAAAGGGAAAGATACAATAGAAATCAACATAGCTACAGGTACTAAACTACTCTCTAATTTATTATACGTCTTTGACATTAATCAAAACCTCTTAACAATTGGTTAACTATTTAAGAAAGGATGTACTTTAATTTTCAAGGATAGGAAGTGTGTAATTTATGATCTCAATGACCGTGTTATTGCCTATGTTCCCATGAAAGGGAAGAGTTTTTATTTGAGTTGGTCAATAGCCCTTCATGAGGCTTAACCTGCCTTTACTAATGAGTTAGTCTTATGGAGACATTTTCATTATTCTAGCATTCAAACCTTGGACAAAAAGACCCTTGCCATCAATATTCATAAAATACATATACTTGATAGCTTATGAGATAAATGTCAATATGACAAGCAAACCAAACTATCTTTTACCGTAAGCAAACCATAAAAAGTCAAGGAGAGACTTCAACTAATTCATACTAACTTATGTGGATTCATAACCTCATCATCCTTGAATGAGAACATATATTTATCATCTTTATAAATAATCTCACTAAATTCTGCTAGGTCTATTTCTTAAAGTACAAAGTTGAAGTTCCTTCAATCTCTAAAAGGTTTAAGGTTTGGATTGAAAATCAATCAAGTCTCAAACTGAAAACCATTAGATTTGATAATGACTCTGAGTTTACTTCAGAAACCTTCAAAGCTATATGTGCAAGCATTGGAATCCAACAATAATTTATTATTCCATAAAATCCACAGCAAAATGGAATAAGTGAAAGGAAAAGCATGAGCATCATGTTAATGGCTAGATGTAAGCTAGCATAAAAGAAGCTTCCTAAAAGCTTTTGGGTAGAAGATGTGGCAACTTTAGTATAACTACTGAATATATTACCAAGTAAAGCTCTTGTTAATTAAACTCCTTTTAAGGCCTAGTTTCAACACAAGCCCTCCTCACATCATCACAGGATCTTTGGCTGTTTGTACTTTGTTCATATACTTGATCAAAAGAAGGGTAAGTTAGATTCAAAAGCAGCTGCTACAATCTTTGTTGGATATAGTGAGACAACTTATAATTATAAGGTGTATGTCATTCATTCTGCCAAAGTTTTAATCTTTAAACATATTAAGTTCAATGAGAATCAATACTAGAACTACGACAAGGTTTAAATTGAGACAACTCACATCCATCCAAAACAAATTCCAAGTAATTTGAATCCAAAAATTGAAGCCTCAGATAAAGATGATGATGATTTTCCAATCCGAAACCTAGAAGGCTCCTTAATCTCTATGAAAGATATTATCTAGTTATCTTACAACTTGTTAATTATAAGGAAACCTTAAGTAATCATAACTGGAAAAAGGCTATAATATAAGAACTACAAATAATTAAAAGAAATGATACATGAATTTGTTATGGGAGTAAAATGAATCTTTAAAGTCAAATGTTATTCTGATGATAAAGTTAGCAAACTCAAGGAAAAACTAGTAACTAAAGGATACTTATAACAATTTGGAGTGGATTACTGTGAGACCTTTGCTCCAGTAACTTAAATGGATACTATTAAGTTGCTTATAGTTATTGCAATACATAAAGGGCTTCCTAATATACCATTTTGATGTGAAATTTGTTTTCCTCAATGGTAAGCTATAGGAAGAAATTATAGTGAAGCAACCTCCTACATTCATAAAACCTGGACAAAAAAAAAACAAGGTTTAATTGTTGTGAAAGACTTCGTATGGCTTAAAGCAAGCCCTAAGAGCTTGATATAGCAAGATCAATGTGCATATACTGGGCCTTGGCTTCAACAAGAGCCAATCAGAGCCTACTTTGTACATCAAGTCACAAGTGGTGTATGTCTCACTTTACGTTGATGACTTGTTGATCATTAGCAATTTTCATGAGCTATTTCATTAGTTTAAAACTGAGATGAAGCTAATTTTTGATATGACAAACCTTGAAGTTATGTCTTACTCCTTTGGTAAAAAATTCTAGTAATCAAGGCATAAATTTTTCTATATCAAACCAAATATACCAAGGAGACTCTTAGAAAGTTTAATATGCATGACTGTAGAAGTATAGCAACACCTTTAGGAGCTAGTGAAAGACTTTAAAAGAATGATGGAGCGAGGAAAATTGATGTTTCCAAATATAAAAGTCTTATTGGATGTTTGTTGTATCTATCAGTCAAAAGGTCAATCAATAACTAAGGCTAAATACATTGTAAGTACTTTTCTTGTCTATCAAGTCATTTGGCTTAAGAAGCTACTGCTTGATTTGGATTTAAAGCAATTTGGTGAAACTCCAATTTACTATGATAATCAATCCTCAATTATAATTTCAGAGAATCTTGTTCTTTATGAAAAAATCAAACACTTCAAAATCAAATTACATTTTATCCAAAAAAATGTAAGAAAGCAATGAAGTGGAATTAATTTTTGAATAACTTATTGACTTATTCACTAAGTGTTTATCAAACCTTAAGGTGGAAACTTGGGCTATAATCTTATAGCACTAAGATGGAGAATTGAAGTTGGCAAAGTAGTTCACCATGGTGCTACAGGATTGTATCCACTGCCGCTGGATTGCATGCCAAGTTAATAGATTGTATGGCAAGTCACGTGGTGGTGTTTCTGTTGCATGATTGAGGAGAATTGAAGTTGGCAAAGTAGTTCACCATGGTGCTACAGGATTGTATCCACTGCTGCTGGATTGCATGCCAAGTTAATGGATTGTATGGCAAGTCACGTGGAGGTGTCCTGTTGCATGATTGTTTTTGTTTTTTTTTTTTTTTTTGGGTCTTTTGGAATTGTTGTCCCTGCTATTGCTTACAGGCAAAGCAAGTGACTTTAGGAAACACATTTTGTACTCATGCTTATGGGATTAGGTATTAGGTAAGTCTTTTTGTTTTAAATTTTAAATATTATGTAAAAGTTGGGGTTAAATCATCTTTTTAGAATATCAAAACTTTAATTTAAATTATTTTAAATATAAAATTAATTTTAGTAATTTTATTAACTAAAATATAATTTAATTTAAATTTGTAATGATATTGACGTTCAAATCCTCGTATGTAATGAAAATTAAAAGTTAATGAATCTCAGTACACCAAAAAGAGTGCATTGCTCCTTTGGTTTGTCTTTCTGTGCAACTCCCCCTTGACATGTCCTGAGAATATTTCTGCCAGCTGCCCCTTGATTCAACTTCAGGTAACAAGCATTCTTGAGAGCATATATTCACTTGAGAAATTCTGTTCCAATGATGATTACTTGTGCAAATTTTCTTTATTATACAAGGAAACATCAGATACAATTGTAGCATGATGGGATTTTGATTCTATTGATTTCTGTTTGAGCTTGCCTAGTATTTAATCGGTGTATATCGTCCATGCACAAGCAGGTTTATTGACACAGACAATGAACTCAGACAGTCAAGGCCACTAACACCTCAATCACTACAGAGAGCTCCTTTGGATCCCTGGACAAAATCTCGACTTAGCGAGCAGTTTGCATCCCCAAAAGAGGAAAAGACATCTGAGCGTGAGATATGATATAGAAGTCATGGAGCTGTTAAGGGTTCTCATGAAGAATATTTCGACCATATTGGCGTGGTGAATTATGTCACTGAAGTAATAGCATGCCTCATGGGTTCCTGTCTTTTTTCAAGGGCATAGATAAGAGGGTCTAAGCATGCATCAAAATTCAAAAATCTGTTATTCTTTTCTTTCGAGTCAGTGACCAGTTGCGTGCAAATTGATAATCATTAATGCATCAGCACCACTGCCCATTTTTGGGGTGCTTAGAATTTTTCTATTTGTTGTCAAATGTTCAATTAGGCTGCAGGATTTGTTGTTTAAAACAGCATGGCCAGTTTCATAAATGGACACTGAATACAAATAAATAAATAAATTAAATACATGCAAACCAAAAGTGCGTGCGCTTTAATAAACGATTCCTCTTTGAGATAAAATTTTGCCGACATGGCCTTGGGCCTCTACTTTTACCTGAACTATTGAGCCTCTCTTAAAAGTCGAAGTGCAATTGTCAATGGGGTCATGTTCCCACCATACACCTACATAGCACGTCATTGTCTCCAATCCCAGCCAAAATCGGCAACCGCCTCCCGGGACCCATCAACAAGAGAAAATTGGATTCTAAGCAACAATATGCTCTTTGCAAATTTCCATTCAAAGCCAAAAAGTGAATCGATGATAATAGTGCGGCTGCACGATTCAATGCAAAACAAAAGGAGGTTCCATGAGTTCAACAGCTGGCAATAGACTTGATCGGTCTGAGCTTACTAAAAGGTTGAAGCTCCTAGGCAAAAGTCGATGTAATAATTACGCTACAAAAGTTACGCATTGTACTTTGCAATAAAGAAGCAGGGGCTCAGGGCTGGTGAGAGTGTCGTTCTCGTGCTACTGGCATGAAAAGGAGGAACAATACAAGAAAGAACACGCGAGCCCTGTAATTACAGTGCTTGCTCATATTATATTGAAACAGAAGCGCCTATCTAGAAAAGGATGAGCATATGTTATATTTTGAACAAGGGTCAAAGATTTATTTGTAACTCCGAAGCATCCATTTAGAGAATGAAGATTTTAACTCCGAAATACCATTCTTTTTGTGAATTCTTATTGTACCACCTACTATTGCTAAAATTCAATTAACCTCTTAATAGTAGTCGTTTTTTTCTTTCCCTTGTCGAATTGAGAACGAGGAAAAGTAGATTTTGTGAACCTTTACAGCATTATACTGAAAGTTATGTGACGGATAAATTAAGGTTGAATTTGCTAGACAGTAGTCTAAAACCTCAGGGGGCGGTTATTTTTCAGGTGTCTTTTCCTTTAGGTTATATATATATCACAAGTGTAACCTTTTGCATTGCTTTGCTTCTAATACAATATATACGTAGACATAAATTCTTAGCCATTATTTAGATCTAATTGCTCATATTTAGCCACTTCCAGTCTTAGTATGCTTCCTAACGTGCAAAATATAAACCCAACAACTGCATAATACGTCAATGGGATTCATGTAGTTAACGCACGGGAAAAAGACGGATACGTAGAGATAGGTGCAAGGCTCCTGTCCCTTTTTTTTCAAAAAAAAAAAAAAAAGAAACATAAAGAAAAGAAAAAGGTCTCACCTGATCTCTTAAACAGAACATGCTTGGCCTTCTGCCACGATGCCACTTCCTTTTTGGTCTAGATCTGGTGGAAACTTTCAAGTTAATGCTTTTTGGTGTCTCGATTCTTTCTAATAATAATGCCATATTATGCCATTTTACAACGTTGCTATATTGTCACCTAGCAGGATGGTTTTCTATAATGAATCTATTTGCTTGACTGCAAAGTATAAAAATATAGAAGGAGCATGGGGTGGGGTGGGGAATATAAATTAAAATCAGAGTTTGAAATTTTTGCTAAAAAAAAGAAAATACACATTCTATCCGATGACTCATAAATAATTGTTTTATTAGATTACGCAGTATTAGTGCTTGCCTGTTGCATTGCTCCCACAATTACCAAGTTTTTCCCTTAAAAGGAAGAAAAAAAAAAACAGTTAAATTAAATTAGACAATAGAATCATGTTCTAAGAAGTCATTGAATGACAACTGTGTTTGTATGTAATGCAGTTTTCATTTGGTACAATGTAAGGAATTTGCAATTGTGCGCTAACCCTTGTTTCATTAATTATTATAATTGTGATTTTGACCGGTTTTAATCCCCTGTTTGGTGAGAGGGTCGTTGAAAGCACCTTTGAACCTATATCTTTTGCATTAGGAAAGTGGGATAAGACAATAAAACACATGTAATTAAAACCATTATACGTTTGCAGTTTATGACCTATAAGGCCAAAAAAAAAAAAAACATAAACATATATATTAAAAGGAAGGCATTGGACAAACAAACAGAGATATAAAATATTTGCAGTTCAAAACAGGGACAACGATTTTTCACCAGTTGGATTATCAACTAGTTTTCCTTCTTTTAATTAGGGAACCATACGGTAATCAATGCGGAAGCAACCAGTTGGATTAATCTTTCTTTACAAGTAAGCAGGGACATTTGATCAGCTTCACACCTAATCTCCATAACCACACCTTTTAGCAACCAAACTACATTATTTTCGCTGCTGAGAGCACTCCATAAATGAAATTCTAATTATACACCACATGCCGATGTGGAGGAACTTACTCTTACAATATTTGCAAGGCAGTTCATTTCTGTTGACGCGAAAGCTAGTCTGAGGATACCTTAACCTTAAAGACCACTCAAAAAACAAACCTAATCTTTAGGAACGAATGTCAAACAATGGCAACTCCTTGTTTTGAAATCCTGCGTGGAACTAATCAGGTTCTTATCTTTGGATATGGAGAGTCTCCTTCTCATTCATTTGCTTGACCCATTAAGTTGCCCAATCACACGATGCAAAATGAAATCCAGTATTGAAAAATACAGAATTATTGGATTAACAGGAAAGTGTACTCTGCCTCACATAATATCCCAGAATTCAATTTTATGTTGAGGGGCCTTCATCAAAAAGTAAGGCCAAGATTCTGGACACCCGGGATATAAAATTGTATAAAGTTTTATACAAATTAATGATCCAAACCATTGAATGAGTGTATATCATTCACAGGTTCAACTGTTGCAGTTATAATACAAGACCTAATATAGAGAGTGACCAAAAGCAGTCGGTCGGTCTTAAAAGCATTGTCATTTTATGTGAACATTATTGTTCTCATCTGGTAGATAGTACAAAGAAGCTGGAGTGCATAAGAATAAATATAAAAGAAAAGGAAAGGAAAAGTAGGTGACAAATGAAAACCAAATCAGAACAGCAATCTCATTGTGTAAGGAAAATTCAAATGGACGCTACTCTATCTATATTGACTCTCCCCCTTGCTTACCATGCTCTCTCAAACTGTCTTGCGCCTTTCTCCATTACTGCTAAAAGTTTCACCATCATAGGTTGGTCCACCATCTCTCTGTATGATTGAATGAGTGTTCTTTAGATTGGTTAGTCCATCGTTTCCTGTTAATGGAAAATAGGAGTTTGATTTCTGATTGTCTGGATATTCTTGGCCATTTCACGATTATTGGTATCTTTTGTTGAGAATTTTGGTTTATGTATCCCTCAGATTCTGCAAGTTCTCTAACGCAAAGAAACTAGTTCCTGATGTTGTGCTAGACCAAAGTAACTTCTTTCACTATCATTCCTTAGAAATATAATGCAAGCTCATTCTCTTTAATTTGTGAGACGCAGAAACTCAATAATTCTTTTCTTTCTGTCTTTCCAGTAAGGTAGCTCTACTTTATTTTCATTCCTGGACATGTTGCAGACTTTGGTTTCTGATATGTGCTCCTTTTTTGGCAGATTCTTCTACTCGGATGCTGTTGCTTCCCTGTTACTGACAAGCTATGATGAGAGGACCAATGGGTAACTCATCAGGTTCTGTTGAGGCTAGGCATCGGTTATCTGCATCCATGTGAGTTGAAGTTTTATCCACGAATTTTGTATGCCAACCCCTTCCCATATCATATCTTGTAAGACAGATCAAGTTGCAATCTATTTAGCACGCATCACCTTTGGTGTAGTTTTGTGTCAGAACTCTGATCAGGGATAATGAGGAGTACTTTATAAGCCTGAAAAATAAAGGATGTATGCATGACAATAGGTATGTGACGTATACATCTTAGCTTATTCATCGCAGAGAGTTTGTATACATGTTTGCCACCATTCCAAGTTGACGTCAAAATCATAGACTTAACAACAGCTGCTTAACTCTCGTCCCTTTGCTTTTCCACTTTTTCCAACATCGGGAGAGCTTTTCGCCAATTCCCTGTCTAAATGTTGAAAAGATGATCTAACGAAGTTAGATACAGTATGAAGCTGGTAACATGATGATCAGAGTAGTTGAAGCTACTGCTTTATTGCAAAACAGAATAAATAACATTCCTTGCCTACGTCAAAGTGTAGTTTGTTTATGTGGATGCCAAATAATTTGCAGTCTATGTTTTTGAGATTCTTTAAAAAAGTATATTAGAAGAAACAAATGCTGGCAACCACTCTTATAACAGTGGATTTGAGATTTACGCTTATCACACACTACGCTGAAGCAGTTCTGCAGCATTAATAGCACTTTGTTTCTCCATTGATAAGTAACTCAGTTTTCTGATGATGAGTTCCCTATCATATGGACTTGATGACAACTATATAATTGAGCAGAGAAGATATATACAAAAAAAGAATTCAAAAGAACAAGGTTAAGGGAGATGAGAAGCCCTTCCACATCCCTATTCAAGATAGAAGTTCATGCTGCAAGATGTTGCAATTGAAACTTGTCCTTGTGATTATTGTTTCTGGCACTATTGTAACGCTCTTTTACTCTCCAGAAGTCGATCATGTATCACATTCAAGATCAAGGTACAGTTGGCTCCCTTTCGCCTATTCTGCTACTAATTTTCCCACTTCTTTTACCAATTCTAATCATGTTTCTAACAATCTAGTTTCCTCAATAAATTTATACTTTTTTATCTTTTAACTGAAACATTATGGGTCATTTAGTGTTAGGATTAATTTGTGCACTGCAACTTGAATATGAGCATCTCATTCTTCAACATGCCTTCAATAATAAACAACCTTAAATGTCTATAATAAGCATGATAAATTTTTTTTGGTACCTTGCAGGGCAAATTTTGTGAACAGATGGATATGGGGAGGATCAGATGCTCGATACATATCAGAGGTGGACATAAATTGGGGTGAAATCATGAAAGCATTGGAGAAGTTGAGGGAACAGCCTGACTATCAGGGAATTGGACTTCTAAACTTCAATAAAAGTGAAATCTATCATTGGAAGCAGCTTAAACCTGATGGTACACACATCGTTCTTCATCTGGACTATGCTGATACAAACATAACATGGGATTCTTTATATCCAGAGTGGATTGATGAGGAACAAGAAACTGAAGTGCCTGTCTGCCCATCTCTCCCAAAGCCTGTAGTACCCAGAAAACGGCTTGACCTTATTGCGGTTAAGCTTCCTTGCAGAAACGAGGCAAACTGGTCAAGAGATGTTGCTCGGTTGCACCTGCAGATTGCAGCAGCTAGTCTTGCAGCCTCTGCCAAAGGATTTTATCCTATCCATTTGCTTTTTATTAGCAGGTGCTTTCCAATACCAAATCTCTTCCCTTGCAAGGAACGTGTTCTACGAGAAGGGAATGCCTGGTTATACAAACCAAACTTAAGTGTTTTGAGACAAAAGCTCCAGCTCCCAGTTGGCACTTGTGAACTGGCTCTTCCTCTCATCGATAAAGGTCAGCATTACTGCAGCTTTTATCTTCATTTTACAGGTGTCAAAAACTGACAATCTCATCGACAGCACACACAAGACCACAAGTAGGTCTTTGGCTTAACCGCTCTCTTACTTGCAGAAGGTTATTTGTTCTTCCCAGTAGTTGTCCGCAAAATCTAATTTTGTGTTTTAATACCAGATCGCACTTATTCTGGGAAACCGCGCAGAGAGGCATACGCCACAATCCTTCATTCTGCTCATGTTTATGTGTGTGGAGCCATTAGCGCAGCCCAAAGCATCCGCATGACAGGCTCAAACCGAGACCTTGTGATACTTGTTGACGAGACAATCAGCGTTTACCACAGAAGTGGACTCGAGGCAGCTGGATGGAAAATCAGGACCATCCAGAGGATAAGGAACCCAAAAGCTGAGAAAGATGCATACAATGAATGGAACTACAGCAAGTTTCGTCTATGGCAGCTGACAGAATATGACAAGGTCATTTTCATTGACGCAGATTTGCTTATACTCAGAAACATTGATTTCTTGTTTGGCATGCCAGAAATCTCTGCAACAGGAAACAGTGCCACTCGTTTTAACTCGGGCGTGATGGTCATTGAGCCTTCAAATTGCACATTCCATCTTTTAATGGAACATATAAATGAGATTGAGTCCTACAATGGGGGAGACCAGGGTTACTTGAATGAGATCTTCACATGGTGGCATCGAATCCCAAAACACATGAACTTCTTGAAGCATTTCTGGGTTGGTGACGAAGAAGAAATCAAACAGAAGAAAACTGCCCTTTTTGGGGCAGAGCCTCCAATCCTCTATGTCTTGCACTATCTTGGAGTGAAGCCATGGCTGTGCTTCAGGGACTATGATTGCAACTGGAACGTGGACATATTCCAAGAATTCGCAAGCGATGTTGCTCATGAAAGGTGGTGGAAAGTGCATGATGCAATGCCTGAGCAGTTGCATCAGTTTTGCCTCCTGAGGTCAAAACAGAAGGCGCAGCTGGAATGGGACAGGAGCCGGGCTGAGAAGGAAAACTACACAGACGGGCATTGGAGAATCAAAGTGGAGGATCGCCGACTGAAGAAATGCATTGACAATCTATGCTCATGGAGGAGCATGTTAAGACACTGGGGCGAGTCAAATTGGACTGATCATGAATTTTTCACTCCAACACCACCTGCCATCACCACCAAACAATCTCTCACTGCTTTCTGAGTTTTCTTCTTCTGTTTTGTTCAGTACATTCCTTCCTTAAATGCTTCGTACATAACTAATTCAGATGGCGGTTTCATTTTTCATTTTTGTTTTTGATTTTTTTCTCTCTTTTTTTTTCTTAAGGTATAAATAAAAGCTTCATACTGATTGTTATTTACATAAACTTTGCTCCTAGTTATTTACATATGATATCCTTTTTGTATCTGTATTATTTGTGTAGCTGCTGCTATGAAGCATCATTTATGACAATTCAGTAGACAAGTTGGATGTACACCCATTGTTTTATCAAAATGGACAACTCAAAAGGACACCAGAATGTAATCTGGTTGGATAAATCCCGTCTATATTTGCAGCTAAGATGACCCAAACACAAATTTATAATATAAAAATATTGAAAAATTATAAATTACTCGGCGAAATACTTCCCAACTTACAAATCAAAAAGTAATGCTCCGGTATTAAAATATGTATGCTAAGAGTTATTTGGTAACTATTACCTATTATTGTTGTTATTGCTTGCTGTTACTTATTGTTAATTATTATTTAAAAATATACTTTTTTATTAAATTAACATTTCGGATTGCTGTTACTTAATAGAATGGTTAATTAAGACGTAAGGCAATAATGCAAATGCAATTTTTCATAGACTATATATATATATATATATATAGGCAATAAGTAGACAAAAAAAAAACAAATAGACATGTGCTATTGTTCACAAACTAAACAATAATTAATAAAGTTAAAAAGTAAAATCAACCACCCTCGAAATGTAATGCAATCCAATTATCTTTTGTCTTGTATATGGGCTTTATTACCATCTAACATGATATATGTTCGGTTTTGTCATGCCAATTTCTTTCTAATAAAAAAATTACTTTTAGGTACCAATCGTACCATTAGATCAAAAGGAGGATCATTCCCTTCTTAAAAACCTTAAGCAAAGTGTCCAAGTGCAATAATATCAATTCTACACCCTCTTTAAGGTTCAATAACTTGACCCAATGCTAATTATATGAGTCAAATGTCCATAAAATATTAAATATTTTTAAAAGTAATCTCAATCATTTAACCAAAAAAAAAAAGCAAGTCAATATGAATCATTCAATAAAAGCAATTAGAGATTAATGACCAAAATCAAGTCAATTTCTTTATAAAAATACCCAACATTATTTACAGTAGAAAAAAAAGGGATAAAAAAAAGTACTTTCTTTTTTTTATTATTATTTTTTAAGAGGAAAAGACTGTTTTTATTTTATTTTATTTTAAAGTCTTGTTACGGGGTATTACCCTCTCCCCAACATTATGTAACATGTAGTAGTGAGGGGCTTTTGTTGCATTTAAGAATAGTCATTAACGAGAGCAGCAAAAGGCAAACATAGAAAGTATTTAAGGTAAAAGAATAAATAGGCATAACATCTGTAAGCATTAAATCATATATTGGTAGCAACTGTAATAGAGAAATTTCTACCTTTGACCAATATGTTAAAAATAAAGGTACTCATAACTAGACTATAAGACTTTTATATTATTTATCTCATCATCTTTGTATTTTTAAGAACATAATTACACATAAAAACCCATATTGAGTCCTAATTCATGATCAAACCATTAAAGTTTGATAACAATAAACTAAAGTCCAACTTAGCTCACTGTTTCAACTATCAGGAGTGTTAATTAAGCATAATCACCATTAATTTAAACAAATAAAAATCATAGCAGGAATGATCACCTAAAAATTAACTCAGTAAAAAAAAATATAGACTTATTTTAAGTGGTGGTGATGCTCATCTCCTCTAGAATTGCATCAGTAAATGTATAATTAATTTATTTTATTATTCTTTTTTTCTTTTTTTTAACATACTTAAACATAATAAAAAAAATGTCAGCAAAAAACAACTAAGTAGTGAACAAAAGAGAAGAAAATATGTATTTAGTCCCCAAAAAATCCATAAGGAGTTATTGGAAAAGTTGTTGATAGTGATCACTAGTTACAAAAAAAATATCTTAGACATCACCTACAAAATACTCACAAGTTACTCTACATATCCCTAAAAGCAATGCATTGAAAGGAGGTCAGGACACACACCAACCTACCAAAAACCAAGCTTTAACCATCGCATTGTCATTATACGTGGTGTTGGTTAGTGATGTTCCCATTAAAAACTGGTATTGGCCAGTACATCATTATTTACCTTATCCAATAGTGTCCATTACACACCAATTGGAGCTTTAGATGATGCTAACCAATGTCTTAAAGCTATACACTTCTACCTATTTTAACCCACATATTTGCCACTTTCAGCTACTATCGCCTTATAGAATTGATATTGGTGGACTTAGTAGGTAGTGATCTATCCATTAATACCCTTTGTGCATCAATCAGAGACTAGCAATCATTTGCTAGTGGTAATAGTATTCACCTATGTTTAGCCATACATAGTCCATAAAATAACAAAAAAAAAAAAACCATTTTAAAGCTAATTGATGGCTTCTTATAGTAGAAATCTCACCCACAACTTAAGATTTAGTCATTATCCAGCTTAAAAATGAAAAAACAAAAAGCTATGAAAGGAATATGTTTGAGAGAGGAAAGAAAGAAAAAGAAAAAAGAACAATAAAAGAAAGAGATGGCAGTGAGGAAGGAGAGAAAAAAAGAAAAAGAGAAGGAAGAGAAAAATAAAAAGGAAAAAAACAAAAAAAGAAAACAGTACACCAAGTTCCTAAGTGAATCCACATATACAAAATAATCATGTACAAATTTTCATTTTATTAAGACACATTAAAAAAAAAGAGAAAAAAATGAATAAAATATCAAGAAACAAAAAAAGAGGAATTAAAAACATATGAATAGTAGTGTCATTGCCATTTATGATGGGCATTTGGACTAGCCAAAACCTTTTCAAATGTAATTATGCTCCCAAACTCTAAAAAATCATGAAAAAACTAATATAGTCATTTATGATAATCCAGTTATACTTAAAATAATTGATGACAACTCTAAAGTCAACTTACACACATCCTAACACTCTTGGTTGCCTCTCGACTCCAAACTATACAAACACCACGTCACATGACCTTGAAAAAGGCACCTAATTATGCACCCTTTTCTCTACATCCATTAAACCTCCCTTTACCCTTAGGAAGTTAGTCACAATAAGAGATTCAAGAATAACACTTGTTTTAGGTATGAGAAAAGTTTTAATCACGCTTACTTTATGAAAAGTGTTATCCTTGAATGATGTGCTTTATGTCACAAAAATTCACATTTATCTAATATCTTTGTCCTTATTATGAAAGGTTGGAATGAATGCCTCCTTTGAATTTAACAAAAATTAAAATGAAGGGTTTTGTGGGGAGAGAGGAAAGAAAAAAAGAAAAAAGAAAAGGAAAAGGAAAGGAAAGGAAAAAAAAAAGGGAAAAAAAATCCAACCATCCCCCCATACAAAAAAAAAGATAGTTTTTCTAAGAGAATATCATTTTGAGACACCTAGGTAAAGCCACATATGCAAAATAATTATGTTCAAATTTTCTTTTTATTCTAATGCATTAAAAAAAGGAGAGAGAAAATAAATAAAATATCAACAAAAAAGCATGGAATTAAAAACATATGAATAGTTATATGTTTGCCACTTATGACGGACATTTAGGTTGGCCACAACCTCTACCAAATGTAACAATGCTCTTAAATATCAAACAATTCTAATTAGGACATGTGAGTAATCCTTATATTCAGAAGTCAAGATATCTTGGTTTAATTAAAAATTTATGTGGTGACATAGGTAAATGTGAGGTTTATGTGGAGGCCAAATTAGCCAAAAACAATTGCAAATTAGTGCAATAAAAAAATAAATTACTAAGTTTAGTGCGTTCCAATTTGAGAGATTTGAAAAATACCATGACTAAAGGTGACAAATAATTTTATGTGACTTTCATAGATAACTATTCTAAATAAACCAAAGTTTTCTTATTAAGAGACAAGAATGAAATATGTAATGTGTTTATCTAGTATAAGAGTAAAACAAGAGACAAGTTAAACAAGAAGATTAAAAGACTTATATTAGTAGGGCAAGAAAGCGTAGCTCTCAGTCATTGTTAGATTTTCATGAAATTAAGGACATTATTCATAAGGTCACATCCCCTTACTTACTGAAGTTAAATGAGATAGTAAAGAAGAATCCTTTTTTTTTTTTGAAAGAAATGATGAATTTTGTGTTAATCAATTATGAGGCTGCTAATAATTTATGAAGAGAGACAATACTTTCTACATATTATTTATGGAATAGGACTTCATTTAAGAAAATTGATAAAACCTTATATAAAGTGTAGAAAGGGTACTTTTTTAATTTGATTCATTTAAAAGTGTGAGAGTATCTTGTTAAAGTACTTTTAACTAAACCAAAGAAGAGGAAAATAGGTTCCAAGACCTTAAAATACATGTTTATAGGTTATACAAAGTTCTTTAAGCATGTATTTCCTATGAAAAAGGAATTAGTATAGTCACCAAGCTATATACTTAAGTTAGAGAGAATGTCCTTTAATATATGTTCCCAACCAAAATTGAGAAGAAACAAGAGACATAGTAGAAAAGACTTTTAATGACTTTCATACTTTTGTAGTAAACAATAATTCTTTACACTATTCTAAAGTAGTATATTTTAGTCATTCCAATATATGGGTAGAAATCATACAAAGGAGATTGATTCTTTAAACAATGATACATGGGAACTATTAAATTAATCTATGTAAACCAAACCTATAGGTTACAAATGGATTTTTAAGAAAAAAATATAAATAAGATAGGTTCATTAATAAGTGTAAGGCTAAACTTTTAGTAAAATGATATACTCAAAAGAAGAATATTAAGTACATTGATACTTTTATTCTTGTTACTAGAATTGCATCCATTAGAGTATTAATTTATATCTATTTATAATCTCTTTATTCATCAAATAGATATTAAAACTACATTTTTTATATAGTGATTTTGACAAAGAGATTTATATGACACAACTTGAAATTTGTATCATTTCTAGCTAAAAGAAAAGGTTTGTAGGCTTATTAAATCTCTATATGGTTCAAACAAGCACTTAAATAATGACATGAGAAGTTTTATAATATTATGATCTTTAATGGTTTTTTTATTATTGGTGTTAATAAATGTGTTTATATAAAAATAGAGAATGATAATTATGTTATCATATATTTGTATGTTGATGATATGTTTATCCTTAGCTCAAATTTAGAAGTAATAACTAGTACTAAATCACTATTTACATCACATTTTAACATGAAGGATTTGAGATAAGTAAATATCACTCTATAAGTGAAGATTTTTAAAACTCTTAATAATATATTTAAGTCACAAAAGTATTATATAAAAAAAATTCTTAAGAAATATGAATCTTTTGATATGAAGTCAATTTCCACTCCTTTTGATTCAAATGTGTATTTATAAAAAAAAAAATTGGTGATTTTATCTTTTAGTCTCAGTATGCTCAAATTATTGGTAATTTAATGTATCTAATAAATTTTATGCATCCTGATATTGCATATGTTGTGTGTAAACTAAGTATATATACACATAATCTAAACTATGATCATTGAAATGCCTTGATAAGAATTTTGAGATATTTAAATGGTATCATGAACTATGGTATATTTTATAGTGGATTTTTTGTTATTTTGAAAGGGTATAGCAATGCTAACTAAATTTTTGGATGGCTATGTTATCACCCTTAGAGTTGGAGTGGTGGCTTGAAAGTTTACAAAGCAAACAATTATTACTTGGTCAACAATGAAATTTGAGTTTATAACCTTGAAGATGGTTAATGTAAAGACAATTTGGTAAGAATATTTTGATAAATATTCCATTGTGGATAAAATCAATACCATTAGTATTGATACATTATGATGGTTGAGCCATAATTGTTTGTGTAAAGAGCAAGTCGTACAATGGGAAAAATAAACATATTCGTCTAAGATACAAATTAGTAAAATAACAATTAACTTGACTTCATAAAGTTAAAGATGAATCTAATTGATCATTTGAAAAATTAGTAAAGTAATTGTTAAATAATGAAGTAATATCACTTAATTTTATAAAATTATAAATGAATCTAGTTGATCATTTGACTAAACCATTAGACAAAAGGCTAGTGAAAAATACATTAAAGAGAATGAGGCTAATACATATAGAGTATATTTAAGAGTGACTGGAATTCAACTTAATAAGTAAGAACAAGTCATTGATTAACTTGATGAACACTATCAAAATTGTAAAGCATCTTCTTATGATGTAGATATTGTAATAATTTCAATATTTGAAGTTGAGTTATATTATTAATAAATTTTATAATCATTATTAGTGGTGTGTAACTAGAATGTACATTTGATAAATTCAATTTTATAAGAGTAGAGTAGAGTTGCTCCTATGAGATCTTAGGCAAGGTCTCTAAAACTATCATTAAAAAAAGTCAAGCGAGTGCAAAACCTAACAGCAAAATTTAACTTTGTAAAATATACTAGAAAAATATTAGAAAACTAGTATATTTTATAAGGATAGTATTATACATTAGAAATATAAGATCTTGTTTATTTATTTATAGAACTATATTCGTTTTATACCTTACAAAATAAAAGGACTAGTCTTGGTTGGTTCACTTCGAATCCAACACTTTTAAGACTTTTCAAATTGTATTAGTCAAACTAGGTATTTTTAGTTGTTAGAAAACTTAAGATCTTTTAAATTATATTTATCAAACTAGTCTTTTTGGTTATTGAAAAATTAAATATTAAAAAAATTAGTTGTTATATCAAAAAAACCATAATAACCACTAGTTATTATTTTTATTGTTAATATTTATCTTAATGAGATATTAAACTAAATTGTTGTCATTTCTATTAATTCACTATTTGAAATACATTTTAATAAAAAAGTCTATTGTATCTTAAGAAAATAACTGTTGTACTTTATTGCATTAAAGACAAAAATTAATTTAAAAAAGAATGCCAAAGCAACTTTAAAAATTATATCCTTCTTATCTAATTTAATTTTATTTACAACTATATTATATGTATTTCATTATTTTTCTAATAATAACAATACCCTTGCTTACTAGGATCAAGGGTGGACAAGTTTGTTGGGAACCACCCCCATTGGTCAAACAAAAATTAACACTGATGCTGACTTAGGTGCTAGAGTGGGAGGCTTGGCTCTCGTTTTTGGGGATTGTAACAACTTTGAACCGGTTATGGCAAAAGACATCCTAGGGAAGGTCAAGTCTGATTTGCTAAAGCTGCTAGCTATTTGGTACCGCACCAGAAAATACAAAACAGCGGACTCTACACAATATATATATATAGTTTGAAAGCCTCGTTACTATGAATGTCATTCGGAATCAGCAAGGTGGAATATCTACGCTTGAGTTGATAGCAGAGGATATGGGCTTCATGGCGAAGTCCTTTTCCAATTTTTTTATCCAACATGTACACACAAAATTCAATGTTGTGGCAGATGCCTTGGCCAAAGAGGGCTTAACACATCTTGGAGAGGTGGGATGGTCGGAGTCTAATTCTAGTTATATTTTTTCCCTTATTACAAATGATGATATCGATAAAGATCACTACATTTGCTCAAAAACAAAAATATAATAATAATAACATCCTTAATAAATCACTATTGATTGTAGGATGAAAAGGGTTTAACTGAAAAGATAGAGGTTAGGGAGCATTCGCAATCTCCGATTGACCTATTCAAAACGAAGGAGTGGGACCTTAAAAAAAAAAAAAGCTAGGGAATTTTCTATATTATGAGACATAAATATTATACTTTTTATTTTTTCTCCATTTCTGAAATTAGAATTATTTCATGGAGAGCGCAGCGCAGGTAATTGAAATAAAACAACCCACATCATTGTTTGAATTGAATGAATTCACTATTGATATTTGTTGAAATCCTTTTCTTCGCAGGATACTTAAAAAGAAAAGGAATAAGCAATAGAGTGAGAGGTTGATCCAAAAAATATCAAAGAACTTTATTTGCAAACTAGGTAGATGACTAGCACTGTTTTTTTTTTTTTTAATCTTTAGTAATAATTATATCATTTAGAATATTATTTTTAATAACAAAATGAACGGCCAATAAACTTACTTAAATTCAATAAATAGGTCTAATTTCAGATTTTTAGTCTTCATATTAAAAATTTTGTATTATAGCATAACTAAAAGAAAATCGAACTATTGTACGGACTTAGGGCGACTCTTATTTGTATTAATGAACTATAAATATATTAAACACACAACAAAATTGAAGTCATTTCTATAGTTCAAAGTCTAACAAGAAATTTAATGTTATTAATGAAAGAAGATATTAACTAAAAAAAAAAAGTCAGAACAGGCACTAATAATATGAAATAATCAAGTTAAAAATACTTAAAATGATTTAAACTTATTTTACACTTATTTATATTTATATTAAGCGGGTATATCAATGTATTAAATACAAGAAGTCGAAGCAAACCTCTTTTGCCTGAAGAGAACTGAAATATATATATATATATATATATATAAAATATAGATTAAGGAGAGAGAAGAACTGATGACGATAGACTAATAAGACTCAAATATTATAATGATATACAAAAATATATAAGAAAAACTGAATGCTTTTTGTTGAGTGAGGGTAGCTTAGTAAGTGTAAATAATTTTGAACTTGGTGAGAAATAATGAAATTCTTGCATAGACTCACCCAAGGATATTGCAACACATAATGAGATTAAAAACATATAAAAAATTCTTCTACAAATTCAAAGTTGGATCAGGTTAGAGTATTAAACTTAACCAATTATAAAAGCCTTCTTATATTTTTGTAATATTCATTAAAAAAGAACAAATCCTATTTACTACTCTCCAAACCGCCAAATTGTTGCCTTGCCTTTGCCTTCAAACTCAACACCAAAGCATTGTTGTTTTGTTGATCAGTCAGTCCACGAAGCTCGTCAATTTTTTTGGCACCTCCGTTGCCTTTAATTTCAATCTGCTACATTGTGCCCCCGTACAGATAAACAATATATGAATGTCATTAATTACAACTGTTACGTTAACATTTCTGATAGATAGGACAAAGGGGTAAAGAAATCAAAAGACCAGCGAATCACAATATGTCAAGACTACAACACCACAAAAACATTTGCTATAAGAAAATGCCCAAAGATAACTTATCCAAAAGGAAAAAGAAAAAGAAAAAGCTTGAAGAGAATTTAATCTTCAGGGCATATTTTGGGTTGTTTATATATATATCTATATATTTTTTTTGGTTTTGTGTTAAAATGGGACTTAAATATCCGTTCGATCATTATCTCAATACTATGCTCTTCTTGCATATTAATAAAATGCTGAAGAATAGGCTCGCACAATGTCAGTCTTGAACCTTCTGAAGGTTAATAAGGAATAAGAACAATACATGTCAATTGCTGTGCCGTTGTTTGCATATTCCCATAATAGCCTGACAACGAAGGGTATCAAAGTCCCAAAAGTTCGAAGACTTTTAAGTTTCAACCGAATCTGTTGAAATTGGAGATGAAGTCCTATTATTTCACATCATCTCCTGCCAATTCAACGAAACATAATGGTTGGAATGGTTTCATAGGTCCATCCTCCAGAGGCTCACAGCCAATTTAAAGTAGGGCATAATAAAAATAAAAATAAAAAAGTGCTAGGAGAAGACATACCTTTAGATTTAGAAAATACTGAAAGGGTTGTCCGGCCAGACGTTGTCTTACCAAACTGAAGGTCTAGAGATGATGACCTGGCCAATGCTTTGAAGCTAGGCTTGTGGAGACTGCCCACAAGTGAAGTATATACTCTATCATCAGGTGTAACGCCTGCTTCTATCATCTCATCATATAGTTTAAAAGCTTCCTCAGATCTTCCTCCTTTGGACAATCCTGAAATCATTGCTGCGTATGTGGCTAAACTGAGGGTTGTCAAATTCTTCCTATGTATTTCAGCAAACAATCTCAATGCCTCATCTAACTTTCCAAAACTACATTCCCCGTGTATAAGAGATGTATATGTATATATGTCTGGCATCATCCCCCGAGCTTCCATTTTGTCTCTTAACTTGTAAGCTTCCTTCATCATTCCTTTCTTGCTGTAACCATCAATAAGAGCATTGAAGGTAACAACATTAGGCTTTAGTCCCTTCTTTTCCATGTCTTGAAACAACCTTTTTGCTTCCACAAAATTCCCTTCCTTGCAATGTATATTTATCAAGGTGGTAAGATTCACCACATTAGGTGTCAGACCCTGTCCCATCATTGTAAACAACCACCCCTTTGCTTCATCTTGTCGCTTTAATTTGAACAATCCACTAGCAATTGCATTATAAGTGAAGACATCACTACTAAATCCCTTCTTCTCCATAATATCTCGCACCTTCACAGCCTCATCTATCATCCCTACTCGGCAATATCCATCAATGAGCGTATTAAAAATTACACGATTCATGTCAAATCCTCGGCTTTGCATCTCATTCATCAACCTTTTGGCTGCCTCCATTTGTCCAGCCTTACAAACACCATCTATCAAAGCCCCATATGTGTGAGCATTAGCAACAAGGCCTCTCTCACTCAATTCATCAAATAATACAAATGCCCTTTTTAGATTCCCAACTTTACAATTCCAACTAATAATTGAAGTATACACAATAATATCAGCTTCTATGTTTCTCTCACACATTTCATTAAAGACCCTGTCAGCTTCAGCAATTTTGCCAGAATTACCATACCATTCGATCAAAAGTGTATATGTAGTAGCATTATAAACAACTTCCCCCATCTCCATCAACTTCAGCATCTTATTCACACCCTCAGAATCCATTCTTTTGATATATGCATTTAGGAGTGTATTATACGTCACAGCATTTGGTTTAATCCCTTTACATTCCATTTGGTTCATCAAATACATAGCTCTTTTAATCCATCCTTTCTTACACAAACCATTGACCACAATTGTCATAGAATAAACAGTAACCTCTGCATTAGACTCCACCATTCGTTTAAAGAAGTCCAAACATTCCTCCATTTTATCACACCTCTTCAATGCAAGCAAAAACACAATACAAGACCTCCCATCAATCTTCATCCCATTGCTCACCATATAACCGAACACATGAATTCCAAAATCAAACATTTTACAATCTGCATAGACCCTGAACAGTGTATCACACAGCTTCTCGACAAACTTGGGTTCAATATCAACACTGCTAGCCAATAAAACCATATCCATGATAGGGCATTGTAGATCCTCATCCATGGCAATAACAGTCAAAATATTCTTCATCTCTGCAAACTTTCTACCTCTAAATAATCTGGAAATGAGGATCATGTAAGCTCTGATATCAGGTTTACAAGAAACGAGCGAATGGTTTTGTTGAAGAAAGTTGAAGAAACCCAAACACGACTGAGATGGAAGCTTTGGGCTTAGGAGGACAAGATGTATGATATCAGAATTGAGATTATAAAGAAAAGATGGAGAAGTTTTGAGGGAACTCAGTCCTGCCTTAAGGATGGTCTTAGTGATCTGTTCAGCAATATCTTGTTGGTTTGACGTTGAACAGGGGTTTGCAGGAATGGCTTTCTTGAACAACTTTAAGAGCTTTGCACTTGCCATTTTGCACTTCTAAAGTCTTTTTGATTTCCTCTCTCTCCTCTCTTTCTCACTCAAGTAAATATCAACTGTTTCTTGCACTTTTCTCTTCCACCTCAGTTGAGCCGCCGTCACCACCGCCACCGCCTTATTTTCCCACAGGTGTATGAGTGAAGCTCACTCCCCTTTTCACAAAGCCATTTTCACTTCTAGCAATAGAAACCAAAAACTCAATCAATCTGCAGACATCAAAGCCAACCCCAAAACCCCAACTTTATTAACTCCATTCCATCATCCCCTTTCACGGTGTGTTGCCCAGAATCCCAAACTGACTATGTAATCTAAAACTCGAAACGAAACGGCACAGTTCATATCATTGCATCCCAAAAACAAAAAATTATTGAAGAATATTAAATCCAACACACACACACACACACACACACACACACACACACACACCTGTCTCTTATACACATCTAGATGTGTATAAGAGACAGTATCATTGCATCCCAAAAACAAAAAATTATTGAAGAATATTAAATCCAACACACACACACACACACACACACACACACACACACACACATATATATAGAGAGAGAGCCTCTCACCTTGAATTCCCAAGTTGTGAGTTTTTTCTTTATTTTTGGTGATGGATTTTTAGAGATTATCGGGCATAAACGAAGGTAATTTGAAATTTTATTTACTTCCCCATTTCATATTATTATATAAATAAAAACCCACTTTTTGCAGGTTTAATTTATCTTCGCTCATCCAAGAAAGGCAGCACCAATTTCCTTTTTCTTTTTCTCTTAGTCAATTGTATTTGTTTGTGCACAATCAATTTCCATTTGGTAGTGTCACTATTCATGTGATAAAAAAAATATATGAAAATGAAAATTATTTAATAAAACGTAGAACCAAAGTCTTTTTTTTTTTAATTTTCTTTTTCTTGGTTGATATCTTGGTAGACATCGATTCTAAAGAACAGAGGCTATATTCTAAGAAAAAATTCTGCAGAAACAAATAGGAAAAATAAAATGAGAAGAAAAGAAAATCATTTTAAAACTCCGTCACACAAAACAACAATAAATATTAACCATAATATGGACCGACATTAAAAAACAATAAACGTTTCAAAATTAAGAATTTGTCCTGATGCACTCTCAGCTTTTACCTTCTCATATTCAATAGCAGCAGACCGGTGGCAAGAGCAGCTTCAATGTTTGGTAGCGCACCAAAGCCCCCATGATGTTCCACACACTACTGGCCAGGTTTGTTTTTCACAAAATTATTTTGGCATGTTGAACACAAAATGGTAGTTTAATTAGTAATATTATATATATATTAATTTTTTTATTATTTATTTTATAATAAGAAAAAATTTATATAAAGTGTATAATATTTAATTTTAAATTTATTAATATTAAAATTAAAAAATATTTAATTTTAATAATACTCAGATAATATATCTTTCTTATAAAGAGTTTGAATGAAAATATTAATAATCAATCAATATTTTAACTCAAAAATATAATAATTAGCATATTTATTATATATATGTATATGTTTTTTATTGTAGAAAAACAAAACACAGTGGCAGATACAATGGTAATTAGAGCTGTTCATAATCCGCTTAGCACAACAAAAATTATCTAATGCCTAATAGTTAAAAGTTTATACATCAAATTTTTCTTTCTAAAAATAATTAATATACAAATAAATCATTAATTTTAGTAATTGTAACATATCTAATTCAATTTTTGAAATGTATTTAAAATATAACAATTTTTTATTATCAATTTTTTTGTACAGATTTATTCTACTGTTAAAATTACCAACATATTTTGTTAATTCAAATGAAAGTCATGATAACATATTTTTGTCCATATCATCAAATTAAATATATTATCTTGAAATGTTATTCAGGTTAAGAGAAACATATCAGTATTTTTTAATGATGAAATAAATTTGTTACAAAAATATTCTATAATAATAAAATTATTGTATATTAAAAGTTGTACTAAATTTGTTATAATTCATAAAATTGATGATTTAATTATATATTATCTTTTTCAGACCTTCCTTGGTAGTTTGGGAGCTAAAGTCCCAATCTATTGCTTATTTTTAAATTTAAATATTATCAATTACATCTACTAAATTTATAATATATATATATATATATATATATATATATATATATATATATATATAATTGAGAAAAAAATTTAGTTTATTATCTTATAGTTATATTAAAATTTTTGTTTATGTAACAGTTTTTTATTCAAAAATTAAATTGATAAAAAAGAATATAAAACAATTACTGCTAAGGTCTTGTTATTGTTTTTAAAAAGGAAAAAAAAAAACTTTTCTTGAATTCACATACTTTTTTGTTAAAATGATAAAGCACTACTCTCAAATTTGCTTTTTTTTTTGAGAAAAAGAAAAAAAAAATGTAATTCAAGTCTGCTTTAGGAGAAAAAAGAAAAAATAAGTTATAATTTTTTTTCTTAAAAAAAGAAACTAGAAGCAAATACTTATAATTTAAATCACCTTTTGTTTTTCCCTTTTTTCTCTTGAAAAAGAAAAAAACATTCTCAATAATTTCCTATTTCTTCTTTAAAAGGGAGAAAAAATTGTCTTCATTTTCTTTTCATTTTCTTAAATAGTAAAAAAAATTACTTCTATATTTTCTTCTTTATTTTTTGAAAAGAAAAAAGTGAAAAAAAATGTCTAAATTGTCTTTTAATTTTCTTAAAAATATTTATAATTATAATTTAAATATATTTTTATTTTCTTTTGTGAAAGCCTTTTTTTAAATATCAAACATTATTGAATAGAATTTTTAATCTCTTCTTTTTTTTTTTTAACGAAGATTTGTGATTTTCCCTCTTTTTGAAAAATAAGAGCAATATCAAATATGTATAATTATTTATATTTTATTTTTCACTAGTTTTCATATTTTGTGTTTTCTATATGCTATTTCTTCTTACATTATTTTTTTAATTTTTTTTAAATCCTCTACATCTTTGTTTTAGATTTCTACCATTTAATTTTTTGCAATTTACTTTCTTACATTTTATTTTCTAGAAAATTAGTGTGTTATTGCAAGTATTCAAAAGTAAAACTTGTACTGCTGAAAATATATACAGTATGATGAGTATAAATCATAGAAATTGTTTAGTGATATTTTGTAGTATGATGAATAAAGAGAAGGGTGTTTTGAAAATAACAAAATTAATTTAAAAAATTCAAAACAATTATGAAAACAATGCAAAGTAAACCATCAAGTTTAATAAAAAAAACCTTGTCTAGGTTAACATCCACTATAGGAAATTTACAATTGATCATTGTTGCAAATATATTAATTCATACTTTAAATACTTATTGTGAAACCAATTTGCTATTTCTTTTTATTTGTAGTTAATCACAATACATATGGTTCAATTAACCTTAATCACCAAACAACTCAAAGTTAGGTGTTAAAGGTTTAATTTCGTGGCAGTTTTAGGAATTAGAAAGATAGTTAAGGCTAGACAATACAAGTACAATTTGTTATATTTAATTTATTTATAGTCATTCCTAAGACCTGATAATCTCTGATGTAACCAATTATCAAGTTTGGTTGCTTCATAGATTAGGGAGATTAAACAATTACGAATTTGATATCTAATCTAGTGGTAGTTTGTAATGATTAACTAACTAGTAAGTCTTTTAATAATTAATTTGAAACAATTATAAAAATATATGCACAAAAAAATATTTGATACTTAAAAAAATGAAATAATAAATACAAATTATATCTCACAATTATTCATTCTTAAGCTTTTGTTCTTTCGACTAAGTATAAAAATTTAGCCACATAAAACCATGAATGTTAACGAGAAAGAAAGGGAATAAGGTAAAAACAAAAAAGGTGACTAATGTGTATTGTATTTATTGGTATTGTATTTTTTCCCCTTTATTTGTTAGTCTTCCTCTTTTATAGGCTAATGACTTTTTTAAAAACTTTTAAAAATATCTTATAAATAAGAAAATTCAAATATATCAAATTAAGGGAAAATATTGAAAATAAAATAAAACCCTAATACAACTAAAAAAAATGTCTTCTTCTAAAACTTTATTTATCAAAATTTCTGAAATAAGAGTCGTCACATCCTCACATTAACATTACAAGTTGAGACATGTTTTGGAATCATGGTAGTGCAAGTGCAGCAAATTCAAACCAAAAATTTGGACTTGATTCAGCTTGTATCTCTCAAATCTTAAAATACAAAAGTCATAGAACTCTTCTTAGGCTTTTTATAGCATCTTAAATCATCTCAATCGAAATTCAAACATGAGAGTTATACTCAAATTATGAAACAATGTCAAAACTATATAGAATTGCTCAATTAAATTTATTTTGCACTTAACACCTTTAATTGTATCATAAGTCAAAATATAAAAATAATAAATGCAATTAAATTCAAATAAGTATCAAAAACTCAACATTAAGGGAGAAAATTTTTGACATTTTATATTCTCATTTAAAGTTATTTATTTAAATATTTACACTTTGGTTCTTTATTTCTTGTAATTTGACTTTTTCATTATGCTAATTATAAAGGATTAACAAAAAGTGTATGAATTAATGACTAACTTAAGTAAAGGATTATTCTTACAATCAAACATTACCTATTTTATTTTAAACTTATCTTTCCTAGTATATATTTAAAGTCATTTTTACTATTTTTTTAGGTTTGGCTTATTGCTTTTATACTCAATACATCATGTCCCCTGGTTTCTATTCCTATAATTCTTATTCCCAACAAGTAGCTCACACATTATACTAAAAAGAAAAAATAACAAACAAAGAGATCTCAAAACAACAAAGTAAGGATAAGAAATACTTATCTTGCATTTTGTCCCCTCATAGCCCCTTAAAAATCTCCACTCCTCTTCCCCTTTATTGCCTCTTTTGTCTCCTACAAAAAAACAAAATTAAAAAAGCTAGTCTCTCTACTTTTTGTAAATGTAAACTAGATTAATATATCTTATGTGATTTGACCCTAAAAAATATTAAATTAGGCAAAAACAAGCTTAAAAACCTTTTAGAGTTTTAAGATGATCGGTGTTGAAATTCAGTCATTGGCTAGTCATTTGAACCATTGACTAAGCCACCTTTGGATGCAAACATCTTGTCTTTTTCTTTCCATCCTCTTCTAATTTAACATAATATATGTTAAACAAAGAAAGAAAAATAAAAATTAGTAAGAATAGAAAGAAACTAAAAGTTTCAAAAATTAAAAAAATAATAATATACTCGACCTAGTCAAACTAGTCAACTATACTTTATGCCTTCTCGACCAATTATACATCTTGCAAATATAACTCAAAGCAAAAGTTTCCCCATTTTCAAATCAATCATCAAATTTTGTTTTTAACAAACACAACTTATATTATAATTCCTTTCTTTTCTAGATCAAACTTCACTTGTCACATATTCAAGCCTTCTCACACACAATTAGTCATGAATAGGGAAAGTGACATTCGTTAATGGGTGTATGTGTGTATGAGAGGTGGTGTCCTATCATTATCTTTAATAAATTTCATTATACTATTTGTAATGGTATGTAACAATCACGACCATATGTACAAAGTTAAGTTATTCTAGTAAAATCAATAAGACAAAATATTTCAAACCACATCATCTCTCTCTAAAACATTCCTCTTTTTATTCTTTATAAATTTCTTCTTTTAACTCACATCACTTTTTCTTCCTTCAACTATTCTACCTACAAACCCTAAAAATAGCTACATTTGGTATTAGAGCTAATGCAATACAATGGACTTGAGGTAAGATCAAACTAGCAAAGAAAGCAAAAATGACAGTGATTTTCATGATATAGGGTTTCTCTTCTTTGCCTTAAGAGAGATAATCTAAGTAAATGGATTTAGTGTTTTATCAAGTATTTCAAACTATAAAATAAGCGAAGGACTTAAGAGCAGAGTTTTCAACTTACATTTGAGTGGAAAACACAAAATATGGTTTAAAGAATGGCTAGTAAGTCAAATTGAGGCATTATGGGATAATTTTGTTAGGAATTTGTGTGTTAGGTTTGTCAGTAGTAACAAAGTTAATGTAATTATAGAGTTTAAGAAATTAACTTAAATTGACACTATTTTGAAGTGCCATAAAAGGTTCAAATCTCTAATAAACAGCATAAATCCTTATATGACTAAAGTATACTTCATGTTTAATTACTTAAGTAGATTAAATGAGGGGTGTTAAGATTTTGTAACCTAAAAGTTTAAGTAAATTGTATGACATGTCATAGTTGTAGGAGAGTGTGGTTACTAGTATGATTAAGAATTAAAGGCAAAATCTTAAAAGTGTACCTTAGAGTGGTATTATTGGTAACTATAAGAATACTACTCCATACAAACCAGCACTTCCTACAACAACTATAAGGACTATAACAAAATTTGAAATTAGTTGTAAGCCACTTGAGCAAAGAACTAAAGAAAGGAGACAAATGCCTTAACAAAAAGGGTCAGAAGGCCAAGAAAATGTTATAAATGTGGAGAGAGGTACTATTTAAGTCACATTTGTATTAAAAAAACCTTTATTGCATGTGCTAAAAGGAGAATTAGATTCAAGGAATATGAACAAAAAGCAACCCTTAATCAATCTATAAAACCATGAGTGTCACTTTTGATAAATGTTATAACATGAGCTTAAGGGAAAAATACCCTTCAACATAGAAGATAAGATGGGATGCAGTCCTTATTGATTCTCATAAAATTGAAAGCATATATAGCTTCTTAGATGTTAAAATTGCCAATGAGATTTAATGTAGCATTGAACCCATAACTCTTTTGATGTTGGCTATTATAAATGGCATAAAAATTGTGAGTTCTAAGCAAGGGAATGGATTTAAATGGAGCAAGGTCATGCTTTCAAAGCAAACTTAAGTATCATTACCTTGGGATCTTATGACATTATATTAGGGGTTGATTGGCTGGCAAAATATAACCTCATTTTTCAATATTTTAAGATAAATTTATCTATCATTAAGTTTAGGAAAGCCATTGAGCTATTAAAAGCATCTCAACGATGAGCTCTCAAAATAATGTTTGGTTGCAAGTTACATAATTTGATGAAGAAAAAGGAAACAAAGATGCATGCTTACTTTTTTTCCATAATAGTAGCAAATGAAGTTACAGTGTTGCTAAGAAATTTCAAGTTATACTAGATAAGTGTGAAGATGTCTTTACAAAGCCAAAAGGCTTTCCACTAATAAGGTTCCATGATCATGCTATATCATTATAGAAGGAAGCTCAACTTGTTAACTTTTATCTATATAAGTACTCTTATCACCAAAATAATAAAATTGAAAGATTTGAGACTAAAATGTTAAATTCTTCAATAATTCAACATAACACTAATCCATTTGCCTCCTTAATTATTCTTGTTAAGAAGAAAGATAAATCTATAAGATTCTTTATTGATTATAGATAATGTAATTCTATAACAATTAAGGACATGTTCTCTATACTAAAGATTAATGATTTATTAATTGAGTTCAAAGGTTTTACTATATTTTTAAAGATTAACTTAATGATAAAATATCTTCAAATTTGAATGAAAGAGGAAGATGTAACATTTAAAACCTATTATAGACATTAAAAATTTAGGTTAATGCTAATTAGGTTAAACAATATTCTAGCCATTTTTTTTGTCTCTCATGAACAAGATGTTTTAATCCTAATTGTGAAAATTTATCTTAATGTTTTTTAATGAAATTTTGATCTACAACTTTATTATAAAGGCATTTATCCAAAATTTAGATCAAACCCTAAGTACATTTAGGCAACATCAACTTTATGTTAAAAGGTTAAATTATTCCTTTTGATAATTGGATAAAGTATGTAGGACATCTACTCTCAAAACAGGGGTTATGCACAAATTTAGGGAAAGTGGAGAATATGCTTATTTGGCTTATTTACACTTCAACCAAATAATTAAAAGGGTTGTTTTGCTTAAATGGATATCATCAAAAATTTGTTAAAGGTAATTAGTTGATCAATAAGTACTTGACTAAATTACTTAAGAAAGATGAGTTTGTTTAGGGTCTAAAAGTCATTATTACATTTGAATAATTAAATTTAACAATGGATTCATCCCTTGTTCTTGATATGCCTAATTTTTTAAAGCCTTTTCTGTTGGAAGTTGATGATGCAAATGGAAGAGGTATTGGTGTTGTACATATACAAGAAGATAGACCAATTAATGATCTCAACAAGAAACTATATAAAAGAAATCAAAAATTCTTAATCTATGAAAAATAATTGCTAGTAATTTTTATAGGAGTTAGCAAAAGGTCACATTACTTAAAAGGTCACACTTTCATCATTTTAACAGACTATAAAAGTTTAAAGTATCTACTACTTTAGTTGTTACACACTAATATTCAACTTAAAAGGATGACCAAACTATTGGGCTTAAATTATACCATCTTGTACAAAATGGAAACTAATAATAAGATTGTTAATGCACTGTTTAGAAAAAGATAAGATGTTTTGAAAGAGTGTAATTGTGGTGTTATGTTTGTTGTGGTTCCAAAGTGGTTAAAAGAAGTGCATTCTGGTCATGCTAATGATACTAAAGTTTTCAAGTTGATTACTACTTTTAATTTAACTGGAACCTTTAAACCTCATTGTAGCTTATATAATGACATTTTAAGGTACAAAGGTGAGATTTATTTATAGGCTTATAAAGATTACAAGCAAAAGCCAATCTAAACCTTCTATAATTTTTCCATAAAAGGACATTTTGGAAATAAGGTTACAAGACATCAACTATAATATTAGTTTTATAGGCCTAATCATAAAATAGATATGCAATAATTTATATCAAGGTATGATATTTACCAATTTGTGAAGTTGAATTTGTCAAGTACCTAGAATTGTTACAACTACTTCTAATTTCTTAGCAAGCATAAACTAATACTACTATGAAATTTATGGAGAGACTCCCTTAATCTAAAGGTAAGGATAATATAATAATGTTTTCATGTCATAATCTCATACATTTATAACATCTATTATAGTTGTACTCTTTATGGAATTTATTTATGAGTTACATAAGGTCCATAAAGCTATTTAGTCAAATAGGGATAAAGTGTTTTCAAGTCTTTTCCAGAATGAGCTTTTCAAAACTTTAGGAATAAAGTTGAAGTTCAACATTACTGATATTATTTAAATATAAGGGTAAATTAAAAGTTTCAATCAATACTTGCAGACCTATTTGCGATTCATGACTTTTTAAAAGCCTAAGCACTAAGTTAAATAATTGTATCTTGTAAAATGGTGGTATAATAGTGGCTACTATTTAACTATACAAATGTCAGTATTTTAAGTTCTTTATGGTTATGCACCATTATAGCTCCTAAAGATGGTACCCAAGTTTAAGTGGGTATTGTAAGGAAAATTTTTTAAGAAAGATAATATATACTTTCACTTTTCAAGGAGCAATTAGCCGAGACTTAACAAATAATGAAGACTTATACAAATAAAGGGAGGAGTGATAAAGTTTTTGTTGTGGTAAACAAGATGTATCTAAAGCTACAACCATATGAGCAAACCTTTGTTTCCCTATGAAAGAATATAAAGCTTGCAACAAAGTACTATAGGCCTCTCTAGGTGCTAAATAAAATTAGCTTTATGGCTTATAAGTTACAACTTGTTACTAGATCCATTATGCAACATATGTTCCATATTTCTTTTCTTAAAAAGTTTATGGGATCACAAGGTCAGTTGCTGCCTTAATTATCTCTCAATGGTCCATTTAGAATTAATGGTTGTTCTTAATAAGTGGATTATAAAAAGGTATAATAAAACAATCACTTATGTTCCCCTTTAACGATCTAATTTAACACCAAATTGTGCCACTTAAAAGGTTTGAAGTTTCATTACTTCCTAGTTTCCTTCCTTCCAACCTTGAGGGCAAGGTTATCTCACCAGAGGGAGCTATGTCATGAGGCAATGGTTTGTTATGACTAGCTAAAGTCATCTCTTTATTGTTTCTATTATTCATTTAATGTGATTTTGTAATTATATCAAAGGATTAGTCATAGATAGGGTAAATGATGTTTATCATTTAGTGCACTTAAGAGATATGGTGTCCTATCATTATTGTTAATCATTTCCATTCACTATTTTGCAATAGTGTGAAAATCTTAGCCATGTTCATAAAATGAAGAAAAAAAATGGGCAATCTTATAAAGGATTCATTAAGTCATACTGTTAAATCTTAATGACCATCGACGCTTTTGAATGTGCTTTATTATTGATCTTGAAAGTAAAACAATATAACCAACTTGAATAGGTTTGAACACATTTATAGGCATTACAACCTATAAGGTACATTTAGAATGAAAATTATAAGCAAGTCTAAGTATGCTTTACAATTGTAACCCTTGAAAAGAGGGCAATGTGACCATTTAAGACAAATTTAAGAATGCTAATGACAATCTTACTTTGAACAATTTAACAAAGAAAACAAAGAAGTTAAAAATGGAAACTTTAAGTATGTTTGAATACTCTTCATAATTACAACTTCTGCATATTAGGTAATGTGACCATCTTGAAGAAGTTCAACCATGCTATTGATAATCTTACTTTGAATAAGTCAATAGTTCCATAAATTCACTATGATGTAATCTCAATTATTCATTTAGCATAATTTTATCAATTATGACCTTTGGAATCCTTTCAAAAACAATTAATTTATCATTAAAAAATCATTAGACTTCATACTATTCATTCATCCAAATTTACAATGCAATATGAGAAAGGTTCATTCACCTAGTAATGTCATCTTAATTTACCATGACATTATGTGTCATATGGTAGTCCTTTAATCAAATCACATATGTATCAAGCATTGTAGTCATGCGAGATTTAATTAGGTTCATGGTAAGACCAGATAAGCAATCATCCTAAGTCACAAGCCAAGAAACATTCTCAATATGAGAGGTGTTCTTTAATATAGACATTATATAGCTAAAGGATGGACAAAATAAAGACTTAAAGAAAGTCTTTGCTTATTCCTTTATTTTAAAGCAACTTATAAAAAGAGGTAATTGTTATACTTCTATTTGATTTGGCCTAATTTAGGAACTATGTATGCATTTACTCTCTCTCACACACACACAGACATATGTTGGTTCCTAATTAATTGGAATTTGGACTTAGACACAAAAGAAAGCAAAAGGAAAGAAAATGACAAAAAAGAAAAAAATAAAAATAAAAATAAAAATAAAAATAAAAATAAGAAAAATAGTTTATTATTGACAAATTCCAATTACAAAATCCAATAAATCTAAACTCGTTATGGGATCCAAGGCCTAATACATCAATAAAAAAATTATGAGGTACCCATTATTATCATAAGATCACTAGCTATAATAATGCAACAAAAGACTTTTTACAATAATTTGACAACCCCATAATTTCACATTCGCAAACTAACATCCTTTTGGTTTTCTTAAATGATCCAATTTCCTAATTTTCTTTAAGATCAAAATTCAAGGCATCAAGTTTCAGTAAACCTTTAAGTGTCTAGCTCACCTTTAAGAAACTCCTTTAAGACATAATAGCCGAAGAAGGCTAAGCTACCTAACTAAACAATTTAAAGTTAGTCAAAACTTCCAAAGTCAATTAGAACACTATAGCTAAAAAAATGAGAGACACTATATAGGAAAAAGGGGTAAGGGAGAAAAAAGCTAAAAAGGACCAAAACCAAACAAAAGAAAATCAAAAGTTTGTCAACATTCTTAAAACCTTGTTTATAGTATATAGCTAAAAGCCAAATTCCTTCCAAGAAAATAATCAACAAAAATTTCTTTGTAGAAATGTTGAGAGAAAGTCCAAGAATAAGAACTTATATCTATTATTGTATGCTCCTTAAAAGAAAGAAAAATAAAAAAAAATATTTAGTATATAAGTAATGAGAGATATCTAAAAATACTTCACTTTTATGTTATACAATATGTCCATCTCTTACATTTCTTGCAAGAGCATTTATGAACAAGTGTTGTGATAGGATTGTTATGGAATTATGACAAGGACTCAAATTAAGGATTTTGGTTAATGAATCAATGCCAATGAGCAACTAATTATACAATAGAACTTAAGAGTGCACAACTTTTTATTTTAGTTATTTGCTTTTAAGCATATTATTTTTCTTAATACCTACATTTCTACTTTTTTTTTCTTGTTATTTATTTTTCAGCAATTTATTCTTCTTATTATCCACTTCTCTTCTCCTTATTTCTTTGTAATTTACTTTCTAATCACATTTTTTTTCTTTTGGTTATCCATATTTTTATATGTTACTTTTTTATTATTTATTCTTTAGCAACATTTCTTACCCTTTGCATTCTAATTCTTTATTTTTCTAGCAAGTTATTAACCTCAATCCTCTACATTTGTATTTTATATTGTTGTCATTTAATTTTCTACACTTTACTCTTTTATTATTTATTTTCTATAAAGTTATTTTCTTCGCTATTTACATTCATGTTCTTTATTTCCCATAATTTATTTTTTTAATGTTAATTATAATAGATTGACAAAGTTATTATAGATTAATGACTAATATAATTAAAAGGCTACTAACATTACTTATACTACTATAAACTTGCTATCCTAATACTATTTATGGCCATTTTTAATATTTTCTTAACTTTAGCTCATTGCTTTTATATTTATTACATCACGTCCTTTAATTTTTATTCTTATAATTCCCATTTCCAATGAGTTGTTCACACATCATACAAAGAAGAAAAAGCATCAAAGAAAGAAATAAAAATAAAATAAGATAACAAGTAAGGATAAGAAATACTTATCTTGCATTTTATCTTCTTATAACCCTTTTAAAACCTTTATTCTTCTTTACCATTATCATTTCTCGTCCTTTGTAAAATGAAAATTAAAAAAGGTTAGTCTTTTTTTTTTCATTTTTGTAAGCACAATATTAAATTTATGTGTTTTGTGTGATATAACTATAGAAGGTTTTATGTGGAAACACATTACTAAAAGCACAAAATAAAAAACATACATAATTTACATGGAAAGCCCCACATCAAAGAAAAGCTATGAGTAAAGATGAGGAAATTCACTCATTAGAAAAAAATACAAAGAGACTATTTTAAGTAGGTTAGTTTTCCTTAACAAAATATATATGTATTTATATAAGTATATAGAAACACCTAAACCTGAAGATAATTAGTTTAGAAAAATTTCTTATTTTTTCACACTACAAACTTTTTGAATTTGACAGAACATATTTAGGTCACCAAACTTTAACAATTTTCACCTTAACATAAATTTCAATATAAGGAACAAACTTTAATTTTTAACAAAAACTCTTCATTTCTTCCATAAATACCTCAAAAAACATAATTCAATCAAAAGTACTAGTCAAGTCTAAACATTGTCTAAATTTGACAACTAGAAGTGACTTGGTCAACATATCAACAAAATTATCATGGGCATTAACTTTTCTCATAATAATATCACCATAAGTAATGACATCCTACATACAATGATATTGTACATCAAAATGTTGTCCTTTTATGAGTACTCTATCACAATAAGTGGTGATAATATGTAAGTCTCTATTAAGTTTACTAAATAATCCCTTCAATCAAATAACTTCCTTGAAAGTCTTAGTAATAGTCAAATAGTACTAAACAATGTAATTATAGTCTATAAAATAACTTTCCAACTAATAGCACAACTATTAATGAAAAAAACTTACCCAATAAATGATCTTATCCTCCCTTCCTTTCTTACCTATCCCAATTTGTCACTATATATGTAAACAAAAATAAATATATAAATAAATGATAATTAAAAAAATTATAAAATTTAAAATGAAAAACTAAACTAATCAACCTAGTCAACTCTCCTTTATGCCCTCTCTTTCAAACTTACAACCTATAAATATAATCTAAAGAAAAAACTTTCCATTTTTAAATTTGGTACACTATTTAATGAAAAATTTTCTTTTTTCTTTGAACTAGTATTGTTCTTTCTTTTCTTTTTTTGTCTCATTATTTTACCACAATTTTCTTTTTAGACAACATCAACAAATGAAAAATCTTTATTTTTTTTTTCAAAAATAATAAAAAAAATATAAAATCTAATATGAGCAAGAGATCATTATCTTTATGCTTGACAACTCTAAAACCCTAAAGACCCATTAAAGTTCTTATCTAGCAAAACCACAACTTTACAATTTCAAATTGACCCATGAGCTCTTTGATCCAACTCAAAATCTTAATAAAAATCACAAGGTCTTATTGGAGCTCAAATTGAAATCAAGTTAGGACCATGGATTGCATAGAAACATTGAGGGAAATTGAACATTGAGAGAGATAAAAGGAGTAACACAATAGAAAAGAGAAGGAAATCAAGATAGGCTAGGGCTTCTTTTATAATAAAACAACTATAAGAGTTCTAAAATAACATTGTTTTGATATCTTTTTATATTTAAGAGAGTTAGAATATGTTTTTATGAACCTTGGTCAAATACTAGGCCCAATGCCTCATATCCCAAAATCTTTTAGTTTAGACCATTTATATGTATATTTTGATTAAATAAGCCCATATTTCAATTTTTAGTTTGAAAATTATAATAATAATAAAGTAAATGAATTGGAGACAATTACATTGCATACTCTATGTTTATAGGGCATTTACATTTTGCATCTAGTATTTTCAAAACTAGCAAAAAATATATTAAGTTTTAAGCGTAGTAACAAAAAATGGCTTATGTTAAACTACTATTAAAAAAAGTTACATTTAATTACAAAATTGTCATAATATTTGGTCCAAAATAACCTTTCATGTTATTTGAATGAAAATTGTTTTCATTGTGTTCAATTTAATAAAATGGAACATCCTATATTTGGGCAAAATGATGCTAAAATTTCTAATAACTTAAATCATAACTTTCTTTGTGTCACTTATTTTGAAACCATTTTTTTTTCTTCAATTATCTTCTTCAAGCATCAAGTATGTCTAAATCATAAATTGTAGTTTATGTTCCTCGAGAGACATGTCAATAATTAAGAACTTAGACTTTTATTTAGAGGTCTTAAATTCTAATTGAGGGAAGAGAATATAAAATTTATAAAAAATAAGAATCATCATCATTGTGTGACCCATGACTCACATAGACCCCTTAATGTACCAACAAATTAAATAAATAAATTTTAGTTGTACGTAAAAGACCCCTATTCACCGTGATAAGCCAAAGAAAAGAACCAAAACCCCTTTCTTGTATATTCTCTCTCACTTAAACGTTATATCAAATAATTCAATATCACCCTAAAATAATCCTCCTCAACATTTTTCCACCCCATATGGAGCTTAACTAAAGTACAATAATTCACTTATTCATAACATAGGTTTATAATTAAAGGTATCAAACTTTAACTCTCCTTAATTGGTCAATTCAAATCCTCCTAAAAGAATTTAACTTAAACCCAACCCAAAAATAACTTAGCCCAAAAATGACCTAAATCCAAAATGACATGAAAATTTAAGGTTAAATTGGACTAACATCATTTAGCCCTCAAGATCATTTTTTTGCATATTCCTAAATTTTGAGCGCCAAAAGAAACACGAAAGTTTTGAATTAGATATCAGTAGACAGGAAAAAAAGAAGTCCCCCCCCCCCCCCAAAAAAAAAAAAAGACTTCCTACAAGAAATCTCAGAAAATCATTTCCCCTTGTCCCCCAAATAATATATTCAAAAATTGATAATTTGAGAAAAGATCAGTTGAGCAGTTTGAATGCATCAACCTTAAGGTTGACTGACGTAGAGGACAGGAACAAGGCCAGCTACCTTCCCATCACTCCCCAGGTTCTTCTTCCTCACCTGCAATATAACATGTTCCCAGTAAAAATTGATTGCTTCAAACCCCAAACCAAACTGGGATTACTTGTTGAAACCGAAGGTCAGGAAAAGCAGAGAGAAAAAGGAATGGCTTGACTGCCCAACTATTGTGTGAAGATAAGCTTGAAAGGTATAACCATTGATATTCTCAACCCTCTCCAAACTTACATAAAACCATCCGTCAACTTCATACTCAATTTCAAGCTCTTCACCTGCAGTTAGATTTAACTGCAAAAAGGAACAATACCATAACTTCAAAAGCAATACTGGAACTAATGACAATTAAAACCTCCAAGGTTAAAGAAAAAACTTCTGGTGCAAGTCAAAACATTAAAAACAACCAGTTATGCTGTCTGGTGGTAGAGCTACTGGATTCTTACTCTCAGTGATTAGGGTTCAAACATTAACACAGGCAAATCAAAAAAATAAGTATCAATTTGAAAACTTTAGTATGTCTCATTCAAGAATTATGAGCTACCGGTCCCCAATTAAAGAAGCTCTCTAACTTACTTCATCATCTCCACCTGCAGTGAAGTCATACAGTGCTGTTCCGGACTGTGGATTTCCAGATGTAGCTGGTTCCTCATCATGAGATCCAGCCAAGGGGTTCTCAAATGCATCATAGCTTTGCATGACAGATGACTCATATGATGGGGGATCTTCTCTTATCTGAAAAGGTTCCATAATTATGCCTCAATTTAGTTGTGAGATACAAATATTAGGGAGAGATCAGGTTCCACAAGCCTCCCTGGAGAATTTAGAACCTCATTCACTGGCTGCCTGTTGATCTCTCTGTTATATACAACTGAATTTGGCTAAACATACACAGAGACACACAGCTATGTACACACGTTCATGTTCATCAAATTTAATTAAAGAACCAAGGCACTTTGGACCAGATAGGCTGGAAAATGTTGTATGTTTGATCCCTTTCTGGCTTAGTCTAGCAATATATAAGAGTTGATTTCTAGCTATTCAATGCAAAATACTGAGTTGGTTAACTTATTCTATTTGCTTGTTCTCAAAAGAAGTCAACCGTATATGGCTAATTAATTTACCAGTCTAATATATTCATAGCATTTGAATTCCCAAAATCTTTTTGATTATTGAAATTGATAAAAGGAAACTAGAAAGGCCTAAAAGAGAAGCAATACAAGGTTTACTTAATGAGGACATTCACCTGACTCTTGAAAATGGGAAAAATGTTAAATAAGGAGCTTCTGATGGTAGTTTCCTGCACACATACATGTGCAGAGCTGCTCTCACCCCTATAAACAAGTTTAGAATAATATTTTGTCTATGTGGCTGTGATATAGAAGGACCACTGAACATTATAGTAATTTCTCAAACATTAAAGCAGCAACAAATAACATCATGCACAAAAGAAATCCAGTGTCCCATCTTACCGAAGGATGTTTTGCATAATTAGTTGGCCGTGAACTGAACAATGAAGGATAGCTCATTCCACCAGAGTGAGAAGAAAATGAAGTTTCTGCAGATCCTGTTGAATCTGGGGATGAAGTTCCAGACGACCTCATATCATCTTCCTAAAAATCCAATGAATTTCATTTTGTTAAATAGGTTCATTCTGCTTTACAGTGAAGACAAATGTATTGGTCACGATCCCTATACCTCTAATTCTGAGGACTCGAGGAGGGTCTTTGCCCACATATCATCATAACTAACTGAGTGCCTAGAGATGATGTTCTCCACCTCAACATCAGGGGCATCAGTTCCAATACCAGTAAGAAATTCATTAACCTAACATAGAGACACAAAAAGGGCTCTAATGATGACAACGAAAGCAAATATATCTCATATATGTAAATCCTTACCTTGCTTTCAATAACAAACTTGTGATTGATAAGAAATAATCAGGGACAGAGAGAAGAAGAGATAAGGAAAGAAAGTTTAAGAAAGAAGGTGGCAATTTTACAGTCTGTGAAAGAGAGTTCTCTGTACAAGGTGCAAAGGAAAAGGGCCACAATTTGACAACCAGCGTTCAATAACCATGCAACAGCAAAACACATTTCCACCTGTTTTATTGCAGTAGTGCTGTAAAATTATTTCTCAAACTTGGAAATTCTTAAAAAAAATATTTGTATTATAATAGCATACCAGAATTCATGCATAAAAAAAAGGGTAAGATTTCTTTATGTAATGTGCACAACTAACAGCCTGTTCAGTTGTGCAAGATTGCAAGAGAAGTAAAATTCCAGGAGGGTTTTTTTCTCACATTGAGACTGATTATGTGCTTTTGAAGGGAATTCCTTCGAAGACAAGGTACAAGCCATCCTGCTAGTTTTTGCATTCCAATTTGGACCAAGAGTTAAATTAAGCGTAAAATGAAGGAATATTCTTACCCGGTTCATTGCAGGAGCATTGTTTTCTAGCAAGCCATCATCTCCAAGGTTAGCTGCCCAGGCATTAACTAGGTCATCATCGAGTGCATCAGGCTCAGCAGGAGCTGGCTTAGGATCATAGATCAGTTCAGAAATTCCAGTAGCAACAGCTGGATCACTCAAGCCAGTTGATGCACTTATGTTATGCTTTGTGCGATAGGTGTCAATAAGTTTGGCACTGTCATTAAATTCCAGAGTAGGACAATCACATAAAAAGAAATGCCAAAAGAAGTATAAGACATATTTATGTATGAAATAACTCACAACATGGACATAAAAGTAATGCATGACAGCATAATGAAAATAAACCACTTTCGACTACCTTACATTAACCCAAAACCAGACAGACACCATCAATTCCAACAGATTCAAACCAAAAATTTCTTGTTGTACTCTACCTTATTGGCCCCAAAGGTAGGTATTTTGTTCTTGGAACAAAACAAAACAGTGAAACAAGATCTAGCAGCCTCTCGTGGGTTTCATAAAGTTTTTTCAGTTCTTCATCAGTCCATTGTTTATTGGTGTTATCATGGTAACGTATATCCCTGCAGAAGGGAAAATAAACAGGTGTCCACGAACAGAAATAGATGACGTAAAGGGAGATTTTTAGGCTCTTACTTGATCAGTTCATCTTGTGCTTGGTATATTTCATCAAGTACCTTTATCATGGGACTTATTAGGACTCCAAGGCCAGTGCCACTGGCTCCTTGATCTTCCCCATTACTGAGATGCATTTCTGATAATTGAGACTTCTGTCCACCCTGTGCTAAATCATTTAAAAATTCATATATCTGTAGCCTAAAAGGCTCACCAGACCTGATTGCCATGGTTGTTAAGGCTTGTGCAGCTACAATGCGGACCTGAGGTGTCCACTCAGGGAAACAATAGATTAATGGGGAGGGAAAAATTGATGAAAGGGTCAAAAGAATGCAGTAACATAACAAAGAGATAGCAGCAGTTTCAGCAATAACATTTGAAGATATCCATACTGGATATCGAAGTCTCTAACCAATTAAAGATAATCTACCTCCTTAGTCAACAAATAACCAAGAAAGTATAGTGATACCAAGAACCCTAAAAAGTAAAAGGAATTGTGCCATTTTAGCATGCCTAGGTTAACTAAGATATGGAAATGAAAACAAACATCTTCTACAGTTAAGCAACACAAAATTGTATCATGCACTTCTAAATTTTCATGTACTATGGTTTTTGCTAGATCAACCGTTGCAATTCACAAGCCATTCATGTTGATCATGCTACTTAATTTGAGTTGATCCAATCTTATCATCTATATGGTCATAATTCATGATAATAGCAATAACTTTTGGATTTCAACAGGTTATGCAGGTGAACTTATAGATATCCAATTAATTTGAAACTTAACAAAATGATATGCATGAATAGTAAATGAATCCAGTGGTTAATTAAGCAAAATCAAAGTGCAAGTTATGGAGACAAGAAACATATTATACATCTTTCACATGTTTAAGAAAGATTTTATACATCTTTTAAATGTTTACTTGATCATTTTTCATAAAATAAATTGTTAGTGTGTGCAGCCTCTAACCTAAGCAATAACCAATAAAAGATTTGCCAGTACTTAAGCCCACTATTATGTATATGCATACAGAACATCAAAGTCCTTGGAACCACATCTGAAAGTTGATAAAACCATCTAGCCCACACCAATTATCCCAATACTTAAACAAAGCCCCAGCAATAGATGAGATGGAATCTTATACCTCCCAGCTGCCATTAAAAGCACATCTCTGCAGTCTAGTCAGTGCACCAGCAAGAGTAGGATTACGAGAGTTGGCAGCAGCAACCATTTTATCTGGATCTAACATCATCAATGCAGTGCCAGGAGGGATTGCAGATTCCCAAGCATATTCAGAAGCAGCGTAGTTGGCGTTTTCTCCAAGGAACCATACCTGTATATTCAATAATTCAGGGGGTTCACAATTGGACTAAGGAAAGTTAAAAAAAAAAAAAAAAAAAACCTTCAAACAATGCAATATTCTTTCTTTCCACTATCAATAAACTGACAGACAATAAACAAAGTGCTGAAGAAAGAAGATAATTACTGCTGCTTGGACTAATCTCTGTAGCGCCATAGCTGACTTTGGATCTGAAGCAGAAACCCTGTCTACAGATGTAAATCCCAACATCGACCCAGGCTGTGGTGGCGGTAGATCAAGTACTATTGTAACTGCTTCTAATGCGGTGTGCTTCTCATCTGAACCAGCTCCGATCAGACATGTCTACAATAGATTAATTTAATCAGTTGATGCTAGCAGTTATTATGTTAGGGATATTTTTTATCCCAGGCCATAGTTCCTTTAATCAAGCAGGTGAACATGTAGAGTATGGGGTAAACTTGAAGCCATACAATAAGTAAGGCAGCTAAGAAATAAAGCAGCAAAAATAATACAATTAGGAAATATTAGAGAAATTGATGATCTAGCGTTGAGTTAAAACATACTTTCCACAGTAGTTGTAAAACATCAGCATCAATCTTCCCTGGAACTTTAGTAGCAAAGATCCTTGCGATTTCAAGCAGAGTAATGGCCATATCTGGAGTTGCCTGGTCAATTAGTGGAAACAATGCAACACAACCTACTGTAAGCATCACGTAAAAACAAAATTAAGTGTTTGGGTTATATTGACCAAAAGCCTTAAGTACCTGCTCACTTAAGCTACCATTTTCAAAGTAAGTGCTCAAACTAACCAACTACATTTCTCATCTACACTCTTTGTTCTACTTGAGACATTTTCATCCTCATTTCATGAAACAAAATGGTGAAAGGCAGTCATTCCAGCAGCAATTACTATACATTTGACTAAAATTGATCTCAATATCCGAAGAAAGTTAGAGTTGTATTGGTGCCATAACTATGTATAAGCAAATATGGAATGTAAAAGGAAACAAAAAAAAGTGGACAGAGACACCTTGACCATAGATGCCACTATATTAATCCCCAAGTATGGTCAATCCCAAGAGATATTGCAGACTGCAAGCATATCAAACAAATATGGGATGTAATGGGAAAAAAAGACTCATAGACAACACAAACACATATATATATGATCCTCACAATATCAGCCTGTCTTGCATATTGATCAACCATGACAAGATTCTGAATTGCAATCTTAGTCGGAATTTCCACCACAAGAAGCATGAAAAATGCCAGAAAATTCAACAAAGCTCAATAATATCCTAGAGACTCAGCTCTTCAATAAATTTTCAGAAAATCTTTACTGTGCTAACAATAGTTTTAGTCAAGAGTCAACACTGGTTTAATATATGAAAAACTAGCTTTATTAGCTACAAGTAATCTCATTATCTACAGTAACTCTTTAGGGAAAGCAACTTAAGATTACAAGCCTGAGAACTCTAATTACAAAAACAATTATGGGAGAATCCAGCTAGCTTCCATATCATAGGACAAAAAAACAAGACAATAGACCTTGATTAAAATATAAATACATATTAGTAGCAATAAATTGTAAGCCATCTGACATGGTGCAAGCAAGATGTTCCATGTAAACAGGGAAACCCCACAACCTGGGATGAAGGAAACTGTTCTAAAACTATACAAAAGCACATGGCTAAAAGGAAGGAAGCACCGGGGTTAATCATGCCATATAAAAACAATGCTTTCAAAATAAACAAACCATGTTCTTAAGATAGCATAAGCACTTCAATTTCAATTACATACCTTAAAACGAGCATGTAATGTGAGTAGAATATCATTAACAAGTGTTGCAGGCCAAGCTGGATCCGAAAGCTCTGATGCAATAATGGACTCTAGCTCATCAAACGAATCATATGGACTTTGCATCCATATTAGTGCCTTGATAACCATTGCTCGAACATAAACACACTCACATGCAACAGTTGAGCGCACTACCTCCATTAAAGAAGCTGACAAACTTCCAATGGTATCCTCATCACCTGTTCCACCAGATATTGATGAGGCTGTCTTGCCACCTGTCCAAGCACAGCAATAATAATCCAGTACAGAAACATATCAACCAAGGTTTGAGCACATAAATAAAGCAGAAGCAATACTAATATCCATCAAACATTAAACACTTAACCACTAATATTTTACTCATAAATCCCAAAGTCCAAGGAATTAGACAATAGATTCTCTAAAGGGCGAGAAAATAAGGAAAGAGAAAGTACTAGTGGAACTCAATAGAGCATGAAACAAGAGAAGGCAAGAGAAATACATGTCTTGTGTGCATATTCAAGTATAGGAACACAACCATATACTTTAACTTGTGAATACGTGTATCATAAAATTAAAAATCATACTTTGGTTAGCAACATGCTTCAAAATTGCTGAGAAAAAACAATGCAAAAGGCTATTGCAGAAAAAAAAAAAAAGACACTAAAGAATAAAGTTTCTGTATAGAGAAACCTAGAACAAAATTATTGAAGCACAAATAAATAATGTAAATTAAGAACCAAACTTCATACCATATGGATTTCACCTCAAGCACTATACCAGGGCATTAACCAAGCATATAAGATATATAAAAGAATTACCAAGGTTTCCATATATTAAAATGCAATCTAAATGCTAATAAAAAATGAAAAAAATAAAATAAAATAAACACGACCGCCTGATCTCTGGTTGTGACATATGAAAACTCTTTCTTATTTCCCATTATTATTATCATTGTTTTCTTGGAAAAAGAAGCTTCATCATATACTTATATGTCATGACTACAAAAGATTTAACACAAATTTGGTTTAATTGCACCCTCACAGAACTGTCAGGTGCCAATGGGACATAAAAGAGCAATCCTCTTGGCATACAAGTAATCCTGGCTAACACCATAGGAACTAAATATTGCTAATTTCCAGTGAAGACAGGCTTTGGAGCAAGGAGATATGATATTGGTTCTGTCAATTTTGTAACACCTCATAAAGAAGCATTAAACTGAATGAGAAAGAATTTAAAGAAAATTGTTGAGGAAAGAAAAATCTGAACACCATGAATCATTAGAAAAAAAAACAAAAAACAAAAAGGCGCTATTGTGCAATGAAAGATTAAGCCTTCAAAATCCATTTATTCTAGTTACACCATAATCTTTATATGAAGCACTCTGAAGCTGCAGACCAAGCAACTTAACACACAAGATTCATTTGGTGAGTTACTTCCATAAAAATTGGGAAAATTATCACAACTTGAAAAGTCAAAAGTACCAAAAGACAAATCTGTCCTGCTAGTGAGAAATGCATAGCATGTCATGGCGGACAATGAAGTAGCATATCATCTACTCCCCGGTGAATTTACAAATAAAAAACCAATTGGCATCTGTCTTTCCTCTGCTTTATTTTGTCAAACATTATTGTCATGCACAATCTTCATATCTACCAAAGAATGTCTGGTGAAACTTCAGTTTCTAAGAATTCAAGGACATGTAAGGCTTCATGCAAATTTCTACCTCAAGGCAGCATAAACATTCTATCATCAGCATCACGAATCTGATACTTCACCTCAAGTAACGACTACAATAAAATGAAGACCAAAATCATGGACAGTTCAGCATTTTGCTTTCCTTGAGGAAAAGAGCCTTGTCACACTCAAAGTGTGCTACTAGTGTATCATCCGTAATAATAAGCAAAAAAACAGAAAAAGAAAAACTAGATAGACAAGAGGAGTTTTACACAAAATTTACCTTTTGCATAGGGGTTCTCGTTAAAATCGCTATCATCTGATACATTAATATTAAGCCCTTCATCAATGTCATGTAAGCCCAAAGCAAATGCAGCAGCACGACTCTTTCCCATCTCTTGCACAACTCTTGCCGCTGCATGAAGCACTGGCCTAGAGAGACTTTGGAAAGAAATCTCCAACCTTTTAAAAAAAAAAAAAGTTATAATCAAATAAAAAATAAAAAGAATGATAATCTTAACAGGGACACGGCATGGTTCAGCATGTCACAAATGTTGCCAAATTATTCTGAATAGTGTTAGTGTTTGTTAGTGTGTGCGTGCATGTGTGATATATAAAGAGAGAAGTTTTCTGTCACCTTCTCATCACAAGTTTAATGAGAGGTTGAGACCGCTTGGCCTCTAGAGATTTATCCTTGGAAGCCTTTGATTTATTGTCTTCTGGAAACTTCAAAACATCTCTAGTTAGGCGGTACCATCCAGCAGCCCGCTCTTCATTCCTAGGGGTGCATGTACAGAGACTATTTGTTACCCAATTGTCAAATAGAAACAAAGGAAAAGGGATCCATGCATCCAACACAACTTGGTCCAGACTTATTTGACAACAAAGTAAGGGAGGATATCTCTAAGTTCCTGGAGCAGAAACCATATGCAAACTTGTTGAAGGTAAGGCTCTTTCAAGTTTTCCCTCCTATGATTCCACTTAGGTGTATCATACTTCACATTGCATGTCTTTCAAACAATGTTAGGAATGCTAAAACTTTCATAAACACTGCATTAACTTGCATAATAAATATTTCTTACTTGCTAAACAGGCTCCTGTGTCTAAACTCACATTTAGGCTCTTGGTATGAGATATCCATTAGAAAACATGCCACATTAGCTCATAAATAAAAGTTCAGAAAAGTGTTGCCTGGCAATTGCATGCGACATTAAAACCATCATGTCAAAACCTTTTTGTTGGAAAGGATAATAAAAAAGGTCGAAACAATACCTGTCTGTGTTGTCATATTTCCCCAATAGACATAAGATTGCCTCAAAACAGACTTTGTCACTGGGATCTACCAGGAGTTGGTATAGCAACGAATTGAACTGAGATTTTATATCATGTCTCTCTGACAACATAAACATCAAGAAGCCAATCAATCCCATCTATGTATACAAAGTCTCAAGCTGTAAGAAAGTCAATTCAGCTCACCATCTAAGGCACGAGCTCTAGATATTAAATGACATAATCTTGCAAGTGAAACTCTGGCAAGTACATCCTGCAAGCAGAGGACACCTTGCAGTGCCCCTAACCGAAAAGGAAGGCAAAAACTTCACATCAGAAACCACTAAACGAAGTGAGGTGGTGGGTATAACACCACTAACAACAAAATTCCACATAATGTGTTAGAAGTAATCATAACATAAACAGATAACCACATATAAGCCTGGCAATAAAATGGAAGCACACATTTCCATTGGATCACCTAATAAGAATACTGTAGGCACAAGGAAGAGTACACTAAACTAAAGTCAAAGGAAAAGTATATAGACAACATGCATATCAGAAGCTTCAAAGATCAAAATATGATGCTTGAGGGACAGCGCAACCACTTGGTAATGAAATTGCTAAAAGAAACTAAATGGAGAATTAAAATATTATATATATGCTTATTCTGCATAATCTTCAAGCAGATTGCAGTAATTAACAACCAAACAGTCCAAGCAATCATCCAACTAAACAAAAGCAGAACACCAAAAAAAATATGTTTTTGCAAGATCACTGCTACTACAGGCTTTTGTTCAGAGACAAACACCTAAAGATAATAGAATTAAGAAGTTTGAGGGTTTTCTTAGAACATGAGGTTACATAACTTGATTACAATGCAGTATTCTCATAATATGAAGCCAGTTATAAGGTCCTGACAGATTCAAACTTATGATTGGCAGGAGATAAAACAAAGGGCAATGAGAAATCACCAAAATATCAGATGAGGCTTCCTATTAATCACCCACAAGAATTCTCCACACATCAAATAATATAGTGTCACAGTTCATGCTCAAAGCACTAGCTGCCAAAATATTTTCTACACCATTCTGCAAAAGTGTACTTTATGCAAATAAAATAGTTTACATAAGCATAAAATAGTTTACATAAAGATTACGTAGTTAGCAAAAAAATTTTGGATAAGCTTTTCAAAGCAGCTAAGTCCTTTCAAGGTAAATTACCATAAGGATTAAGTATCAATTTAAGCACCTCAATTGGACCATGCAAATTGGCTCTGCTGCAAATCATACAACTACTTGGTTATACTTACACTCATAGTTGTGCTGCTCTACGTCCATCTACACAGTAACTGATACTTACAGTCCTCTGTGGCTGACATTCCAGGCTAACTGGGGTTTTATAGCCATGCTTACAATGTGAAACTTCATTCGTTGATCTCTGATATGTGTTTTTGCATAGGACCTAGTCACAGATGACTCACAGGCAAATCCTCCTTCCTTTTGCTGGAGTTCTTTCTCTTTTTAGACCCTATGATTGTTGTTTAGAAAACTTGTCCTTGACAAGCTTTCTATCAACAATTTTCAAGGAAGATTCTCACTGACTTCTTATTCTTCATAATATCCATTAAGTAAACTGAATACGTAAAGTTTTTTGGGAGTTAAAATTATTTAGTATCCATTAATTTACTCTCCTTATAAAAATAGAATTCTAAAAGTAATAGACTTCATAAATAAGATTACTACCTAAATAAGATAATTACTGCAGAAACAAACCAATTACCAACATCAGCTCCTAACCATCAACATTCAGTGATCTGCTTGTATACTTCCTCCCTATGAATGCATCTTGCATATCATTACTCCCCCTGGACAAAGAGCTTGTCCTTAAGCTCAAATTTAGGGTAGGTCTTCTCAAAATCAGCAAGAAACTCCCAAGAAGCCTCCTCCATTGGCAGTCCCTTCCATTGCACTAATAAGTCTCATCTTCCCCTGTTGAGCCTAATCCGTAAAATTGCTTCGGGAGCCGGACCTGATTTGCCCTCCAACAGTGGTGGAAGAGGGACCAAAGTTGTAAGTCTAGTACCCTTGTATTCTTTTAGCTGTGACACATGCACCACATCATGAATTTTACTTCCATATGGTGAGGCCAAACGATAAGCTACCTTGCCAATTTGCTGGTCCACCTGGAATGAAACAGTCTCACACCTACCACAACTGGGAACCTTCTCTCCGTTCACTACTGATACTTGTAATCCTTGCTTATGTATGACCAAGAGACCCATATATCTTGCAGTAGCAACAATAATAAAGTTGTGGGTGCTTCCGGAGTCTATTACTACCCACATCGGTCTTCCTTCCACCACCATTTTTAGTTTTATAGTGGGTAAGTTCCTCACCCCTGTTAAAGCATGCAAAGATATCTCTTGATCTCCTGGCCCTCCCTCATCCTCTTCTTCAGATTCTGCCAATTCTATCCAAAACAACTTCTTGCATCTATGTCTCTGAGAGAATGCTTCATCACAATTGAAGCAACTCCCTTTCGCTCTTTGTTCGTCCATCTCTGCCTCAGTTTACTTCTTAAAAGAACGTGTGTTTGTGCTCCCGGAACTGGACGCTACCCCAGAATTTGCCTTTCCTGTAGCTGTCCCTCCAGTGGCTGTTTTCAGACTGCTTCAAGGAGGTGCTTCCCCACAATTCCCCCTAAAATAGCCTGGCTGTTCCTCTGTTTCTTTTCATTAGTGTGGGCCAAATTCATAGCAGCTCCTAAGTTGCTGGGTTGCTGCCATTCTACCTCCAGTCTTAGCCCCTCCATAAGACTGGCAGTGTATAGGATGATCTGTTACCTTGTAGTGGAGCTCCATGGTTCAAGCTAGCAAGGATTGAAACTCCTTCTGATAATCCTCCACCGTTCCCATCTGCTTTAAGTTGGCCAATTCGCCTATGGGGTTGAGGCTCATAGGAGGACCAAACCTCATGTGGCATTGCTCTGTAAATGCCTCCCAATTCATGTTTTCCCCCTTTTTACTTCACCTTCTAAAACCACAACAGTGCCTCCCCACTAAGATGGAATGCGGCCAATCGCACCTTATCCCCTTCAGGGGTTCGATGATTTTCGAAGAACTGTTCACACTTGTGGATCCAAATCAAAGGATAACCAATATCATCATTGGAAGATAATTTTAATTTAGAATGCCTGAGAATAGTAATCTCTCTTGCTTGCCTAACACTTCTTTCCTCCCTTTGGTCCATATAGGTGTGGCTGTTGCTCCCCACCTCATTGTTCTTATCACGCCCCTTTAGCTCCTGCAGAATCTCCTCCAGTTGCAAGTTTATCACCTTCTGGTGCTGCTGGCCGGGAAGCCTTTTCGCTAGACCGCTGGAGATCCTCCACCATAGACAGCCTCTGCTCGATATTTCTTATGAACACATCCATTCGGCTTGGCAAGTCTACAGAGTCATCCATGACGACTGGCTGTGATACCAAATTGATGTGTGTTTTTGCGTAGGACCTAGTCACTCGGGACGACTCATAGGCAAATCCTCCTTCCCTTTGTTGGAGTTCTTTCCCTTTTTAGGTCCTATGGTCGCTGCTTAGAAAACTCGTCCCTGACAAGCTTTCTGTCAACAATTCTCAAGGAAGATTCTCGCTGACCCTTTATTTTTCATAATGTGCTTTGAGTAAGCCGAATACGCAAGAGTTTTTTAGAACTAAAATAGAAGAGACATCTGTTAACTTATTCTCTTACTAAAAATAGACTTTTAAAAGTAATAGACTTCATAAATAAGATAATTACCATCTAAATAAGAAAACTGCTGAAAAAACAAATCGATTACCAACATCAACTCCTAATTGATCTCCTTGTATGCTTTCGCCCTATGAATGGATCTTGCACATCAATCTCTATCTACTTACATGACCCATGCTTAATGTTTAATACTCATTGCTATGTTTCGTTCAGGATATTAACTGTTTATTTGCTTACACCCACCTCAATGCTTTCAGGCTCTCCAGTCACTCCTTGCCTAACTTTTGCCCACCAGCTATCGGGTACTTTTTTTTTTTTTTATCTGGTTTGATTTGAATTATGACCAATACACTGTGGCAAATGTAACGCCAAGCAATGGACATATTCAAAATAAAAAAAAGATGATAAATAAAATAAGAAAAAAGGAAAAAAGCCTAACGTCAACAAGCATTATGAAGCATACCTCCAGGCTGAGCAAGCTTTCCTGTGGAAAAGCATGCAGTTACAAATGTTAGGCACTAACAACCAATCTTAATTCCATGACACATTAGGTAAAGAAACAAGGAATCATGACAGGACGAAACTATAAGAATAGCAGAGTTTCATAAATAAAGAGGTACCTAATGCCATTGCAACCCCATAAGGGTCTTTAGCTGCCAACTCGGATATAATTCCCAAAGCATGCCTCACAGCAACAGGATCAGAAAATGAAACCCTGCAAAGAGATATGAATTTACCTTCTAATTGATAAACAGAACCAAAAAGAAGGTCACCAATGAATGTGAAAGGAGCCTTAAAAAGAGCCTGTGATGTATCATAGGCATGTGGTGCAGGAAGACCAATAAGGAGAACAAAACCAGAACAGCTACCTTCCAGATGGAGGTGCCACATGTTCTAAATTCAGTGTATCATTATTGCATCGCTTGATTTTGCTCAAGAGATCAAGAGATTTCCTAAAAAGAGATCCAACTACGATCCACAATGCTTATGCACATTATCAACATTTGGCTTTTTGTTGATTTTAATGATTTCAATCTTATGTAACAATTGCAAAGAACCACCAATTCACCCCCCCGCCATAACATAATAAGATCATGCTTGGTTTTCATTTTTATGTATCCTAGTATACAATAGCGTGGTTTGAAGCCCCCAGTGACTTCTCATTTGTGCTGCCAAATTTCTCACAGTGAATAACTATACAGGAAGTTACCCTGTATACATGCCTTTTCCATTTCTCATGTTCCATATACTCCATATATAAGAAGCCCGTGAAACTCACTAAGACAATGTGCCGAAGTGATGGATACAACTTCAATGGAAATTGAACTGATTAAGAAAATTTACCCCTGTACAGCACGATGAAGAACAACAGGATTTCCAGGATCGAAAGGAAGCCTTCTCAATGCACTTAGTGCCGCATATTGTAAGTTGCTTCGAATGGTAGACTGAATTCAATATGCAGCAAACCCCACTTGATAAACAAACAGTTACTGGAACCATGCATAAACAAGTATTGGCTCACAGCATTGCACAACTCTTAATGCAAAACCAACCAACGACATGAATGCACGGAAAATCTGTCGAAGTACAATACTTTTCTCTTATACAACTGAAAACATAATGTCAAACCTTCAATAATGATTGTCAAGATTAAAACTACTTTATAATACACACTAGGTAACAGAACTCCTAGCAGGACAAGCAATGGTGTCAGCAACCATGAAGTATATACTGGCACGGCACGAAGGTATGAGCTTATTTTTCTACCACCATCATGGGCTCTATGGTATGAACTTATTTTTCCTCCATCATGATGGGCTCTTTGGCTCTTATCTTTTCAAACTTTGAAAGCATAATAAGAAAAAATAAATAAATAAATTCGCAGATCAGAGGATTTAAAAAAAATTCAAATGTACTCAGGTTTACTCTTATTTTTATCAAAAAGAAAAATAAAAATATAAAAAATAAAAAATTATTTTTACCAATTGAACTTGTAACCCATATCACTATTAAGATATCTTATTATTATTCTACGGCTTGTTCTCTTAGCTTTTCAAAATTTATTTACCATTAAATTACCCTAAAGTATTTATTTGTTCATTGTTTATTACTCACAGTTTGATGGGCTTTATTGCAAATTAGAAAGCAACTAAAAACAACTAAAACTTTTATTTGCTTTTATTTTTATTTTTTTGGTTTCGATAATCATAAAGAAGAAAAAACTAACCGATGAGATACCACTTTTGCTAAAAATAGAAATATTTCTTTAAAATCAATATAATTGCTTTGCTTAAAAAATGGAAAATCTATTTACTCCCAAAAAAAAAAAGTAAAAATAAAAAATAAAAACAAAAACGGAAAAAAAAACAAAAAACAACACAAAAAGAGAAGATCTATTGTGTGATAATACGATGCTATTAAAGTTGCCACTATTACCGTGATCCCACCCGCACCATTTCTTACTGCCAACATAATTGGCTTTCAGATTATTCTTTGCATACTTACTATTAAAATATAATATATAATTTACATTTTAAATATCAATTAATAAGTTAAATTTTTAAGTATAATAATTTTTTTGATACGATATCAAATTTTCATAAACTAGTGATTTTGTAATTAAATTATGTTACTTTCACATTTAATTATAAATTTTTACAAATATAATAAATTATGAACTTCATTTAAAAATTTAAATTTTATGTAATTTTTTTTGATAATTAAAATATTTAGAATTTGCTGCCTATTTCTAAGTAATATTTAAGTAATCGTCATGCACTCTTCTATTGATCAAAACAGGAAAACAAAATGCACGCCTAATAAAGGTTTACACATGCATACATATACATACATATATATATATATATATACACACACACATACAAATATAAGAAAGAGAGATGCATGCAAAGAAATGGAATAGCATAGCAAGTTAAAAAGTTAATTGCTAGTGAAAAGATTTGGATACCAAAAGAAAATATGCGATTGAGTCCCTCACATTTCAAACTTTTCAATTGGATACTCAAAGTCTCTGATTTCAGCATATAAAAATAAAATACTCTGAAAGATATGTCATATAAGGAATGATGAGGCAGCCTATGGAATAAAATAATGGGAATGTTGTCTTAATTAACTAATAAATGTCCAGAGAGCAACCAATTCCATTGCATATACTTTGTCGCACCCATCAAAATGCAAATAAAAATAAAATAACGGACATTTTTGGCTCATAATGGCATCTTTCGCACCCTCAAAATTCACCGTACGGAAGCAACAGAAGAGAAATTAATTTTTGAGGCCAATAATGGCAAAAAAGCAAAATATGTCTGAGGATGGGGGCAAAGAACATGCCTTTTAGTCACTTTTTTCAGCAAACAAACACGCAAAAGTCAAGATAAAGATAGCCAAGGACATAAATAATTAAAATAAAATTAGCCAAAACAAAAAGGCTCCTAAACAGGATAAAGGAAAGAAATAAAGAGGTCTTAGAAGTTAGAACAAAAAAAAGTTGAGTTTTGGGGATGGGGGCCAAGTGGGGGGACACAAGAACTTTCAAGTCTGCAGCGATCACAAAGCCACGTCTGCCGTAACCGCCGTAGGCAAAAACGGCGAGAATTTATAGAAGAAGCCCTCGATTGTTCTCTTGAACAATTCTAAGACCCATATATTTTAAGCACGTACTTGATGATATTTTCCTCCAAGTTCAAATAAGCAACCGTGCTTGATTGCTCTACTTCATAGACATTAAGGGATCTAACTGAATGCTTTGAGATATGAGACTAGAAGTTACAATCATAAAGGGAACATATTTACCTCCTTGTCAGTAATTTTAATTCCGAGCACTTTCTTCTTTTTTGGTTGGTCGGCTACCTGTAAAAGATGATGAATGTAAAACTTGGATCAGCGTGACACTAAATAAATATATATATAGACACACACACACACACACACACACTTGAGCACTCATCAAGGCGTAAAAGCTTTGTGGGGGTTGTGGCGGGAGACTCAAAGGATAGCTACACATTAAATTTCTAAATTGTACAACCTTAAAATTTAGATTAGGTCATATGTTTACTTCTGAAATTCTTCAGCATCCGCATCTGCTTTTGACCAGACCAGAGAGATGCACTAGTCTGAGGGTTGAGGTGAACATTGGGCTTGTAAAATTAAATTATTAAAAAAAAAATCATGTCAAAATTCTTTGTGCAGTGTGATTTATGAAAACAGAGTGGGTTTTATTTTTTATTTTTAACTTCCATAGTCTAGTTAAAGAAATAAACAGGCTAGCGAGAATAGGAATCATAAGAATGCATAAATGAGATTCTAAAGATTTAAAAACATAGAAATACCGTATTTCCGAAAAACTCTTCCTTAAATATAGAGGGAGAAGGTAAAATAAGAATATTCGGTAGATTTTCAAGCCGTGGATTCATTAAATTTAGATGGAGTGGGATTTATGTATGATGTTCGTTAAATTTCCAAGTGCATTAGAATCAACTAATTTTCCTTTTACTGGAAGACATTTGAAAGCAGTTAGTTTCTGAAGTGGCAATTCATCACACGACATTCAAGAATGTGAGAGTAACAAAAGGTAAGCGGAGCACTTTTGGAAGCATATAACAAGAAGAAAGTTTTCAGCGGAAAGACCTTGTCAAGAATGCCAAATACAATCTCGTTCAATCTGGATAAAATCTCAGCATTGCTTGAGGGAGCACAAGTAAGAGCCTTCAAAGCTTGTAATCTCCGTGCATGAACTTAAAAAGAAAAAATATCAGCCTAAGTCAACAAAGAATTGAAAAAAAAAAAATACTTGTGCTTATCATGCATCATCGTCGCATTTTTTAATTTTTTTAACGGTGTAAGCAACAGAGTAAAAAAGGCGAGAGATTAATTTTCTAACTTAACCTTTCCCAAGGAATGAGATTTTGAGAGAAAAGAACTTCAAGTAACCAAAAAAAAAGAAAAAGAAAAGTTAAATCCACTTTTCCTTATTGATGCAATGCCAGAAAATGGAGATTAATACTGAGAGGTTCAATTTGTTAGAAAAGAATTTCACGTGATGATAAGACCAAGAAGCTACTTTACATTCAGCATCAGCGTTTGAAGCCTCCCCTGAGAGCTGCTGCACGATTCGCGGGACCACATCAGCTCGAGTAACCCCTCCTCCGGCATCAATGTCAGCTAGAGCATCCCAATTAGGAGTGGGGATTCCACCTCCCGAACTTAGTCCTTGTGTGCCACTGTCCAATAAAATTCTGGCCAAGTAGTAGTAGACATACCGTAACACGGTCCTGTCTTCGCACTGCTGACTAAGCTGTCCCACGTAAAGATCGGTTGAGAGGCACAAGAATCAACTATATATCATAAGAAGTTGATTGATCAACAACCAGAAGATGTATGTAAAAGTTGAAACATACCATAAGAAGAGAGGGGGCCAATGCCGGATCAACTGAATTGTACACAGCGAGTTTAGGAAACACGCGGTTAATCAATTTCTTCTGAGAATTTTTCTGCTCAGAAAATTGAAAACTTGTGTACAAAAGTTAGCACAGGGCATGAAATTTTCAATTATATCTGGAAAAGAAAATTTAAAAGAAGTGTGAAACCAGAGAAAGCAAGGACTACTTACCTGATCAGAAGTGGCAGACAATTCATGAAGATTTCTGGCAAGCAGCGCATATGAAACTGGCTGCAAAAATGAAGTAAATTGCTCTCAACACCATAAAATAAAAATGTACATATATTTTAATGTAGGGACATCTCCCACCCCAGATGAAAAAAATGTTCACCTTCAAATGCAAAAAATGTATTTACAACTTATTTACTTCTATTTGAATTAAAAAATATCATCAAATAATAAATATTACATAATAATGAATAAATAATAACAGATGATAAATATAATTAATAATATTGGTAAAATTAGTAATTAGACGTTGATGATAAAATGTAAAATGATAATTTAGGATATAAGTTGTTGCTTATATTTTTATTAATTATATTTAGATATATTAATTTTTAGTTTAATACTTTTGAATGAAAATATTTTTTTTATTTTTATATTGTTATTTTTTAATCAATAACATGAATTTTTTTACTAAATATAATTTTTTTTTCATCATTTATCTAAAGATAGCATATTTATATACTAATAAAGTAACAGTGATTGCTATATTTATTGTATGCCTTATAAAATTATATATATATATATATATATATATATAATTATATTTATTATTCATATTATTATTATTATTATTATTATTTTCCTTTTTCAATTGAGTATTACTTAATTTTTTTTCTTGGTCGTATTTGAATTGAGTTATTGACTCTGCTAAATGGAAGTTAAATTAGAAAATCGCCTCAACAAAACCTAGGACTAAAATATAGAATGGTTGAGAAAATATATAAATTCATGCACGTGAGCTTGGAGAGAGGTGGTTTTAGCAAAGATGGAAGGGTAAGCGAAGGATACGTTTGGAAATAAATTTAAGAGCTATGCACTTATTGGTAAAAAAGAATAAACGATCACAACGTTTCCTTATTAAGTATGGAAGAGTATATAACAATGATGTAAGAAGCACATTTGGTAGGAAAATAAAAAAAGACGAACACATTAACCATAATTGATAAAATAATATTTATATCATTATAATAATATAAAAAATAAAAAATTATTTTATTATATATATATATATATTTTTTTTTATTTTATTTTTTTATTATTATTTTTTTTTGTCCGTCATTTTTGTTTCCAGTGTTTGTAGAGGCTGCCATCTCCTGAACATTCTCAACATCCTAGTTTACCAAGCACCCCTTGGCAGCGTTTTGGGAGCAAATAGACTACCCCCGTCTGCTCCCAAACGCCAAACCAGCTTTATGTCACGGGCTGCCTAATTCCGTGACATTTAGCTCTTTATCGCTATTCCTAAAACAATAAGAGAAGCCACCTTAAAAACAAAAAAATAAAAAAGAAAAAAGAAAAAAAGAAAAAAAAAAGGGCAGAGAGAAAGAGTGTGTGAGAGAATCATACCGAAACCTTCTTTTTCTGTTTCTGGGGCCTGATGTTGATGTTGGCTTTCATGGGATTAAACGCAGCTTTAGCGGCGGAAATGGTGTCGTTTTGGAACTGCATAAGAGCCGCTCTCTTCGACTTCCTCTCTCCCAGGTGCACTGCCTTCCCCGTTGATGATGCCGGAGCCTGCTGCTTTGCCGTCGAAGAAGCCGGAGCCGCAGTCTCAGCCGTCGCCGAAGTGGTCGACGCTGGCTTGGTCCCTGGTTCCCCGGATATCAGATCCATTAAGGTGGTCCCGGGCAAATCCTACGAAAAGAAAAGAAAAAAAAAAATCAGTTGGGTCATGAAAAGGAAGAGGACCATTTTCCGGGAAAATGGGTGGAGTTTCCAAGAAAAAACGGTTGATTACCGCCATATTTTCTTGGTTTGGTTGTCACTATCTGTTATTGGTGCGTTACAAGTGATCCGAGGAACTTGGTAACCGGCGAACGGAGGAAGCTTTTGGTTTGTTTTTGTTGTTTTTTGTTTGTTATCAAAGACACTCATGTAACAACCAAACAAGCAAACAGCGGACAGAGAACACATTGTCACTTGTATAGCACAACCTAACCCATAAACCGGTTTGAAATGGTTTGCATCTGACGTGGCACATGTATATCACACCATGTGGCTAGAGATTTTGAAATGTCCATGGTACATTTTGAATTGTTCAATCAAGCAGTTGGCAAATGACATGATGTATCTTTGCGTCCGCCTTCTATCCGGTGTTCGAAGTTATTTAATCTTCTGGTTCATGGCACCTGCAAGTACTCAATTGCACGAAGATGGAAAATATTCCGGGTAGGAATTGTTCCATCGTGGATGTTGTAGACGGAGTTTCGAGTGTCGGTAGAGTCTCTACAACATCTCATCTTTTTTTGTTTGGAAATTATTGTTAAATCATTTATATACAATATTGCCGTTAAACATTAACTTTAAATCTTAAAATTCATTTTTTATACAAATAATACAATAAATATTATACTTGAAATAATAAAAATTAAAATTATTAATTTGATTGAAAAGTCTGTTTCATGATTAAAAAAATATATAATTATACGACTTAAATTAAACATATTTAACACAATAATATATATAATTATTCATCAATAATTATAATATATTATGACTAAATCACTAATAAAAATATTTTTTAAAAATATTCTCATGTTATTATTCATTCTAAGATTATTTTCATTTTGTCTAAGTAAAATCTATTAATCGTTATACATAAATAATAATAATAATATTTTTTAATTCTATTGTAATATTATAATATAATAAAATATTAAATATAATTTATTATTATTTATTTAGAACACTTTTTTTTTTTACAATTCATAATATCTATATAATTTTATAATAGTTCACAATAATATTTTATAGAAACTTTCCTACTAATTTTAAAATGATAATATCTACACAATCATAAAATAATATAAAAAAATAATGTATATCAAAAATCCATTATTGAGCTTAGAATATCAGTACAATCATTACTAATCATTATCATAACAAAACCTTATTCTAAGAACATCCTTTCTACATAACTTTGTTTGTAACCCATTCATTAAATGATTTACTACCATGAGATTTGTACCAATGTGTTAAATAGATACTATTTGTTTTTGAACCTCTTACTTAGTAGCAAAATATTTTAATTTCATATACTTAACACCCTTTGAGTATTTATCATTTTTAGAGAAAAATATTAGTACAAAATTATCACAATAAAGTTTTAAGAACTTAATAATGGTGTCGATAATTTTAAGTCCTAAAATAAAATTTTACAACTATAATGCATGAATTATGACTTTAAAACATGTTCCAAACTCTACTCCTTTAATAAATGAAGCAATAATAGATTGTTTTACACTTTTCCACAATATTGCTCTTTCAACTAATAAGAACAAATAGCCAAAATTGCTTCCATGGTGGATTAAGTAATGACATACTATTTGGCACTTTTCCATGACATTGCTCCCTTAGCTAACAAAAACAGATAATCAAAAGTGAATTTTCTAATATCAAGACATCTAGCAAAGTCTAAATTCAAATATTTAATCACTTCTAAATGATTAAATTTTTTATACATTAGCATATAATTTGTAGTTCCTTGCGAGTACCATATTACCTTGTTTACAACTTTCTAATGATTCATCATAAGATTACTTTGATACCTACTTAGTATTCTGATTGCGAAACTAATATTTGGAATGGTAAATGTTTGTAGATATATCAAACTACCAACAATAAAAGAGATATAAAATAGATTTCATTATCTTATGTTCTACATTATTTTTAAGATATTGTATGAGACTAAATTTGTTACCCTTATTTATGGAAATAAGTCCAAATGAACACTTATTCATATTAAATTTCTTTAAACTTTTCTTGATATAATTTTTTTTGAGACAATCTCAACAATCCCTTTGATCTATTACAAAATATTTCTATTCTTATCACAAAGGATGTCTTTCTTATAACTTTTATTTCAAAATTATTTAAGAGAAAATCTTTAGTCTTATGCATTATATTTAAATCATTAGGAATAATTAAAATATAGTTAACATATAGAACTAGAAAGATAAACTTTCTCTTACTGATCTTTTGGTAAATACAACAATTAAGAATATTTTCCTTAAATTCAAAAAATGTAATAATATCATTAAACTTAAGTAACATTGTTAGGAAGTTTGTTTTAGTCTATATATTGACCTTTTAGGTCTACACATCATTTGATTTTTACCATTTATGAAAAAACCTTTATGTTGACCTATGTAGATTTTTTATTCAAGATCTCCACTAAAAAAGGTAGTTTTCACATCCATTTCATGTAACTCTAAGTCATATTGAGCCATTCATGTCATAATTATTCTTAATGAATCTTTTTTCGAGATTAAAGATAATGTCTTAGTATAATTAATGTTATATTGTTGAGTATAACTTTTGGCAACAAAGTCTAGCTTTATATTGTTCAATATTGTCACTTGATTCAAGACTCATTTACAACCAACTCTTTTGTATCTATTTAGTAATTCGACATGACCCTAAATATTGTTTTTTTCTATGGATTTTAACTCTTCTTTCATGACATCAATCCATTTAATAAATTTAATACTTTTATGACTTATGAAAATTAAATTGAATCCTTATTGATCATAACATTAAAATCTAACTCTTGTAAATAAATCACATAATCATTTGAAATAGTTAATATTCTTTCTCTTTGAGATTTTGTTAATGCTATTTGTGGTTTACTAGTCAATGGTGAGTTAGCTCCTTCAAGTAATGTTTCTTTATCCAAATGTTCTTTAATTTCTGAAACAATATTTGATGTAATGGTTGATGAAAGAATTATTATAGGTAAATGACTATTTACCCTAATTTCTTTTATGTCGACCTTTTAATTTTAATTACTCTAACTAATTTCACCATTTTCAATGAATTTTACATTACTAGTTTTTAAAATTCTTAAATTATGATTTGAGAAATAAAATATATAGCTTTTAAACTTCTTTAAGTAACCAATAAAGTAACTATTGATCATTTAAAAGACTACTTTCTTTTCATGTGGATTATGGAACTCTAAGAAAAGGAAGCATTAAAGTCTCAATTATGTATATCTTTTATGATGCCAAAGGGGAAGAAAGATGATAAATGACTTTAATCCCCTTGAACATTTAACTTTTTAATTCATTTTTATTTTCTTGGATGTTGTACCTTATTAATACTCTATTACTCTAATACTACTATGAGCTTTGATATTTGTCTTTGCTTAATTGATTAATGATATTTAGATATGATTACTCTATCAATTGTTTATTGATCAATTGACGTTTTATTATTTTGATGCTTGTTAAGTTTATAGGTTGATCAATGTGTTTGATCAATTGTATTACCTTGATCAATGTTTTTGTTCATCTTATTACTCATCAATCATTCATGGTTGTCATCATAAAAAAAGAGAGATTATTGAGTTTAGTGGAATTATATGATATATGTTATTTATTTATATTTTGATGTGTCACTCATGCTTAATTAATGTTATTAATGTTTATTTATTTATATTATTCTTCAGTTAGTTGTTAATCAAGCATATGAGCTTTGTTTGATAGTTATTATTTGATTTATACTTATTATAGTAAGATTTTTAAATTTGAAGTTTGAATTATGTTAACAATTATGTAAATATCTTATTTTCCATCAAATATACATTTTTTAAAAAGGAATTGAGTGAGATCTTAGGTGATCTTGAAGAAGCATAAAAAGAATCATAAAGATTTAAAGTTGACAAAAATTTGAGATCAGTCAACCTAAATGATCGACCAAAGAGCTTAAGAAAAAAAGAATAGAAGCATAAAGAAACAAAGAATTTGGGTCAATTGACAAAACAAAAAAAGGTTTCAAGTTGCGAAGAGAAAAACTATAGAGATTTCAAATTGGTCAACTTGATCAACAGTTGTGATTAACTAAATGTAACTAAAAATGTTACAGAGAATTCAAGTTGGTTAACTTAATTAGTAACTATGGTCAAGCGAAGAGACTAAAATGTTGAAATTGCAGAAATTGAAAAAGTTATAAAAATTTCGGGCTAGTTGATCAATTTAAGTGGTGTAGTTGATCGATACCTTAAAATTAAAGTTTTCTATCTTTGAAATTGATTCTCTTTATAAAAATAAATCAATCTCTCTTCAATAGCTAATATTTTGTCTTTGTCTATAAGAAGTTAAAAAACTTTTTTGTAATAGATATAAGAAATAACTTAAAGACTTCAAAGGAACTATTCATTATATACATCGAGTAAAAATAAAAAAGTGATTAAAAGTGAGAAATCCTTTAAAAGAAAAGTTAAGATTGAGAAAAACCCAGAGTGCTCTAGAGAAAAATGAGAACATGAGTCTTTAAGTGTTGAAGAACTATTATATTCTTATGAAAACTTCACAGATGCTTTGTTGTTATCAAGATCAAGATAATTTAGTATAAAAGGTTATGTTTATCTTATAAAAGAAGAAAAAGTTAGTGAAATTAAATTCACAAGGGACAAACTTTGAGGAATATGATGAGAACTATAGAGATGATGACTGGAAAGTTCTAATGGATGCAAGAGGTCCAATAACACAAGCTAATGATGAGAACTGTAGAGATGATGACTATAAGGTTCCAATGGATGCAAGAGGTCCAATAACACAAGCTAGAGCTTCAGTCAATGCAAGAGATCCATTTCACATTCAAGAAGGCCTAATAACACGAGCTAGAGCCAAAATAATTAAAGAAGTACTAAATGGGCTGATTAAGGATATTCAGGTCAACCAAGAATTTTACAAGCTAATGATTAAAGACATATAAGAATTTTACTGTTATTTTATGTCAATAAAAAAAAAAGAATGAAGGTTTAACTTCTTATGTCCTGACTTTTGTGAGTTTAGTTCATTAAATTCACTTGTCTTGATATCCTTTTTCGGTTTTAATTACTTGTTCTCCAAATTGTTCAATTCTACACCAGTTATCATATTTTGTTCAGAATCAATACTCTTGATTTATGTTGTTTAGTTCTTGATAGAGCTGAAAGGGGAAATCTAAGTAGTAAAAGGCAAAAGGGAAAGTTCATATAAAAGAAAAGCCATTAAGAGTGTAAAAAAAAGGGAGTGTGACACTACTTTTGAGTGAAACATGTGAGGGAGTGTTCTGTGAGGTATCTTAATTATTATGTATAAAAGTAATATTATAACGTCTCAAGACAAAGATCCAGCTTAGGAGGGAGCTGGTGACATGTCCTTCATGATCAAAACTATGCAATAATAATTTGAGAGCATGAATACCAGATTTGATAATATGAGGGAGAGGATGGAGGAGCAAGCTAATACAATAGCAAAGTTACAAAGGAGACATAGGGAATGTGAGGCTCCTAAAGCAAGAAGGCAGTTGAGACATGCCTATGACCATAAGATGATGTAGACGATGATGAATTTGATGATCGAACTACTGTGGTTAGAACTCTTAACAATAGAAGGGATTGAAGAGAATTTGGAAGGCAAGACACCTATAACCATAATTTGGGCACTATTAAAATGACAATTCCTCCATTCTAAAGTAAGAATGATCCTGATGTATACCTAGAATGGGAGAAGAAGGTTGAATTGATTTTTGACTGCCACAACTATTCCCAGGAGAAAAAGGTAAAACTTGCTACAGTTGAATTTACAGATTATGCTATTATTTGGTGGGATAAACTTGTTTTGAATAGGAGAAGGAATCACGAGCGACCTATTGATACATGGGAGAAGATGAAGGCTATTATAAGGAGGAAGTTTGTTCCTAATCACTATTACAGGGAGTTGTACTGAAGGCTGCAACGGCTTACTCAGGGCACTAATAATATGGAGGATTACCACAAGAAGATGAAGATTATCATAATTAGGGCGAATGTAGAAGAAGATAGAGAGGCAACTATGGCTCAATATCTGCAAGAATTAATTGGAAAATAACAAATGTGGTTGAGTTGCAACATTATGTGGAATCAGAAGACATGGTGTACATGACAATGAAAGTTGAAAGGCAACTTAAATGAAAGGGTTCCACACAGTTTGTTCAGAATTTGATTTCTACCTCATCTCAGAAGCCAAATTAGAGTAAAAAGGACAAGATGACCAATTATAAGTCTAAAGTCAAGCTATCCAAGCAAAAAAAATGTGGGTTCTAGCAAGGAGTCAGGTAATTTTGAACCCCAACCAAGTAGAAATAGAGATGTTAAATTTTTTAAGTGTTTGGGCAGGGGCCACATTGCATCTCAATGTCCAAATAAGCATGCAATGATCTTGAGAAGTAATGGAGATGTGGAAACTGAAAGTGAATCAGATGATGATTTTGTGTCATCATCAAAGGCTGAAAGTGATGGAGAAGAGTATCCAGTTAATGGTGTAGCTCTTGTCACAAGGTGAGCGTTAAATGTGCAAGTAAAGGAAGAAAATGAGGTGCAACGAAATAACATTTTTCAGACAAGGTGTCTAATCAAAGATAAGGTATGTAATATGATTATTGATGGTGGGAATTGCAATAATGTTGCTAGCAAAACTATGGTTGAGAAGCTGAATTTACCTACTATGAAGCATCTCAGGCCATATAAACTTCAGTGGTTGAATGAGAGTGGTGAAGTCAAGGTGAATAAGTAAGTTCTTATATCATTTTCTATCAGAAGGTACCATGATGAAGTTTCATATGATGTTGTACCTATGCATGTAAGTCATATTCTATTAGGAAAACCATGGCAATTTGACAAGCGAGTTATACATGACAGCTTTAAGAATCGATATTCCTTTGTAATGAATGAAAAACCCATCACTCTTGTACCAGTATCACCTCAACAAGCTTATGAGGATTAATTAAAGATTAAAAATGTGAGTGAACAGAAAAAAGAGATTGATAAAAGAGAAAAGAGAGGCGAAAATGTGGGGACACAAGAAAAAGAGAAGAAAAGAGAAAGTTTCTATATAAAAGAAAGTGATGTCAAAAGAGCATTCTATACCAATCAGTTTATGATTCTATTTTTGTACAATGAGGCTTATTTTGACACTAACAAGTTTGACCATCTTTGCTTAGTGTTGTTGCTCTATTGCAGGAATTTGAAGATGTATTCCCTGACGATGTTTCAAGTGGATTGCCATTTGATAGAGGAATTGAGCATCAAATTGATTTCATCCCTAATAGGCCAGCATATAAGAGTAATCCTAAGGAGACAAAGGAGCTTCAAAGGCAGATTGAGGAGCTTATTTCCAAATGATATATGAGGGAAAGCATGAGTTCATGTGTTGTTCCAGTCATACTTGTACCCAAAAAGGATGAGACTTGGAGGATGTGCGTTGATTGTCGAGTAATCAACAAAATCATTATAAAGTATCGTCACCTCATACGTAGATTAGATGACATGTTGGATGAATTGCATGGTTCATGTGTCTTTTCTAAGATTGTTTTGAAAAGTGGATATCATTAAATTAGGATGAAAGAGGGAGATGAGTGGAAAATAACTTTCAAAACTAAGTATAATTTGTATGAATGACTTGTTATGTCATTTGGTCTCACCAATGCACTAAGTACTTTTATGCGACTAATGAATCATGTTTTGCATCCATTCATTGGTAAATTTGTAGTTGTGTATTTTGATAATATTTTGGTATATAGTAAAACTCTATAAGAGTATCTTGATCTTTTATACTCCATTGTAAGTGTTTTACGTTCTGAGAAAGTGTATGTTAACTTACATAAATGTTCCTTTTGTACTAATCAAATCACATTTCTTGGCTATATTGTTAGTGCTAAAGTTGTTGAGGTTGATAAGGAAAAAGTTAAGGCAATTTGTGATTGGCCTACACCTAAGTCAGTTAGTGATGTACGTAGCTTTCATGGACTAACTAGTTTCTATAAATGCTTTGTTAAGGACTTTAGCACCATTGTTGCACCATTTATAGAGCTTATAAAAAAGAACATGAGTTTTAGGTGGGGTACTGACCAAGACAAGACTTTTAATTACATCAAGGAAAAATTAAGTTTTGCACCCTTACTTGCTTTATCTAACTTTGTAAATACTTTTGAGATTGAGTGTGATGCTTCAGGTATTGGCATTGGAGCTGTTTTGATGCAGGAAAAGCGCCCAATTACTTATTTTAGTGAAAAGTTAAATGAAGCATGTCTTAATTATCCTACCTATAATAAAGAGTTATATACGTCAGTGCGAGTTTTAGAGACATAACAACATTACCTTTGGCCCAAGAAGTTTGTCATCCATATTAACCATGAATTTTTTAAGCACTTGAAAGGAAAAGGAATGTTGAACAAAAGACATATCAAGTGGATTGAACTTATTAAGACCTTTCCCTACATTATCAAATATAAACAAGGTAAGGAAAATGTAGTAGTTGATGCATTATCTCGTAGATATGCCCTTATATCTACAATTACTGCAAACTTATTAGGATTTGAACATATTAAAGATTTATATATCAATGATCCTGACTTTGCTAACGTGTATGGAGCATGTGAGACGTCAGCCTTTGAGAAGTTTTATAGGCATAAGGGTTTCTTATTTTAGGAAAATCGTTTATGCATGCCTATGAGCTCTTTGAGGGAGTTAGTTGTAAGAGAAACTTATGAGGGTGGTCTAATGGGTCATTTCGATGTTGGGAAAACCCTAGATGTCCTTAATGAACATGTCTTTTGACCACGCATGAAACGAGATATTGAGAGGATATGTGAGAAATGCATAACATGCAAATAGGCAAAATCTAGAGTTTTGCCCTATGGCTCGTATACCCCTTTGCCCATACCTAGCCATCCTTGGGTTGATAATTCCTAATGAACTTTGTACTAGGATTGTCACGAACAAAAAGGGGTAGAGATTTTGTATTTGTTGTTGTTGATAGATTTTAAAAAATGACACATTTCATCTTATGTCATAAAAATAATGATGCAAAGAATATGACTAACTTATTCTTTAGAGAAGTAGTACGTTTGTATGGTATGCCACGAAACATTGTTTCAGATCAAGATACAAAATTCTTAAGCTACTTCTGGAAGACTTTGTGAGGTAAGTTAGGTACTAAGCTATTGTTTTCAACTACTTGTTATCGACAAATTGATGGGCAAATTGAGGTGGTTAATCGAACTCTTTCTTCTCTTTTGTGTGCTATTATTTGAATAAATTTGAAAACATGAGAAGATTGTTTATCACATGTCGAGTTTGCATATAATAGGAGTGTTCATTCTGCTACTAGTTATTCTCCATTTGAAATTGTATATGGTTTTAATCCATTAACACCTTTGAATTTGGTACCTATACCTATCAATGAGTATACTAGCTTAAATGGTGAATGCAAGGTTGACATGATTAAAAAATTGCATGAAAAGGTGCGACAACAAATTGAAAAATGAACTGAGTAATACGCATCCTATGTCAACAAGGGATGAAAGAGAGTGGTGTTTGAACTTGTTGATTAGGTTTGGGTGCATATGCGCAAGGAACAGTTTCTAACTGAGAGACGTTCAAAGCTACAACCTAAAAGAGATGGTCCCTTTCAAGTTGTAGCATGAATTAATGACAATACTTATAAGTTGGACCTTCCTAGTGAGTATAATGTGAGTGTAACATTTAACATTATTAATTTTTCCCATTTTGATGTAGGTGATGATTCGAGGTCGAATCCTTTTAAGGAGAGGGGGAATGATGAGAAATATAGAGATGATGACTAAAAAGTTTCAATGGATGCAAGAGGTCTAATAGCATGAGCTAATGATGAGAACTGTAGAGATGATGGCTAGAAGGTTCCAATGGATGCAAAAGGTCCAATAACACAAGCTAGAGTTTCAGTGGATGCAAGAGGTCCATTTCACATTTTAGAAGGCCCAATAACACGAGCTAGAGCCAAAACAATTAAAGAAACACTAAATAGGCTGATTAAGGATATTCAGGCCAACCAAGTTTCAAATGATGTGAATTCAAATTTGACAAAGAGTAGAGGCTTGATTAATATGATTAGAGTACTTGATGACTCGTAATAAGTAATAGCATTCACTCCCAAATAGGAGTTTATTTTCTGTTGTGAAATTTTTTCATTGTTAGAAAATTTTCCAAATAAGGATTTTTCCTAAATAGAAATTTGTGCCTTTTTAGGATTGTTATCTTTATCTATAAATAGGAACCCCTTGTAAGCTCTGAAAGATATACAATTTTGAGTGAAATAGAAAGTAAGGGTTTTCTCCCTCGATTCTTTTCAAAACTAGAGAACTTATCAAGAGGTATTTCTTCTTGTGGCATTTCAATCGACTCATCACTCCCAATTCCTTTCTTTTCTAGAGTATGGCGTCCATATCCTTTTTAAATACCCTAAGTTTGTGTTCCTTCAAATGTTAGGTCTAGGGTTTGTGTTATTTAACTCTAGTTTACCTTTTCTAGTTTTTCTTTGATTTCTTATGTGCGTTAAGTCCTTAAGTCACATCTTTTTGGGGTTTTTCGCATCAGAATATATGTAAGTTCTTAATTTTAGTCAAACCATTATAAATTAATGTGCATTTTCTCTTCCTTTATCTTATTTATTTTCAATTGATTATATTGTTTGTTTGATTACTTGTTATTCATTATCTTATTATGTTTCTTTAAATTTAAGAATAAAAATGAGTTAAGTGGCCAAACCAAAAAAAATTAGTTCACTCCTTTTGAAATTGCTCTAAGAACCAAATTTAGTATGTTCTTACCATTAAAGAGTTAGTTTTTTTGTTACAGCCATCAATCATAAGTAAGATGTTAACCTATCTTGATGGGAAAACTTTTGTGACTAACCATTTTTTCTGGCACACTGCGACAATACCAAAATGAATGAATAAGTATGTAATAATTAAAACTAAATAGTTGTATTTTAAACTTTTGCACGTGTATAAGTAATATAAAGTTTATCATTTATGAATATAACACTCACCATAATTGTTCTATATTCTCCTTCCTTTATTTTTGTAGCCATCTACTATAGGTGGGTATAGGTGCTACAAGTCATGGAAGCATGAGATGACAATAAGATTTCATATAAATACCTTGAAGTAGTGCATAAATTTCTATTTTTAAGTCATATAGTTAAAAAAAAAAAAAAGGAGGATGAACATATTTTGAACTATTATGATCAATGAGCCCCATAATATATAGTTATTACTTATATTAAATATTTTTGCTTTGTGGTTACCGAAGCATATCCATGTATATGAAGATATTGTAAAGTCAATCAATGACCTTGAGAATTGATAATGTGTTATAACTAGATAGCAGTTGGTTTAGAGTGGGTATGGTGCTATCAAATTAGATATATACATAATCATATATAGCTAAGGTTAATTAATAAATTTGTTCACCCAATTATACAATATGTATTTTTTGGTCAAAATTGCCAGGTATTTTAAAGGCATAAAAGTTGCATGTCGATGAAAGGAATGATAATAATTGTTCAATTAACTAACTTGTAGCATAATCATTCTCTTTTTCTCTCGTGCACGCTCTCTTCTATTTGGTTCTCTTATATTTTTCTATTTCTCTTTGGATAAATTATTTTATCATTTTTCCTAAAATTTAATGGAATGTGTGTACCAACCAATAGTTTTATTCTATCTTATGCTTATATAACAACTTAATTAATAAAAAATTTAGTTCTTGACTTCAACCCTCGTTACAATTCTTTTTTCTTTTCAAGGTTGCAAACTATCTTGCTGCAATCTATTAATGAAAACTTATTAATTTTTCTTTTCACTTTGTGATATGATGTTTTATGTTGCACTGCAATTTTTAATTTTACAGTGTTTATGTTAGCAATTTTGCATTTATACTAAGTTGTTAAGAAATTTTTTGCAACAACAACTTTATATTCTCTTATACTAGCTAGTGGCCAGGTAACTATTCTTGAAGGTATTGAATAAAGATAATACACATGCTAACCAAAACACAGAACCAAGTGATGCACTGTTCGTTAAAGAATGTCAAAAAAAATCAATGTGATTGTTTTTTAACTCTAACGCCCTATACTTAGTTTTATAATCCTATCTTATAAATTGGTTTAAGGTTGACAATCATCACTTGTTAGTATTTGGATATAAAAATAAAACTAGGATTAAGATGAATGCAAAAAACAAGGGTCCAAAGTTAGCTAAACTTTACCTCAAAAGACCCAAAGACTATTTGCTACATTAATCTTAAAGTTTGATATCTATCCTTAACTTCTTCACTTTTATGGTGAATGTTCATATAAAAAAGAGATGTCTGAGAGAAGAGACATTGCAAGAAATAAAGGTTATATTAATGGACTATCACCACTCCTAGAGAGGGAAAAACCACTCTATAAAGTCAAATGTAGTGATAATTAGTTCGCTAAATTTATGAGTGTTGTAATAGATCTTATGCAATTGTTTCCTTAACTTATAACAACATATATAAAACCTCTACATAAATGTGTTTTTTAAGTATTAGTTTTAAATGATTATTGTAACGCTTTTTATATTACTAATGCAGTAATTATGAAATGTATATATGTTGGTTAGTTATTTTAGAAAACACTTTGTTATTTGTTTAGGTAGCAATTTTTCTACATTTAGTCATGGTCATCGAAGAAATAGATAACGGTTCTTTATATAATGTGTAGCAGTTTCATAATAGATGAAATGAAACAAAATAAAATAAAATAATATTAAATACCAGTACCATTTTTGGAAAATGTACCAAATCATAGTTAGATAAACCACAAATCAATACAACATATATAACAATTGTATATATTAGTGTGTGATTTTGTGATTTGCTTATCTTTTATTCTTAAATCCTAGTAAACTCTTTCTAATTATAGTATTCATTTTTATTTGCTTTTGTATATTGTTTATATTGGTTTTTGTAACTACCTGTATTCATATTACAATAATAATGAGAAGTCAAAGGAAAATTATAACTTAAAAGAAAATATTTGATAAAAAATGTAAAAACATAATATTAAACCTTTAATTCTTTAGAATTTCAATATTTTAACAGATGTTTAAATTGATGTAAAGGTATACGAGGTAAACGATTTCTTAATCTTTCTCCATTAGTCTGGTACTTTTTATAGTGTTATCTCTTTAACCTATACTTATAAACTCTTCAACTTACTCTAATTGTAGTCATCACCCATTTTTTCCTTCTTCAGGAACCAAATATTTAACTTATAATCATTTAAAATACAAAAAAGGATGAATGTAAAGAAGACATTTCTTAGATATAAGAAAGAAAATTTCCAATATGCATTACCTGTACAAGCTAGCATTCTTTTATTTCCAGGATCCATAACATATTAAGTCTTTACATATATTGACATCAATCTAACATTCTTAGCCAATGTACTAAGAAAATTGCTAAACTCACATGGAGTTTGCTTATATGGGCTTGTTGAATTTTGACATTTAAGAAAATGGGCTTTTTCTCGTCTTCACATCCTGCATGTATTGCAATTATTGTTGTTGGTCCTCTTTTTCTCTTTTGCATTAAAATAATATTAGTAAAGATATATAAATATTCAATATAAAAATAAAGATTTCAATGAATTATATAACTAAAAGATGCATCTTTTGATTACCTCGGATATTTCTTTCTTTTATTACTTACTGTTATCTCGACCCTTCCTCCGTGGAAGGTTGAGTTTCCATTTGACCACAAGTTGTCCCTCTTAATTATTGATTATCATAATTTGTGTCTATTTGATATTGCTACCTGCTTACACCAACAGTATTTATTGTTGGTTGTCCACATCCTTCTGCAATTATCTCAATCGATTATGACTCACTACTTGAAATAGAAATACTCAATCTCACAATATTTGGCTACCTAGTTTGCATATCTTCTTGTGTTAATGTTTGTTATCTTAAAATACTCAAAAAGGAAGTTGTCATCTCTTTTGCATTAAACACAACCTTTTTCTTCAAATAAATTGTTTCTTCATGGCTAATGACTATCAAAAGTTATAACAACAATTATGTTTTCTTTATACTATTCACACATTACGCACATCATATTTCGCTGAATTAATGCCTAAATCACAAATAAGTAACGCAACTACAACAAAAGAAGAACCACCAGACACTAACATTTGAAATGTATACAAGATAACATCTCAAAGAACAACACATAATAGAATAGATAGATAGACATTTTAAGTCTTGTTTAAGCTTATGTATGTGAAAGTAGACAATAAATAAACATAGTCAATTCAATAATATTTCAAATGAAGTTAAGACAGAATATCATCGTAAACTCAAAATGACAACACTTAATTAACTTATAACCATATATATACCTAAAACATAAGCATAATGAGGTCAACGAGACAATATAAATAATAAAAGCAGAATTGGTACACATTGCCTAGATTGTCGCATATGCCATAGAAAAAAAAAACAAAAAACAAGACACTGTAATGTTTCTAGTTTTTAAATATAAGCAAAAAGTAGCCTTTAAAATTAACGTATGGATTAAAAGACAACCAAATTAAAAGTGATCTTAACTCAGCATGTCAATCAAATTAAAAATGTATAAATCAAAGTTAAAGATATGTCAATACTAATTATAGTCATTCTTCATTTATCAAGTATTACAAGAATGTTCGACTAAAAGACAAGTTCAAATTTACAATCCTCAATAACTAAATTGACCACCACCAGAAAAAAGAAATTTTATTAAACAATAAAGTTCATACTTAATTATTATGTCAATTGTTAGGGTAAGAAATGGAAAGATTTAACATATGTCAAAAACTATGTTCAAATAAAAACCCTAAAATTGATAGAAAATTCAAATCAATAATGTTCAATAATCAGATTTTGCCCTTTTGAAACTATTACCAAATTTCTCATACACCAAAGTAAGCCTTTGATAGTTTTATACTAATGGAAGTCGAAGTACTAAAGAATCACAATGGCGGAATTAGGAATTTGGAAGAGGAAGATGTTGAAATACACCAAAGGCAACAAGAGATTTAAAAGAAGAAGAAGAAGAAGATGCAGAAATGCAAAGAAGCCGAGGGATTTGGATAATACAACAAATAGGAGATGGGAAAGCACAATAACAACAATAAGGGTTTTGGAGCTAGTTATAGTACTTAACCATCTTTTTTTTTTTTTTTTTTTTTGTAAAATTTGGAAGCATATGACAAAAGAAAAAAAATTATTTTTAAACTACTGCTAAATATTGGTTTACAAATCATTGTTGGGAAATTTTAACAACACTACCTTTTTCCAATAGAAGGCAACAATTCCAAACTGATGCATTAAAACTTTACTGTGTGTGTAAGAAGTCGTTGTATATCTCATTCAAAACTACTACCTTTAAACATATATGACATCGGTTTGAAACTATTGCCAACAAATCACTATCTTAGTGTTTTATATTAAAGATTTTAAATTGCCACAAAAAAATTATTGCTTTAAGTGATTTTCAATGTAACAAGAATCATTCTCATTATGCTTGAAAATTTAAGATGTGACGAAAGGGTCAAAAAAAATCAGGGGACAGTGCCTAATTTACTCTCTCTCTCTCTCTCTTTCTCTCTCTCTCTCAAACATGCTCATAATACCAAATTTACATTACCAGTTGGCTGTTTCCATATAAATATATGCTTAAATTAATGCATTGCGCCATTTTAAGTAATATAATTAGTATACAAGTATAGTTGCCAACAGTCTCTATGCACAAATATTGACTAGGCAAATTATGTATGTAGTTACCCTGAGAGCTCCAATCGATGCCAATAAGTTATGTAAATGTAATAAGAAAGAATTCGATGATTGAATGGAAAAGGTATGTCTGTATAATAGTACAAGCAAAATACAGATTGCTACTGGATGACCAAAGACAAAAAGAAAGATGAATGAGAAATCGAAAACCATGGAAGCATAAGGCTTTGGAGAAGACATTTAAAGGGGATTTTGTTTAGTTGCTGCCTCACGTAATTTAAGCCAAGATAGAGATTTGTTAAGATTATGCTTTGAATTAGTCACGCTGTAATATTCTACACTGAGTAAATGTGGATCTCCATTTTTTATTTTTCTTATTTTCTTTTTATTTTTTTCATTTTTTGGTAATTGTGGATCTTAAATGCTAACAACTATTTCTTGGTAAGTAATCAGATTAATTTCTTTTTATTAATATAAAAATGAATGCCTCACGTGATTTTATCCTGAAAATATATATATATATATATATATATATATATATATATAATTTTTTAACCAATCAAATTAAGATTAAAATAATACATTAAAATTAAATCCGTACATCTCCGAAACAGAGTGGCCCGACCCGGCCCAGCCCAAAGTTGAAAAAAAAAAAAAAAAAGGTTGGAAAAAAAGGCATTGGCAAGCGACGCCGTGAGACCTTTCCCTGTACCCAAAATCAGAAGCCCCTCTTCACATAGCCACTTAGTAACCGGCATGAACCAAGTCGCCTGCTCTCCCATCCGCCGTCCGTCGAGACGCTATCTCCACCCTTCTTGTCGAGCCGACCGCCGCCGCCGCCACGGTAGTTTATTGGTGTTTCATCTTCTTTAGGCGTCGCATCTTACACACCTAATTCACTAATCTCACTTCCACGCCAAACCTCAACCGCTTCTTTCCCTAAAAATTTAAACGCTCAATAGCCATAGCCTCCGCGCTAAGAGAGTCACTCAAATCGGCCGCTTGCACAGACTGACTGCACTCAAGAGCTCGTCCAGTACGCATAAAGAATTCCGCCCCCCCCGCCCACAAAAAAAAAAAAAAAAACACAAAACCTTTGGCGGCCGTTTGTTTCCACCAGCGTCAGCAACTCACAGCTACTTAGCCACTATTTCGAAATCTTTAAATTCCGAGGAGACCCAGAAAGTAGTGCCTCTCACTCAAGGTATCAAACGCCTGCCCAAACATCCAGCCGAAATAGTGTGGAGGGAAATAGCTTAAAAGTTTTTCATTGCGTGGCTTGTCTCCGGAAGGCCTCGATCGCCATCTGTTGTCGATTGGAGACTCCCTTTTTGGGCTTTGGCACGGCGGCTTGTGGGTAAGGTCTCTGACCTCTCTTTTTTAAGTTATCATTTCAAAATTCCCTGTTATCGAGTGCATACTACCTGTTCTTGTGCACTGATATTCACAAGTGAATTGGGTTTGAATTCAGCTTTCCGCTGCATAATGAATTTCTTACAGGTTCCCATTATTGCACAAGAGTATCGTTCTTTGTATGCCTTTTCGATATAGTTTATTGAACTAGTTATAAAACGTAATCTTTGATTGTTGTCCCCACATCGTGCATGCTATAAGTTTAATTTTCTCAAATGTGATGGAAGTTCTCAGATTTTATGAAATTTCATCATTAAGAATGGGCAGGCACATCTTTGATATTTTTCTGGTTCTGTAAAAGAAGAAAAAAAAATGTCAAATACCAAGAATTCTGTCAGTTCAGTTTTTACTGTTCCCTCTAGAATCATAAAATCAGTTTCTTGTGGTTTCATATTGCTGTTGTCTAGTGGGAGATTTAAGATGATAAGGAATAGCATACATTTCAGTTGTGATTCTTCTTGTAATGGATGCATTATGTCTGGTTTCAGACTTTACAAAATGAGAAATGGGATATATTGGGTTTCATAGACAAATTACAAAAGGAGATTTTGATGTTTTCCATCAAAAGTAGTGGTCTTTTTTTTTTTAAAAAAAAAAGAAAAGAAGAAGAAAATTATAGGTAAATACAGATTAAAAATTACCTGATAAGGGTTGTTCAATTAAGCTTAAACCAGATTTCATACTCTTAATTTCATTGAAATTTATATTTCCTTTGCTGAATGGATTGTAATTATAGATTTCACATAAGAATTTTTGAAGTTGGAAGGTAGAGCTGTGTTTCAGTTTTTGATGGTACATTATGGTTCATGGGAAATTCTTTGCCTTGTTAATCAAAGTTGTTTAAATGGCATCTGATTCTTAATAAAATCAGTTTTGGAAAGGAGTTGTTGAAGTATGATATTTTGTCTTGAACAAGGATATGCTATCTAGTTTTGCAAAAAATTTAAGGAACGAGTTGTAATTATTGTTGTTGTTGATGGTTTGTAGGCTGTGGTTCAACTTTTTACAGATATTTTATTTATAAGGCTTTATGGCTAAAGAAGCCTTTTGATTTTGGACACCTTTTCATTTCTTGAGCTAAGCTAGTGGCATAAGTTGAAAGGACTATTTACTCATTACATCTGGTCATGTTCAAGTTTTTAAATTGATGTGATCTTGAACTTATAACCTAAATGTCCTATTTTTAATCTGTGAAAGCATGTTTTTGTGCATGTTTGTAACATTAATGTTGGTCTTAAACCTGAATTCCAGTTAAGCATTCCTGAACCATATCATGACTGACTTGCTGGTGTGGCTATGTAGCTTTAATCCTTTTGCCTTTATAATTATAATTCCTTTTGCCTTTATAATTATAATTCCTTTGACATTTCACTTTTCTGTGCGAGCGAGTGTGGGCAGTTTAGGCTTTGTTTGATATTTGGGTCTATTTGTTCAGAATTTTAACTTCATTTTCCAATGTGCTAAAGGAAACTTATTTGCCTGAAACATTTTTGAGTTTCAATCATCCTAGTCCTAGTCTAGTGATGTTAGATTTCTCTGAGAGGAACAGTCATTGAAGGGCCTTCAAACTTCTTAAAGTTGTCTATTGGTCATGCTTCAAAAAAGCTAATAGGTTTTTTGTGATTATTTCATATATATTTTTTCCTCTTTTGCTAATGCAAATTTGTGTCATTTGTCAGGCTAACATGATTTTCTTCTAGGAATTCACCAATAATGGAAATTTAATTATGTCTTGGTTTATCTCAAATTTATAAATCTGCTTAAAGCCTAGAAGTACGATGAAAATGTGCAATGACGTGTGAGTAATTAAATTTGAGCTTAAATTTCAAGGACAATCTTATGTTGGTGTGGATATTGTTAAGAGTTAAATAGATGATCCATTTTAGGATATCACTCAACAATGTAAGCTTTTGGGTGAAATGATATTATGAGATCTTTCATGATCAAGAAATTATGAGTTTGAATCACATTTTCCTCACATTTAATTGTAAATTTTTTGGAGCCCAAGAGAGTCTTTATTATTCACACTTCTAGCCCAAAAGAGTTGGGTTTTCACATGAGAGGGCGTATTTAAGTTTAATAAATGATTTATTCTAGGGTCTCACTTGATAGTTTAAGTTTTTGGGTGGAACAGTTTCATGATAGATCCAAATAGTTTGTATATTGATCCAAATGAAAAAGAAGAAAATTTCAAAGGTCTCCTTGGTCCTATTTGATAAGGAAAAACAGGAAACACATAACAATACATGCAATTTTTATGTGCTACTAAGTTGAATTAGAGAAGATTGCCATGGGTGTACAAAATTATGCATGTACTTAACTATGTATGTTAATATTTGTACTTTTAAACTGCTAATGGTATTCTGGACGAATTACCATAAATAATGTTTTTCTGTCCAAAAAGCATCTCACATGTTAACCGCTTCACATTTGTTAATATTATAAATATAAATGCATTAGGGAGGTCCATGTGAGGAATAAGAATATCTCTAAATTGCACATGGCTGATTGACTAATTTGATCCTGTTTACTAGAACAATCAGCATGATTTTAATGGAGCCTAGCATATTTCAATGCTGTCACTATCCACCTTTCCTCCCTGATTATACTTTTACTAGCTGGAATGGAAGATGCTTAGTAGGATTGACTTCCAACTTCTCTACATGTGGGACATACTTCATGTAGGGAAACAATATCCTTTTGTGTAGTTGTCCTCCATCCCATCATCTCTCAATGTAAGCTGTTCCTAGAATGTGGAAATTGGAGTACTGTTGAGTTTGATGAATATTTTTGTGCAACTAACTTATTAGAATCAGGATGGACCAAATTTCTATTGGGTATATTTGGTATCATCAAGATTTATGAATATTTTCACTTTTTCCTTCCCTCAGGTTCTACTGCATTTGACTGAGAGAAAGCAGTGTTACTTTTGTGCAATGAGTGGGAATGGCAGAAAACGTGATTCTAAGTGGGATTTGAAGGAAGAGTCCCGAAATTCATTTGAAAATTTACAAGACCATGCTTGGATTGGGAAATCAGGCACATCTTTTCATGACAAGGAATCACGCCATGGCTGGGCTTCTACTGACTCTGCTGTTGATCACCCCAAGTGCTCCTCTGTGGAAACTTTGTCTGGTAGAAGAAACTTTCATAGGGATGATGGCATTGATGAAGGCCATAACAGATCTTTGAAAGCAATGACTAAATGGGATGAAAATGAGAGCTATGGAATGAGAATGTCTCCTGGTCTGGATGATTGGAGACAGCAAATCCCTCGCCACTCTCCCAAAAATGAATGGAAAAGATCGAGAAGGTTTGATCAACCAGTTAGCATATTTTACTCTTTGTGATATTGCAACTTTCCTCTTTGTGATCCAGTTCTTGGTTGTGTGGGTAGTCATGTGTGATACTCTTGTATTATAACCCTTCTTCTAGATGTACAATGCTTCCCCCGAATCTTTCAATTCTTGATTTGACTTAAAGTTGTTCTGGTTTTTTGCAGCCTCTGCTGTTTAGTATACTGCCCATTTACAAGTGTAACTATAGTTGTCTACCCCCACTTTTGAATAAGACTTGTTACTTGTCAGACTGGAGAAAAAAAAAGTAAAAAGTGTGCAAGTTATTGTTGCATCACTTAAAGTTAACTTTATATCAGATACAGCAGAGGCATTATTTTGTTTTGTTGATGTATTATCTGGTTTCTGGTTGCTTTGCAGAACTAGGAGCCCTAGCCGGAGCAGGAGCAGGAGTCCAGTCCATGGATTTAGTCGAGATTCTGGAGCATATGACAGAAGTAGAAGCAGATCGAGCTTATCAGATCAATTATGTAAGGATTTTTCCATTGGGAGATGCAGGAGAGGCAGTCATTGTGAGTTTCTTCACCAGCGTCATGAGGATAGTTGGGAAAGACACAGAAAACCTGTAACTTCAAGGTATTCCAGCCCCCCTGATGCCAGGGATTACTCTGCAGGGGGTGGAAGACAAGTTGATTGTTGTAATGATTTCCTCAAGGGCAACTGTAGGAGGGGTGCTTCCTGCAGGTTTCCCCATGATGGTGCCCCCAATATATCTGGCATATGGCACAGAAATGGGGTGGTCAGAGAGAGAGACAGTGACAGAAGGCACAGAGATGCATCTCCTGACAGGCGCAGTGAGCGTGAAACCCGCAGAGCAGCTGATATTCCCTGCAAATTTTTTGCTGCAGGTAATTGTCGAAATGGAAAATACTGCAGGTTTTCTCATCAAGTCGAGACACGTGCAAGCCCCGACAGGTCACGGAATGATAGGTGGTTTCTGGGCAGAGATTCAGACGATGTGGCAAAACCATGGAATGGCCCAAAATGGAGTGATACAGCCACTTCTTCACGTGCTACAGAGATAGGTGATTATAAAAGTGAAAGAATGAGTGCCTCTGATCCAAGGTTTGATACATGGTCTATGGAGGATAGAAGGGGCCACAATCCAGATGAAAACAAGAGAATAATTGATCATAAAACAGTTGAGAATGACAAAAAGGACACCATTCAGTGGAAGATGGATAAAGCTGGTGATAGCATGCGTCCTCCTGAACAAAGAGCTGCAGACAATTGGCTTGGTGACATGGAAATGTCTCCTGAATGGAATCCTGGGTTGCAACCTTCAAACCATATTGACAAAGGACAGGATGCTTCTTTAGGTACTTCTGAAGCAGGAGTAATTCAAGATGCTTCTGGTGGAGTGCTTGATGCTGTTGCAGTTGTATCAAGGATCCATGAAGAATCTTTTCGTCAGCATGACTACAATTCAAGGGAGGCTGATGCTGTTGTCTTCCCACACAATGACAGAGTTGTGACCGGAAAAACTGTTAGTCATATAGATGTTTCTGCCAATTCCCTTGCATCACAAATCTTTAACCAAAATGGCCCAAGTTCCAATGCCTTACCTCTTCCAAACTTGAAGGTTATTGGACTAAGTCAGGTAACAGAGTCTGCTAGCTTGCCAAGAGTTGGAAATATGGTCAATGCTGCACACCAGTCAATACTTCAGAATGAAGGGGCTAACAAGCCAGATGCTGGGGGAGCTAATGTTGACAATTTGAGTTCTGGAATTCCAATGGGTCCAAACACGGTAAGTGGTGAGAAGCTGGCTCAACTTGCCACTGACATTCAGGCCTCTCTGGTTCAGTTACTAGCAAATAAACAGCAGCTTCCTGAACATTTTTCTGCTCATAGTTCCCAAAATGGTGCAGATGTACCTTCCCTGTCTGCTGCTGGGGCGTGTGTTAAACCAGAATCTGCAGCAATGGTTCAGCCAAGTCTGGCTATTGGACCCCAGAAGCAGTATGATCCCATCTGTGATAGCATTGAGCCTGAGAGAATTATTCCCATTGGACAAAACAGCATTGGTGATGGAAAGCAAGAAATGCCGTCGAAAAACTTGCCCACTCCGTCTTCTTCTGGTGCACTAAATGATGGTGATAATAATGTGCTCTGCAATTCAGGAGAACCTCACAATGAGGGTTACCCACCAAATTTGCAGGAACAAGATACAAAATCAGAAGTTGTGAAGGAAAGCAATGGGGTGGCTGTAAGGGAGAGCGCAAAAGTAGAAAAGGAGTTTAGGAATGCACAAGAGAATGATCCCTTAGATAAAATTGATGGAGATGGAAAGCCAGATGAGAGCAAGAAAAGCAAGGATGTGAAGGGGATTCGTGCCTTCAAGTTTGCACTCGTTGAGTTTGTTAAGGAGGTTTTGAAACCTAAGTGGAAGGCAGGTCAAATGAGCAAAGATGCTTACAAAAATATAGTGAAGAAAGTGGTTGACAAAGTTACTGGCACAATGCAGGGTTCTAATGTTCCTCAAACACAAGAGAAAATAGAACAATACCTGTCTTTCGCAAAGCCAAAGCTGACAAAACTTGTACAGGTCAGAATGGATGAACTATTTCCCATCATTTTTGATTGAAAAGAAAATGAGAAGATTTAATATCCAGTCTTTTGCTTCAAATTCACCTTCCTTGTTAAGTACAAAGTGTTTCATGTTTGCTTGTCCTTGCTAGCCATGTTATTGTTTCTTTGTTTATTTATTTGTCTACTTCTCAATGTTTGTTGCAGGCATATGTGGACAAACTTCAGAAGGACAAATGAAACATGAACCTCCAATTTATATTGTTATACTGAACAAGCTCATAATTTACTGTGAGTTTATTATGCTAATGCAGTTTTTAGAACGGTATATGCTGTTTTCGTCCTGTTTGACTTGGTTGTTTGACTCAAGGGTAAGCTAACCTACCAGTTCCAACTTCTAGATTCTAATGCAGCTTTTTGTTTGGGAATTTCTGTTTGCCATCTTTACCCCATCTAATTGTTGGTATAGGCTCCAGGAGAGAGGTGATACATTCCTCAAATGCCCTCGATTCTTTTGAATATCCTTTGTGACATGGTGCATTCTGAGAGTATACAGATTGCCTTTGTTCATTTTGATGTCCGAGGATTAGAATCTTTGATGTTCTGAAGGAGCTAGGCATTCGATCTTGGTTGTCCATAGACTTGATTTTTCTACCGAGTTCTAGAGCTGGCTGTTTCAGCATTCATCCCTTTATTTTCCGTCAATGCATTTATGGCTAGCAATGCCTCAGGGAAGTTGTTGGTTTTTCTCGAGAGCCGTGATTTGACCCCTCCATTTCCCTTGCACCCTTTTTACGGCCATCAAAGTATGTTTCTCAAAGTTGTTGGTCAATAATCATTAAATATTATTTTTAAAATCTATTACTCCTCCTTGAGACAGAGCACGCATTTCAAATAAAAATATTAATGGCAACAGATAACATTAAGAATCTCGTGACAAAGAAATGTAACTAATTATGTTTCTCAAAGTTTTGTCAATTAAGGATTGTACTTACAGTGAACAACATATAGCAAAAGATACTCTTAGCCTCGACTTCATAACAATTACCGAGAGCCATTTCTACGTAATTGCATTTTTCCCTCTCTCTCTCTCTCTCTCTCTCTCTGGCTGATGTAATAACTTATTTTTTTAATTTTATTAAATAATTTTTTAATTTTAAAATTATCTATTTTATTTACTAATAATTATTTATCTTTCTCTAACCTATTTTAAAATTTTTAAGTAATATGATAATATTTTGATCGCATAAAAAATTTATTAAAATAATAACTAAATAAGTAGAGACAATAAAACATAAATTAAGAATATTATTTATAAGTGCAAAGTTACAAATTTGAGTAACTTTGGAATCGGTATAACATAAACAATTACATTTGATTGCTTGTGTCATTTTTTGTGGTCGAATAATTCTCTCTCTGTTTTTTTTTTTTTTTTTTGTTAATTCTCTTTTGAAAAGCTAAGATTCCTTAGCCAATACCTCTATTTGAGATGGTCGGGCCCATAGTCCAAATCTTCGTTATCAAAGTAGGTCTTATTCTCTGTTTTGTCTCCTCTTCTTTGAAAATTTGAGATAATTCTTCGCTTTTTAACTTTTTCTTGTAATCATTTGGGGACAGGTTGGGTGCAAGACCTACCTGAATTCTACTTTTGGTTGCAAAGAAAAGTCACCATAAACTGAATTTTTTCTTGCAGATGATGATTTGTAATAATCTGAAATTGCTTGAAGATCTATCCTGTTCAATTGGAACACCCTTCCACTATTTGATACTCACTTGTCTTGCTAACATAGGAGGATAGGATCTCTTTCTTCAGTGACATAATTCCAGCTTAAGATTGAGGCATTTAAAGGCGATTGAAAATAAACAAGCTAGATGAAAGGAAGTCTGCCACTGTGTTACATAAGTGGTACAACCAACCAACACTTGCTTTGAGAATATTCTTTGATTTACGCCAAAATTTCTCCACCATTCGTGGAATCGTTTTGGAAATTTAGTATTAATATTTAGTTAAAAATGAATAAATCAAGAATGATTCTAATTTATTAGGTATAACACATTTTTACAATCAACAATGTAATCATGATACGCATAAGTTGGTGGAATAAATTCCTGAGAAAAGCGATGGTACTCATAAGCTGTAGCTTCATTTTCTTTGGCATTAGTTATTCTACTCCAATCTTTCAAGGTCAAAATATTATTAATCTTGATTATTGAATAAGCAATGGAACCCAAATCTTTTTAAGTCTCTGGTATGAATTATCTCTACGTGATTTACGTTTACAAGTCAATACTTGTAGAAACACCAATTCTTGCTCTTTTCTTCCCTTAAAATATGGGAATTGGGAGAAGAAACTCTAAGAAGACTGTGTTTAAAGCCTGGAAGTTGGTCGGATGGGTTTTGCTTTCTTTTAAGGATACATACATAAAGGTTTAACAAAATATTTTGTATGAGGAGATTGATATGGTTGAGTTTGAGTGATGGGGGGGAAAAAGGATGATGAAAATGCACCATGAGTAACTTTTGGTTTAATAAGTAAAGATTGATATCTAGGAGATTTAGTTCTTGAAAGTCTAGTGGCGACTATTGGTGGAGATGATCAAAGCCTTAGTTGTGATGCCTTTTGCTGACTTTTTGGAGAAAGATTCTCAAGTAACATCAGTAACTTTTTGGAGAAAGATTCCCAAGTAACATAAGTAGTAGTAAAAACTCCAAGTGGCATTTGAGCCAACATTGAATATCAATTAATAACAGATTCTTTCACTATGAAAGATTCTTTCATAACTTTCTTGCCTCAACTCATTTTGTACCTTTGAGAAATTCTCTAGAAAGAAAATTAGTTAAATTATTAAAATCTCATTTTATGTATTTAATATTAAAATTAAATGTTAGTCATTTGGCAAAAATATGCTTGAAAATCAAATTTTTAATATATTTTTTTAAAATAAACTTGTTAGATAATCAATTCAAAGTAAAAAAAAAATTGTTTAAGACATCATCTGAAAAATCATGATTAAAACTACTTTTTTAACAGTTGAATAATTTATTTGGGAGGTACCCAAATGGTTTGTTACTACAGATTCCTTGTTATTAACCTTTTGTTTTAGGATTTTCCCGTATCCTACACATGAGGCATCTTTTTCTATTATTAAAAAGCCATTATTATCAAATATTCCTAAGCAAACTAAAGCTTTTATTTTTAAAACTGTTTTTGTCATCCTTTTGTTCAAGATAATTTTTTCTAAGTCTTTTATATAAAGGAAGATATATAATTTTCAAATTATTTGAAATATAATTTAAAGATCCTAAAATTTTTGTAATTGAGTTTTATCTTTATTTCATTTAAAAATTTGCTAGCAAATTCTATTGAGTTGTCTGTAGTAATAATAGTTTCTTGATAAATATTATATCATAGAAATCTTATTTTAATTTTAAATAATTTCAATTTTTAGTAGAAACAAATAATCCATTAGTTTTAACAATATTAAAAAACTTTTGCACATGTGTAAAATGCCCTTTAATAGATTTTGAAAATACTATGACATCTTTTATATAAATAATTACAATTTTGTATAAGAATTAAATATTTCATTTATAATATTTTAAAATTTAGAAAATATATTTTTAAAATTAAAAGACATAATATTCTATTCATAATGTTCAATCAAAATAGTAAAAGTCATTTTATATTTACCTTTCTTATTTATTTAAATATGTCAAAATCTTGATTTCATATCAAAGTTATAGGTAATGAATATCTAATGCATTTAAGAAATTTATTTAAATATTTATAATTTATTATTATTATTGAAGTATCCCTCTTATCATAAATAATTAAAGTGTGTCATTCACAGTTAATAAAATATTCAACTACAGCTACTCCTACATAAAGGACAAGATATTGCAATACGGCTAGAAAATCTAAAGGTTCAACTACCACAATCACAATAGTGTACTTAATTACCTTTCTTTTCTTATACAAAACAAGACCATGAAGATTTGCTTGGTTTAATGATAACTTTGCTTAACAAATCATTTATTTTCATTTTATAATATTCTAATAATTCTTTAGTGAGAATATTTTTCCCATAAAATATTTTATATAAGGTAATTTTATAACATATCATTTTCTATTTCAAGATGCTATTGATACATTAGCTAGACTTCATCTTCAAATTGTTTATAAAATTTATTAATAATTCTTGGTTTTCTTTATTTTATATCTTTTCTTTCATTCTTTTATAATTTATTTTTTATTCAAAGAATGTAAATGTTTTTTTTTTCGCATTAACATTAATTGTTTGAATATAGATTTTTAATGTATTGATTTTAGTCAACTTAAATTTAGAAAAAAATTCAAAATATATTTCATTATTAGCTATATTAGTAATTATTTGTTGAAAATTAACTTTAACATGAAAATTTGTGTTAAAAATAGAGTGTTTAGTACTAATGATTGACTTAAATCTTTTGTTAATATAAAAGTATTTTTAAAATATATTCTTTTCTTATATGCATGTACAACAAAAAATTTATAATTTATTTTCAACTTTTCATCATTAAAACTACTTAAAGTTTATTTAGTTTTCTCATAATATTTATTAAAAATAAATCTCTTGTGTATACGATTTTTATCAACTCTTAAGTCTATTAAAGCTATTGAAGTCATATAATATTCAATATTTATTACTACATTTATTTTTTATATATTATTTATAAAATTCTATTTAATTAATAGCATTTAAAAAAATTACGTATAAAGTATTTTTATTTAAATTTCTTAAAAGTAAGTATTCTAAATTTATTTCAGGCTCATTAATCTCTAATTTTTATTTTATTAGGTTTATTTTTTTCTTTAATATTTAAATTTCAAACTTTTGAATTTTAATTTCTTATTATAAATCTTTAATTAAAATTGTCTCATTACTTGTAGAAAATTAAGAATATATTTTATCTATTGAATATATTTCTTTTGCTTCATTTATTTTTCTTTTGCTTCATTTAATAACTCTTTATTATTTAATATAATATTTTTTTCATTCATGATGTGTATAAAATTTCATACCATCTTCACTCTCACTGTTACTTGAATAAAAGGTTATATGTTCTTGTAGTTCTAAAATTTCTTCATCTCTTGTTTCTATTGTATCTCCACTTATGTCAAAAAATTATTCTATTAAATTGATTATTTAATTTTTAATTTTTTTTATTTCTAAGATTTGTACCTTTTCTTTTAATTTGCATTAACTTTTATAATATTTTACTTAACCACATTTATACGACACCATTTGCTTTTTTATTCTTTTGAGTAATCTCTTTTATGTGTTTAAATTTATTAAAATTATATGATTTATTAGTATAAGAATAACTTTTCTTTGGATAATTTTTTTCTTTCAAAATTTTTATTTTTCTATCTTTTTACTTTTGAAGGTTATAGGACAATTGCATAACCATGTTAAATGAGTTTATTTTTTTTCTACTTGTTTGTAATTCATTTTTTATTTTAACTTTTAATTTTATATATGTGTCAATTGTAAACCTTCATTATTTATATATATAACTATATCTTTGTAGATTAACCTATTATATGGTATATTTCTATCATAAATACTTTAAATTATAACTCTAACTTCTAATTATGGCTCTAATCTTTTTTTTTTTTAGCAAAGTGAGGGCTTTGGCTTGGGGAGGTGTTGGTGAAGGGCCTTTGGTTCCACCTTTTATGGATCAAGCATTTTCACGTCATGTCATCTATGTTTATGTTTGGATTGAATTTTTAAAAGTCAATACACTGGTTGTTTATTCCAACCCAACTAGGAAATAAAATAACTATTTATGTAATTATTGTAATATTTGTTTGGATTTCCAAATATTCAATATTGTCAAGTTGTTACATGTCACTCGTATAAACATTTCAAATAAATAAAAAAAAAGGTGTCCCATTGAATGAGGATCTCACACTGTGAGTCTAAGAAGGGTCAGAACTTGTTTTCACTAGGAGGGTATTTGCATGATTTGCAAAAGAAAAAATGATAAAGAAGTACAAACTCCTTTTACATATGGTAATATAATAATTCCATTCTTAGCATCACTAAAAGTGGTTAAAATCTACCTTATGAATTTATTTGTTGCTTGTCTGTTTATTGAAGTTGGTGTAATTACACACTGCTTGACTTTATCTATACAAAGATCAAGTAGCGAGGCTTGACTAGTCTAGTTCACAGGGATAGTTATTATAACATTATGTGTTTTACTTCTTTTTCTTAGCTTTATGATCTCTTTTAGATGCACAACATAGAATATATTTATTGCTAATTGGAAATGACTTGTTTGCTTGGATGTGTTTCCTCTTAAAAGATTAGAGATGCACTTCAGTTTGCAAACCAAGTTTTTAAGAAAATTTTAGTTTATGACATGATTTAAGAAATCAATTATAATGTAGTTGTTGATTTGTAAAAGTCTGTTTAAATTTGTTGTTATATTTTTATCTATATATTTAAAAATGTAGAATTGTCAAGTGTGCTCAATAAAAGAAAAAAGTTTCCATGTCTCTTTCTTCTCCTTGTTTCAAAATTAAAACAAAAAAATTGGTATCAGAGCTTGTATCTTAAGGGATATGTGAGTTGCGTGATTTTAAAAAAAAATCTAAAAATACACAAACCTTTATAGTGGAAGTTGAAACATAATTTTCCTTCATTCATGTTGCTTCACCATTTTTTGCAGTCAAAATTATTAGGTGTGAGTTGTTAGGATGGTGATTTACCTTGATGTTTGGATCCCTAGGAGGCTGTAGAGGAAGATTATGATGTCCTTCCACAGCTGGAAAATCTGACTATGGCACCAATGAAGTCACACTAAGAGGAAAAGACAAGGAAGTCCAAGGCCATGACAGTCTATTCTCTACCTCCAAAAAGAGTACTAGGAAAATGAAAAAACAACAAATATACAAGTGCTTAATTTGATATGGGAGTTTGAAATGTTGAAGATGAAGGAGACCGAAACAATTAAAGACTACTTTAACAAGTTATTGGGCATTGTAAACAAGGTGAGATTGTTGGGTAAGAATTTCTCTGATGAGAGAATCATCTAAAAAAATTTTATCACTTTGCCTAAGAGATATGAGTCCAAAATATCTTCATTGAAAAAGTTTAAGGATCTGTCAAGCATATCCTTGGCAGAATTGATTAATGCTTTGTAGGCTTGAGAGCAAAAAAGAATGATGAGAAAAGAAGAAATGTGGAAGGTGTTTTTCAATAAAATGTGGAGGAGGTCAAGATAAGGAAAAGAAGAAGAAGAAGAATAACATGTCCAACAATAACAACAAAGTGAGGCAAATCACTATGCCTATATTGTAAAAAGATGAATTATATGAAAAGGAAGTCTTGGTGGAGGCTTGATGTTAAGTGCAATAAGTGTAGCAGTATGGGGAACATGGAAAGGATGTATAAATCCCAACAACATAAAGAAGCAAAGGTGTCCATTAAACAACAACAATAAAAGCAACTTTTTGTGGCAACATGTTTTGTTATAAGTAATAGGTTAAGTGATTCCTAGCTAATAGATAACAACTACTACACCCACCATATGACTAATGATCATACATTTTTGAAAGAGCTTGATAAAACTCCTATTTCTAAATTAAAAGTTGGAAATGGTGAATTTATTTCAATTAAGGGCAAAGGAACTATGATTATAGAGAGTTTGATAGGTTTAAAGCATATTACTGATATTTTATATATGTTTGACATTAACCAAAATTCACGTAGTGTTAGGTAGCTGGTTGAAAAAGGTCTTAAGGTTATATTTGAAGACAAATGGTTCTTAATCAAAGACCTGAAAGATAGAGAAGTATTTAAAGTGAAGATGAGAGCAAAAAGTTTTACTTTAAATTTAATGGAGAAAGGTAAGTGACTCTTACAAGTCTTATAAGCAAAGTATAATTATGACACAAAAGACTTAGCCACTTCCATTATTGTGGACTTCTATATATGTAAAAACACAATTTGGTGAAGGGTTTATCGCTGCTGGGAGACAAGCTAACCAATTGTGTGGCTTATCAATAAGGTAAGTAAGTTAGAAAACCATTCCTTTAATTAGCCTTAAGAGCAACACATAAGCTGCAACTTGTACACACAAATGTTAAAGGACCTTAGACAACTCCATCTTTGAATGGTAGTAAATACTACATTGCTTTTATTGATGATTATACTAGATTTTGCTGGATTTATTTTCTTAAATTCAAGTTTGAGGTTGCTAATGTGTTTTGAAAGTATAAAGTATAAGTAAAGAATCAAAGTGGTTACAAGTTGTGCATAATAAGTTCTAATAATGGGAAAGCGTTCATAAATGAGACTTTTGATAAGCTTTGTGAGGAAGTAGGCATTAAGCATCAACTCACAACACCTTACACTTTATAGCAAAATGATGTAAGTAAGAGAAAAAAATCAGAGTATCATGGAGATGACAAGATTTATGTTTCATGAAAAGGAGTTGTCTAAAAAGCTTTTGGCATAAGTTGGAATCAACGTTGTTTTTCAGCTAAATAGGCTACCAACTAAAGTTGTGAAAGGAAAAACTCTATTTGGAGCATGGTTCAGTTATAAACTAGATTTACAAAATTTGAAAACTTTTAGTTTTCTTTGTTTTTCTTATGTGCCACAGGTGAAAAGAAAAAAAATTGTTAAAAAGAAAAAACCAAGAGTTTTCATTGGGTACAACAACTTCTCTAAGGCTTATATAATTATTTAACCTCAAAATGGGAAAATTATTGTAAGTCAAGATTTCAAGTTTATGGAAGATAGATATTGGAGCTGGGAGGAACCAATGGAGAAGCAATTACTAATGACTCTAAAATATCTTGATGACATCATAAATGATGTCCTAGTTCATGACACAATATCCTTGTCTAAAATCTATGAAAGAAGCAATGTTGTTGTTTTTAAACTTGTAAAATTCAAAGAAACTGAAAAGGATGACAAGTGGATTAAATCTATAAGAGAGGAGCTTCAAATGATTGAGAAGAATAACACTTGTGAACTGGTGGATAAACCTCAAAATAGAAAGTTCATTGGAGTGAAATGGGTTTACAAAACCAAACTCAATGTTGATGGTTCTGTGAAAAAAATACAAAGCTAGATTAGTTGTGAAGGGGTACAACCAAGTTTCTAAGGTGGGTTTTTCAAAAATATTTGTTATGGTAACACAGTTGGACACAATTAGGTTGTTATTTGCTATGACTGCCCAAAAAGGATGGAAGCTTCAACAGCTAGATGTGAAGTTCACTTTTTAAAATGGTTATCTTTAAAAAGAAATTTATGTAGAGTAGCCCAAAGGATTCCAAGTTGAGGGACTAGAGGAGGAAGTTTACAAGCTGAAAAAGGCTTTATATGGTCTTAAGCAGGCTCCTAGGGTCTGGTATAACGGAGTTGATAAATATCTTTAAAGTCTCAGATTTGTTAAAAGTACTAGTGAAACCACTTTATATGTGAAGAAAACAAATGCTAACTTAGATATAGTTTCTATTTATGTTAATGATCTTCATGTCACAAGAAGCAATGAGAAGTTAATGGAAGAATTCAAAGCAAAAATGCTCAAAGCATTTAAAATGACAAACCTCAGTTTGATGTCTTATTTTTAGGCATGTAGGTAAAGCAAATTCATGAAGAAGTTTTTATATGCCAAAAAAAGTATGAAAAGGAAATTCTTTAGAAATTTCACATAGAAGATTGCAAAAGCACCAACATACCTATAAATCAAAAGGAGAAATTTAGCAAAGAAGAAGGTGTTAAAAAGGTTAATGAAGGAAAATATAGAAGTCCAATTGGCTACTTGATGTATCTCATAACCAGAAGACCTAACATAATGTTTGTAGTAAGCTTGCTGTCAAGATTTATGAATTATGCCAGTGAAGTGCAATTTTTAGTTGCCAAACAGATTTTAAAATATGTCAAGGGTACAACAGATTATGACATTCAATATTTTTGTTGTGAATTTTTCCAGCTTCATGGGTATTCTGACAATGACTAGATAGGTTCTGTTGATGATATGAAAAACATAATTGGTTTTTGTTTTAGTTTTGGTTAAAGTCTTTTCTTTTGGAGTTAAAAAAAAAACAAAATGTGATAACTCAAAGTATAACAAAAGCAGAGTTTGTTGCAATAAATGCTATTGTGAACCAAGCAATTTGGATCAGAAAAATTCTTGTAAATTTACACATGAAGCAGAAGGAGTCAACAAAAATTCTTGTCAATAATCAAGCTATTATTGCAATTTCACACAATCTTGTTTTTTATGGGAAAACAAAGCACTTCAATATTAAGTTGTATCACTTGAGAGAAGAACAGAAGGTTGGTGAAGCCAACTTAGTTTTTTGTAAGACAAAAGATAAAGTTGTAAATATGTTGACTAAGGCCTTCCAAAAGCCAGATTTGAAATTTTAAGAAGCAAATTAGGTGTCTGCAAATATTAACACAAGGAACAGATTGTTAAAGACATGTCTTAGTTTGTAGACCAAGCTTTTAAGAACATTTTAGTTTAAAACATGATTTGAGGAATCAATTATGATATAATTGTTTAATTGTAAAAGTTAGTTTATATTTTTTTGTTATATTTTTATTCATATATTTAAAAATTTAAAAGTTGTTAAGTGTGCTTGATAAAAAATAAAAAAAATAATTTTCACGTCCCTTTTTTCTCCTTCTTTTAAAACTAAAACAACAAGATTTATGATATGAGTGTAACTAAATTATAATTTACTTAGGGGTAGCTATTTCTAGGTTGGAAATTTAGTGAAGTTACAACTATTAATTTCTTTTGCACTTAGAATAACACTCATTTTATGCTTGGTCATCATGAGTTGAGATTATGGTTGATAAAAATAAGACATGCATCTTCTTTCAGACTTTTAAGCTATCTCATTAGAGGCACTTCTATGATCTGATAATAAGATGTTTTATTCATAACCTTTTTAATACTTAAAATTATACACTTTTTCTTCTTGCTTTTGTCATTGTTTTCCTTTTATCTGTTTTTAACTCTAAATTCTATTTTCCTGTTTGACGTGACAAATAGGTTTTCATTTCTCTATTAGTGAAAGCTTTGCAATGTGACTAAGCACCCTATGTTAGAAATTGAAGGAAGGGACGAAAGCCTATTCTCAAACATAATACTGAATGTGAAAAAAAATTAGATAGTTCTTGTTAGTGTGCTCCAAGTAGCTCCAATGTCAACTTCCAGGAGTGATGCACATATGGGCCAATGGAATGACAACTTACCTGTATCTGATTTTAGCCACTGGCGTTTACCTGGAATACCTAACATGTGGAATGAAATTTTTCTCTCATTCTTGCTTTACTGATAATGGATGCATTCTCCCTAGTGGATAAGGTAGGATGTGAGTATTGGTTATGTCAAACAATTCATGTTTCTTCTGCCTTCTCAATTATCATTTCTACTTAATATTCAATGTTGGTCATAAATTGGATTCATGTTGTTGATATTGTTAAATATTTGTGTGTGTATTTGGTGGCTGAAGTTTCGGCTGTCTTGTGTTTATTAGTATATATCTATATTTGGTAGTTTTAGGTAGTGGTGGCTGAAGTTTCGACTGTCTTGTGTTTATTAGTATATATTTATATTTGGTAGTTTTGGGTAGTGGTGGCTGAAGTTTCGGTTGTTTTGTGTTTGTTAGTATATATCTATATTTGGTAATTTTTGGTAATTTCACATAATTAGGTAAATTGGGACTGAAGTTACAAGATTCTAGGATGCACATTGTATTTGTATAATATAACAGATTGCAATGAAAAAAGGCATGAAAAAATTTTTCCCAATTCTTCTGGGTTTAACATGGTATCAAATTCTGGTTGCTCTGAAACAATACTGAACCCCTAAACTATAAATCTTAGGACAATAATAGATCAAAAAGCTTTAAGTTCAAAAATCAATTCGTCATTCTTATTGAGTGCGAATGACAACCCAAACAATTTAATTTCGCAGACATAATTCAAAGGACCAAACTACGAAGAATGGGCTAAGGCCATAAGGATTTCATTGAGGGTAAAGAAAAAACAAGGTTTCATTGATAGTACCATTAAGGAGCCGAACCAAAACTCAGATGAAATTGATGATTGGTGGACAGTAAACTCAATGATTATGTCATGGATCTTTAACACCATCTAACTAGGCTTGCGTTCCACAATCTCATACAAGGAAACGACAAAGGAATTATGGGATGATATCTAGCAGCGATTCTCTGTTCATAATGACACGCGAGTTCATCAATTGAAAACAAAGGTTGCAAATTGCAAACAAAACGAGGATTCAATCATGACTTATTATGGTCAACTCAAGAAACTGTAGGATGATTTGAATGATTATGGTCCTATGCCTACTTTTTCTTGTAATGGATACAAGTGTAACTTCGTTACATGGCTTCAACAATGTCAAAAGAATGAGCGGGTGCACCAATTACTCATGGGGCTTGATGAATCATCTTATGGTAATGTTCGTTCCAATATCATCATTTCAGACCCTCTTTCAAACCTTCATAGGGTTTATTCTTAAGTTACGAAGTAAGAACAAGTGCAAGTAATGACTCGAGCAACTCCCATTCGGTCTGATCCGATGAGTTTTGCCATGAAAATAGTTAGTCCAAGTCCTCGGAATTCAAAGGGGACCAAAACGACAATGAAGTAGTTTGCTCTCACTGCCATAAACTGGGACATAGCATGGACACATGCTTTCGTCTACATGGCTATCTTGACTAGTGGCCAGAAAATTTGACTCAAGGAAGAGGCAGAGGATGTGGTAACCAGGGGCGTGGTCGTGGTGGAGTAGCACTAACTAATGTTGTACAGAGGGCAGTAGGGGCGGTTGTTAATGTTTCCTATGGGAGACCACTTGATGACTTTAATAAAGCTGGGTTGGAGACCTTGAGCAAAGATGATTGGGAGACTTTGATGTCTCTCTGGAACACTCATATGAATAATACATTCGTTGCTCAGCCAAGACTTAATGGTAAGGTATATTTATAATGGTTGTTTGACACAGGTGCTTCACATCATATGACGGGCAAGAAAACTGCATTTGTAGAGTTTCAAGGAATACCTTATTGTCCCATGAAATTGTCAAACGGTGAATATGTTATGACAACAGGAGAAAGAACAGTTATTGTAGGAAAATTATTTCTCAAGAGTGTTTTATATGTCCTTGAAATACGATGCAATTTGGTATCTATTTCAAAATTAGCCTAAGATAAAGTTCATATTTTGAAATTCACTGATTGTTTATGTATTGTTCAGGACCGTACTTCGAGGATGTTGATTGGAGTGGGTGAAGAGCTTGGGGGGTTGTATGTCACACGAGGGGAGCTTCTGGTTAGTGCTCATAAAACTGTTACTGTCAAGAATATAAGTTTATGGCATAAAAGGTTGGGACATCCCGCTATACGAATCATAGAAAAGCTCCCTATAATAGAAGATAGTACCGAGATAAATAAAAAGGTTCATGAACCTTGTGATGTTTGTTTCCAGGCAAAACAAAATCATTTTCCTTTTTTTATTAGTAATAATAAAGCTGGTGATATCTTTGAATTAATTCATTGTGATTTATGGGGAGTTTATCAAGAGGCTAGTCTTTGTGGTGCTACTTATTTTTTGACTATTGTTGATGATTGTTCTCGTGGTGTATGAGTTTATTTGTTAAAAGGGAAACATAAGGTCTCATGTATTGTTAAGAATTTTTTGGCTATAACTAAGAGACAATTCAATAAACAAGTCAAAATTATACACAATAACAATGATATAAAATTTACTTATTTAGGTGATTATTTTAAAGAATGTAACATTATTCATCAGACTTCCATGGTTGGGACATCTCAACAAAATTAAAGAGTTGAGAGGAAACATCGACACATTTTGAATGTTGGTAGGGCAATTCGTTTTCAGGCTAACTTACCATTCCAATTTTGGGGAGAATGCATTCTCACTGCAGGATATTTAATTAATCGTACTCCATCATTAATTTTGGGTGGAAAAACTCTATATGAAATTTTGTTTGGAAGCTCTCCATTTATTTCTCATCTTAGAGTATTTGGTTGTCTATGCTAAGAACATTAATCGGGAAAAGGATAAGTTTGTAAGTCGAAGTCATAAGTACATATCCATGGGTTATCCTTACGGTAAAAAGGGGTGGAGGGTGTATGATCTAGATAGGAAGGTTTGCTTTGAAAATCGAGATGTTGAGTTTGTTGAGCATATATTTCCTTTTGCCCATACAGACTCTGTCAGGCCGACAACTCTAGATTTCTTGCCTACTGTCACTGAGCCTACTATATTGGAGGATGTGCCTGAGATTGAGGCACCTTCGCCAGCCTCTAAATATGACGGACAATCCATAGAAGAGGGTGTGACAGTAGATGGGGTCGTATCAATACCGAAAGTTGCAGAGGTTACGGGTGTAACGGACGATCTTGGTCACGACAAACGAGCGCGACAGCCTTCAGTTCGTTTGCATGATTATGTGTTGCATACAGCTGCCCTCAGTCCCTCGACCTCTCCTTCCTCTTACTTGGCATCTTCAGGTATGCCTTACCCCATCACAAACTATGTGAATTGTGCTAAATTTTCCTTGTCGCATCGTTGATTCGTGGCTGCATTAACTATAGGGATTGAACCAACCAATTTTAAAGAGGTCATGCAACATTCATGTTAGCGTGAGACAATGAAAAAGGAGGTTGAGGTACTAAAGGATAATGAGACATAAACAGTTGCTACTTTGCCTAAGGAAAAGAAAGCTCTTGGTAGTAAATGGGTATACAAAATCAAGTATCATTCAGACAGAACAATCGAGTGATACAAGGCACACTTGGTTATTTTTAGGAATCATCAGATCAAGGGTCTTAATTATAATGAGACGTTCGCACCTACTGTAAAGATGGTTACAGTTCATACCTTCTTGGCAGTAGCAGCGATCTGTGGATGAAAATTGCATCAGATGGATGTGCACAATGCATTTTTGCATGGTCATCTTGAGGAGGAAGTTTATATGTGTTTTCCACCAGGCTTTACAACACCCAGAGCGGATAAAGTGTGTTGTCTACGCAAGTCTCTCTATATGCTGCAACAGGCACCGCAGTGTTAGTTTGCCAAGCTTGCTGCAGCTTTGGTTCAATATGGATTTTAACAATCTGGCTCAGACTATTCTTTGTTCATGTTTGAGCATGACAAAGTTCTGTTGATCATTCTGGTCTATGTGGATGATCTGATAATAGGTGGGACTGATAGTGATGTCATTCAGACGTTTAAAACTTACTTGAATGCTTGTTTCCATATGAAAGACCTTGGCAAATTGAAGTACTTCTTCAATCTTGAAGTAACACAAAATTCAACTGAGATTTTCTTTTGTTAGAGAAAGTATGCTCTCGATATTATTTCTGAGACCGGTTTGTTAGGTGTTAAACCTGTCGGCACACCAATGGCTTAAAATCATCACTTTGCTTTGGCTAAAGATGCGACTCTTCCTAATCCTATGTCTTATCGGCGTCTTATTGGTCGTCTTATCTACCTGACGATTACTCAACTTGAATTGTTTTATTGTGTGCATATTTTGACACAATTTATGCATGAGCCACAACACAGTTATTAGGAGGCGGCCCTTCGGGTTGTTCATTTCTTAAAACTTCATCCTGAGCAAGGTCTTTTGCTCCACTTTGATTCCTTTCTTCATCTTACGACTTATTGTGATGAGGATTGGGTGAGTTACCCCTTGACTCGACATTCTTTGATGACATATTTTGTCTTTCTGGGGGATTCTCCAATTTTCTGGAAAACTAAAAAACAACATACTAGATCTCAATTTCCGGCTGAGACAGAGTATCGATCTTTGACCTCTGTGACTTGTGAATTGAAAGAACTCAAGGGTTTGTTAGTTTCTCTTGACATCCCTTACTCATCTCCAATGCGGATTTATTGTGATAGCCAGTCAACTCTTCACCTTGCTCCCAACCCTATGTTTCATGAACGCACCAAACATATTGAGGTTAATTGTCACTTTGTTCGTGATGAGATTCGTCGTGGTATCATTCTTCCTCAATCTGTATCCTCGTTTCACCAACTAGTTGATATCCTTATCAAGGCTCTTGGCAAACGTTCGTTTGATGTCATTCTTTGTAAGTTGGGCATTTCCAATCTTCATGCTCCAACTTGAGGAGGGGTATTAGTGTGTATATTTGGTGGTTGAAATTTCGGCTGATGATTGAAATTTCGGCTGTCTTATATTTATTAGTATATATCTATATTTGGTAGTTTTGGGTAGTGGTGACTGAAGTTTTTGCTATCTTATATCTATTAGTATATATCTATATTTGATAGTTTTGAGTAGTGGTGGCTGAAGTTTTGACTGTCTTATATTTGTTAGTATATATCTATATTTGGTAGTTTCAGGTAATTTCACATAATTAGATAAATTGAAGCTGAAGTTACAGAATTATGAGATGCACATTGAACTTGTATAATATAACATATTGCAATGAAAAAAGGTAAAAAAAAAAATTTCCCAATTATTCTAAATTTAACATTAAATATCATTTTCTCTTTTTTAGTGCTTAATTTGTCATTAATTAATTTATTTATTGTGGTTGGAAATAAACCAATTCTTTTTCATTCTTTTTGTCGCGGTAAGACTGAATCTCCCATTGCTCTATCTCCGATAGCATGCAGTCGATAATGAAAATATATAGAAAGTGTGAAGCTTGACTAGGCTAGCTTCCTTGCTTGCATCCCCTTTCGTTTGTGCCGCCTTTCTCCCATGCTTGGTCAACAACCAACCACAATTCTACTTGACTTCTTCACTAAAAGTACAGGCTTTCTGTCTCGAGGGAATCTTTGTTTTCAAACTAGCAATGGAAAATATTACCTTTGTTGCGCTCGATGATAGGAACTCAGTCATCGAGGACTGAGGACTGAAATTTGGTCTCCAATAGGTAACAATTTTGAAATGTGTCTGTTTGGTATAAAATTTGGTAAGATGATACAAAATTTTGTTATTGAGAAGGAAAAAAAAAAGATTGTTAAAGGACTCACTTTTGTGTTAGTCTCTTTCTGCATTTTCTAATGTTTCTTTGATTGCAATGATTGATTGTAGCTTAGATAAAAGGCGTAGGATTTGGTTAAAGACATGTCAGTTGTCAATTATCATTATGCGCATCAAGAGTTTTTCTTCCACGCAAGTCGTAATTCATCAAAATTTCTCTAATCACGGGCAATTCTGCCTGTCTTTTAATGACTGCAGTACTACCAAACCTTATGGGTGCATGTTCACCTTTTTCCATATGTTTAAATAAAGGTGAATTCTTCAAGTATTCCTAAGGTCCCATTTGGAAATGGAGTTGCCAAAACTGTCTACAAGCAATAGTCAGTTTCGTACAGTCTAGTGGTGCCCCATTTTAGCTATTTGAGTGAACTTCAATGCCTTGATATCATATATAAAACCACAATTTCTGGACCCATTAACTAGTCTGGAGAGAAATTGTTAACTAGCACATAAGGTTCAAATGGAAATAAAAAAAATATTCATCTGATATGACAATATTTAATCCAATTAGACATGATAAAGACATTAGAATCGATTATACCATTAGATATTATTTCATCCAATTACTGAAATTGGTCCAAGATGAATCACTAGATGCCAATTTGTTTAGCCCTACTACCGATAGGCCTGTCTTGGCCTTCAAAATACTGTTTTGTTGCCCCAAAGTTGCTACTTGATATGAAACTGGAGATTTCAAATAAAAATATTGTGAAAGTAATAATAATAAAAAAAGAGTTGATCTCCTTTGAGGGGATTAGTTTATGATTATCATTTTGAAAAAATTAACCTCTAATAAATTAAAATTTTTGATATATTATTTTATTATTTAAATTTAAAAAATTATTTTTTTGACATAAAATTCAATATAATAATTTCTCTTGAATATTGTAAAAACTATTTTCCAAAATGGATAAAGAATTAATATCAAAAATAATTTTGCAATCTTATACATTAAACTTGTTATATATTTTTGAAGGAGTAACTTGTTTAATAAATTTCTCACTAATAAATTTATTAATTTTGTTCAAATTAACCAATATAACTTTATTTCTTTATTTATTTTTTAATCTTTATAAGTAATAGATTGAAATATTTAATTAAAAATAAATAAATTTACTAAAATTTTTACTTTTCACAATATCATATTGTTAATCAATATTATTATCAATACTTTTTAATTTAATATTTAACAACTTATTGTTAAGTTTATTTTTAACACTTTTCAATATAGTATTTTACAATTTATTAATAGATTCTATCTCATTTAACTTAATGATCAAATCTATTATTTTTTAACTAATAATAATATGTAAAAACAATATATTCAAACTATTTAAGAGGTTACGATGTAAAGTCATGATAATTTTTTTTTGATATTTTTTATTTGATAATAATAGTAAAATTATAAAATAGAAGTAAAATTTTGAACAACATTACTTTAATATCAAAAAATAAAAAATTAAAAATTAAAAATAAAAAAGTTATAGTAAATATTTATTATACATTTATTTTTTTAATTATATTTACTTTTTTTTACTTATTAAATATATTAAATATTTTTATTTCATACATCCATATAATAAAATTTTATTTTTTTTAATTACATATTATTAAATTTATTTATAGAATTTAAATTTTATTTTTTTAAAAAAAAATTAATATATAATATAATAAAAAAATATATCTGTTACATATTATATAAATTTTTTACATTTAATTAGATTTAATGAAAATTTTTTTAATATATTTGTTTCAAATAAAAAATAAAAATAGTTGTAAAAATTTGTTATTAACAAATTAAATTAAATTAATAAATTAATTTATTTGATTAATTTTAAAATAAATATAATTAACAAAAATTATGTATTATTATTATTATTGCCTATCTTGTCCGATAATCATAAGCACAATGCAATTGAATCAGATGGGAGAGAAAGAAAACGACACCGTTGATCACCCACCTCCGCCATTGCCAACATAAAAATATATAATCCGTTTGCGCCGCGCAGGCAACGGAGCTGCGGAGGCCGGCGCATTAGAAGCAGAGATGGTGGCGGGCTAAGGACTGAAATTGGGAAAATTCCAACAGAATTTCCAATTCGATTTTGCTGCATTAAACAAGAAAACTAAGAAAGAAGGCCCCCCCCCCACGAAAAAGAAAGAAAGAAAGAAAGAAAGAAAGAAAAATGAAGTACCTGGTTCAAAAGCCTCTCGACTGCATGCAGCTTCCAAAACCCATCTGTCACATAAATCAGTCGTTATCTGCTTCTAGAACAACTTCCAAATTAAGCTCTTCCATCAGAATGCTAAACCATTCTTCTCCGAATCTCAAATTTAAATTTACTTCTGTTTCTGCTGCTGCTGCTGCCTCTTCGAGTTCCAACTCAGTAGAAGCACGACGAGACGACGACGTCGACTCTGAGTCCACTCAGTTATTCGAGGTGTTGTCTTGTCTCTTTCCTTTTTATTTCTTATTATTATTATTATTATTTGTTTTTTTTTTTGTTCTTTTGGTTTCTTAGGGTTTCGATTAGTTGTTTTTGTTGTTGTTTAGAAATTGAGAGAGGCGGAGAGGGAAAGGATGGGCGAGTTGGAGGAGCTGGAGAGGAAAGCTGATTTACAACTGGAAAGGCAGTTGGTCTTGGCTTCTAACTGGAGCAGGTCCCTGTTGGCATTGCGAGGAAAGCTCAAGGGGACGGAGTGGGACCCGGAGAACTCCCACCGGATTGACTTCAGTGATTTCTTGAGTCTTCTCAACTCCAACAATGTGCAGTTCATGGAGTACTCCAATTATGGCCAGACTGTCTCAGGTCTTCTCAAAACTCTCAATTGCTCCCTTTTGTGTTTTAATTAGTGTTTACTTTTGATTAGGTTCCGTGGTTGTTTGGATTTTTGGTGAGCGCTTTGCTTCTCGTTTTGTATTTTCATTTTCGAGGAGTTTGACTAGTGTTTTAATTAGTGTTTTATATAAATTTGGAGATATTATGTCTTCTAATCAAATGCCTTTTTATTTATTTATTTTTGCATTCCTCCCATCCCGTTGAGTCTTTAGACTAAGTTAATGTTTTTCTACTTGTCTTAGCACTTGTCTACTTGTTTCTGGTGTCCCTGTTATGTAGATTGTAGTGTCTCACTGTAACTTTTATGCTGCTTCTTGGTTACACAGCTGTCCATACTATTGTTGCTAGTTTTTAGATTTTTTTGTCAGAGTTAGTCAATTGATTTTTCCAAGTATGGAGCCACTCATGCTTTCACTAGCTTAATCTCCTAGTGCATTTTCTTGCACCAAATATGCGACTAAAGAAAGATCAGTTAATATCTTCAATGAAAATGCATTGCTTATTTTTGTAGTGATCCTGCCATACTACAATGATGGGAAACTGAAGGGAGCAAAAGAGAGTAAAACAAAGGAGATTGTTTTTCGGCGCCATGTCGTTGACCGTATGCCGATTGATTGTTGGAATGATGTTTGGCATAAGTTGCACCAACAAATAGTGAATGTTGATGTCATTAATGTGGACACAGTTCCTGCAGAAGTCTATTCTACAGTTGCGACTGCAGTCATATGGGCTATGCGGCTTGCCCTCTCTGTTGCATTATATCTCTGGATTGACAATATGATGAGGCCAATTTATGCGAAGTTGATACCGTGTGATTTGGGAAAACCAAGCAAAACAGTTAGGCAGCCTCTCAAGCGCCGTGCACTTGGGACACTGGGCAAGAGTAGGTTAGTGGAAGTGTGAATCTGCACTTTGTACATGCAGCCATGCAATATTTAATTATTGGAATTCCCAAATTTGCTGTGCTTTGATTCTCTTTGAGTTTTATATTTTATGCTCCACCTTTTTGCCAATGTTGAGCACCAATTAGATTAGTGGAGTCTGGAATTGAAATCTGTGATGCTGGATTTAGTGGGGTGTTGCAAATTCTGAAACTAAATGGAAGAAATGATGTGTTAATGAGCAGCTGAGTACCCACTGAAGCTTATAAAATTGAGCCCCATGTACTGTCCCTAGAGGTCATAAGTTTAAGTCATGGAGATCTTTCTGCAAGTGAAGGGGACTGCAGAAAGATACATACATTCCGAATCATCCATTGCCCTTCAAATGCAGCAGGCTACATACATTTGAAGCCAGTTGCTGCACCACACACACACAAACCCTTGATATAGAAGCCCTCCCTGTACATATTTGCACCAATCTTTAACTAATCCTATCATGATTAAACCTTTCCTTTGCTTTGATGCTTTATTCCTGCTCACCAAACTCCTTGTGTTTCTAATGTTATTTATTTTTATATTTCTCCAAATGGTCCTATTTAGAAGCACGACAAGGGTACTGCCTACTAGTTCAGCTTTCGGTAATGGAAGATTGCTTGATTTTTACAATCATGTCTAATGTAGCAACAAACTAATGAGAACATGGAATAACTCTGTCGTGAACATAATTAAGGTGATTTTTCCAATGACACACTTGGAGCCTAATTTTTTTATTGCCTTTCAATCAGGGCAAAGTTTATATCAGCAGAAGAAACTACTGGTGTCACATTTGAGGATTTTGCTGGCCAGGAATATATAAAAAGAGAACTACAGGAGATTGTACGAATTTTGAAGAATGATGAAGAATTCCAGGACAAGGGTATTTATTGTCCAAAAGGTGTCCTTCTCCATGGACCTCCAGGAACTGGTAAAACACTGCTAGCTAAAGCTATTGCTGGTGAAGCAGGACTGCCTTTCTTTGCAGCAAATGGCACAGATTTTGTAGAGGTGAGAGCTTAGTCTCTGTTGGAAAACAGAATAAACAAATAAGAAACTGTAGGAGAGAGGTAGCTGCTTCTGGACTTACAATATTGCATGTCCCTGCAGAATGTCAGATCCTTCAAAGCTTGTTAAAGCCTTGCTTCAGAGAATGACCATTCTGCAGATGTAAATTAGTTGCCTTCCGCCATCCTTGCCCTTCTCAATTGTGGATGACAATAACTTAGGGATGTAATCAAGTTGAGAAATTTTCTGTGACATGAAAAGGGAGGATAAGTTGATGACATTAGTGATAGTGATGGTGACACTGACAATAATTAACAAAGATATTAATAATCATCCTTGTATATTGTTTAATGGTGTATTGATTAATCATCTTCATATACTGTTAAGTTGGCATGTTAGCATGTATGGACATGACTACTCGGTACCAGTTTATACCTGGTTTTGTGAGAATTTACCTTTGTGAAGTTCAAAGACATAGAAAAAGAAAACCATAAGTTGTAAAAAAGAAATAGATAATTGGGTTAACTCTTGCTCAATTCTCTCTTTTGTGCTGTAAACTTTAGATCACCCTGGATGTTTATGCAATTGGACAGACATTGGTTAAATTCCCAGTGGAAAAAACCAGCTATCTTTGTTCTGACAAGCCCTAACATGCCTGTGATAAGTTTGGGCAATCTTATCATGATCATTTTTATCACTTCTACACAATGTGCTAATGGACTACTTAATGATATTAATTTTAGAGCAAACAAGGTATTGTTTGTCAAACATGTGCAATGCATTCCCACTAAAGCACATCTGGTTTTAATTGCATGTTTTGCTATTTTATGTTTATGGTATTGGTTGCTCTCCGTTGCCTGGATCCATTTCATACTATCTCCTTCTTGAAGCTTCATCTTTTTATGTCTGCTTTCCAAAGTTTCATGTATACTATGATTTTTCTTAGCACTTCTGCTGAAATCAATTGCCTGCAAAACTGCTGCATCAATTGTTTGTTTGATGTGCTGTTATATTGTATTATAATTGAATTGCTTGCTTTAGGTATTGCTGAACCTGCAATAACTTCAGGCTTACATGTTGTGATGAAACTACTTTACTTGTATCTGTTATGTACAAGCTATTTGGAATTTTCAGAACCCTGAGAAACTAGCTGACTTAAAAAGTTGAAGTTTTAGATGTTTGTAGGTGTGGCAGCATCTCGTGTGAAGGACCTCTTTGCTAGCGCCAGATCGTTTGCTCCTTCCATCATCTTTATTGATGAAATTGATGCTATTGGTAGTAAGCGTGGTGGACCTGATATTGGTGGGGTAAGATAGCTTACATTGTTGCTCACTTTAATTCATTTCTGCTAGCGAGATGTACAAGCTGGGATAAATATTCCCCTCAGAATATGCATCAATTTTGTGTTGGGGAGCATGGTGATAACTTTCTTTCAGATCTTATTCTATAGACATTTGACTTCTGTATTAAAACTGACACATATATTCCTCTGTATTCTCTCCCTTCCTCTCTCTCTCTCTCTCTCTCTCTGTGTATGAAATTCTTGCAAATGGCTGGAACATGTAATTGTTTCTTTAGGGTGGTGCAGAGAGAGAACAAGGTCTCCTTCAGATATTAACAGAGTTGGATGGATTCAAAGAATTTACATCACAGGTATGCTTTTATATATTTAACATTAACTGAAAAGAGTAGTTTGTTTATAATCAATCATTGAACTTGGATGTGTTAGGTGCTAGTTATAGGTGCAACAAACCGACTTGATATTCTTGATCCAGCTCTTTTGAGGAAGGGTCGTTTTGACAAGATCATAAGAGTTGGTTTGCCATCTAAAGATGGTAGATTGTCTATATTGAAGGTATGCTTCTTATTGTGAAAATATTTCAGATTAGCTTTCTAAATTTTACATTTTAGACATTGAGATTTAACTTGGCAGGTGCATGCTAGAAATAAATTCTTTCGTTCAGAGGATGAAAAGGAGACTTTACTGCAAGAAATTGCAGAGCTTACGGAAAATTTCACTGGGGCAGAGCTGCAGAATATACTGTACTCAATTTCTGGTTCATAATATCTTGTTGCATTAATGTCAGGATAGAGAGGTTAACATTCTCTGAAATGAATGGCAGGAATGAGGCTGGAATATTGACTGCCAGGAACGATTTGGACTACATTGGACAAGAAGAACTTCTAGAGGCTTTGAAAAGGTTCTGTGCTCTCTCTCTCTCTCTCTCTCTCTCTCTCTGGTGGGTTGGTATGCGTGAATGCATTACTTCACATGGGAACCTGTTGTTTAGTTTGAGTGCTGCATTTTCATTTTCCTGAGTTTATCATATGATTTTGCAGCAAAAGGGCACATTTGAAACAGGACAAGAAGATAGCACCAAAATTCCAGAGGAATTGAAACTAAGATTGGCTTACCGAGAAGCAGCTGTTGCTGTTCTTGCATGCTACTTACCAGATCCTTATCGCCCTTTCATGGAGGTTATTAAAAGCATACATTTGTTGCCATAGTCTTTGACTGATTTGATATATGAACTTAAAATGTATCTTCTGCAGACAAATATAAATTCTATTTCAAGCCAGCCAAATATGCGCTATGCAGAAATTGCAGGCAATGTTTTCAAAAGGAAGTCAGATTATGTGGACTCCATAGTTCGTGCATGTGCTCGTAAGATACATAAATCTTGTTCTTAATTATAAACTTCAGCATTAGCTAGATTGTGGTGGATCTTTATGCTTAGAACCAGTCCAAAGCTTTTGATCAAGGAGATAAAAATCAACAAGAGACTTAGATGCATGGCTTGGTAACAGTCCTACTAACTGCACATGAAACTTTTACTGTTTTATGAAAATTGGAGATTTCATAGTTTCATTTTTTTGCTTAATGTGGTTATGATGTTTTTCTTATTGCCATAAGATGTGCAACATGCTTTAAGATATGTTTCTTGTGCCTAACTTTTCATGTTATTCAATAGAAGAGTTGCATGAAAGTGGTTAGCTAAATGAATGAAGACCTCTTTCCCTATGTTTTTGTCAACCCCTCGAGAATCAAACAACATAAAAAAGGAAAAAATATAGAACTGTAAGGAGGAGCATACTGAAAGATGCCTTACATCAAGGGAAACACTGTGCTTAAGCATAATTGGAAAATTGAAATTTTCTTTTTCTCTGAATATGACTTGTAACTGGAAGAAGAAGCATCACCTATTTCAAAGTGCATGTCCAGTAAAGTTACCATTATTTTTTTCCATGACCAAACTGTTTTTTCCTGAATGCAAGTAAGGATTTTATTTCAGTTGTAATATTTGATTTTCAGGGAAGTGAACAGAAGTTGTAGCCTTTTCCATGTATGTGGGCAGTTGCCTTTGTTCATTGACTTCTTTAATGTGCAGCTCGAGTGATTGAGGAGGAGATGTTTGGGGCAAACAATTTGTGTTGGATATCTGCAAAGGCTACACTAGAGGCTTCAAGGCTTGCCGAGTTTTTGATTCTGCAGACTGGAATGACAGCATTCGGGAATGCGTTCTACAGGAATCATAGTGATCTTGTTCCCAATGTAAATATTGATGTGCTGAATTTTTCTTTTTTCAATTTTTTCTGTCCACTACAAGGAACATATTTTTTTTAGCTAACCAGAGTTTCATTTGGATTTTAATATCTGGAACAGCTTGCTGCCAAACTTGAAGTACTTAGGGATGAATACATGCGGTATGCTGTGGAAAAATGTTTATCAGTGCTTAGGGAATACCATTCAGCTGTGGAGACAATTATAGGTTGTTTTAGTTGATTTTCTTAAGCTTTTGAGTCATTGACTCCATGACACTGTGTTAAAATTATGTTTATTTGAGTTGGTCGTTAGATTAAACATGTGTGTGAAGTTTGGGATTTTCACTGCACATACTTATTTTATGCTGACTTTCTGACATCATTTCATTTAGATGTATTGCTTGAGAATGGAGAGATAAATGCTGCAGAAATTTGGAACATATACAAAAGAGCTCCTCGAATACCTCAAGTGAGTTCTTGCACTTGGAAGATTTTTTTTTTTCTCCTTTTGGCATCACCGCACTCTTCTTTCTGCAGCATGAATATTTAACTAATGTGAGCTAAAAACTTGTAAAATGATAAGTAATAGTTGGTTTCCTTTCATTCTCTGCTGTTAAGATCTTAAAATCTGCTGTTAAGTTCTTGAAAAATATGCTTGGAACACTCTTTGTCATTGTGGCTTGGTAGTACTTGCTTTGATTCATTGCCTCAGCTTATGATCTGGTTGTCATGGTAGGTTTATTGAACATTTAGAGCCATTTTTCTCTATTGCCACTTAAAATAGTGACAATAACATTTGTTGTTTTCTTGTACTCAAGCACCTAGGAAATCACTTCATGATTGTTATTACCCTTATTTGTTGTGTCAAGTTTTCGTCATCTAGATTGAGTAGAACTCTTATGGAAATTGTAATTGGTAGCTATAGGTCAACTTTTATTTCTAAAATTTAGAACCTTTATTCCATTGCTCATTATCCAGCCTGCTGTAAACCCGATTGATGAATATGGAGCTCTAATTTATGCTGGACGATGGGGGATCCATGGGATCACACTTCCTGGGAGGGTGACATTTGCACCTGGAAATGTGGGATTTTCAACCTTTGGTGCACCTCGCCCAATGGAGGTAAATAAATCTCTCTAATTTTTTGTTATTCTTGTTATTCCTTGCAACCTAAATTTTTAATTGCATGACAAATGCTGACCCTTTTCACTGGGTCTGTTTTCCAAATTGTTTTGTGACCAGACCCAAATTGTCAGTGATGAGACTTGGAAGCTCATAGATGGCATTTGGGACAAACGGGTTCAGGAAATAAAAGCTGAAGCTTTGAAGGAGGTTGAAGAAGACGAGGAAAAGCCACAACTATTGATGGCCAGCCATTTCATCTGACAAGGGATTCTGCATTTGTTTGTGGTTTGCATGAGAGCCTTCCTTATAATCAGTTGTCAAGGTATAGACTATGTTCCACTTAAGAAAACACATACATGCATATACACTTCAGAAAAGAGGGGGGAGAAAAACACATTTTTATTTTGCCCAAGTTGGGCCTATCTGAAAAGTCTGAAGATAGGAGCACAACCTCTTATTTTGTGGTTGGCAGCCAGAAATTCATGGAGAGTTGGTTAACTGGTTCACTGGAAAAGCAGCCCTTTGTTGGGCTTTCTTGGTGCTAGCTTTCTGTTACCTTTTTGCCTTTGGGTTCCACTGGCTAAGATAAAAAACTGGGGAAGCCTGGACTGTCTTCTTCAGCTATCCATATCTGGTAAAGGAAGCATTTGAATGCAAAAAGGTAGCTTTTGTGTTATCACTCTGACCCTCACCATACCATTTGTGGTCACACTAGAACCTTTTGAACCACTTCCAAGGGTGGGGATTGGGGGGAGAGTGGCGTGCACCTATATGCATGTAGTCTAACCATGACTTCCATTTTTCTTTTCTTAGCAGTATTAGTAGTTGCTTGTCAGCATTCTGTGGAAAGTTGAATCTTCTCTGTTGTGTAGACAGTCGCCTCACATATTAGTGGATGTTTGTTTTATAATCTATTAAATCCACCATATCCCTGGAATTGTTTTATAATCTATTCATAATCAGTTGTGGAACTCGGCTTCTATGCGTTGGTCGACAAGGTCATAATCTGGTCAAGACTTGAGCATATCCCTTGGATTTCTCAGTGCTTGTTAAAGGCCCAAAATCTCATCAAACACAGGTGTTTGGAAGTGAGAATATTATGACATCAGTGGATCTGTGTAGAACTACTGTCAGATGGTCTTATCATGGTTGGTGATCCTCATCACGTCGATGAAAGTTGGACCATTTGTGCAGTGCTTTGAGTTCCACCACTTGTGGACTTTTGATGGTGATTGTAACGGTGGAGTGTCTACTATTTTGTTATTTTATTTTATTTTAGTTAAAATAATGAGATTAGCATATGATTACAAATAGATGATTAAAAATAGATAAGATTTTATTTTATAAAAAATTGAGATTTTATCTCATAATAATTTTAATATAAATATATTTGATTATCGGATATATTTTATAGATTTGATATTTTATCAAAATATCAATGTTTATTGGCAATAGTGATTTTCTTTCTATTTGTATTCTAATTATCTTATTCCTATTTTAGTTTTCTACTTAAGTTCAATTTTATTTCAGTTTCTTGCACTAAATTTGGTATTAGACCTCAATAGATTTTGCTATTTCATTAGCATTTTATTTTCCCATTGCGGTTGGACATGGCAACAATTCTTGGCAAAGGAAATGTAAGACAACAAATTGAATTGTCTGATTTAAGGCATATGGTTGAAGATTTACCACGAGTTCAACAGGAACTCGTGGGAGCTTGAATGGAAATTCCATGAGACAAATACAATATCTTTGATGTGCCAAAAGGCAGTTTTGTTAGATAAATAAGTGAAAGATTTTGAAAACTTGTTTTATAAGTTTGTGTCCTTGATTGGAACGAGAGTGAATTTAAAGTAGAAATTATAGATTTTCGAGGGAAGGAAGGTATATGTCAAAGATTATTCTAATTGAAAAATTAAGTTGGATAATTATTTTGAGTAGAAGTTAATGATAGAAAATCATAAAGTATTGTTAGTTAAATCTTGTAGTTCAATAGTTAAGAGGATTTGAAGAGTAATGCTGGTAAGAAAATAAGCCAAAAATTTGTACTAAGGAGTATATAAAATTGAAATTGTGAAAATAATTTTTGTTTGTTAATTATGTGATGTAATTATATGAGAAATTGTTTTCGATGGGGGCATATTTGTTACCAAAACTAATAAATAATTGATATTTTATTATTTTATTGGTTTAAATCAATCTATTAAAAATGAGATAGAGAGTCGTCTATTCATTTAATTTCAAATATGTCTAATAATATGTTTTAAAGGTTAAGTAGAAAATTTTGCATTATAGAGTTAGAAAATCTATTTATAGATGATATGATTATGATGGAAATAAAAATTTTTAGACTAGTTGAATAGGTCTGAAAAAAGGTTAAGGAGTTATCTAAAGTATTAAGGTCAATGTCGAGAATGTAGCTAACACTAACCAGAGTGAAAAGGGTAAAATTTTGGTATGATTTGACACTGAAACCAATTCTAGTTAAAAAAAAAAAAAAGAATTTAACGATAGTACCAGCTTATATATTAAATGTTTCACGTGTGACAAAGTCATCGGTCTTATATTTTTCCATAACAAAAAGTGACATTGACTGAATTTACAAATAATAATAAGGAGGTTCTAAGAGATCCTATATAAGATTATTATATTAATAAAGAATATTGATGTCTAATCAATTAAAAAAGAACCCCAACAATGTGAAAAGTAACAACTACCATTACCCAAAAAAAAAAGAAGATTGGAGACAACATAGTATTTTTTAAATCATGTTTTTTTGTAGAAAAAATATATCTGATTTGATTATTGATGGATGAATGATAGAAAATGTGATTTCAAAAGATTATGAATAAGTTGAAATTGATCATTAAGAAGTGCCTATAGTCATACATAATCTAATAACTTAAAAGGGATGATGAAATACTTGTTACTTCATGTTATTTGTTTAAATTTAGTGTAAGGTTGATTTGAATGATAAAATTTTGTGTAATGATGTGCCTATAAATGCTAGCTATAATCTTTTGGGAAAATTGAGGTTATACAATCATGACTTGAAGTATTGCACTAAATCAAATACTTATTCTTTTTTTAAAAATTAATAAGAAATACACCTTAAACCCTCTTAAAGAAAAAACTAAGGAAGTCTTTTTTATCTTTTATACAAAATAAAGTTAATGAATTTGAAAAGTGGTACAAATTACCCATCTTGAAAAGACTTTAAATGTGAGCATGAAGTATAGTAATTGCTTAAAAAATTTGCAAAATTGGTTAGTAATGATTTACCTTGGGGGATATTATTTATAAGAAGTATCGAACACATCATTGATTTGTCACCTATACAATTAATAGATATGTGAAAGCAAATGAAGTAATTACTTAAAAAAAGACCTAATGCAAGAAAGCAAAATTTATGGTGCTTTCAAAGATTGATTTAATGAGTAGTTATCATCATATTAGATTGAGAGATGGTGATAAATAGAAAATTGCTTTCAAGACACCAACTGAACTTTCTAATACACCAAATACATTTATGTAATAAATGAGGTATTAAAACTTTTCTTAAAATCCTTTGTTGTTATTTATTTTGATAATATTCTAATATATATCATCACAAAGGAAGAACATTCAATTCAGTTATAATAAGTTTTTGAAGTGTTTTATAAAGAACAATTTTATGCCAAATTAAAAAAGTGCATATTCTTGCATTTTGAGGTTATTTTTCTTACCTTTATTGTCTCTAGAAAGGGAGTGAATCCAAATCCTAAGAAAGTTTGTGTACTGAAAGAACAACTAACACTTAAATCCATTACAAAAATTTTGAATTTTTCTTGGGCTAACCTCATTTTATTGAAGGTTTGTAAGGAACTTTAGTTTTATTATGAGTCCTATTATCAAATGCTTAAATAAAAATGGATTTTAGTGAAATTTAACATAAAAGGCTCTTAAAGGGTTAAGAATTCTTTGACAAAAACTCATATTCCTAAACTATTAGATTTTGAGAAGTTATTATTAGATGTAATGTTTCACATATAGGAATTATGGTTGTTTCAGCCAAAGATGGAAGGTTAGTAAAGTTCTGTATAAAGTAATTGTCTTATTTTTTATAATGTTATTCTACTCATAACTTGGAGTTCTACATTTTAGTGAGAGTTATTCATTAAAGGGAGCATTATTTAGCTTGTTGAGTGTTTTTCGTTTAATCCTATCTTTAAGTATTCAGACATTTTAACCTTAAAAGAAGCTCAACATTTAATATGCAAAGTATATTGCTTATTTTAATGCCTTATTTTTTTTATGAAATATAAATAAGAGAGACTAATATTGTATCTCATTTATTAAGTATATGTTCCTTACTATTTATTGTATCAAGCACACAAGTTCTCAATTTCAAAGAATTGAAAAATCATTATGTCCATGACTTTTACTTCTAGCAAGTCATGATTGAGTTATCGAAGATAATAGACATAAGAAAATTTTCCTATTGGCTTCATAATGGTTATCTATGTCAATGGAATTTGATTATGCATTCTTAAAGGCTTTTTGTGTAGGTAAATTATAGGAGAGTTTTATGGTGGTGTACTAAAAGGACATTTGGTGGGGAAAAGACCTTAGCAATAGTGTTTGATAATTATTTTTGGCAAAAAATGTATAAAGTTGTTAACCATTTTGTCAAGAGATATCATGCATGTTAGCTCAGTAAGGAGAATTCACAAAATACAGATTTGTACGCTTTTTTACCTAAACTTAAAGATCTATGGCTTTTTATAAGTATAGATTTTTTTGTATTAGAACTTCTAAGAGCAACAAAAAGGTATAATTTTATTTTTGTTGTGATAAATTATTTCTTTAAAATATTTCATTTTATTTCTTACTTTAAGAATTTAGATGTCATTTATATTGCTACTTTTTTTTTCAAGGGAGTAGTTAGCTTTTATGGAATTCTTACATTTATTGTTTCATATAAATATGTAAAATTTGTAAAACACTATTAAAAAACTTTATGGAGGAAGTTGGAAACTCAACTAAAATATTCTCGTATTTGTCATCCACAAATTAATAGTCAAACAAAAACTATGAATAAGAGATTGGGTAATATGTTGAATACTTAGTAGGAAATTATGTAAAATCTTGAGATTATGTAATACCATAGGTTAAATTTTTTTACAACAATTTAGTCGATCAAATTATTTAAAAGATATCACTTGAAGTTGTCTATAGTTTGAAGTTACAACATATGTTTGATGTAGTATCATTATTATAAGAAGCTAGAGTAAATGATGATGGAAAAATATTTGTCGAGCATATTCGCCAAATCCATGAGGAAATAAAAGCTAATTAAAAAGCAAACAATGACACTCACTTCTCTGGTACTAACCAACATCCAAGGTTCAATAATTAAAAATAAGTGACTTAATACTTGTTCAATTAAGGCGAGAAAGGTTCCCTAAAGGCATTTACCATAAGTTGAAGTCTAAGAAGTTTGAAATGTAAAGTGTTAAAGAATATCGATTCTAATGCTTTCTTGATAAAATTGTCACCCAACTTGCAAATTAGTTTAATTTTTAATATTTCAAATTTGCATTCTTATGAGAGAATTGGTGACTGCAATTGAAGAACAAGTTTGTCAATGGCTAAAAGTTTAACCGAAAAATCATTAAAGAAGTTTTAGATGCCAAGGAAGTGAAGATGCAAAGAGACAATCAATAGAAAAGATTTCTGATTAAGTTGCTAGAAAATTTGATTAATGAGAGTACTTGAATTACATATGATGAGTTAAAGAGAATTGATCTAAACCCCTAAAGGTTTTTATATTAGAGGCAAATTTCCTTTTTATTTAAAAAGGATAACGCAAAAATATTTTTATTATTTTATTTTATTTTAGTTATTTATTTTAATTAATATTTAATTATTTTAATAAATAAATAATTATGATTAGATAGAATTTTATTTTATCAATAGTTAATTTTATCATAATTTTATTATAAAAAGATTTAGTTGTTAAACAAATTTTACATATTAGACATTTTATTGAAATATCAATATTTGTTGAGAATAGTGATTAAACCGTAACTCCAAATTTCAGTTTTCTACCTAAATTTATGCTTATTTCAATTTCTCTACGTTAGATTGATTTTGTAGAACATTTTACAGTTAAGTTTTCTTATAAAAATCCATCAAATTGTAAAATAGCATATGCGTTCCTTCATTCCATTCTCTCCATGTTGTAATCCATTAATTATTAAATTGAACTTTTTAATGGAGGGAACTGCTTTGCGACAAGTATCAGTCGTTACAAATAACAAAAGTAAAAAAAGCAAAGCAAAGTAAGTTTCAAAAAAGAAAATATGATATTTGAGGTAAATTTTGAAATTTTAGAATTTGAGAAAAAAAAAAAAGGTGGTTGTAGCAATTTCAGCTTAAATTGAGTTATTTTTGGAGTGTGTTAAAACTATAAGATGATAACTCGATCAATGGCAAGTTTGATGAACTCGAGTCTAATGATACTTATATTACATATGTTTTAACCAAAAATAAAACAAATTGTAGCACAATTTGAATAGCATGTTTTTGTTGAATTTGTCTACAATTTAATAATTTTTGTGATGCACAGAAGCTTGTTATTAGAAAATAATATAAAAAATATGAAATAATAATCATTATAATATGTAAAAGTATTTATCATTTAATTTTAGTAGTTAATAATTGTATTAAGTTTTTTTATCTGATTTAAATATTTATAATAAATAATTAAATCTTCTAATCTAAAATAAAAAAACAATAGTAAAAACTAAAATAGTCATTTATCCTTCACGAGTTTAACGAAGATGTATAAGTATTTGCTTAATTTATTTTCTTGTGAAAAAAAAAAAACAATGTTCCTAATACATTCAAATAGAAATAATTGCATACAAACATAATAAACACAGGATAAAGCATAATTAACATCATTAAAAACTTTTAAAATATTTAACATTTTATTATACAGATTCTAATTATAAGCAAAGATAAATCAACAAATCTCAATATTTAAAAAACTTATAAAGTAATTCATAAGTTGAATTCCAAAGGATATGACCTTTTCTTGGAAATCTTTTGGGTCTTCGGTTATTGGCTAGACAATTTTTTTCACCATTCTTTCATGACTTGTGCATGTGTCTACAAATAAGAGAGGGGAAAAAAAAAAAAAGGAAAGAAGAAAAGAAAAGATCTTTCTAAAATGAATTATGAAAACACTTAGAACAATCATCCCATATACACAAATTCAATATATGGCAAGTGCATATGATATGAAAATACATATTTATCAAATCTATAATAGATTATTATCAAACGAAATTGAAAAAAGTTATATAAAAGTAATTTATATTGTTCTAAAATAGCATGTATCATTCCACGAATACTAAGAGTAGAATATCTACTATTATATTTTAATATATATATATATGAATATTATATTATTTAACATAAATATCATCATATTGTTTAATTAGCTTAACTATTTTCTATTTATTAGTTAGTTTAAGTATTTCTTATTTAATTTATTAAGTTATCTTTATATAAAAGTCCATTCTCACATATGTTCTTATTTTTGGTGAATTTTAATATTGTTTTTTGTTTCATATCAGTTTAATATTAGAACAAATCTTGATAAAAAAAAAAAAAAACATCATACAACGCATCAGTTAAGTACAATGTTAGTTACTCTAAATCTATGTTTTAATAAATATATTTATTGAGTATTAATTCTTTTGACCTTACCATATAAGAGTTTCAATTGTTTCATATTTTAGTGAGATTATGTGAATAATTATGCCAAATATTTGTACTTATGATAATGTGATGATGAATATTTTTGAATTAATCATATTATTATTTGAGTTATTATCCAATGGTACTAGTCACCCATATAATAAGCAGACATCAATCTTTAAAACTTTTACATATTTGCAGTTTTATTATAATAATTTATTAATAGTTGAAATACTTCTTCACTAATACAAGAAATTATTATAGTTGGTAAGTCTTTATATTTATACAAGAGATTGTGGTTTATGTGTTAAAAAATTGTACTTTTTCCTCTATTACATGGCACGAAGAAAAATTATGCGAGGGTATTTCTTGTTATTTATTAGTTGGGAGAAGGAATACTTACAGGTTATGCTTTTAAGATACATATTGTGAAATCCTTTGACATATCTTTAAATAATTATAATGATGTTGTTAGATATATTTAATATTGAAGAGTATATTGATGTTTATGTTAATGAAAATAAGGTTAAAGTGAATAGGTCAGTTCAAGTAAATTAATCCAGTGAGTTAATTGAGCATATAGATGAATCGATCAATACTAAAATAATGGAATTGATCGTCCACTAATTTTGGTTATTTCTACTAAAGATGTGTCCAACATACTGTAGTTAGAGCGACTTCAACTGGTAAGAGAATATTGATAGAAGTGCTCTTGCCCAAACCAGTCGATCTGATGAATGACAAAAGCCAATTGTGATCAAATGATGTTGCACAAGTTGTTGAAGCAGCTGATTGTTATTTTATTTATTTATTTATTTATTTTTCCAACACAATACCAATTGTTTTTCATTCTCTGACACTTCAAAATTTGAAGTTGATTTTTTTTTTAACCAAAGAAAAATAATGAGAAGTAAAGAAAAAAATTTTATCTTGTTGAAGAATTTATTATTTTCTTATATTTTACATTTTATTAAGTTTTTATATTTAGACTATCTAAAAATGATATACTATTTAACATATATATATTATCACATTTTTGAGTTAATTTTATTATTTTTTATTTAAATTATTTCCTAATTAATTTTGATATTTTTAATTTAATTTCTTATACACTTTGTTATTATCTCATAAACAAACAAACCAATTATGAATATTAAAATTTATATTGAGTATTAAATTTGTTTTTGGGTGATTTTCCACCTTTGTTTTTATTTTGGAGTAGATTTGCATGTTGGTCTTTGGTTTTATCATTCATCTTACATCACTTACAAGGACAGCCACTACCAAGGAGGGTCCAAGGGATGAACAAAATGCAGTATAGAGCAGAATGATACCTCTAATCCATACCAAACATGGCTTTTATGAATTAAAGGACTCAGTTATAGGTCAACATTCCTAAAAATCAAAACCGACGATGTGGAACCATTTTATAAGCATTATGAGGTTGGCTCCAGACAAGAGACAAAAGCCAAGGAACCACTTCCAAGCCTGTTCGATAAGATTTTTATTGGATATGAAAATGAATGATTTCTGTTGATATGCAACAGCTAGATCATGTCCTATAAACACACTGAAGAAGGTCCCATGCCCCTAGCTAGTTGGTGAAGAGTTTCATCGCCCTGAATAGGCCCTAGGTAATCGTAACAGGCCAGTCATATGCATTCAGACAGTCATAATCAACTTAGCACATAATGAGTTTGAAGTGTTTGCGCTTCTGCTTTGATTGGCATCAGTGGTCAACTATTGCATATTTAGCTATAAATATAGCTAGGACAGCCAAGAAAGCTAAATGATCATATGCACACCTTTGTCTTCCACAACCTTTCCAATTAGGCAGTTAACAGTCATCATAAACCCTGCTGAGATATGTCTCCAGAGGCCAGGAATTAATGGGCCAATTGACATTTTGACATCTAGCAAAAGCATTAGCTGCTTCAACCCAGATGAGAAGATATAGAACCATGTGAGTACCTTTATCTACCCACTTTCATTCTGGACTTGAAAGAAACCTATAAGAAATGAGAAACAGAAGATTGAAACATAACAAATTCTGGCCTTTCCTGACAAGCCTGTATCACATCATGAATAGATCAGAAAAAAGTACATGGTTAAAAGTTATTACAAGAATACACTGCATTGGTGCACTAATCATTCACCAAGCTTTATATTTCTCAAAAGCTTGTTCATAACTGTGTCAATGGCTTGTTCCTCAAGCTGCCAATTCGAAATATGTCGGCATAATTAAAATTTGCTCCACTAGAATGCTTACAGACAAAAAAAGAATTACAATAAATGAAAATTGGTTGGAAAGCCTGGTACATTGAGATTAGCCACTACCATGTACACATGTTTCAGCCATATACTTTCACAATAGGAACATCTAAAGTGCGCCAGTACCTTGGATTTCATATCCAGTCTATGTCAGAAGTACTAAAATTTTTGGAAGATCCAACAAACAATCAAGGTAAAATTAAGATTAGTGCATTCCTTGAGAGGAGGTCCGGGCTAGGCATGTGTTTGATGGTAGTTGGCAAGATGTAAAATCCTTTGTTTCTGCAGTCACCAAATAAGTAAACACATCAGCTAGTTGTTGGCTAATGATCTGTAAAGTAATCTAAAGTGTTAAGATTTCTTCATTTTCTTTTCCATGTCAAAAATGTGTCTAGAAGTTAAAATAGCCTTTAGCCAATCAAGAAGGACAAATCCCAGCTTTCTGCCTATGTTACTAGATTCCTGCGGGCTACTTCAAGTGATGACTGTTCCATAGCACAATATATTGGCAATGGCAGCCTTCACCTGGTATAAATATGTATTAAAACCTCCCCCCCCCCCCCCCCCCCAAAAAAAAAAAAAAGGAAAAAGGCAAGATGCAAGAGCACGGCAGAACAATGCAGTATATGTGGTACCTACTTGAACTGCATGATGGACTGTGAAGCTCCAAAAAAATTCCCAGAAAGGAATCCTTTCTGGTGCATATATTTCCCTGATTTCCTTGACTTCTTTTGGCAAAGCACAATCTGCTTGCGGAATCAGTGCAACTGGCTTGCTCTGCAAGATTATTCACCAATAATGATAATTGAAGCTGAATGGTCATTTGAACATTATCCAAAATGCATATATTTGAAAAGAATTACAATAAGGAGTGACCTTGGGAGCAATCGAGAAACTTCATTTGCAGAAGAAGATACGAGGAAGAGTGTCAAGCATACAAATTACATGATAGCAACATAGGATTGTGTATTGCTTCCATCATAAGAGCTTTGTGCTGGTCCACTATGTTCCTCATTATCCTCTTGCTCACTGATATCTGGGACATATCCATCTTGCTTCATCTGCTTTCTAAGCAATTTCAATAGTAAATAGACTTCCTTTCTCTGTGGGTGCCTTTTGTCTTTCACCATGAAAACATGCACACTACCCTGTATTTCAATCCAGCTGCAACCTGGCTGCTTAACAACTCCATGATGCCTCATTAATTTTCTAACTCTAACAACATCTCCCCACCTGCCAAGCTCAGCATACATATTTGAGAGAAGAACATATGGTCCAGAGTTAGTTGGGTTGATTTCTAAAAGCTTTTCTGCCACATACCTACCCAAGGTAATGTTGCGATGAACTTTACAAGCGCCAAGCAAAGATCCCCAGACAACAGCATCAGGTTGCATAGGCATTGCCTCTATCAAATTCCTTGCTTCTTCAAGGCAACCAGCTCGTCCAAGTAAATCAACCATACATGTGTAATGGTCTTTCAATGGTACCAAACCATACTCTGCAGTCATGGACAAAAAGTAATATTGTCCCTCCCCAACAAGACCTGCATGGCTACAAGCACATAGAACACCAATCATTGTAACATGGTCGGGTTTCTCTCCAAATGTTAACATTTTCCTGAATAATCTAAGGGCTTCCACCCCACAACCATTTTGTGCATGCCCTACAATCATTGCATTCCATGAGACATAATCCCTTTCCTCCATCTTCTCAAAAACCTGACACCCATCCTCAACTGATCCACATTTCATGTACATGTCTATGAGAGAATTTCCCACAAAAATATCAGGCTCATTGCCAGATTGAAACCGGAATCCGTGCTTTAGGACATGAGAGTGCGCCTGCCTGCCAAGTTGCAAGTCAGAAAGATTTGAGCAGGCATTTAGTATGTTCCCAAAGGTGTAGTGGGTTGGACAAATTGATTCCTTCTTTAGCATACTAAAGAGTCCAATTGCCTCTTCATTCTCCCCATTTTGTGTATATCCTGCAATAAGGGCATTCCAAGACACAACATTCCTGTCCCTCATTTTTGAAAACATTAACCTTGCAGCTTTCACACTGGCTGCCTTTGCATACCCACTCAGCATTGAGGTCTCGGAGACCACATTCCTCTTTGGCATTCTATCAAACACCCATCTAGCTTCAGCAATTCTACCACATTTTGCATACATATCAACCAATGCATTACCCAGAATAAGATCATCCCTGAGTTTATCCCATTTCATCACACGAGCATGAATTTGCAAACCGTCTTTAACTGCTGCCAAACTTGCACAGGCACTGACCACGCTAGCTAATGTAACTTCATCTGGTTCAAACCCACTTTCCATCATCCTCACAAATATTAGTAGTGCTTCACTTGCTGGACCATTCTGCTCATAACATGTAATCAAGCTGTTCCAAGAAACAACATTCCTTTCTCTCATCTCATCAAAAACCCTTTGTGCATAGGGTACAAGTCCGCACTTAGAATACATGTCTATAAGAGCAGACCCCATATAAACATCCAACGAGTGCTGTGACTTTGATACCAAACCATGAATCTGAATGCCAATTCGGAAGTCCTTTAGCCCTGCACAAGCACTAAGGGCACTACCACATGAGTACTCATTAAGCGTAAAACCCTCCCCATGCATCCCAACAAAAAAGTCAAGAGCTTCTTGAAACTGATCGTGTTGAGCAAAACCTGCAACCATCAAATTCCAGGAACACTGGTCAGGTTGAGGCATAGAAGCAAACAGCCGTTCCCCTTCATCCAAAAAACCCAATTTCATAACGACGCTAATGAATGAGTTCCAGCTGAACGTGTTCCTCTGACGCATTTTATCAAACACATGGCGTGCATCATTCAGGCAACCACACTTTCCATAGGCATCAATCAGCCTATTCTGTATGAAAACTTCAGATGCGAATTGGGTTTTGATAATTCGTGCATGAACACGACGAGTGTCGCGAGAGGACCGAAATTTAATGCAAGAATCCAAAATTTTAGCGAAGGGGGTCGAGTCGACGAGAGAGAGGTCAGGAATGATTTGTTTGACGAATCCATTTCTGGGCATCTCAGATTGTATAAAGAGAGAAGCTAATCCTTGACTAGCTAGCAGCCAGGCTTCACTCCTAACTCCAACGTCAACTCCAACATAGCCCCACAACAGAAGGACACATCATCATCATCATAGCTGGTGCACGAAGTAGTTGAAAGTCAAGATTGCTTACTCTTTCAAGTCAGAAATTGCTGCAGCACCGGGTACCCCATTAGCGGCACATCACATCGGATTTATAAAGAACAATTTTGATTCTCAATTGAATTGAGCAGATTCCATTCTCTGTATCTTAGATGCAAGAGAATAAAAAAAAAAGGAAAAAGAAAATGAAACATCAAACTCCCATAGCTTTTGATGATGATCATGACGATGAGGAAGAGGAGGAGGAGGGCCTTGTTGCATGGAATTTCATAGAGTGGCTTATGTCTACTGTGATTAGCCAGAAAAGTATGGTGAGCCAAAGTCTCTCGTCTAGGCACGGCCTTGCCACTTGTTTCTTTTTTTCGGTTAAAGAAGTTCCGGTGAGTTTTGTTAATTTCGAATTTGTCGTTCTGGCGGGCATCATTTAATAATTTGTTGTATTATTATTTTTTATTTTTTTTTTGACTTTTTCATAAAATTGGCCTCTATCTTCCCCGACTGATGATTTCATTTAGCTAAATCATGCTCTCTCTCTCTCTCTCTCTCTCTCTAGTTTCTATCTCGATTTCAAAAATTAATTATTGAGATGATAGAGTTAAAAATTCATAGAAATTTCACAAAATATTTCATATTTTTAATGAAAAAACTTAATTCTCGTCTCTTACAATTAAGATAACAAATTTAATATTTTTATTTTTTTTAAAATACACTTATATGTACAAATATAATAAATAATAATAATAATAATAGTTATTCCACGTAATAATCATCACCATGCTCTCAAAACTTTAACCATCTGTTTAGATTAAGTTGGACTCGCTCTGTTTATGAGGCCAGCACATGTTACATGTTTCAAGGGATAAAACTAAAAAAAAGTAATACATATATGCAGCAGACAAATAATAATAATAATAACAATAATAAATAGTTTTGATATCTATTAATAGGAAATTTAAGAGAATTATACGTTAAAAATTAAATATTAAAGTCAGAGAATTCTACACTCTATAAATTTCACAAGAGGATCTTATATTTTTTGAGTAGAATTTAAATCTCATATATTGCAATTAGGATCACCACAGTCGGGACTTGCCATTAATGGAGGGCAACTCTAGAATATCACTTGCCCCCGATCTCTTTCAATTCCAGTGATGGGGTGCTAGGAGTAAGCCCAGAAAACAGGTCAAACCCAAAGACATTAACCATGTCCTAGCTCCCATGCATTGTGTCACGGACTTGATCTTCTTACTGTCAAACCGTGCGACACTAACAAACTTACTTGAAAACAGTTGTCTCCTACTACCTGCTGCACTTTTCGGAATCATCCAGTTAAAAAGCCCCCTTCTTAAATATACTTGATGAATCTTACCTTGTATGTTCCAAATTAATGCCAGAAAGCACCCAAAATATTCAATGCTCCCTTTCGTCTTTTTGCAGTCTGTCGACCTAGCCCCGACGGAGTCCACTCCATCTGTCGCCACCATAGTCAGAGCCGCTGCCTACCACTCCGACGGAACATATTTCGTAAACTTTCATCTTATCTTTTGGGAGAGACGACCTTTGAAAGTTGTTGTCGAGAGAAAAATAAAAATAAAAATAAAAAATGAACAGTATCAATTTTGTTCTGCCGGTCGATCGTGTGCCTTTCGGCTGTATTTCAAACATGATATTCCTTACCACTGGCGAAACTAAAGGGGACATACAGATTGGGGATGTTGAAGTCTGACAATCGGTGAAATTTCATGGCCGAAGGCATTCACTCTCCAGCAATGGCAAGTGAGTGAAGCAGCCCATTCTCGCTGTTGTTACATGGTAAAGACCACACATTCACACTAGTCACAGCCCATGTCAGGTGTTGATCTTCACGTCATTACCAATCAGGCCATATCGCGACAACGGTTAGGCCCCAACGATGCTTCTCCAAGCATAGCTTGAGTTGAAACCCGATCCTCACCCGGGATAGAATTCTTGGGACTGGAATGTATTTTGATTATACAAGTCAACGGGGTCTTGAATTAATTATTTAAAATACTATCATTATATATTAATTTAAAATTTTAAAATTAGTTATTTTTATATAAATAATTTAATAAATAATATATATATATATATATATATATGTTTACAAAAATTAAAATCATTGGTACCAATGAAGAGTTGTCTTAATATAACAAATGATTTACTTTAACCATATAAATTTATATAAAATTTTTTATATATAATTATATATTATAATCCTTAACCACATAATAACATACTTAATAAAAATATTATTATATAATATTTTTACATTATTAATTAAAAATATTCTATCACTTTTTCACGTTGCATAATTATTATCTATTCACCATTATACATGTATAATAATAAAAATCTCTTAAAATTCTATTTTGTTATCCTATCATAATGTCATAGTATAGTATAATACTAAGTGCGAGTTATGATCGTTAGGTTTTATCTATTTAAAATATTTCATTTCATATATAGTAATATTTATAATTTACCACACATAACTCATAAAATATATATGATTTCATAATAATTTACAATTATGTTTTATAAAGAATTTTACATTAATTTTAAAATAATAATATATATACAATTATAAAATAATAAGAATTAAATAATATATATTGAAAACATATTATTGAGCTCAAAATGTTAGTATATTTATAAATAACTTCGATTGCAAAACTTTTGTTAAATGATTTACAACATAATATTTGTACTAATGTGCTAAATAGATACTATTTATTTTTAAACCTCTTTTTTAATGACAAAATACTTTAATTTCATATGTTTAGCACCTTTTGAGTATTTTTCAATTTTGGACAAAAATATTAATATGGAATTATCATAATAAATTTTCAGCAATTTGATAATGGTGTCGATAAGCCTAAGTCCTAAAATAAAGTTCTGACACCATAATACATAAATTGTGGTTTCAAAACATGCTACAAACTTTATTTGCATGATGGATGGAATAATGATAGATTGTTTTTCACTTTTTCATAGTATTACTCCTTTAGCTAACAAGAATATATAACAAAAAATGAATTTTCTACTATCGAGGTATCTAATAAAGTTTGAAAATGAACAGCTAATTACTTTTAAATGATTAGATTTTCTATACATGGGCATGTAATTTTTTGTTCCTTATAAATACCACTTCACCTTCTTTGCATCTTTCCAATAATTCCAATAATCTATTCCAAGATTACTTGGATATCTACTTAGCATTTCAACTGCAAAATTGATATATGGACTAGTATAGGTTTATAGATACATTAGACTACCAATAATAGAGACATATGAAATAAATTTTATTTCTTCATGTTCTACAATATTTTTAAAACATTGCATATGATTAAATTTGTCAGCCTTCTCTATGGGAACAAGTCTAGGTGAACATTTATTCATATTGAATTTCTCCATAATTTTCTCAATATAGCATTTCCAACACAATCCTAACGATCCTTTTATTTAATCACAAAATATTTCTATTTCTATTACATAAAATTTCTTTTTCATATCTTTCATTTCAAAATTCTTTAAGAGAAAATTTTTAGTCTCATGTAATATACTTAAATTGTTAGCAGCAAGCAAAATATTGTTAACATATAAAACTAAAAAGATAAATTGACTCCCACTAATCTTTTGATAAATGCATCAAAAAATAATATTTTTCTTAAACCAAAAAGATATGATAATATCATTAAAGTTAACATAACATTGTCAAGAAGTTTGTTTCAATTTATATATTAACCTTTTAAGTCTACATACCATTTAATTTTTACTTTTTATGGAAAGACCATTAAGTTGATCCATTTAGAAAGACAATTTTTATATCCATTTAGTGTAATTTTAAATCATATTGAGTCATCAATATCATAATTATTTTTAATAAATCTTTCTTCAAGACTCAAGAAAATGTCTTTGTATAATCAATGTCATCTTGTTGAGTATATAACCTTTAGCAATAGTCTAGTTTTATATCGCTCAATATTGCCACTTGAGTTGTGTTTAGTCTTAAAAGCCCATTTACATCTAACTCTTTTACATTCATATAGCAATTAGACGAGATCCCATACATTATTTCTTTCCATAGATTTCAACTCATTTTTCATGATATTACTTTATTTAATAAATTTAATACCTTTATAGCTTATAAAAATGAAATTGAATATTTATTGATTTTAATATCAAAGTCTAACTCTTGTAAATAAATCATATAATGTTGATATTCTTTCTCTTTGAGATCTTTTTGATGTTATTTGAGGTTTATTAGTAAGTTGTGAGTTAACTCATTCGAAGAATATTTCTTCATTCAAATGTTCTTTATTTCTTGAACAACATTTGGTATAGTGGTGGACAAAAAGATTGATATGAGTAAAAGAATATTTAACCTAATTTCTTTTATGTCCACCTTTTGATATTTATTACTTTCACTAACTTCACCGTGCCCAATAAATCTTACTTTACTAATTTTTATAATTCTTAAACTATAGTTTGAGCAATAAAATATATACTCTTTAAACTTTTTTGGGTAACCAATAAGGTAACCACCGATCATGTGAAAGTCTAATTTCCTTTCATTTGGATTATAAATGCTTGCTTTTACTAGGCAACCCTAAATATAAAGGTTCTATAAATTGGATTTCCTTTCTATTTACAGTTCAGTACTTTGAATTACCTTACTAAGAATCTTATTTAATAAATAATTTGTGGTTTATAAAGTATACATCCATAGAAATTTGGGTAGAGAGGAGTTACCTATTATATTTCTAACCATAACTATTAATGCGCCTTTCTGCCACACCTTTTTGTTGAGGTATATCTGACATAGTATATTGTACACTTATATCGTGACTTTTGAGAAATTTTGTAAATAGACTTGGACACTGCTCTAACTTATTGTATAATATTCACCACCACCTTTATTAAATCTTATGATTTTTACTTTTTTATTTAATTGCCTTTTAACCTCATTTATGTATACCTCAAAGGCATCTATAACTTAAGATTTTTTATGAAACAAATAAATATAACTATAATATGAAAAATCATTTATAAAGGTGATGAAATATTTTTCTCCATTAAGGATTAGAGTATCAAAAGGTTAGCATATATTGGCGTGTATAATTTGAAAAAGCTGGGTACTTCTTATATTCACTTTCTTATTATGTTTGGTTTGCTTACTCTTAATGTAGAGAACATATGTTTTAAGATTAGTAAATATAGATTTGAAAAAATCTTATTATTAATTAATCTTTATTTAGATATATAATCTAAAAGTTTATGTCATAAGTAAGCATAATTTTAATTCATCATACTACAATTAAATCCAATATTGTGATGTACATTAAATAAGCATTCAACACAATTATAATTAAGTTTTAATTTATATAAATTATCAGTAAGAATACTTAAACTAATAATACTATTATTTTTATATAAAATAAAACTACTATATCCAAACTTAACATTTATTCCAAAACCATCAACTTTAGAAACTAAAATAAGGTTTCTTCCAATTAAAGGTACATAAAGAGTTTGTAATAGGTCTAATTGATATAATTAAGTAATTATTTTTTTAATTATTAATTTAAAAAATAAATATTTTTATATTTATCTCTAATCAAGATAACTATTTTTATACACAACTATAAAAATTAATCATTTTTTTTTTGTTAAATACATTTTACCTTTACGAAACAAACACATATAAAGTGAAAAATAAAACAAATTTTATTACATATAAAGTGTAAAAAGATTGAGACAATGCAGCAAAATATTTGAGAAACAAAAATCAAAATATTGTGAATTACATCTCATTCTATGTATTTGAATTCCTTTACCACCAAATTAACAGAGAATATTAAATAGAAAATTTTACATAATTTTAAATTTATATTTGTTATAGTAATTTTATTTTTTCCTATATTTATATTTATATGCTTATATATAATATTTGAATACTTATCATGGAGGTTAAATATATTATCTCTTTAAATGGTATATGCTGCTGCAATTATCATATTCAACAACTTTATTTGAGCTTGAATCAAACAATAAAAAAAAAAAGAAAGAAATCAAATAGAAGTGAGTATAAAATAAAATTAAAAAATAATTTAAAATTAAATAGACTTTAATAAGATATTTTACTCCTTGAAAAGGAATTTTTCCATTCTCTTGTCTTTGTTTTGGATAATAGACAAAACTAGCTTAAGAATCATTAAGAAAAAGTTGGAAGAAAGAAAGAAAGAAGGAAAGACTTGAAGCCCCTGCTAAGGTGGGGAGAGGCACAAAGAATGACATTCAATCGTGGATTGCTTCCATTTTTGTATCCTTTGCAAAAGTTAACAACGCCCAAAACAAAAGAAGATTTCAACGAAAAAACATTTTTGATACTTTAAAATTACAACAAAAAAAACATTGCAAGAGAATGGCAAAGAGCCCCCTCCGGTATTTGGAAATTGCAACAACAAAATTATCATACTTTAATTATAATCAATACAACTGAAAATAAAATTTTGATACTAAATATTTTAAAAATAATTACTTATTAATTAAAATAAATTAAGTATACTTTCAGTTATATTAATTAATAAATATAGACATGCAATTACTAAGATAAATTTTTATATTATTAAATAAACGTTTTAAAATATAATATAATATTTTTTTAAAATTTACTTGATAGTTCATAAACTTTTCTTTTAAAAGTTAAGTTAGAAATTAGGTTAATTATTAATTATTATTTAACTTTTTTCTTTGTAACTAACTTAAATTTGAATTAATTATTATGATAATTAAGTAATTATTTTTTTAATTATTAATTTAAAAAATAAATATTTTTATATATATCTCTAATTATGTGAATTAACTTAAACATAATTTTCATCGTAATCTCTGCGAGTGCTACGAATATCCATTAAAAAGTCACGTGTAAATCTCAACTTTGATTTTAATTTTTCCATATTTAACGCTTTGATAGCCTTGTCTGCCAAGGTGAGGACTTAGAGCCCAATAAGCCTTTTTATCTGCTAACCGCACATGAAGTCTCCCACCCACTACAATTCTAGCATAGGATTTTCAGTGTAATTGGTAGGGTTGCCCAGCAGCCACTACTAATGAATTATCTGCGTTGATGGGAAGGTGGTGTGGAGGAGCATTGTCCTTGCTCGATTTTTTTTTTTTTTTTTTGTGGATTCAGGAGTAGAAGTAATGCCATCCAACGCAACACTTTTCCTTTCCTACGTAGGAAGAGCTTTTTATGTTGCTAGTTCCCTATTTTGCAGGTTTTTTTTTTTTTGAAAAAAAAGTTAAAAATTCAAAAAATGAAAATTAATCGAAGTGTATCAAAACCCCATCCATATAACTACATCCTTTGGATTTGGACACCCCATTCCTTTTTGGGTTTACGAGAACCATAATATTTACTTGTAGTATCGTGCTATTTTTCATGTTTCGAAGAAATTGTATCATCACTTATGTTTTTAATTTAAGGGTGGGTCAGAGTTGGATAATTGCATTAGAGTAAGAACGAGGATAATTGGAATGAAGCTTTTGGCTACTAATTTACCAATATCTAGAATTATGTAGTCGTTGCACTGCAATTATGTATTTGCTGAAAAAATGATCTACGAAATACTGTACAAAATTTTCTAAATATTTTAATGGTCAAATTTTTGAAAATAAAATATATAGACAGCGGTGAGTGGTGTACAAAACCCAAAACAGTATTCAACACATTTTGCGTAGATAATAGAGTAGTAAGACTAGACGATGCCCATTTTTCCAGTCCCCAAATGCTATTGTGCCTAAATACACGTCATGGGGAGGCTGTATGGATAAGAACTCATTTGGCTTCAATTTATGTTCTTATTGATCAAGGTTTGTCTGGTTCATATGGTTGAATAAAATCCGTCTATCTCCGTTAAAAAAAAAAAAAAAACTCACCACATGGCTAAAGTGCTGTAATCAATTCTGAATGGCCGACCTTGATTCTATGTCGGCTCCATTCTCTCTCTCTCTTCCCGCAACACCGGCGCTGTAGGTGGAAACCTCCTCCGTTGCTTCTCATTTTCAGAACAGAGATGTTTTGACCTCTCCTTATATATATATATATATATAACTCACTGAGTCAAATCGAAAATCCACTTAATTTTCAATTTCTTTTCTTCCTTTTGTTTGTTGGGTCGACAAAAAGAGAACATTTAACAACTTGCTTCACGAAGAAGCTGCTGATAACCGACTTTGTCCAGGGCTTGACTAAGCTTTACGTGCGCATAAAAACTCTTTCTTGGCCCTGTGTATATGTGTGTGTGTGTGTGTGTGTGTGTGTGTGTGTGTGTGTGTGTGTGTGTGTGTGTGTATCTTGGGAAAGTCCTTGGAAGGGTTTCTTTTCTTTCGAAACTTTGACAAATTATGAATTTGCATGCCTTGCATTTGCTGCATCCATCTATTAGTTATAATTGTTTATTCGATTCGTTGTTTTTAATTAAGTAGCTGTACAGATAGAGATAGTTACAGATTATTGTTACATTTGTATACTGAAAGTGGCGGATAAAGGAAAGAAAGTTGCTGTTAACCAGCACAGAGGCAATATTGATGACGTTGAAGAATGGCTCTATCAGCCGTTGATACAACCGTCGGATAACCAGAAAGTGCCTTTGGTGCTCTCCAGATTGAGCAGGGAGAGAGAGATTTCTGCTATGGTGTCTGCTCTGACGCATGTTGTCACCGGAGACGTGCGGGATGCAAATTCTCTGACTCCAGAACGTGAAGTCGGTACATCGGCTGCCTCAAGTATTAATATTGCTCCTGAAGTAAAGAGACCGACGCAAGAGCCGAGTGGCCAAGAGGAAAAAAAGCTTTGCGGAGCGTCTGCCGATGATCATCAGTTCTCAGTACATGGAGGTTCGTCTTCAGCTGTTCACATAGGTAAGCTAACCTTTTTTTTTTGTTCTTTTTGTTTCTATTTCTGTACTGTTCATTTATGCAGAAAGAAATGAGACTTGTGATGAGAAAATTGGATTAATGTTGTATGTGCCTGAGTTGGAAAGTGCACTCAATCCGTACAATCTCCGAATGAATGAAAATAAATGTATTCAGTGCTTTGTTTCCAAGTGAGCTGTGTACAAGAAATAGGACGTTCCCAAATGATCTCTCTGTTTTGTTTTTGATTTTGGTTTTTCTTTTTCCATTTTTTCCGGCAGTTACGAGAACTTCCAGGCCACAGGTTCCAACAGCACAGGCGGCGTTCACTCCCATATACGAAAACTACATAGAGGAGCCGAGGAGAAAATACAGGGGAGTGAGGCAAAGGCCATGGGGGAAGTTTGCATCCGAAATAAGAGACCCCTCCAAGGCCGCCAGAGTTTGGCTAGGCACTTTCGACACTGCTGAAGCTGCAGCAAGAGCCTACGATGAAGCTGCCCTCAGGTTTAGAGGCAATAAGGCCAAACTCAATTTCCCTGAAAACGCCAGGCTCAGGCCATCATCTACCTCCAATCCGACGGCAACCCAGTTGACTGTGTCTGATGTTTCAAATGCCCCTGTGTCCAATCCGGCCTCTACCGATGCCATATTTCACGCTCGATCTCTTCAGGACATACAGAGCTTTAAGATTTCAGGAGACTGTGGGAACCATCCTCAGTGGGTCTCGGGTGTCGGCGGTTATCAAAGGCAGCCTATGAATCTCTATGACCAAATGATAATGTCCTCTTCGATGGGGTCTCGCTTTCAGTTATCATCTTCTTCATTGGCTTCCTCTGCTTCTTTGTCTTCTTCTTCTTCTTCTTCTTCCTCCCATATTTCTATTCCCCTTGTTTCTCAAAATCAACTGCCTGGTGAATTTAAGCCAGCCATCAGTCAGGGCGTTGATGTTGATTTTTTCATGCCTTCATGGTCAAATTGCAGTCACAATACTTCATCCTCTGGATAATTCTTGCATATTAGTCTGGCTTTTGCTATTACATGTTTTTGGCCACCGTGTATTGGTAGGGCTGCTACGAGTTTGTCATTCTTGTTGCCACCATAAGTTATAGGTGTAATGGTTTCATTATGTTTGATATTCTATCCAAATACCGTTCATGAGAACAAATTCTGAGTTGAGAAAATTTACTTGGTCTTTTTCTTTTGTTTTTTTTTTTTTTTTTTGGTTTAATTTGGGACTCCAATTGCTTTGTCGAGTTCAATCTGAAGACTTTGAACTCGAAGGAACTTGTCCATGAAAGTTGTTACGATGACAATTTGATTAAGTGGTTGGCCACTTTTCGTTGTTTTCTTTTCTTTTCTTTTTTTTCTTTCTTTTCCATTAAATCATTGGAAGGTTAGTTACATAATGAATTTTTTTTTTTTTAATTTATTAAGAAATTTATTAAACTATAAATTATGCATATATATATATAGTTTAATAAAATGTATAACCCTTCTCAAGGTTCGACCTAGATATTTGATTCAATTCTTCCTCTATTGGCAACTTGTAAGGTGGAATCTTGGGGTAGAAGGTTCGAGCTACATATTTGACTCAATTCTTCCTTTATTGTCAACAAACTTGTGAGGTGGAATCCTTGTGGTTGGATAAGGATAGGACGGCGGTATGATTAGGTAAGACCGTTTTAATTTTTTAATCTATTAAAGAATTTATTAAATTACAAATTATAAATTAAAATTATTTATTTTTATTATTATTATAAATTTTATAATTTTTAAAAGATTAAGTATAAAATTAAATATTTGAATTTTTAAAAATTGAGTTCTCTAGCCAGCAACATAAACAAACCCGTTGCCCTATCAAGCGAACTTGGAATGGTCACGTAACATAGCTATCGCCGACTTGAATGGAAAAATCGATTAATCAACCATTTCAAACAATATTCCAGAGAATGAAATCCCGTAGACAGCAAGATGAAGCGCTGACACTGGTCAATTTGCTCTGCTAATTAAAATATTATCTCCGAATCAATAATCTCGAGACCGCAATCCAGGTAAGAATTCCTCAACCTTTTGACCCCAGAACCAAAACCTGTTCAGCCTTACTTCACTCATCTACCTTCTCCATCTGTTTCTCTTCCATGAGTAGCTATTGTACGCAGTCCAGTTCGTAACAATGACTCATCACATGCCCAACCTAAAATCATAAATTCAAAAGACAAGAAGACCGAAGCTGATGGAGATCAGACTGTCCGCGTTGTTTGACCACCTATTTTCAACCATTCCCATGATTCTTTGCAAGAAATTGGAGGTTGAATGACTAGAGTGAGATTTAAACATACGAAGAAAGCTTTACAGGGGTTAATTACGAAGATGCAAGTAAAGAAAACTGTTTTAGATGAATAAGATGCATTGTCAAGATTGATCACCTATTTATATGTGGTTAAGGATGAAAAATGCTTAACACATAACGGATAAGGCCGGAAGAGATTCAAACAAACTACTCTATATATTTGTAATCAATTGGAGCACAATCTGCATGTTTAGGATGTATGTAGGGCTTGATCCACATTTAGAGTTTTATTGAATTTCTGTCAGCATTTTTGTAATTCAATTGGACTTTGATTTATTTTATTTTTTAAAAATTTGCATATGTAATAGGGTCTAATGTTCATGGACTTAATGAACTTATAAGCGACAGACATATGTTATATTATTAGCTAAATTTTATGTTTTTTAGTTAAAAACTCTGAGTTTTTTTTTAATTAGTTATGGTAAAAAATAAAAGGAATGTCCTTTTGCTCATAAGATTCATTAGTTTTGATGTTTATATAAGGGGTTATAATTTGTAAAAAAGGGATGATACAATTGCATTGTTTTTCTTCGCTTTGTGAGAATTTCCTCTTAGTTCTTTATCAATAACTAATTATGATCTTATCAAGGCATCTTATGATGACCTAATTTATCAATGAGTTTGATTAGCGTTAGAGTTTTATTTACTTGATTTGAATACTTTCCTAGGATTCTAATTCTTTTATATTCATGTTTTATGGCCTAATTCAACCTAAGGTTTGCATTATTTGGTATCAAAGTTTTGATTCTTCAAATCAATTTTTATTTATCTTTAATTTTCTTTTTTTTTTTAATTTCACATGTCTATTGTTCATTTGTGTATAAGAAAAAAAAATCATTAATTAGATTGAAATGTTATTCCTTCAATCTAAAATTTGTTGTATTCTTCTAGTTACTCTATTTATTTTGCATCTTCTTATTTAGTTTAGATTGGTATTCACAAATCCTTATTTAATTAAAATTCATTGAAAAAAAATTTCCTTGTTCAAAATGGATTTTTCAATTTGTAATTTTTGGCCAAAATATAAGAATTTCACAAATGTTAATTTAACTAAGATTCTTTGTCCAATTAGAATTTCACTAAATTTTCTTATCTTGTTTGGTAAGAACATTGATAGAGTTCTTCATAAAGGGGTTATAAGGGGAAGTTATATTACTGTAGGAGTTAAGGTGTCAATTATAAGAGTGAGGTTCTTTGTGATGTGATAACAATGCATGTTAGTCATTTACTTTTAGGGCATCAATGACAATTTGATTAGAAAGTTAATTATAATGGGTACAAGAATAAATATTCTTTTGTAATAAATAATCGAGTTGTTGTATTAACACTTCTTAAACCATTAAAAGTATATGAGTATCAAATTAGAATAACTAAAGAGTGTAAGATGAAAGAACAATAAATGAGTGAACAAACAAAAAAGAAAAGGAGTGAGTGTGCATAACAAAAATAAAAAAGTGAAAAACACTTGTTTGTATGTAATGAAAGGAAAAATAAAGAGAATGGTGCACAAATTGAAGAGAAATATAAGAGATTTAATGCTTTTGCTTTAAATAATGAAGTCAAGAGTGTAATGTTAGTAGGGTAGCAACTACTTAAACTTTTGTACAAGGATGTTGGTTTTTTAACTATTGATCTTCACCCTTGTTTGCCTAGTTTGGTTGTTTTTTGTTATAAAAGTTTACCTCCTTCAAGAGGTATATAACACCAAATAGACTTATTCTTAGTGCTTCGATCTTTAATAGACCAGCCTATGGAATTATTCCCAAGAAGACAAAAGAGATATAAAGGAAAATGGATAAGTTAGTGTAAAAGGGATTCATAAGGGAGAGTCTTAAACCTATTACCTTAAGAATGTAAAGAGATTGGTAACACCTTATACCAATTCTTGCGAGAGGCGTTAAGTGTGAATACTCAATTAAATAAAATAAGGTGTGTTAAGGATACGTGCGAAGAAGTATAATGTGAAAGTCTAATACGTGGAAATCACAGATAAATGCATTTGGGGGCGTTGGTTGGGTGTTAGAGGCACATTGGCAACATAACAACATGTTGTAAATAGTGCGTGATCACTCAGACACATTAATATTTCCTCATACTAAATGACTATATTTCCTAATATTCTATATGGAGGTAGTGCATGTTTCTCAAAATTAATAAGATTAATACTATATCTCACACGTTCAACAATGATAGTGAAATTGACGCACAGGTTATGGGCTAACACCAAACTATGACGGGTTGCAGTCAGCAGATACTTAGAAAGTAATAAGGTAGATCATAAAAGAATTAACTTTTCATAAGTCACCAAAACAAAAAATAATGGTTGGTTATTTCTATCAAAATGTGGGAGTGGTAATGGTGGTAGATTTGTATTCTTTCAAAAGCTCTATCCAAGTTAAGTGTATTATACTCCTTAAGCAAATGAGAATATGAGTGATTGCAAAAAGTGACTAAAGAAATCCCTGATGAGGTGTCAAGCTTTTCTTTAATGGAGAGACATGATCTTATAAGATAGTGAGAGAGTTATCCCAACAAAGGGGAGACACACACAAAAGAATGTTAAGAGAATACTTGTGAGAAAAGTTTTGACAGTTTTTGTATATTTTGTGAAAAATAATAAAGGTGGAGAAGTTGATTCTTATAAACGTTTCACGTGTCTCATGTGTGAAAGTTAATTGAAACTAACTGTGACTTAATATCATTACAAAGTCAAAAATTTGGGTGAAATTGTTAACCTTGTGACAAACACCCTATCTTTAGGTTAATATGCTTGATAAATTATTTGGTTTATATGTATTTTAAAAAATTAATTGAAATAATGACTATATCAAATTTGCACAAAAGAATAAGATGAAAGGAAAACTACCCTTAAGACAAAACATTAATTATATAAGTGGTTAATAATGTCATTTGGTTTAAATAATACACTTAGTACTTTTGTAATACTACCTTAAATAAAACATAATATTCTTTCATTAGTAAATTTGTTGTAGTATACTTCGATGATGTTTTAGTATATAACAAAAATTTAGATGATCATGTCAAGCATTTACATGTTATTTTTAGTATTTTAAAGGAACATCAATTATATGCTAATCTTAAGAAGTGTGTGTTTTGCATGGAATCCATTGGTTTTCTTAACTTTGTTATGAGTTCACATGGAATAAGTGTATATAATGATAAGTTTAAAGCAATTAGGGACAGACATATACTTAAAAATGCAAATAAGGTAATGAGGTTTCATGATTTAATATGTTGTTATAAAAAGTTTCTAAAATATTTTATTTTTATTGTAATACCTTTGAATTAACTTATTAAAAAGAATGTTATGTTTAAATGGAATGGTATGCATAAGAAAGCTTTTAATACTTCGAAAGATAAGTTGACTAATGCATTATTTTAATATTTATCTAATTTTGACAAAGTTTTTTTAAGTTAAATGTGATGCATCTATATTGATGTAAAAGTTGTTTTGATGCAAGAATCGAATCTGGTTGCATACTTTAGTGAAAAATTTAGTGGAGCAGCATTAAACTATCTTACTTATGGCAAAGAGCTTTGCTGCATTGGTGAGAACTCTACAAATATAGTAATACTACTTGTGGCTAAAGGAATTCATAATCCATTATGATCATGAAAGTTTGAAGTTTTTGAAATCCTAAGATAAGTTTAATAAAAAAATATGTTAAGTGGTCAGCATTTATAGAGTCATTTCCTTATGTGATCAAATATAAAAATGAGAAGAAAAATGTTATAGTTAATGCATTATCTAGAAGGTATGCATTACTTAGTTAAAAAACTATATGCTAAAGATGTTGATTTCAACCAAGTATGAGATGCATGTTTTAAGTATGCATTTGGTGAGTATTATAGGTATGATGGTTTTTTGTCTAAGAAAGATAAATTGTGTATACTCATATGTTCTTTGTATGAGTTGTTGGTTAAAGAAACCAATGGGGAGGCCTAAGAAGACATTTTGGTGTTAAAAAAACTTTAGGTATATTGAATGAACATTTGTATTAGCCTAACATAAAACATGATATGCAATCTATTTGTGATAAATGCATCACATGTAAATAAGTAAAATTTAAAGTAATGCTGCATGGATTATACACATCTTTACTTGCACGTAATCAACCTTAAATTGATATATCTATGGATTGATATATATACAATTAAGTTTTGATTTATTTTATTTTATTTGTATTATAATTTTGACCAAGAGTCTTGGGACAATATTCAATAGTGTAGTGCCTTCAAAGGACATTATCGCAAACCACTCTTAAGCACCAAAACCTCATGTCTTACGGTGACAACCTGCTGCTATGAATATTTCAACACCAAAACTTTCAATTATGGTGACAAAAAAAAAGAAATGATGGGTATATCAACCAGTAGATTTTGGTTTACATTCAGCAGAAAAATTCGGTTGGAAATTAGAAAAGACAGCATCAGAACTTTGGCGGAACAAATCTTTAGCTATGGTTTTATATGAAGCAGGAGATTTAAGAATTTTATTTAATTTATAATTAGTAAAATTTTATGAACTATTTTTATTCAATCATATTTTCTTTTCCTGATTGGACTAGGATTTGCCAGGAAATTGGTCTTCTTTGTTCGTAACAGTTTTCCCAAAGTAGGTATGAAGTCCTAGTTTTAGGTCTATAAATACATATATTGGCCAGAGTCAAAATTCTATCAATAAATTTACTTTATGAGAATTTGATCTCTTGTGTGAGATTTGTGGGTAAGTTGGTGTTTCTTCTCTCTTTCTTCTCTCCACTTCTTTCTTTGCTCTGCACTACTCTATCTTCTGCTGCTACAATGCCCAAGATACTATTCACAGCCATTGCTACTTCCAAATCTCATCATTTTCTATACCTTATTTCCTATACAAGTTGCAAGATCTTTAAATGCTTCCCGTAACCCTAAGGCCTTGTTGGATTGCATTGCGGTTTCTTCTATATATTTATTTATTTTTATTTTCATGTCAACAACAGGAAAGATGTTAGACAAAATTTTTTGTATTTTTTTCATTTAAGATATAAAAGTATTTTTTTTATTTCTTCTATATATTTATTTATTTTTATTTTCATGTCAACAACAGGAAAGATGTTAGACAAAATTTTTTGTATTTTTTTCATTTAAGATATAAAAGTATTTTTTTTATTAAAAAAAATACATGATGAAAGTTAAATTTATCTAAATTACTTTGTATTTTTCAAATATATCAACACTCTCTCTTCACTTTATTTTCTATAATTTCTTTAATTTTTCTCTTTATGCTCCACATTTCCTCTTTCCTCTGCCTCTACACTTTTTCTTCTTTCTATCCATGCCGTCTCCTTTTCCATTCTCTTTACGTAGCCTCATCTCTCTAAAACGCACTCTTCTCCATACCTTCTGCCTCGACTTCTTACATTCTCCCTCGCTAAATTCTCTATATTTGTTGCTTTATAATTTTTCATCTCTCTATAATTTCTTTCTCTACGCTCTCACTTCTTTATCTCCACGCTTTCTATTCTCTCTATATATTTTGTCTCTTTGCCTTCTCACCTCTTTCTTTACATTTTCTATTGTGCATTCTCTTTCCCACCTCTTTTTTTTTTTTTCGGTTTTTTCTCTCATCTCTCTTTTCACTCTCCCTCCTCTCTCTATGTTTTTTCTTATCTCTTTTCTATACACTCCACCCATACTTTCTCTCTCTTAACTCACTCTTGTTCCTCTTCTCATGCTTTCCCCACTCTTTTCTTTACACTTCTACATCTTTGTCTATGCTTTCTTCTCTCTCACTAATGTCTCTCCCTTTACACTTTTTTACTTTAAAATATTTTTTTTCTTAATAAATTTTTTAAAATTATATATTTTTTATCCAAAAAAAAAAGAATAATAAAGAAAATAAACAAAGTTTTACTTTTTATTTTCTTTTGTGTGCAATGTAATATTTACAAGACAGGGACTCTAGGCGGATAAAGCAGCCAAGCGAGAGAAGCAGCAGAGGATGAGCCATGAGCCCCAAGCGACATAGCTTAGTTTTATGTAAGGATGTTGCTTATTTCACATTTCACTAAAAGATTCGTTAAGGAGTTCACTGCACTCTTATCTCAAACTCTTCAAAAAAAAAAAAAAAAAAAAAAAAAGAAAATTCTAATAGTTTAATAAAGTTAATATAGTTTCAATGATATTAAGAAATACAGCAGCTAAGCTTCTATTTTGAGGCATTCTGACTTCAATAAAATATTTAAAGTTTCTTTTAGTATTTCAAGAATTGATATAAGAAAATTTTTTATGTTAAGAATAGTTAATATGTTTAAAAGAGTAAATAGGAAGTCCAAATTTATGTCTAAATTTTAATAATTTCGTGTCCAAATTACAATTTTGATTTAATTATTTTTTTCAAGTTATACTTTTATTTAAATTTTTTCCTTTTAACTCTATAAATAATACTCTCTTTTTTTTTTTTGTCAGGCTGTTTATGATTATTAACAATTGATATTAACCTTCGACTTTCCTTCTTTTTTTTTTGGGTGCTAATTCTCGGTTTCCTTTTAAGTGTAGATTTTCACTACTTTTTTTTTTTTTCAATTTTCTTTTATTCTTATTTTTATAAGCCATTATACATCAATTTGTCTTGACGTGTTTATTTATCCATTTAATTTTACAGCATACATAGCTTCACTTCCGTTTTTTGAGCTGGTGTACGAGAAAATGACACACATCCTTTTTTATTGTCTTATTGAAAACTAATGTGTAGCAGCATCATTGTAACTAAATCATATATATCCAATGTTGTTAGCCGTTCATCAACTATCCGACTATTCAAGGTTTTGCATTACAGCTGCGGAAGTAATGACTTACTGGGACTTTAATTTCTCACGCCGACATTTAATAACAAGCGTACACACACACTTAATTTAATTAATAAAAATAAATAAATAACGAAGATGAAATTATATATACACAACTAAATATATACGCAAGCCAACAAGTTTGTTTATTTATTTATTTATTTTATAAGTAAACCCCAACATATTTATCACCCCCACCTTCTAACATACATTTTAATATATAATAATTATCTGGATAATAACATAATTAGGCCTATTATTTGCGCACAACATATCCAAATTGGATTGAGTGCTGGCTAAGCTACTTAAGCTTTTTGATACCATCTCACAAAATTGTTTAGCTTAAAATCGACTAGGTCAGATGAAAAAGAAAGAAAAAAAAAAAAAAAAAAGTCCTCTTGGATAGGTAAATGCCACAAACTCTTGATTTTGGACTTCAATTTTAACCATTAGGCTAGTATCTTGATCCGCATATGACAACAATATTTGCTTAACTATTTATTAGTGCCGTCCAATGTCTTAATGGCATTAAATTTATGCATTCACTACATCTGCGTTCTTACCAAATACTCAAAAATGTCATAACACTATATCATATATAAAAAGTTATAGTAATTGAAAAAAATAGCGATTATATTTAATATATTTTAGTTAAAAATTATTTTTAGCAGTTAAGTTTAAAATTTCTTAGAAAAAAAATTATAAATATATATATATATATATATATATATATATAGTAATTGAAAAAAAAAAACTTCAATTATATGTGTTTTGTCTAGAGTCAATTTTATCAGTTAATTTTTAAAGTTTTTAACCAAAAACAAACTATAAAAAACACGATTATATATTAAAAATTACTTTTAATTATTAAATTATAAGTTTAGATAAAATAAGTTAATTGCAATTTTACATGAAATTAAATACTCAATTATAAATTGAACAAAGTTTAGGGTCATTGTAATTTTTAATATTATAAATCTAAAACAAATTTATCTAATTTTTAATCCAATTATTCCATTTAAACTCAGATCCTTTTTTTGATTGATTTTAGGATTTTTCACTGAACTCAACAAAAATCCGAAGTCTTATCCGTTTTTATGGTCCGACGGATCCAGGCTGATTATCCAAACGGTCACAAGTTGCTTCCATGCCAAGTTCAGGCGGAGATGAAGAGACACCTGCGTACGGCTCTCCTGACTGCCGAGAGTGACTAGCAAAGAATTAGAATTGCAGACTGGCTTGAGAGGGGAGAACACTTGTTATGATCACCTAGCTCAGATTGGGCATTCTGGCTGAGATTATTTGGAAGCGTACACGATAGGAGCAGCCAACCGTAAGCTGCTATTTACTGTTGCCTTAAGATTTCCCATGTAACCCAAAAAAAAAAAATAGGGTCTGTAACACAGACAAGGAATGAATGAAACAAAAGAAAACAAGAATTTTGTTGATATTTGCCACAGATATACCGTGGACTGAACATTTTGTATGTATCCCTAAGGTGGCATCAATCATCCTTTATATGGTAGCCAATGAGCTTAACACATGCAGGAAGTGAACATAAGAATCTCGGTGCTCCCACACTCATTGGCGATTCATAAAATTCGCATTGGATTTGTCAATAGGCCCATTTCCATCTCCTTAGGTATTGACGTTTACTGCCGCCTTGGAAGGAAATCCGCCAAGAGCATCAAGAATTTCTTTGTGCTTCACAGTTTATGGAACAATAGGCTCTCCCAACTCCCAAGATGGAATGCTTAGCACGCAATAATTAGAGATGATGTACTTGATGAGATCCCCAAAACTCCAATATTGGTTACACAACGTAATGACAGGAGGTTATCTAGAAAGATTGATGTCTGAAAAAATCAGCACCATCCTCAACATCGTCAGTTTTGATGCCTCCACTTTGAGCCATAAGCAATCTGTAGATTCGCTTGGAACAAATTTTGCCCACTCTTCTATCAGCGCCAAGTAAACCCTCTGTGGCCAGGTGCTCAAGCAGAAACTCCTTTTCGTGCACCTGCCATTTCAACATTAGAGGCAAGTAAATTCTCAATGTACTGCTGCCTCTTATAAAACTTGAAGGCCCTATTTTTGGCACAGAATGTGGGAATCAAATATAAAAGCTGAACAGGTCTATACCCTGACAGATTCTGAGAAGGTCCCAGTTCTGCCATCAATAAAGGATTCAATTAAGTATGGTTCTCGAATTTAATCTGGCTCCTTCATGGATTCCAAGACATGGAATTATCACTGTTGAAATGGTAAATAAATTTTTTTTTTTTTTTGTACTTTTGGGACTGTAAACACTAGATTGTCAATGAATGTGAAAACACAAAATCCAGCCAAATAAACCATTATTTGCCCCCTCAATCAAAATTGCTACCATATATACACTCAATGCTTTCATACTTTTGTTAAAATGGAAAAGGGATTTCCTTATCATTGCAATCAAGTGACTACTGGGCAGCAGACAAGGTGAAAACGAGGGGTTTACAGAAGCATTGATCTAGTGGAGAAGCTTCAAAATTAAAAGCATCCCGTTATTATATTCCTCTCTCAATATCTTCAAATTGTTTATTGCTCTATTATACTATTTCACATCAGGAGTTCCATTAAAAGATTTTACAACATTTTCCCTATACCTTACATGTGAAGACTGACCATCTTAAGTATTACTCATCAGCTGAAACTGGGGAATCCACAATGGAAATCACAACTAGAGTAAAACTAGATAGGATGCCACTGAATTGACAAACACGTACATAATCCATCACAGACAAAAAGGTTGTAATCAAAGGCACAATAATCAATTTAAAAAGAAATAAAGCTTGCCTATACTTACAGATTTACTGGGGTCCATGTAAACTCTCAGCAGAGACTTCATTGTTGGATATTTTTTCCATATTGCAATGGCAAAACGTGGCTGCACTTTTGGAATAGCCACCAAAGCTTTCAACCTGTTGGCAGAAATCAAAGTCAACCCCCAGTAGATAAGCTGAGGAAAGGGGGAACAAAAACAGGTCTAGTCCACACAATTTCTTAGCAATATTGATTTGATATATTTGGCTGAATTTGGATAAATAAGAAAGAAAAGAAAAGAACTGGCACTCACAGAGACCATTACTTAAGCCTAAACTTAAGCTTTTAGGCTTTAACTCTTAAAATTTTGCTTTCTTCTCTCTTAAGCAAGTATTATGCACTTTTCAAAGATGAGTTAAAAAGTAGAATTGAGTACTAACACGAAAATGCATGTCCAACTTCACAGAAAAATATTCCATGTCAGAAACTGTTGGAGAATGCAATTATATACACAACAAACAACTGACATGGCACAAAAACCTTTTTAGCATGTTTAAGCCATGCATGTATAAACTGCACCTATGAAATATATGATAACAAAACTTTGAAGAGTATTACTCACCATGGGCTTTTCTTTATTAAGTTCTTGTTGACAGAATCTTTAGGGATTAGTGACCCATTGGCATTTACAGATAGTCGAGTCAACTTCTTTCTGCAGTAAACAGTAAACAAAAAAGTACATCCCAAAAATACATTCTTCAGAAGCATAGAAGCCAAGCAGAGAGACAAGGAAACAGTAATAATAACATGTTAATCCCAGATTTCATTGGGATCAATTGCATGAATCTTTTTTTGTCATTTTGTTTTATTAGGAGCAAAGTTTAAAATGAAATCTAATAATTTTAAATCTTTCCTAACCAAAGATTCCCAAGCCAACCTAAGTCGTCCTTTTGCTCTCCTCACACAATCCAGCTGGATTTAGTCATCCCTCTTAATTAGAGCATTCATAGGTTTACCTTGCACATGTCCAAACAAACACAAACCTCACTCAATTTATTTCCAATTCGTGCTACACCTAGTTTACTATGACTATTCTAATTTTTTATTTGGTCCTTTTTCAAATAACCACAGATCCATTCAAGTATTCTCATCTCTGCTACACATGATTTGGACATCATGTGTCTTCACAGCCCAATGCTTACTACCATACATCACCGACCTAATTAGTAATTTAACAGAATTTACCCTTTTAACTTAATGGGAAGTTTGCAGTCACACAAAACCCCAGTGATACAACTCCATTTTAGTTATCAGCTCCTGTGCTATGAAAGATGCCATCCTCTATATTTCTATCCCTTCGAAAAAAGGAAAGTTATTTAAGCAGCAAAGAAACAAGTGGCAAGATTATAGTAAATATTACAAACTGGCAAGATGATAAGGGAAAACACAATTATCCAGAACCTAAATTGGCAAGATGCCAAGCTGCACGTCAAATCAACAACATGTTCAGCAAGTTCAGATTCATCTCTGCACTGCCTATGATGCACCCCAAAATAATGTGTGGTTAATTTTGCCAAGACCTGAAAAAGCAGAGTTGCAGACATAATAATTATTTTGGCTACAAGATATCATTAAATTGTCAGACATAAAGCCCTTCAATTTTAAATTGGTGATTTGACCTCTTCAATAGGTGGACATCTCCAACCAGTATCCTTTTCTGGATTCTTGTACTGTTCCTTTTCCCTAAAAAATTGCCAATATCCAAGTTTCAATTAAAGAAATGCTACAACATAAAAATATAAACAAAAACATTACAGCAGAAAATCTAACAGTAAAAGTTTTTTTTTTTTTTGGCCTAAATTACCAAAGATAAAATGCAGTCCTCGAGATATGTGCATCAACTTGTCAAAAAAATATAAAAAAGAAGATGGTAAATATTAAGCAACCTATGATATCTGCTACTATGGTGAAAGTTCTTTTAAACAAAATTGGAGGTGAACATCCTTGAATTCTAGCTCTCACCAGATTGCATATATAGTTCCAATTTCCCTTTCATTTTTCTTTCAATTAACTGATCATTCACCAATATTAGTTTAAAAGTGGATACTCAGAAAATCTCCATCAACACAAATTCTATTAGTTTGTTAGTATCGAGGAGGATACCCTTGGTTTTGTTCCGCAATAATGAACACAACCAGATTCACAAGGACAAATGAAACACTGAAAAAAATTTATGAAGGCTCACCTTTTACTAATGTAAGCCATCAGCCTGTTTGTCAGATAGCAAAGTGTATAGAAGGGATAACAACTCTGCACATTAGCAACATGATCCAGAAGTGCATTGTTTGTAACAAGATTGCAGAATTCCTCAGCTTCATAAACAAGTAAGACGTATTGGATATTAATTCCCTCAGATGAAAGCTGCAACAAATAAAGAGGCCATATATATCAAGATATTATAATTAGAGAGAGTCCCCTGCAAAGCAGCCTACCAATGACAACATACACCTACAAACACCTTTCAATTCTAAAGGAAACTGAGAATGTAACACAGTTTTATGACAATTCACCAGTATTTAAAGGTCCACAAACAGTACCTGAGAAACACTTTCTGGAACATTCATGGTCCACACAATAGATCTTTCGATTGGATTTGATGTTATGCGGTAAGTAAGGCCTTTCTCAGCAAATCTGGTGAGTAGATGACCTAATCCAATAAAGTAGAAAATTTCAGCAATAGAACCAGATGTAAGCAAGATGAATCACATTAAAAAGATGAAGAAAAATAGTGCACCAACCTCCAACTGAGCCCTGTTCAACCACCTTAGTATCAATCTCGGCTACTATAGATTTTACAGCGAACTTCCCTTTTTCCCACTTTTGCTTTTCTTTCTCCATTTTTTTGAGCTCTGCAGCTTGTGCCTTCAGAGCTGCTTTTTGCAACTTCTCTTGCTGTAAAAAAATTTTGACCAACTAGCCATCTATCTAAATCATATGGTACAAAAAGTTCGGCACAATTATTAAATTGCTCACTTCTTTCTTTAGCTTCTTCTCTTCAGCAATGCGATTTCTTTCTTCTTTTGTCATCTTCTTTCTTGCCACTTCATCTGCACTTTTTAACTTGTTACAACCAACTTTGGGTATATTTTGTTTCACTTTGTTACCCATCTGCTTGGTGCTAAAATTATCTTTTTCACAGTTACCATGAACCTGATTCATGAACACTCAATCAATAGAATGAACAAAAATTGGCAAAATGAAAAAAATAAAATAAAATAAAACAGATTCAACTGTGGTGAAAACCAAGTAGAATGCTTAAATGTATCTAAGGAGCAAAATTCATATGTGGGAACTGCATGCTTTCTGTTTAGAGGCCATTTCCTTTTCACTGCTATCATTTTAATTCTGTAGGCAGGACTTCGAATAGTGATGCCAAGCTTGATTTTCCAGTTTGATTACTTTAATGTATGGATCTTTTTTGTCCTGCAAAATGGGATGTCACAAAATATTTATGCAACTTTTAAACAATATTGGCCCCAAGGAGACAACTAAATAAATTTATTTAGATTGTGTATAACTCAAATTATGTATTGTAATAACCGATTCAGATATATATCAAATCTAATAGATGTAATAAATTAATTCATACCCACCCTCGTGGAATCCTGTCTTGGAAGTCTAAAATTCATATCCTAGGAGGAGGCATGTGATTTTTGGGAAAGGAGAGGGATATCCCCTGATAAATAGCCCATGGCCCAACATACCTCCTGCTGAGTCAAAAAACTTCTTTACAGTACATGTTTGTAAGTCATGTTTCTAAAATTTTCAGCTACAAGAACTTGGAACCTTTATAGAAATTTTAAGATTGCAAATTAGTGTAGATAAAACTGAATCGCATATTAAGAACTAGGAAAATGGAGCTTGTGGTAGGACACAATAAACTTTTCAGCTCATAACCATGAAACTAGGTTCTTAGGTTCAACATGATGGCTGCTAAAGTTCAGAAACTAGGTTCAAGGTTATTGACTGTCCTCCTGTTCAGCTCAAGTCTGCAGCAAAATAGACAAAACCAACTCGCAAGACTTCTGCTAATCTTTTCCATCCATCTACTTGTTAAAATTTCTATTCCTACAATTTGAATCCTCCAAGCATGAAAATGCATAGGTGGATACATAGAGCCTGGGCAATGCAGTGCCTCCTTTTTAAGCATCATGTCAATAGCATTGATCTTTAAAACAAAGTGACAGGAAGTACCTCACTGACATAGTATCCTGAAAATTTTGGGGGGGAAAAAGTCTCTCCAGACATCTGCATTATAATACCATCCCCTGATAAACATGTTTTTGTTAGCTTAAGTTAAGACAAAAGCAATCAAACCCCAAATTAATCGCAAAGCTATGATGCTGGCAACATTCAGGAATCAGATAAACCACACATATAAAAAATTATTCAGATGCAACAGCGTACCAACCGAATCCATGGAACCTTTAAATCTGGAACTCCACCAACTCTCATCCTCATCACTACCACTAGCGGTTGTTTTGCCCTCCTGAGAGTTTCCCTTTCCAGAGCCGCCTTTCAGGTCTTCATTTTCCAATTCCAAGCATATTGATCCACCACTCTCTTTAAATTGAAACCAAAAACAAAACAAATAAAAAGGAAACCTATTAACTAGCCAAAGAAAATTGACAACAACTAAAAAAAAAACTAATTTCTGGTGAAAAAATGGGGAAAAAAAAGGAAAATTGAATCAGAGAGTGAACTAACTTACCAGCGAACTCATTGGGATCGGAAACCCTAACTTTAGGATTTGATGGGCGATCCATTGTGCATTTCCCGACGGAGAAGTCGGACATGGGTGTCTCGGCGACAAAAGAGGGAGTGGAAGAGGAGGCGGAGGGTTTCCGAGGGGTCGGGTCATCGTCCAGGACTAGGACAGTGGGGAAAGGGTCGGGTCCGGGTCCCCATCGGGTTGGTTTCTTAGATAGAAATTGAAGAGGAGTCCTCTGGTCTCCTTCTTCCTCTTCGTCGGAGATAATGATTGGATCAATAGACATTTCGCGATATACGTGATTTACAGAGAGAGCCAATTTGGGGTGGGGGGGAGCCCGGCCGGCGCGGTGTTTGGGTATCGATTCAGTTTTTTCTTTTGGGGGGTTTGCCGTTTCGACTTTTGAGTCCTCGAAAAGCGCGGGATTGTTCAGATAGAAATGTACTTGAGCTTATTTAAAAAATAAATAAATAAATACAACACTCGAACACGATTTAGACGCAGCATTACCTACGGGCAATATGATCCAAAATGACGCGACTTAAAGTAATCCGAATCAGATTTAAAAGCTATGACAAATTTTTAAAAATGATTACCTTTTTTATTTTTTAAGAGAATATACACATTACACATTATACATACACAATTTTATTTTTATATATTATATAAACACATATATAATATTTAATTTTATTTAACATATTATACATATATATATATATAATTATTTTATATTAACATTAAATTGTTCATTTTATATAATTATTTATTTTATTTTTTTATACTTATAATATTTTGAAATTTTTATCTATATATATATATATATCTACTTTTTTATTAATAAATATTATATATATATAACATACATACATATTTTTATATAGTTTTCATAAATAATATAAACACATATTATTTGTATATTTATAGAATTTACCTTTTTAATATATTATAAATAATTAATTAATTAAAAAATTATTTTTAAAAATTTAACATGTTGACGCATAGGTAACTTAAATTCAAGTAATTTAAATCTAAACTCAATCAAAATACAAAATATTTTATAAGTAATCTAATTTAAAATAAATTAAATTTGAAATAACTAAACATAAATATGTTTAACCCAATATATTTGATATTTTTATTTACAAATTTTCAATTAGTTTTATATACATAATAGTCTTGTCTAGTTGGATTCATGGTATGGTTTGACCAAAGAGTAAACCTCAATTTAGGTTTCAAGGTTGGCTAGATTAAAATAATCAGGGGTGACATTTTGTTTAAGTTTTTCAAATTAAATTCATTTAAGATATTATAAATATATTTTTTAAAAAATTAAATAAATAAAAATTAAAAAAATTATTTATTGAGATGTCTAAACAAGGTTTGTGCAACAAAAAGATAAAAAAAATTAAAAAAGGAAGAAGAATGAGAAAGAGAGATAATTAAAGAGAGAAATGAAAAAAGAGTGTAAGTTAAGGAAAGAGAAAAGGTAGGATAAGAGAAAAATTATAAGAATTCATTATTTATTGTGTTTAGTATGATGTAATCCTATAAATAGTAAAGATTTAATAATATGTGGGAGAAACAATGATATTGATACCCTCTATAAGAGATGAAAAATTCAACTTTTCCTTTTAAAATATAAGAAAATTTATTTTTATTTGCATTTTTATTGAAATAAAAAACCTACATGAAAATTTTTATTTGATTATTATATAAGTATTTGTGATAATTTAATTATTATATTTGGAAAAATTAGGTATTTTTTAGCATTTTTTATGGTAATATTTGATCTCTTATTTTGTTAAATGTGATGATGATGTTGTGTAAATCTTTAAAACGTGTAATTACTTTATGAATGTTATCATCCAAAAGTTTTATATATCTTTTTTCATTGTAAATAGTGTCTAACTCACTATCTTTTTTAGTGAATGACTTAATCTCATTTTTTAAAAAGGTGTTTTCATTTTTTAGAAGATTATTTTCTTTTTTAAGTGAAGCATTTTTATTTTTTAAAAATCAAATTTCATGCTTTATAAAGGCATTTTCAACATGAAAATCTTTATTCTTGACAACAACGTCTCTTGAGTCTTTTATTCATGCAATTTAGAATATTGTACAATTTATCAATTAAAGACTCATTATCATTAGAAATGTCAGGATTAGAATTTACCTCATCCCTTTATAATTATGAATACTAAGTTAACTCCAACATAGTCAAAATCACTTTATAAGTTACTTAGATAAGTCCAAGTAGTTTTTAAAGTTTTCTTTGCTAGCTTCCTATGTTTTTTCTTATTTATAAGACAATTGCAAATAATGTGATTAAATTTGTTACAAATATAACGAATGCTCTCATCTTTGTCTTAATTGCTTTTAAAAAATCTTTTATCACTTTATTTCTTCTTTTTTCAAAGTTATATGATCTTTTTGGTCAGTATCAGAACCTCCACTTTATCTTCTTAATTGTATTAATCACTCTCATCATTATCATATTCTTTGAAAGATGAGATTCTAAAAGCAATTCCTTTCTTCTTTTTAGTAAAAGTAACAAAGACCTTATTAATTCATTAAAATTTAAGGTGTTTAGGCTTTTGGTCTAATTATTACTATTGTCTTAGGGTTTCAAGACTTTAAAAATGATCCTAATATCTTTTTTATAAGATTACTTATCTTAATTTCTTTTTTGAGGTTATTAAGTAGAATAATAATATCAATAAATCTCATATACATCTTTAAGATTGTCTTATCAATCCTCAACCCATATTTATGTATGAGAAAGTTGATCTTTATGTCCTTTATTTATATTATGCCTTCATGAATGATTTTGAGTTTACCTTAAATCTCCTTTGTTGTCTTATATAAAGATACTTTGTTGGATTTACTCTTTTTTCCCATAAATACTTACTTTTATAACTTTTTTAAGGTTGCTCTTTAGTATTTTCCAAAGTTTATAATTATGGGATTAAATATACACGGTCTTTTTATCTTTCTAATAGTTGTAATTAAAATCATTAAATATAAAAAGCCTGAGGATTTTTTCACTTTTAACATGACACATGAATACAAAGATGCTATGAATAAACTCTAAAAGGTTAGGTGTAAATAAAGATCTAAGTATTGATAACATTTATTGATCTTTAAGGTAATCCAAGAGGAAGTGAATTGTGTTTACTTAGTTTGACTGCTTTACCCACCCTAAATTTAACTCTAAAAAACAATAACAAAGCAAGTAATGCTAATAATTAAAAATAAAGAGATAAAGAAAAAAATGTTTAACAATTTATAATTATTCAACTTAAATTGAAAACCTAAGTTTATTTTCAATATTTATTCTTTAAGAGTTCAACTTAACTAATTTGTTTTTCTTTTATAAAGTAAAAAATAATTTTTTATACTAAATCATCTTAACCTAAATAATAACAAAATTTTTGTAAAATATTTATAAAAAATTGATGGTTTTTTGCAACTTAAAACTATATTTTATTATTTTTCATTAAAATATTCTTTACTTTTCTCAATTTTAATTAAAATACTCTAACTTTTTAGTGGTTTCAATTTTTTTCTTTAATTTTGTACTTATGATTTTTTTCTTTTTACTAAATATATAAAATGAAAAGATGTAGCTCTTTTTTGTAATGTTTTTTTATTTTATTTTTTTTATATTCTAAAAAAGAGTTTTACATTATTTTACAAAATCAACAAATTAATTTTTTTAGAGATTAATTACTTTTTATATAAAAAAATTTAAATAAAAAACTTTCTTTTTAAGGTATAATTAACCGTAATATTTAAACTAATTGATTAATTTAAAATATTTATAATTTTTTTTAAAATTTTTATGTTTTTAATTATTCAATTTCATCATTTGATCAATTTTAAATTCTTATAATTTTATTTAACATCCAGTAAGTCGTATGTACTAATTTGATTGATATACGTAACACTCGTCTAGTTAATCAACTTGAATTCTTAATTTTTTTTTTGTAATTTTTTTATGTTTAGTAAACTGCAACCATAAATCTAATTAATTCACTCAAATTTTTTTATTTTTTTTCTTTATTATTTCTTTGGTGTTTAATTAACTACAAATCCGATCCATCAACCCAAATTTCTTAGTTGTCGTCTCTTGTCCGCTATGAGTCGATTCCGTAGGTTGCCAGATGAAGGGGCCTAACAAATTGCTGGAATTCGAACTGGGACGCTGCACCACAGAATAAATTGTTGGCTGGCGTTACCTATCCGTTTTGGCTTTCCACGGCCACAATTTTCATAAATAAATAGTTTATTTATTATTTAGCAAAATTTTAAATAAAATTACATGGTTAGCCTGTCGCCACAACAACCACTGGAAACTCAATTTGATCGGATTCGAGAAAAATTGAAACTGTGGGTGTGAGTTCCTCTGCTCAGCGTGGCTGTCTCCTGATGTTCCATGGTTCCTAGAGAGAGAAATTCATCCATTTTGTCCAACACAACACTGTCCAAACCATTTGCTCACCCGACAGCCGCCACTCTAATTTCTTAAATTAGGAAGTTCGTTTTCGTTTTCTTCTTGTTTTTTTTTTTAATTTTTTTTTTCTGTTTGGTTCAATTTTCCCTCGCCCAAAGCCGGTGTTTTCCCACACTTTCCCACCCATTTCCCAATCGCCAAGCATGGACCTATCCGCCAAGTTGCACCGCCTGGACCTCCACTCCACCTTCTTCACTGGTTCGACCAGGTTATCACTACTCCGGCCCCGTTTTAAGCCAAACTCAACTCCCATATCCACGGAGCTCATTACTCAAAATCCCAATTCGCTCAAATTCCCTTTTCCTCTTCAACGCAGAAGAAGAGGCAACTCTAAAATCACCGCCAGATTATCGACTGTCAGCGTTGAGACGTCCGTTGCTGAGCCCGAAACCGATTTCGAGTCGTTGCTTTCGAAGAGCGATGCCGGCAGTGATTTCGACAGGAAACGAGCGAACAACAGGCAATCAAATAGCGGTGGTGGTTCAGGGGTTTCATCGGGTGTCAAGCTCGAAAATATAAGCAAGAGCTACAAAGGGGTCACCGTGTTAAAAGACGTGAGCTGGGAAGTGAAAAGGGGTGAGAAAGTAGGGCTGGTAGGCGTCAATGGAGCAGGCAAAACTACCCAGCTGAGAATTATCGCGGGACAAGAAGAACCTGATGTGGGAAATGTAATTAGGGCGAAACCCAACATGAAAATCGCCTTCTTGAACCAAGAATTTGAGGTTTCGATGAGTAGGACGGTGAGAGAGGAGTTCATGAGTGCATTTAAAGAGGAAATGGAGATCTCCGGGAAGTTGGAGAGGGTGCAAAAGGCGTTAGAGGCTGCGGGGGAGGATTTGGAGCTGATGGGGAGGTTGTTGGATGAGTTTGATTCATTGCAGAGGCGAGCACAGGCTCTGGACTTGGACGAAGTTGATGCAAAGATCAGCAAATTGATGCCTGAGCTGGGGTTTGCACCTGAGGATGCTGAGAGGTTGGTGGCGTCGTTTAGTAGTGGGTGGCAGATGAGAATGTCGCTTGGGAAGATTTTGTTGCAGGTTTCTGTCTTGCTCTTATATTTTTTATCTCTCTCCCTTACTTTTCCTGCCTTTTTTTCCCAGTGATATGCAATATTGAATGCTATTCTCATGTTTGGGGTCTGTAATGATTTAAGAATTGGTATGTGTTGCTTCCTGGCTTCTTTTGTGACTAGTTGAATGCCAAGAAAGTTGCGTGTTGGTAAATTGCTCTGTTATCCCCGATAAGTTTGGAATTAAAGGTGTTTTCTATATCTTGCAGTTTGGGGATGGCTTACCTTTTTGTCAGTCTTCTAGCACTGCCCCTTAGTTCTGATTAATGTCTAAAACTATATTCATTTTGGAAGAAGTGATAAGGGGAGTAGCAGGTGCAACATGGCTATAACGGAAATTTGAGCTCTGGATTAAAATGAACTTGTAATCAGATTTGTGCTTATAAATAGTTCACTTGGTTTGACATAGCCCGGTAATTAACATAAGTGTTAAACTATATATCTGCAGGACCCAGACTTGTTGCTTTTGGACGAGCCTACAAACCACCTTGACCTTGATACAATTGAGTGGTTTGAAGGTTATCTAGAGAAGCAAGCTGTGCCAATGGTCATCATATCTCACGACAGAGCCTTTCTTGATCAATTATGTACAAAAATTGTGGAAACTGACATGGGAGTCTCCAGGACATATGAGGGTAATTATTCTCAGTATGTCATATCAAAGGCAGCATGGATTGAAGCTCAATACACTGCATGGGAAAAACAGCAAAAGGAAATTGAGCAGACAAGGGACTTGATAAACCGGTTAGGTGCTGGAGCAAATTCTGGCCGTGCTTCTTCTGCTGAGAAGGTAAAAAGCTCTGTTAGGCATAACTCTCTTCATTCCCCTAAAGAGCAACAAGATAGTTTCACCTTTATCTATCGTAGCTGTTCTCTTCTCTATCCTGCTCTTTCCTCAATCATCTGCAGGATAATCCATTTCTTCTTTGGCATTGTTTGTCAGACAGATCAGTTTGTTATGAATACTGTACTTATTTGCCACTTTATTTGTCTAGGTCTGATGCATCTCCTATGGTCCCTAAATGAAACAATTTCACTCTAACATGATAGTGCATGTATGAACATAGTTTTCAAAATGGTCACTGGACTGTTGAAGTTATGTAGAGGGATTATATATGTGCATCTCTTTTCCAGTTGCCGAATCCATTGTCTTTCTATAACAGGAGATTTTCCTAAAAGTATGATTGAGTTGTATCTAAGAGGAAATCAACCTATTTGGAGTCTTTGTTTTGTGTTCTTCCTTGTGAGGCAGCTATTGGACATTTTTTTTGCTGATCTCCATATTCTGGCATTCCTCTGTTTTTTTTTTAAAAGTTGTTGCTTCTTTGACCATTTCTGAGTTTCTTATTTTCTGCAAATAGAAACTGGAAAGACTTCAAGAAGATTATCAAGTGGAGAAGCCATTTCAACGCAAACAAATGAAAATAAGGTTCCCTGAGCGTGGAAGGAGTGGGAGATCTGTTGTCATGATTAGAAATTTAGATTTCAATTATGGGGATAAGGTATATCATATCTCACAAAAGAAGGTGATTACAATATTTGTTTATTGATTATCTATGAAGACTTCACTTTCTGTTTGCCCAGGTGCTGTTTAATAGGACAAATCTTGCAATTGAAAGGGGTGAAAAAATTGCCATTATTGGGCCCAATGGTTGCGGAAAGAGCACTTTGCTGAAACTGATTATGGGTTTGCAGAAGCCAACAGCAGGTGAAATCGTGCTTGGGGACCATAATGTACTACCAAACTATTTTGAGCAGAACCAGGTATACTACTTTTTCCAGCCAGATGTCATTTTTGTTTGTTACCATGCTTGTGTTGCTTCAATTCCATGGTTTCTTACTCGTCTGACCATTATTCTCTTTGTCTATATCAGTAAATGATTTTACTTGACCTTCCTTTTAGGCTGAGGCACTTAGTTTAGAGAAAACAGTGCTTGAAACAGTGGAAGAAGTTGCACAGGACTGGAGGCTTGATGATATAAAGGGGCTTCTTGGGCGTTGTAATTTCAAAGTTGATATGCTTGATAGGAAGGTTTCCCTTTTGAGTGGTGGTGAGAAGGTAAACTAACTTGATGCATTCTGGTAATCAGGAATCAGCTGTTTATTTCTGTTTCACAGGCTTTGGCTGATGTGGGTGTCATTATACTCTTGAATTACTTTTAGAACTTCTGTCCACCATTTTCACAATGTTAGAAAAAATATAATTTTAGTACTAGCAGGGTGGAAAGTTAAAGTCTGGAATATGCCAAATCTACTGTATTAGTACTATGAAGATCAACAATGCATTAATATCGAAATGTTGTCTCACTGATCAATCCAGGCACGTCTAGCTTTTTGCAAATTTATGGTAAAGCCATCGACTTTGCTTGTCTTGGATGAACCAACTAATCATTTGGATATACCTTCAAAAGAGATGCTTGAGGTTTGGCTCTTCTCGTGTCTGTCAGTGCTTATTATTTGTTTTGTGGTAAGCATTGTGCCAATCATGTCTGGTTGTTGAATCAGGAGGCAATAACAGAATACAGTGGCACAGTTATCACAGTCTCTCATGATCGATACTTCATAAGGCAAATAGTTAATAGAGTTGTGGAAGTTAAAGACTGCAAATTACAGGACTTTGCTGGAGATTACAATGTAAGTTGGCTTTTCCTTTATGCATTTTCCCTCTTTCTATGCTTCTACCTGTTATGTATTCCAATTCTTGCTAATATAATCATTTCTGCCACTTTCTGGATAGCTACCCTCATAAGGTCTCATGGTTTGTGTTTTGACGCATAAAATTTGCAGTATTACCTTGAGAAAAATCTTGATGCAAGGGCAAAAGAACTTGAACGTGAGGCAGAGCTTGAGGAAAAGGCTCCCAAAGTGAAGGCCAAATCCAAGATGTCAAAGGTAAGGTTGATCCATGCAATCACGTTGTTTATGTAGGTGTCAGTTTGGACCAAAGCCTTGTTTCAAATTCTATAACAGGTTGAGAAGGAAGCTCGAAAGAAACAAAAAATGCAGGCATTCCAGGCTGCTAAACAAAAATCAAAAGGGCAGAAGAATTCGAAGAGATGGAACTGAGGTATGCAAGATTGAATGAGGGAAATTATTAATTATTCGATGAGCATTACCATGTAAAGAATCTAGAAAGCAATAAGGGCTATTTACGGGTGTCATTGTACATAATATCAATTAGAAATGTAGTGCAGGTTGTGTCCAAGGCTCTAGTGATAAAACTACCAACCGGACCTTGTGCTTTCCGTTTAGAAATGGCACATACAGTCTATGCATGTGGGGGCCGAGGATGATGAAGGCAATCCAAATTCTCTCATTGGATTTTATTTTCTTGTTCAAAGATAATTTGTGTCAAACTATGCAGAACTTGGATGAGATGCTAGTTTATGTCCAAAGTGCGGGGCATGACTAATTAGATGCACCATGTGCTAATAATTGTTGCGTGGGACATGAGAAGGATACTTTGGACACTTACTAGCGCCATTTGTTTATGCAGGCTTTGCAATGACTGGCTGTAGTTGGGTAGTCAATTAGCAAGTGTAATATATTGATGGGAAACTAGGGATTTGAAAAGAGAAAATTACAAGATGAGAAAAATAAAAAGTTGATTATTTTGAGGGGATCAGTCTCTAACGATTATAACGATCATTTCAAGGGATTAACCTTTAAATAGCTAAAGAAAGTTTGAATAATTTTTTATTGCTTGAATTTTTTAAATCATATATTTTATACCTATATATAATAATTAATTATCTATTAAATAGAAATGATAAAATCGTGTAAAATTTTATAAATTAAAAAATTATATTATCTCACGTGAATTATGAAATTATATCATCACATAAATTAAAGAATTCTGTCATTCTCTTGCTTTTCAAAAACTTTGTCTTCAAGGGTGAATAATGATGAATTCTTGAAAACGTTCCACAAAAGAGTGATATAACTGAAGTTATTTTTTCAAAGGGGAGAGTTGACTATTGAACAAGAATTTAAGAAACAATATGTTTTTTTTTGCTTGACAATACGTTAGTCCAATATGATTTGTAGTTAAACCTTAATCTCTCATGTAAGAGTAATATCGGGTAATTGGTCTTTAAACAAAAACATGAAAAACAAGATAGATTTTGGACTCTGTTGGTAAGTTTAAATAATGTGTTCTAAAACTTTAAACGACTCAAAAAAGTATGTTGATAATTTCATTGATGAGCAAATAGTAATAAATAATTGTTGATATTGTTGAAGTCTCAAATAGACTGAGTCCCTTATTATAAACTTACGTTAAGTGTGATGTGTGTTATTATACTTCTTCGTTTGATTTGGGTTATGACAAGATTATTTTTGAGGAGTGAAAATAATTTGTTGCAATCCTGGAAGTCTTTATCTACTTGGTCTACGTGAAAAGACCCAATTGTGTACTTTGTAGGAGTTGGTGGAATTCGACTATAGACAACTTCAAATGGAAATATCTTAGTTGAAGAATGATAGCTAGTATTGTACCACCAGTCATTTTATCCAATCTTTTGACTTGTTACTCACAAACAATGAAGGTAATTTTCTAAATACCTGTTAACAATTTTAGTTTGCCCATTTATTTGTGGGTGGTAAGCAAAATTTATTTTTAATTGTGTTCTTTGCAAAAATAGTTCATTCCAAAAATTACTAGTGAAAACTTTATCTCGATCATTAATAATGGATTTAGGGATCCCGTGTAGGTTCATAATATTTTCAGTGAAAACTTAAGTAACAATAGTGACAAAATAAAGATGACTAAGAGCATAAAAACTAATATATTTAGTTAATTGATTCACAATAACAAAAATAGTTGCTTTACCTTGTGATAATGAGAGTCTCTCAATAAAGTTTATAGAGATATCAATTGAAACTTCTTTCAGAATAGACAAAAGTTAGAGAAAATCAAAGTATACCACCAATTCATTTTTTGTGATGTTGACAAATGTCACATTCAGCAACAAACCTTTTGATTTCTTTTTTCATACCATTCTAGTAAAACTTGTTACAAATATTCTTATAGGTGCAAAGAAATCTTGAATGTCTAACAGTTGGGAAAACATGAAATTCTTGTAAGAGTATATCCCTGTAAGTAGAATTAGCATTAAACATTATCCTACCCTTGTAGCGCAAGTCTGTAAAATCTCAAGAATAATGGGCAATTGTACTAGGATCTTGTTGTAATTTTTGAATGATTTCTTGAGTTTTAGGGTTGTTCCTCCATTTTTATCTAACTTGTGTTAAGGTATCCCAAGTATAAATAAAGATTGTTATCATTTCAGCATATTCTAGAATACAAGAGAACGTGTTAGCAACAAAATTCTGACTTCCTTTCTCATAGATAATCTCATAGTCATATCCCAACAATTTAGATATCCATTTATATTACTCTATAAAAGAGATCCACTGCTTTCATAACTATTTCAAATTTTTTTGATCAGTTCAAATTTGAAAATGTCGTTCAATCAAGTAAAGGTGTCATTTGGTAACAATATGAACAACGACTAATATCTCTTTATTATAAATAAACATACTGAGATATTTTGGTGAGAGAGCCTTACTAGTAAAGATGATAAGACGCCTTTCCTGCATCACCATTATCCTAATCCTAACTTTAGAAGCATCATTCAATAATAAATACCTTACTAAAATCAGGTAAGGCAAAAACTGGAGTAGTCGTCATGACCTATTTGAAGTGAGCAAATGCTTCCTCTGTTTCATTACTCCATTTAAATGAATCCTTTTTCAACAGAGTTGTCAAGTTGGCACTGATTTTGCCATAATCGCATACAAACTTGTGGTAATAGTCAGTTAATTCTAAGAAGCCACTTAATGCCGCAATAGTTTTTGGAACTAGCCAATCCAACATCTTCTATACTTTGGAAGGATAAATAGCTACAACTTCCTTGGAGACAATGTGACTTAGATATTCCATTGTTTGACTAGCAAAATTACATTTTATTAAATTAAGTTTAATGAATAGCTGAACACCCCCTAATTCATTTAATTATTCATTGACAATCAGAATAGGATATTTATCTTTCACAGTAATGTGGTTGAGTGCTCGATAGTCCATATATATCCTCCAAAACCCATCTTTCTTTTTTACTAGGAGAACAAGAGAAGAGTAAGGACTAGTGTCGGGTTGGATGGTGCCTGTTTCTAACATTTTCTTTACAATCTTCTCAATTTCTCCTTTCTAGAAATGCAGGTAGTGATATGGTCTGACGTTAGTTGGCGTACACTCAGATAATAAAGAAATATAGTGATTATGTGTTCTCCTTGGGGGTAGACTCATAAAATCTATGAATAAATCGACGAATTCAGTTAGTAGCATATTGACATCCCTTTCCTTTGGGGAATAGAATTTTGTTGCCTTTTCATTATACAGATACATAAAGAATCTTTGTCCTACATTGTGAAAAACTTTCTCCATTCAATAGTTGGTAATGATAGTAATTTTGTCACCTAACCTTTCTCTTATATAATTGAATCTTCATAGATAGCTTGGAAAAATTCTAGGTAATATCCCTCAAAGTTCTTAACCAATTGATACCAAAAATAATCTCATAATCTTCCAAGGGTAGCAAGAAGAGTTCAACGTAAATCATTTGACCTTGCAATAGGAGTTTTAACTTTGTACACTTGCCTTGACATATTATATTCCTACTATCAGTAATCTTTATAGCAAAATTGTTACAGTCCTCGATTGGAAAAACATGTTTTTTTGCCAATTCTTTCATTTATAAAATTGTTGGTACTTCTTAAATCAACTAGTACCATTACTTGATGTCCCTTGAGAACCCATCAATTTTCATAGTTTGGGGATTAGAGTTTCTTGTCAAAGCATGAATTGCAGGCTCATCAGTGTATTCAACATCAATGTCATCACACTCAGGATGAGTGTGATCATCATCCGTCTCATTATCTTCCTCAACTGGCTTGATCATTAAGAGCCTTCTTTGTTTACATCGATGCTCTTTATGTCATTTTTCATCATAGTGCTAATATAGTTCTTCTGTCATCCTTTCTTTTAATTGCTCTTGAGTTAAACATCTAGAATTAGTGGAACAATTTGAAAATGAAAAATTATTGGTTCCACATGCATATTTGCTAACCACTTCCTTAGCAATAGGACGATGATTTTTTGCGCCCAACTTCTCCTCTATAGGCAAGCAAAGGAGATGACTGCTACCATTATTCGAGGTTGACAAGCTTTAACTTCTCGTCAAATCTCGAGAACAAGTCATTCGATGAAGGTGCCAAACAATTGTCTTTTTAACCAATCTTTATCTCGATTGGCGAGCCATTCAAAATGACTTTGATGCTCTAACATGGTTAATGTTTAATGAATTTTGACAAACTCTCCATCAACATTGTGATATTCTGAAGACCTAAAATGTATTAGAAGGCCTTTGGTGAAGTCAACCAAAGTTGGAACTTCAACACAAATTTCAAACCAATCCCATTAAATAACATCTCCTTCCAATTGAATATAAGCAATTTTAACCTTAAAGTGCTCTAGGGTACGGTGGAAACAAAAGTATTTTTCAGCCATAGAAATTTATTCTGTGGGGTCACTTTTATCCCAACAAGTAAATTCTACCTTTAAACGTGCTTGTGTAGAGTCACCGTTAACGCCTTTAAAAGACTCTCCTGATAATTTCTATTTATTAAAAGACTTTTACATAAGAGACATGAATTTTTCAAGATGAGATTCTAATATCAAAACCTAATGAGTTGTGTGAAGACATGATGTAGGATTGCATATTGATAATGCCAAAATTGGTAAGGGGAATTTTTTTTTTTTGGTGTTTGATGGTGACAGTAAAGATGTATAACATAAATGAAATCCTTAAAAACCATTGCCTTGATACCAAATGATGGAAAACTAAGGATTTGCAAAGAGAAAATTGCATAATAGGAAAAATAAAAGATTGATCGCTTCAAGGAGATCAACATCTAATGATCACTTTGGCAGGATTGACCTTCAAATAGTTAAAAAAAGCTTGAATAGATTTTTATTGCTTGAATTCCTTGAGTCATAGGCTTTATACATATATATAATAATTGACTACTTATTAATATGGAAATGATAAAATTGTGCAAAATTATGTAAATTAAACAATCCTATCATCTCACGTAAATTATGAAATCCTATTATATATCCTTAGTTTATGACTTTATCAAAGGGTAGTGACGTTGATAGTTATAGGCAAAGAATTTTGGCAATGTTGTTGAAGCTCTTGCTTTTGTTTCTATCCATCAATTAGGTGGGCTCACAAGATCTCAGTTCCACCCATAATGTGATAAGATTCCCTTAATTATGAGATTATTATTATTAATTTTTATTCCTTACTTTATGTGAGATGATATGATTATTTAATTTATGTGATTTTGTATAAATTTATTATTTTTATATTAATAGGTAGTTAATTATTATATATACGTGTAAAACTTATAACTTAAAGAATATAAACAATAAACTCATATCATGCTATTTTAGCACATTAAAGATCGATCTCCTCAAAGAGATCATAGGAGGTTGATCCTTTCAAAAAGATCATTGGAAGTCGATCCCCTTGAAAAGATCATAAGAGGTCAATCCCCTCGAAGAGATAAATCTTTTATTTTTATATTTTTATATTTTTTTATTTCCAATCTTTAGTGTCTCATTATTTGGTATCAGAGCAGTGTTCTTAAGGATTTTATTTCTGTTATACATTTCTACTATCGCCATCAAACACAAAAAAGAAAACAAAATTCCCCTTACTAACATAAAAAAATAATTTTGGCATTATTAATTTGCAATTCTACTCAATGTTTTCACACAACTTATTAGAATCTGACGCTAAAACATCTCATCTTGAAAAATTCATGTTTCTCATGTAAGAGTTTTTCAAAAGAATTGAACAAATGGTATTGGTCATAACAAACAATCAGTCAGGAAACAATACATTTGGGTCTTCCAATAAATAAAAAGCATCATAAGAATCCTTTGGAGACATTGACGATGATTATACATAATTACATATGAAGGTAGAATTTTCTTGTTGGGATGAAAGTGACCCCACAAAATGGATTTCCAGGGCTAAAAAATACTTTTATTTTCACCGTAACCTAAAGCACTTTAAGGTGGAAATTGCTTTTATTCAATTGGAAGGGGATGTTATCCAATGATATGATTGATTTGAAACTTGTATTAGAGTTCCGATTTGGGCTAACTTCACCAAAGGTCTTCTGGTGTGTTTTGGGCCTTCGGAATATCACAATGTTGATGGAGAACTTGTAAAAATTCATCAAATATCATCTATTCTAGAGTATTAGAGTGAGTGACTTGTTAATCGAGCTAAGGATTGGTCGAAAAAACAATTAGTTGGAACATTCATTAAAGGACTTATCCCCGACATCTAACAAGAAGTTAAAGCTCATTAACCAAGAACAATGGTAACAACTATCTTCTTTTCTCACCTATAAGAAGAGATGCTAAACATTGAAGATTGTCACTCAGTTATTAAAGGATTTAACAAATCTATGGATGGTAACATTAATTCATATTTTTCAATTTATTCCAATAACACTAAACGTTTAACTCAAAAACAAGTGAAAAAACAAATGACAAAGAGACTATACTGACATTGTGATGGAAAGTGTCATAAAAAACATCGATATAAATGAAGGGAACTTTTAATGATTGAACCAGTCAAGGGAGCTGATGAAGTAAATAATAATTACACATCTTTACATTGTGATGATGTTAATGTTAAAGTTATGGATGAACTTGCACTTCATGTTTTGGCAGGATATTCTAATCCACAAATCACGAAAATTGATGGATTCTAGAAGGGACAACTAGGGGTAGTATTAGTCAATTTAGAAAGTACCAACAATTTTGTAGATGAATTTTTTTTTTTCAAAAAACTCTCTTTTCCAATAGAAACTGCAACAAATTTGTCATCAAGGTTGTAGATGGGAGAACTTTGACATCTCAAAAAAAGTGCACAAAGGTAAACCTCTTGTTAAAAGGTCAAACTATTTACGTTGATATCTTTTTACTACATCTGAAAGATTATGAGATTGTTATGGACATTGAGTGGTTGTGAACCTTAGGAGATATTACTTTGAATTTTTCCAAACTAGTAATGAAGTTTTCACTGGATGAGCATGCAATAGAATTTCATGGAAGACGTAGTGAGAAAATTATTGTCATCACAAATTATCCAATGGAAAAGGTTACACGAAAAAAAGTCAGACTAAAGAAGATGATGAATTGAGATAGGTTCTTAGTTAGCCTTGAGGACAAGGCTAAATTGAAGGGCAGAAGAATGATAAGATTTTTTTAATTAGGAGATTATTATTATTAATTTTTATTCCTTAATTCAAAAAAAAATTCATTATTAAAATATTTTCATATCCAAAATTTATCCATAAAAAGATAACGTTTATTGGAATATTTTTATATTCAAAATTTTATCTGTTGAACTATAAAAAAGACAGTTTCTATTGAGAAATTTTTATATCCAAAATTTGTTTGTTAATGGTTTTTATTTGCTTGTCAAAATAACTAATAACATATGATCAAACATTCTTCTCATTTTTTATGATGACAACATAATTAATTTTATAAAAAATTTATTAAAACTCCCCTCACATTATGTTTGCAAAAAATAAAAGCACAAATGAAAAATTAAGAGTTCATAGTATCATTCTAAAAAGATGAAAAGTAAAATTAGCACACAATGCTCTACTTACCCCCCTTTGGCAACATTAAAAGAGATAGCTTATATTGAGCCATCTTTTGTTTTATAGTAGTTCAAGAGGAGCAGTCATCAATGAATCTATGTAGAGTAGCATATATCTCATCTAGAACTTCACAAATAAAGCTTATGTCTTCACATAAGTCATTAATGACCATTTGAAGATCAATGATATCTCAAAAGATTAAGCCTATACTATGTGAAATTGTATGAGGGTTTGATTGTGAAGACTGTGAGCGAACAAAAGGTAAAAGGGATTGAAAGGCTTCTACTTATGGAGAAGCTAACAGTGTAATGAGACCTTTGGTTGAAGATGAAATTTTGTTAAGTGGTGACAACATATCAGTGCCATCAGAAATAAGAATAAGGGGAGTACTTGCAAATTGGTGTTGGATTTTAAAGGTTTTATAGTTTTTAGCAATGAAGGGGTTGGATTATAGTGATAAATTTACCCATTTTATGCTGGATAATTGTTAGTTTGTTGTAAGAAATAGATAAAGATTTATGGTCACAGAGAAGAAAATACTTAACGGTAATGTATATATAGAAAAATATTAAAAGGGACCATAAAGCATAGTGATTTAGAAAAGGAAAGAGAGATGACACATAAGGGATATTAAACTGTTGATGTAGAAATTAAATAAGGATAGGTATAAAGGAGAATTAAAATGGGACAATTGGTAATTCTCCAAATTAATCAAGGATGTCCATGAAGGAGAACTAAAATGAGATAATTGGTGATTCTCCAAATTAATCAAGGATGGTGTTGAAAGAGAACTAAAATAAGACAATGGGTAATTCTCCAAATTAATTAAAGATGGTCACATGAAACTAAGAAGGAATATATAAGAGAGTTAGCAGCTTTTCAAACAAATCAAGATTGTCATAAAACTACGAATGGAATATGATTTAGAGAATCTTATTAGCATTTAAAAGAAATAAATGAGCTAGCAAATATATATATAGCAAAAGATCTGTAACGCTTTTCCATAAAATACAAAATCTAGCAAAAAGAATCTATAGTGAAAAAATAATACCATTTCAAGAATGGTCATGAATGTATTTGAAGAAAAAAAACTAGTAAAAAAAAGAAAGGATGTGATTTAGCATTGTTAATTAATAGAAAAAAATCACCAATTTGCCAAATATAATAGGATTACCTTGAAATCAATAATGAATTATGGAAGAAAGTTGGCAATTGTCCAAATAAATGAAGATTTCCTTGAAATCAAGAATGAATTATGGAAGAAAATTGACAAATGTCCAAATAAAGTTAGATTGCTATGAAATCAATAATGAAATTATGGAAGAGAGTTGCCAATGGTTCAAATAAATTAATATTGTAATGCAATCAATAATGGAGTTGTGCAAGACAGTTGACAATTGTCCAAATAAATTTAGAATGTCTTGAAATCAATAATGGCATTATGGAAGAGAGTTGAAAATGGTCCAAATAAATTTAAAATGTTATGAAATTAATAATGGAATTGTGGAAGAGAGTTAATAGTTATCCAAGTAAATTAAGATTTCCGTGAAATCAAGAATAGACGATTGACAATTTTCTAATTTGCTAAAAATGAGCTTTTTATTAATGGTCCAAGAGAGAAAAAAGTTAAAATTAAATTAATCAAAGTTGCTGTGACTGTGCTAGTGAAATAAACATTATTAAATTTGTCAAAAAATTTAGACATATTTTTAAATTGCAAGATAAAAGATAAAACACAATTTATCATATATATATATACGAACCAAAATATATAAATGAGAGTTTAAGTTATGTCTACTATCGCCAAATGCTTTTTAATATTTAAAAATTTATCTTTACTCAAGAGCTTTGTAAAGATTTCTATAAGTTGATCATTTGTACCAACAAACTCATGAACAAAATCTTCTTTTAGCATATAATCTCAAATAAAATAATGTCTAAGATCTATATGCTTGGTTATAGAATAATGAATAAGATTTTTGGTAAGGTTTATTGTATTAATGTTGTTACATAAAATAAGAATTCTAGAAAAGTGTAACTTAAAATCCTCAAAAGTTCGCTTAATCTAAATGAGTTATGAACATCAACTACTTATGACAAAGTATTAAACTTTAGCCATTGAAAAAATTACCAAATTTTGTTTCGGACTAGACCATAAACTAATGCACCACTGAAAAGTTGGCCAGTATCAGTGATACTTTTTCTATCAAGTCAATCATAGTTCGAGTAACCCATAAGATTACATGTTTTTCCTTTACGATACCAAAAACCTAAGATGGTAGAGCCTTTAATGTAATGAAGTACCTTTTCAATGTAACTAAATGTGACTCTCTAAAGTTTGATTGAAAATGAGCATATAAGTACACAACAAACATAATATCAAGCCCACTAGTAGTAAGAAAAAAAAGGTTTCTAATTATACCTCGATATAGTTTTTCATCTACCTTCTTACAAAGTTCATCCTTATCAAGGCTTTGAATCCTCAATTTCAAACTTTTTCAATATTTCTCTTGAGTACTTAGTTTGGATAATGAGAATTCAATTTGTGCTTTGTTTGAGTTGTAGGTCTAAGAAGAAACTAAGTTTCCCTATCATGCTTATTTCAAATTCCTACTTATTTGAGAAGCAAATTCCTTACATAAAAAATCATTAGTAACACCAAAAATAATATCATTAACATAAATTTGTGCAATCAATAAATCTTTATATTTTGCCTTTGTGAACAACATGGTATTCACTTTACCTTTTATGAAACCTCTTTAAGTTAAAAAGGTGTTAAGTCATTTATATTAAGCTTTAGATGACTTGCTTTAATTTGTATAAAAATTTAAAGAGTTTTAACATATAATTAAGAAATTTAGTGCTCTCAAAACCTAGAGGTTATTTAACATATGACAATAATATTGTTAAGGAATGCATTCTTCATATCCATTTGATATAACATAAAATTTATGAAAGATATATATATGTATTAGCAAGATGTGAATGACTTCTAATCAAGCTATAAATACAAAGATCTCATCATAGTTTATTCCCTCTTCTTGATTATATCCCTTACAACCACTAGTCTAGCTTTGTTTTGGGTTATCTTCTCATTCTCATATAGTTTGTTATGGAATACCCACTTTGTGCCTATGATAGGATGGTCTCTAGGTCTAAGGACTAAGGTTCATACTTGGTTGCACTCAAATTGTTTTAACTCATTTTCCATGGTTTGCAGTTGATGCTGAGAAATGATTGTTAAGTTAGTATATAAGTGCCTAAATGATGATCTAGTGCTAAGAGGATTGGAAACATCACAAATAATTTGATCTTAGAATGATTTATCGACATACTTCCATTCTTTTGGCACTTTATAAACTACATTTTGCAAGCTACCTGAATTTTCAAAGTTTGAATTGCTTGCTTTAGGTTGCTCTTTATCAGTGTTATTGTCATTACTTTGAGTTTCTTTGTCTATTGAATCAGTTCAAATAGTCCCTATATTTTCTAAAGTATGGACTCTTCTATTATCAATAATATTTTATTAAAAACTTTATATTCTTTTCTAAAGAAAGAGTATTCTACAAAGATACCTTCGTCAATCTTTAAATTAAAATTTTCAAGATTGGTTTTAGTGTTTAAGATAAAACACTTGAATTCCAAAACCTTGAAATAATTGATTTTTTGCCTTCTCTCATTCCATAACTCGTAGGAAGTCTTTTTAAGTAAGGGATGAATTAGAACTTGATCTGACATATAAAATGTCACATAGATAACTTTATCCCAAAAATATTTAGGCAAGTTAAATTCATTTAACATTGTTTGAGCCATCTTTTGCAAGATTCTATTTTTGCATTCAACCACCTTATTTTGTTTAAGTGTTCTTAGGGCTAAAAAATTGTGAGAAATTTCTTTGGCATTACAAATTTTTTGTAGCCCTTATTCTCAAATTCTACTTTATGGTCACTTTTAATTGAAGTAATGAAGCATCTTTTCTCATTTTTCAATTGTTTGCAAGTCTTTCAAATGCTTTCAATGTCTCATCTTTGTATGTGAGGAACAAAACCATGCAAATCTAGTGTAATCATCTACTATGACAAATGCATAATGTGAAAAATCTAGATGGACCAAAAAAATCCATATACAATAATTGGAAAGGTTTGGAAATAGACAATAACCTTTTACTCTTGACATGACCTTTTACCTGTTTATCTATCTGACGAGCATCACAAAATTTATCTTTCTCGAATTTTAGCTTAGGTAGTCCTTTCATAAGATTATGGTTATTTAGCTTAGATAATAATTTTATGCTTGCATGTCCTAAACGTTTATTCCATATCCATGATTCTTCATTTATAGAAGTTAAGCACTTAACATTTTGGTTAGTAAGGGAATGAAGATCAATGGTATAAATATTATCATATTTATTTGCAATGAACAAGGTTCCATTTGATTTATAATTGGAAACAACACATACATTGGGCCCAAAAGAAACTTTGTAACAATTATCACAAAGTTGAATAATGCTAAGTAAATTAAATTTAAAACTATTAAATAAGGAGACTTTATCAATAATAAGAGAACTTCCCTTATTGATATTTTTAATGATAATTATCTTGCCTTTGACATTATCTCCAAATGTTACATTTTCTTTGTTAATGCTTTTGAGAGAAAAAAGTTTTCTACAATGTTGGTCATATATCTAGAGCATCCACTGTCTAAGTATCATATGGTTTTCTTCATACAATTTTTCAAATGTGCCTATATAAATTTTATCTTATTTTAGCTACCCAAATTTGTTTGGATCCTTTTAGGTAAACTTAGGAGCTTTTTCCATTACTATAGAAATTTCTAATGTCATGAATGCTTTCTCTAATGTTATATGCATGAATCATATATTCAAAATTATTGCAATATTAACATTTAATATGATATTTCTTATGCAAAAATGAATGTGATGCTTTAACAAAATTGTGCATATGAGGTTAAAAGGCAGAAGAAAAGTTATTAGTTGTATTATTATGTGTATGATGATTATGAAAAAATGATTTTCTAGTTGAAATAATAAGATCTTTATGTTGCCATGTTGAATGTCCATACATAAATGCATGATATTTACTTATAAATGATGAAGATTCATGTAATTTTGTGTGGGTAGTTGTAACTTAAATTTTATATGGATAATATGAGTGATCAAAGCCTAATCTAGATTTATCACTGATTGGTTTTTATAAATAAAGTAATGAGTCAATCTTTTCTTTCCCCTTAACAAATTTTAAAAGGGAATTTTAGAGGTTTTCATTTTCCTTTTTTAGATGAAGATTTTCCTCCTTAACCTTATTTAAAGTAACATTATGTGCTTTTTTTCAAATGCTTATTCTCTTGTACAAATGATTCATTTTTACTTTTCAAGATCTTATTTCATGCTTTATTGCTTTAAAGTAAGCATTGGGATGAGAAAATTTGGCCATTTGTTTGAATATTTCTTTGTTCATACCTTTAAACATTCTAATCATCTCAGTATCATCACATGAGTTATAATTAGAATTTACTTGGTCATCTTTCCCTATAAAGCATATATAGTTTGCTTCATCATCATAGGATTCATTATTTGAATCACTGAAATCATCCCAAGTGGCCTTGTATGCCTTTTTGGTTAGCTTCTTACCTTTTTTCTTATTAGAATAATTTTTACAATGTGTTTAGGTTTGTTTTACACTTATAACAAACAATTTCCTTCTTTTGTTATACATCACTTTTGATGGATAATCTAAATGACTTTCTTCTAGATTACTTTTCTTTCTTTAAAAATTTAGCAAATTTTTTGTGCAAGCATCACAAATTCTTCTTAATCTTGTTCACTAAATGAACTTTTATCCTTGTTGGTATTTTTTATCACCTTCAGCTACTTTTTTAGTTGAGATAAAGGCCTTAAACACCATATCATTCTTTTTCTCCTTTACTTTCTTTTTTAATGTCATTTCATATATGAGTAATGAACTCACCAATTTATTTAGGAGCAATGTGATCAGGTCCTTTGATTCTAAAATTACAATCACTTTTGGGTTCCACTATTCTATAAATGACTTGAGAAACTTTTTTATAAGTTTTACATTATCAAGGTTCTTTCCAAGATTTCTCAAAGAATTAATGATGTTAATAAACCTTTAATGCATTTTAATAATACATTCATCATTAATTATTTCAAATAATTTATATTCACACATAAGAATATTAATCCTATTTTCTTTAATTGGAGTGGTTCCTTCATATGCTAATACAAAACTGTATCATATCTCTTTAGTTGACTGACAAGAAGAGATATAATTGTATTCATCTAGGGTCATGGCACAATATAACAATTATTTGGCTTTATAGTGAAAATTTTGGTTTTTGAAATTTTCTAAGGTACACTCACTATTAGATATATCAACAATGGTTCTATGTTTGATTTTGGTGATTCTTCTAAGACCGTGAGAAATGATTGGCCAAATAATAGTCATAACATTTAAGGTATATGGCCATTTTATTTTCTAGTAGTTAAAATTTATGTTATAAAAAATGAGAGATCTAAAAGGGTTACTTCCCTCAGGGTAATACAAATGTTGAAAAAAAAGTAATGGATCAACTTTAGGTAGTAAAGGCAGTGATTTAGAAACTTCAGTCTAATACCAATTATTGATCCCAAAAATACCTAACAGCGGGTTGACTCAGGTTGATGAAGGACATGAGATTATAATGTGTGTAGTAAAAAAAATTGAAATGACAATTATTGTATTAAATAAAAATATGATGCAATATGAAAATAATTTAAACAAATTTAATTTACAAAACCAATAACCATTTTGCATAAAAGAAAAAAAAATATTAATGTGTTATAGTGAAAGACTTGCTTAGTATGTGAGCCTTTTAAAAATAATAATAAAAAAAGCTTAAGAAAAGTAGTACATGACAATTTATAGAGATTCAAAATTTTTTTTCCTACATCCTCTCCCCAAGATCACCATTTTGGAAATTTAAATCCACCATCAAACTCTCTAACAAAAAGGAGACCAAATACAACAATATTGTAATCTTGATTATAATACACTTTTGCAAAATAGTAGCAAAAAATAAAGCTGTTTATATAGGATTAAAAAAAGTTGTTTAATTTTCAAAAAATATATTTGTTAGTCAATAAAAAAGGTAGTGTTTGTTAAGATATTTTCATATAAAAAATTTGTTATTCATAAAAAAGATAATGTTTGTTGGGATATTTTTATATCCAAAAATTTGTCATTGGTGGTCTTTATTTCCATGCCAAAATAAGTCACTTCTTCAATAAAAAATAATTTCTAGCAAAGACTTGTTTTTTACTCATAATTCATTCAAATATAATTATATAAAAAAGTTACATTATATTAATTAAAAGTAAACACCATAAAATTTATTTTAAAAGTTAACAACTGATAAACCAATTGCAAGAAAAATAAAATTAAATCACTTACTATACAAATAATGAAATTTTAAAATTCATTAGTCATGTAGAATTATTAAGAATATATTGTAGATTAAATAATTCATTTTTCATAAATATATAAATTAAAATACTTATAACACATATGACAAAGATCACAAATAATTATGTTGACACAACTAAATATATAACTAATGACATATGATCTAACAATTAACAAATTAGTGCCTCAACAACTTGCCTTTCTCACCAAATTCATGTCCTTAAGGATTGAAATAAAAATCAAATTAAGGAAATTGTGATTGAATAAAGGTGATGTCCTTCCATTTAACATCTTTTGGAGCCATGTTAACTTATTATACCAAGACATAAGTTCTTGCTACATTCCCTAACTTGACCATGTGATGCTACAATATCACTAGTGGCTTTATTTTAAACTATCCATTTTCACCCAACAATGGCAATTGTTGGGAAACAAAGGTGTGAGAATCTACTAATTTCTTCAAAAGATGAAAACTAGGATGGTGGAAGTTGTACCTTGTAAACAGTAGCATCAATCTTCTTTGTAACCTATAACGACTAGTAAAAGTTAAAGGTCAACTAGAGATTACTCCTAATAGCCATTGAAGTTTGTTTATAAGGATAAAGTTTCAAATACATATAATCCCCAACCTTAAACTATCTCTTTATTCTTATATAGTTTACATAAAACTTCATTCATTGTTAGAAACTTAACAGTTTTTCTTTTATTAGAGGGGTTGAACACTCGTACAATATCTCATAAGGTATCATCTCTATAGTCATGTTATAAGTGGTGTTCAATCACCATTCCATAAGCAACTACTATTAGAACTATTGTTTAGGCCATATGAAACACATACAACAAAGATAACTTTCCACACACTATTTTAAACACTTCATTTGGTCCATTTGTCTAATAGTGATATGCTAAGCTTCCGTGTAATGTTATGCATTAAAATTTGAAAAGTTCTTCCCAAAATTTGTTGGTGAAAATTTTATCTCTATGTGTCATAATTGTTTGTGGCATCCTATGCAACTTGAAAATCTATTAAAAAAAAGACTTGGCTAGTGTTGATGGGGTAAATTGGTGATTGATCCCCAAAAAGTGTTCCAATTTGGCAAAACAATTTATAATTATCTAGATCACATTCCTTCTTTTGGAAAATGACAGTCTTTTGATGAAAACCATAAAAATGTGTTGCTAAGCTTCCTCAAGGATTAGAAGCTGTTACAACATCCTTGGAGATAACACTATCTTTGTATTATATTGTTGGCATACTTCAAGTTCTTTGACCTACTAGTGGATAATCTTTTTCATTTTAGGTTAGTAGAAAAATTGGTTAAGCCTTTCATGAGTAGTTGTTACACTGAAATGCTCTCTTATGGTCAAGTTATGTATTATCTTAATTATTTACTTACATAACTCTTTATGGCTACTAATATAAATTCAAGTTTTGTGCCTTAGCATTCCCTAAACAAAGTTAAAATTTAAGTTACAGGCCTGCCTAAAGATAGTGCGGATCAACTCAAGTGTTATCTCATTAATAGTGTAGTTGGTTTAAATCTTCTCCATCTAGGTTAGAACCATAATGGCGATAACATAACATTAACCCTCTTTTTGGCAAGACAAGGCATAAATAGCTCTATTATCTAATTCATTTTTATAAAGGTTCATGTAATCTAACCCAAGCAACTTTGTAATTCCTTTCTATTGAACATATGTGTGCAACCTTATTGTAAAATTTTTTTGATACTTTTGTGATCTATCTTAATGACAAATTGCTAACCCTTTAATCAATGATGTTGTTTAGTGTAGCTGAATATGATTGCTAGGGATTCTTTTGTAGATTGACATTCCTAAGTTCCTGGTATTAAATGGCTTGCTTAAGTAAGCTATTATGTGTCCATTTTGCATTAGCACTATAGTCATACTAACATTGTAAGTATCAACTTCCAAGATGAAAGGTTTGCTAAAATTTAGAAGAGCCAAAATTAAGGCTTGGTACTTAGCATTTTTTAAAGGTGCTCTAAGGCTTTTAGAGTCTATTGGGAGCTATCGTTTTGTAAAAGTTTAGTAAGAGGTTGGTTGAGAACTTTATAGTTTTTAACAAACTTAAGGTACTACCTTGTTAGCTTAAACAACCCACAAAGACTCTTCACTGTTGTAGGTACAAACCAATTTTTCATAACCTTAATTTTAAAGGAGTTTGTAGGCATTGCCCTTAAAGTTATGACATGCCTTGGAAATTCAATTTTTTCCTACTCAAATGAGCACTCAAGCAATTTAGAAAATAACTTATTGTCATGGAGAATCTTTAATATTGACCATAAGTGCTGATAATGATCTTATAAACTCGGGTTATACATTAAGATTTTATTAAAGAATAACATGAACTTATGTATTAAGGATGAGAAAATCTAATTCATCAAAGATTGGAATATAGTTGGCATATTAATGAGTTTGAATGTGGTCACTTTAAAATCATAATGCCCTTAATGTGTCTAAAATGTTGTTTTGGCTATATCCTCTTTACTAATGTAGTTTTGTTGGTATCTTGTACGAAGATCTAGTTTGGAAAATAATTGTGACTCCTGTGACTCATCTAAGATATCAATGATTATCAAGATCGGAAACTTGTCTTTGTTGTACTTGCATTAAGAAGCCAATAGTCCTCAAAATTGCCATAATCTTTTTTTTTTTTTTGACTAAAAGGACTTAAGAGATGACTATATTTGTGTTGTTGCATATTAGCATCGTATCCATCATTTCCTTTTTAATCTTTACTTTAATTTAGTATGGATAATGATATGACTAGATGTTTATTGGTTGTGCCCCACTAATAAGGGGAATCTTATGATCCTATTGCTATGGAAAAGTAATACCTATAGGTCTCTAAAAGACATCCTTAAATTCTTCAACCAAATCTTGTAGAGTGAAAGGAATAAAAAGATTAATGAAAACAAGATAATTATACATAGATGCTTGTAAGTTTTATGGCTAGATTTTTTAAAAAAGTTTGGTTAACTTTTTTATTCTCATATTGAGCTTGAGTTTATATCTTAGGCCTACCTAGTTAGTACCATAATTTACCTATCATGTTGGAAAGACAACTTCATCTTTTTTAAGTCCAAAATAATTGGGCTAAATACAAGTAACTAATTCGCACCCAAGGCAATGTCATAAGCACTTAAAGGAATTAGTCTCCTTTCCATCAATAATATGTGACCTTGCATCTTATGTGTAAACACCAATCATTTCTTGGAGCACATGATTTTCTTTTCATTAGCTATTATAACCACCATTAGCATTATTGCTTTAAGCTTACATTGTATTTCCTTAGTTATTCTTAAATCAAGGAAGTTGTGGGTGCTCCCATTATCAATTAACACCATCAATTATTTGCGTTTGACATGACTAAAGAGCGATGGCCAAAACTTCTAGTGTTAGCATTCATTGAAAATTTTTTAGTCAATTTAGTGATGTTACCTCTAAGAGTAGCCTATCCATTGACAATTCACAATTATCCTCCTTTTCCTCGCCCCCTAATAGATATAGGTATTTTTTTTTAACATTAATGGCCCTATTTCATCTTCACTTCCTCCACTATTTCATCTTCACTTCCTCCACTATTTCATACATTTAAAGATACTAGTTGTATTTGTAAAGCTAGCAATGAGGATTTTCACCATTAAATGTTGGTAACTTGATATTTGATGGTTTTAGTTCTAGTTTGCTATGATTTAAGGGAAGAGGTCCCTCAATGTTAGTCTTACCATAATCTATAGGTTAGATTCATGGTAAAGGAAGAATTCCTAGAGCTACAACCATAAATGACATTTCTCTGCATGAAAATTTGGATAAGGCACCTTTGTCCTTTAATTGAAGTGACTTGTATGGGTGTAAGACCTCCATTAACTATTTGGATGAGGCTTGTGTCTCTGCATGAAAATTTTCCATAACTTGTAACTGAGTTAGGATCACTTATAGTTGTTACAATTTCTTTAATACTGCTTAAAGCCAATAAGGGTGATTTTTAACTTGCTATTCAAAAGTCTTTATATGGGTATTATTGACCATGTTGTTACAATGTTTCCTTGCGATAATTGAGTACCAAAGATTGATTCTTTAATATTGAATGACAATGGCTATATAAAATTAAGGAAGAAGAAAGAGAGAATTGAGAAGAGATAAAAAAAAAAAGATAAAAGAGATTTAAATTAGAGATTGTGAGAGAAATAGTAGAAAAAGAAAATTTTACTAATAATCATCAAATTACAATCATTATGACTAACTTTGTACTCACCTTACTCTCACTAATATAATAGTAATTAGATGTTTCAAAAATCCAAGGGAACTTAATTACATGTACTCTAAGAAATAACAAATAGCTAAAATAACGAATTACAACATTCAAAGTAATTGTCATTGCTATTATACTCATATTTAGGTTTTTATTTATAAACTTCAATTACAACTTAGGTTGATTAGCAAATTAGGTTCATAATAAAGTGTTTCATTTTGGTTGTTGATTTATGATTAAGTCTTTTATTTTAAAATTCTCTAATTAAGGTTTTAAGGAATTATTGTTGATATCAAGGAGTTCACACTACAAATCTAGTAAGCATAACTCTAAAAATGTAAAAGACTATTTGGATTTGGAGATATTTTGCTATCCAAAATCAAGAAAAATTTTGCATTTAGCTATCATCATGAAACCATTATTAAGACAATAAAATTAGTACATGTCTAGTTAACATAATATATAATTACTTCTTTAAAAATTTGCACATATATGATGAGAAAAGGGGCAACAAAGTACAAATAGCTAAAAGATTACTCTTACTTGCTTGAACATTTGAGTAAATGATTAAATAACAAATATGATAATCAAAGTATACCAGAGAATACATTAATTTTTTACACAAAAAACCCCTTCAAATGAAAAAAGGAAAAAGCCATAGGATACTCTGATCTAAAATTCAATTTTACTCTAATTAACAAATGAGTATAATAGAGGTATCCAACCTAAATTACAACAAATAAATTGAACAAATTTCATTTAGACCTAATGAGAGACTAATGAGTTAACCAAAATAAACTAGTCATATTTTGTTAACTACAACTTCAATAAGTATACCTCAAAACAATAATCAAGTAGTTCAAAATAAACTTCTATATGTTCTTTACGAGCCAACAAAAATTTAGCTTAATCAGACCATAAATTAATGTTTATCCCTATGGTTGACCGAAACTATCATAGATGAAAGAAGAAAAAGTTACTAAAATTCAAAAGTCATAGTTTTGAAGCAAATACCTATCCTTGTGGATCACCAAAACACGTTCTAATAATCTACAATAAAGATATATGTGTCCTCTAACTATTAAATAAAATTTAGCTTAATTAGACAATAAACAACATTCCAATTGTGTAATTAATCAAACTTGTACATTTAAAAATGTCAAGAATGTAGGTCTAAGAAATTGAAACAAAAAAACTTAGACTTATAGTGCTCAAAACACAATTTTCATTGTTGAAAATAAAAAATAAGACATCTTTTATCCACCGTTAAAGTTTCAACTCAATTAGGCATTATTTGCACTTCTAACTACAAAATATAGGAACATTACCTTAAACTTAAATTTTTATTAGCCATTAAACTCTTTTTTTTTTCTCCTTTTGTAGTCCTTTTATTTTTTTAATTAGATTTTTGGCAACCAAAGAGGGGTATTTATTTTTTTTAATGCATAAGGAACTCTTTACATATTTTCCTTCTTTTTCTTTGTGAAAGACATTGGTTAATAAACAATCCAAAATATGTAGTAAAAGGAGTGTTTACCATTTTAACTTTATCTATGTTAAACCTCTAAAGCACATTTTTAATGTATTACTTTTGAGATAAATACAACCTTTTGTTTTTCTTGTCTCAAGTAATTGACATGTTAAGAATTTTCTTTAATGGTCCTACTTTCTTCACAATAAGAGACATATTTAACTTTTATTTTAGCGTGCCAATTTTATAAGCATTACAACCAACAATAAGAATATCATTAACATGAACCAGTAAAATGATAAAATCATCATTAATGAATCTCTGAACAAAAAATGGAATGATCAAAAGTAGTCTTCTTGTAACTTAAATCGTTCATAATAGATTCAAACTTCTTATACAATTGTCTTGAAACTTTTTTTGAGCCACATAAGCTTTTTTTTCAACTTGTACATATGATCCTTTTTGCCTTTTACCTTAAAGTCTTGTGGTTATTTTATATAAATTTTTTCTTCCAAGTCAATATGAAGAAAAGTTATTTTCATATCCATCTACTCAATCTTTAAGTCTTGGCATGCAAAAAAACTCAATACAACTTAAATGGAAGACGTTTTCACCATCAATGAGAAGATTTCTCCAAATTCGATGCCCTGTTTATGATTAAATCTTTTGATAACTAATATGGCTTTACATCATAAATGTGAAGTGTTCCTTTGAAAACTAATATGACTTAGGTAACTTTACTAGGTAACTTTACTAACTCATAAGTGAAATTATTATGTAAAGATTTTATCTCATATGTCATGATATCTATTTAGTGTTGCTTGTGCTCATTTTCAATTGCTTTTTTATAACACTTATATTCTTCCTCTTCAGTTAACATTACCAACTCATTAAAAAAGTGTCAAGTAGAAGACTTTGGAATTCTATTGGATGTTTATGTCAAAAATGAGGGTAGAGATATGTGTGGATGGTCTTTTATGGGAGTATCAATACCACCTGCACTCTATATATTATGATCTTATTAAATATTTGCAATAGGTTCTTATACATCACCATAAACATTAATTAAATAACCTAGAGGTGTTTAAGGAACTAAACCAATATCAATAAGATTATCATTAGCTTAAGTAATTGTTTTCTTAATGTCTTTAATGTTATGATCCTCAATGAATACAACATCTCTATTTTTAGCATGCTTATTCTTAATTGGATCATATAATCAATACCCAAAGTTATCTTCACTTTAACCAAGAAAAATACATTACTAAGTTTCACATCCAATTTCCTTTTTGCATTTTTAGGATATAATTAAAAGCTTTACAGTCAAATACTCACAAATGGTTATAAGAGACTTTCTTATCAAACTAAACTCTATTCAGAACATCATTTGTAAAGGAACACTAAAAGACAAATTAATTACATGTCACTATATTCAAGACTTCACCTCAAACCAAAATTAAGATATATGAGAATAGGTATCTAACCCTTTCAATCTATGCTTTATCCATTCTTTTAGCTACATCATTCAATTTTGGTGTCTTGGAAGGTGTGTTTTCTAATGCTTGATCTTATATTCTCTATAATACTTATCAAATGGGTCATTGTACTCACCATTATTATCAATGCGGACACATTTCAGTTTTTTACTTGCTTGTCTCTTAATGAAGACATGAAATTATTTAAACACATAGAAAACTTGATTTTTAGTCTTCAAAACATAAACCTAAAGTTTTCTTGAGTGATTATTAATAAAAGTCACCAAATAAAGAGCACCATTGAGTGAACATACCTTTAAAAGAGCATATACATCAGAATGTATTGACTCAAAATTAAGTAACTGTTAAATGTAAAATTTTTTTTCCAACCAAATAGCGATGACACTTCTTCACAACTACACTTTTTATATTTGGAAACTGGTTTTTCCTTACCAAATAAATCATCTCTTTTTCACTTATGTGACTAAGCTGCTTATGTCATAATTTAATGGAATTTTCATCCTCCACTACATTCATAACATTTTTTAAGATGAAAACTTACATAAAATATAAACAGGAGCATTTCTTACCTTGTGTTATAACTAGGGAGCCTTTAATAAGCTTTTATTGGTCATCATTAAAGCTATTGCAAAAGCCCTCATCATTAAGCTTTCCCATCAACATTAAATTTAAATGGATATCTAGGACATATCTAACATCCCTCAGTTGTACTTTATTACTAGTTTTAAGCAAATATCATTAATACTAATACTTTTATTAAGTTGTTATTATTCATCTTTAATGCTTCATAATCACTAAGAGTGTATGTTGTAAAAAATTTCTTTCTTGAAGTAATATGAAGAGAGATACTACTATTTATAACCTAATTAGTCTCATAAGATGTTAGATTAATCACATTCTTATTATAAATAATAATGAGGTCACTAATATCATAAGTAAATACAATAAGTTGCTTAAATTTTCATTCCTTATTGATTTTGAACTCAGGTTTAAAAGTAACAAATATCAACAAATACATTTTCTTCATAAATAAGAGATTTTTCATTTTACTCTTCTATATATGAAATTTGTGTAATTTAAACAAATCATTCTATTCACATTTATAATACCACTTTGATGGGAGAAACGATAATAAAGTATGAATAACCTACGAGGCTTCTCTTATTTGCTTGAACCTATGACAGGATGATTGAATAACAAATATGACAATCAAAGCAATCATATAAGATAATATACAAATTTTTTACATGAAAAATCTCTCTAAATCTAAAGGGAAAAAAACTATAGGAAACTCTGATCTATAAATCAATTTCACTATAATTAACAAGTGAGTACAATAGAGGTATACAATGTCAATTACATCAAACAAATTGAACAAATTCAATTTAAACACAATGAGAGGCTAATGAGTTGACTAAAACATATTAGTCACATTCTATCAACCACAACTCAACAAGCAAATTTCAAAATAACAATCTAATCATTCAAAATAAACTTTCAGATGTCCTTTACCAGTCAACTAAAATTCATTTCAATTGAACTATAGATTAATGTTCATTCATATAGTTTATCAAAACTGTTATAGATGAAATAACATAAAGTTAATATAATTTAGAGGTCTCATTTATGAAGCAAAACCTATCATTGCAAATCACCAAAACACGATCCAACTATAGATGTGGTCTTTAACTATTGATAAAAAATTAGCTTAATCAAATGACAAACAAATTTTCAATTTGTGATTAAGTAAAACTACACATAGAAAAATACTTAAAATGTAAACCTATGAAACTAAAGAAAGATTTAAACTTACAACACCGCAAAGCATGATCTTCACTATTTAGAATTAAAAACAAGATGTCTTCCATTAACTATCTAAATTTTAATTCAATCAGATACTATTTGTACTTCCAAAGTAAGATATAAGGACACTATTTCAAACTAAAATTCCAATAACCACCTAACTCTTTTTTTTTTCTCTCTTTTTTTCAATCTTAATTAAATTTTTAGTAGTCAAAAAATATATACTTTCATTAACTATTTTTAATTTGTGAGTAAAAAATAGATGCATTTAAGTTTTATCTAGACAACAATTATACCTTTGCCTAAAAATATATTTAAATTTATTTTCATAATCATATTGTCAAGTGCAAATTTTATTTTATCATAAATTTTTTAATAAAAAAATTAACTTAAATGAGGATACTTCTGATAATAAACCTAATTAATAGGTAATGTAGCCTGAAGTATTTAGATTTTTTATTTTTATTTTTTTGGGTTTTCTTATGTCGTTAAATAGTCTAGGTTAGCACGCCACATCATTCTGATAAAATGAATCCATATAGTATGCGGTTTTTGTTATTAAATAATTTTATGAAATATAATATAATATTTTTGAAATATAGTTTTAAATTTATTATGAAATAGTTGAAGGCATTTTTATACATTAATTAAAAAAGAAAAATCATTAGTACGTACCTAAAACACTTGCTCTCTGGATTTTATATTAAGAGAAGAGGCAACGTTCCAACTCTTGCTTCTTTTTATCATTTCTATTACGTGTGAGTTATATAACATTCTTTAGAAAAAAAAAAATAAATAAATAAAAATAAACTCAAGCAAAGCGAAAGTAGAAGTATAGACAAAGAGCCGCACGGGACTTTACTCGAGCAACTCGGGTGCAGTTGTGCCATCCATCAGCTGAGCGTGGAAGAATCCTAACGAAAAATAGGCTCTTAGTACGGTACAGTACAGTGCAGTGCAAGATTTGTGCATTTATTAGTCAGTCGTCTGTCAGTCCGTTTAAAAGGTAAAATACTAGTCAGTTCTGTTGTCAGAACATTCCCTTTCCTTTTCTTTGTTTTGTTTTGTTTTGGTCTTTTGGTTTTTGGACATTGAACATGTGGATTGTTGCCTGCTCTTCGGTAGCTTGTTGTTTCTGGTTAATTGCGGCGAAGTGAGTTATGGGCGGTGGAGTATTGCTTGGCTTGCCTGGTCCCTGGGCAGATGATAACCGTGAGCCGTCTGATCACTATACTTCAAAGATTGGTGGACTCCCTGTGAGTTAATTTCTCTGTTTGATCTTTGCTTTCTTTGTCTCCTTTTTTCAGTAATCCTCTGTTGCTTATAGGATAAGTGAGCCCAAGTAATCCGTTTCTTCTCCTGAACAGGACTGGCCTTTTCCTAGTGAGGCCTTTGCCGCCCATCTGCCTGATTGTTGTGCATGTGGAAGTAGACTCTGTCTTGTTGCTCAGGTTTTTTCTTCTTTTCTTTTTTTTTGTTTTCCTTTTCAAGAACAAGTGAATTCAAATGTCTATGTTTTTACTTTTCTTTTCTGCCCTTTTTTTTTTTTTCAATTCTAAAAAGTTTTTGGTGGTGTGATTTTCATTCTCTAGGTTTATGCCCCCATTTCAATGGGAACTTTGAAGATTGAAGACCGTCTTGTTTTGGTTTTTGGTTGCATGGAGCCAAATTGTGGGGGCCGTCCTCTTAGGTCTCTTTTAATTTCAATCTCCTTATCAATTGGTCATTTCTTGTGTGGTATTTTCAACTACAGTTCCTTAATTTGCATCTGTTTATGGTTGCTTGCAGTTGGCGAGCTCTTCGCATTCAGAAATGGGACAGCATTGAATCAGTGCTAAATTCTGAAGTGGCCCCGACAAAGCTTCCTCCAACACCAGGTTCAAAAACCAGCTGGCTAGAGGACCTGGACAATGAAACTGATGAAGAGATTGATCTTGATGCTTTGGGTAAAGCTTTTTCTGAAGCTGTAATGTTGACTTTGTGTTCCAAGAAACCACTTAAGAACCCACAATCTGAGACTATTGTAAGGCCTTCCTCTCCACGGACTAGAGCACTAGACATGGATACCCCAGGTGAAGTTTTTTCTCCTGAATGTGGTACTAAATATGTTCTGAATTCTATCCTATGTTGAGTTATGATTAAATGTGTTTTGGCTTGCATTCTGTCTGGGATTAAACACTTAGCTATTGCAGTGTTTTTAGTAGCTGGTATTACTACTCTGCATTCTTTTCTCTTGCTTATGGCAGAAGGCAAGTGCGCTGTGTTAAGTACTTGGAATTTGTATTTGCAGTCTTCCTTCTAACAGTCTTCCTTGGGTTGTTTCTGGTTAAGAATGTTGATGTACAATTTGGTTTGTTTTTCATAATTGCAGTGCTTCCTTGCTTTTATATCTATACTCAGCAAGAATCATTATCCATGGATGTTTCTTCTACAAGTTCAAACTACTACACCCTTTTGATTAAGGAGAAACAAAATGATGATGATGACTATGAAAAAGAAACATGGGAGCAAGAAGCTTATGAATATGATAAAGCTTTAACAGCTGACAGGACATACCTAAAGTTCAAGAAACAGCTGGATGCAAACCCATTTCAATGTTTTAGGTAAGTATTGAGACGATGAGACATAATTTTCTGACTAGCAGAAATTTAACTGTGGTAATAGCTCCTGTGATTGTCATTAATTTAACTCCTTTCATTTGACCCCTTTTTGGTGTCAAATTCTAGACTAAGCATGGCTGTGGAAGCTTTTGTCTCCTTGAAGGAGCAAAGCTTTGGGAAGATGCTTAACTAGGTTGGCTGCAACAAGCTAAGAAACCCAAAATGTTAACACATGTACATGGCATGTGTCTATATTTAGGTATTTAAAAAGTTTTACTTGTGAAGGTAATGATTGAAATCCCACCTTAGGTCACCCTCATCCATCACCTTGGAATACCTAAGAAGCTATCCAATGGCTTTAAGGGTTCCATGTTGTAGAGTCTGGGACAGTCACACATAAGCATTCTCTTCCCTGTCTTTGCAAAGAGGCCTTTGGTGACTTGAACCCTAACTTCTAGGTCACAATAGAGAAACCTTGCAATTTTACCTAGCTTATTTTCTCTCACCATTGATAGTGGTACTTAATCTCTGTTACTTTGTACCTGCACTAACAGAGCACCTCTGTCAAGCCATTTTGTGTTGATAGAGCTGGGATGTTGGACATCCTGTAAGAACTGGAAATTTTCTAAACATGTGTTGGTCCAATGGACAAACACTGCAATGGACACTAGTATACAAGTCTGTATCATGTGGTGGGGATGGCTGGAAAGTTGCCTATTTGCCAAAAAGCTCTTTTAAAGCTCCATCAATATTGTCTATGATTTGTGTTTCCTTAAAATTTTAATCTGTTTTAGTTTTAGGTTCATCATATTGACCACAAGTTTGATACCATCCAACTACATTTGTTTGAAGCACATGGCTGATTTTCAGAAGTATCATTCATTCTTATGTTCTTTGCATATGTTGGTGGGAACATGTGTTGTGGATGTTCTCTTCAATAATAAATTATCTATTAAGCTGACTCTTTAGAGTCATGCTGTTTGCCTAACAAATTTACTTAAAGTTCTAACCTTTGATTCTATGTATTGTACTAACTCTTTATTACATTCTTCTCAAATAGGTCCTTGTATGGTGGAAAGCCACTTCTGGCTACAAAAGAGGTGGGAGACCCTGGGCGGTGCAAGCTTTGTGGTGCTTTGAGGCAATATGAAATGCAGTTGATGCCTTCAGTAATATACTTCCTACAAGAAGTGGCTGATGATCATCAGAAACGTTCATTAGAGAACTGGAACTGGATGACACTTATCGTGTATACTTGCTCCAAGGTGAGTTTTTTATTTCTACTCGCTGAATGAGGATGTTTTCCTCACATGCAGTCTTTTGGATTTGTTTGCGTAGAACTTACGATTGCTTGATGCAATGAGTGTTGCATGATTAAATCCTGGAGATTGAATTGTGAATGTGGCTCAATAGGATATATGGGAAATGTGGATAGAGATGAAATGAGAGAGGGTGTGAGCTTAGTTCTATGTTTGTGAATTTATGTCTGATGCTCAAAATAAGATGAAAATGCTAAAACAAATCCCTGGTGGAAGACCAAAACTAATACCATAAATAGGCTGAATGGAATGGTTGTTCTACAGGTTTTTGCTGGTTGATATTGAAAAGGTATAGTACTATAATCTGTTACGTGTATACAAGCATGCTAGTTTTCTGGGGCTAGCAAGTTAGTTAGCAGCAACCAATAAACTGCCCACTTATAGGTGTGTAGTGGGTTAGTGGTGGTTGTTAGTAATAAGGAGCAGTTGTTAGCAGTAACCAATAAACTGCCTGCTTATAGGTGTGTAGTGGGTTAGTGGTAGTTGCTAGTAATAAGGAATAGGTGTTAGCAGTAACCAATAAACTGCCCACTTACAGATATGTAGTGGGCAGTGCCAAAGAATTAGTTAATATTATTATCTCATTGTATTTAAATAAGTATTGAAAGGAGTAAAGGGTAAGCACATTTTATCCCAATCCTAGCATTAGGAATACTTTTATTTACCTTTCTCCTTAAGTTGTGAGCTTCTCTTGTCTGCAGCCATTCTGCAATGAGGTTGAAACCGAGCTAAGGCTTGTAGAATTGGCTTCTTTCTACTTAGATGGAGGGGTCCATCTATGATATCTAAGGTTTTAAGAACTGAACCGATTATGTAATTGGAAAAAGTAGAGGGTCAAGGTTCAACTAGTTCAATTGCTCTAAACAGAAATTGAATTGATTGAACCAATATTTAGTAATAAATTTATAAAAATTAAATATCTATATACTTTATATATATAAAATGCAATATTATATAACATAAGTATTATATATGTGTGTATATTAGACTACTTATATTTGTAGAGTGAATAATATATGATTTACAATTTATTGTAAGGTAAAATTAAAAAATTATTAAAATTAATATATTAATATATATAAATAAATTAGACACACACAAAAAAAAAGCATAGTAATATATATATATATATATAATTTAAGGATATTTCTTCTATCCATGAGTTAAAAGCTTTATTTAAATTATGTAGTTTATATTTATGTTGTGATGAAAAGTTTTAATAGAATATAATAGGTTTTCAAAATAAATTGTACTTAAAACTATATTTATATAAGATTGTTATAATAATAATATAAGTGGGCCTTTGCCCAAGTGCATTCCCTCGTACTTGAGGGAAGGGGTTTGATGCTGCCCAGGAAAGATTTTCTGCATTTTTTACATTAGCAAAATGGCACTCTTTGAATGGTTCGAAGTTCAACCGAGTGCACTGGAAAAACTAGTTCCAATCCATTGGTTGGCAGTCCAACCAGTCGGTTTACTGGTTCTTTGACCGATTTTGACCAAAGTGGTTTTTGGGTAATAATTGGACCCAAATTAGATGGGTTCTCAATTTTTTTGATCAAAATAGTTGGTCTAGTCTAGTTCTCAAAATTTTGATGGTATCAAAGCCTCAAGCGAACTCAAGATTGGATGAGTTCAAAGTCACTGTCAATGATTATTGTGGTCTGTCCTTATTGGAAGATTTTTATGGAGAGCTTACGAAGCTAGCTCAAACCCACTGTGAAAGATCATAGGATTTAGTTTGATTACTGGAGGCAAGGGTTGAAAACTTAACAGAACAAAATATTAGTTGTTTTGTTAGTAGACCTTGATCTTTGCCTCATGTAGCAAGCCTGACATATCTTTCAGACCAAACATCAAACACCAAAAATACCCATCCCAAACAGATTACCTGTCAAAATCCCTCCTGCAACCCATCAAAACCTACAATTACCACAACCACAAATAACCCACCCATTAAAAGATTCACCCCATCTAAAATTCAAGAACGACACAACTATAATCTTAGCTTCAACTGTGATGAGATTTACATGTCAGGACATAAGTGCAAATGACTTTTCCTAATTGATTGCAAATGTGATGAGGAAGAAGAGAGGGAAGAATAAAATGAGCCATTAATGGAAACTAAAATCCTTGAAATGTCCCTCCATGCCACCATGGGAGTTTAAGCGCCAGAAACTATGTGAGTTCCAGCAGAGATTGGAAAATGACCCCTTATTGTACTCATCAATTCTGTTTGCACATACAATTTTATTAGCCAGTCATTGATCCAAAAGCTTGGGCTAACCCTTGTTTGGGGAGGGCAATTCAGTGAAGTTGTGACTAATGGCAAATGACTTGAATGTATGGGCTAATTATTGTGCTCACAGTCTAGCTACAAGACCACAAATTCCATATGGAATTCTTCATAATCAAATTAGGAGGCTGTGATGTGGTTTTGGGTGCTCAATGGCTACAAACACTGGGACCAATTCTATGGGGCTTCTCCAAATTCACCATGAAATTAAGATCAGATGGACAAGGCATTATGTATATTGGAATTCAACCAAGACAGATTAAACCCATTGGAGGAAGGGAGATAATCAAATTATAGCTCTTCGCAATTGAAGTTGCCATGGCAACCAAAAAAGAGATACAAGTGAGTGGGTTGAATAGATGCACAAAAATTACAAATGGAGGTCCTGTTTCGTGAGTATGATTTAATCTTCCAAAATCCTGAAGGTTTACCCTCCCATAAAAATAATGCACATAGAATCAACTCGTTATTGAGGCCTGTTTCAATTTCGCTTCAACTATATCACTATCCTTATTGCCAGAAATTTGAAATTGAAGGAAAAGCTTGTGGCAGAAATGAAGGAAAGTGGGATCACTAGAGTTAGCAGCTGTCCATATTTGTCGCTAGTTTTACTTGTCAAGAAGAAAGATGAGACATGGCAATTTTGTGTGGATTATTGAGCACTAAATTTGACAGCAGTTGAGGATAAATTTCCAATTCCAATTATTGATGAATTATTGGATGAACTCCATGGTGCTAAGTGTTTTACAGGCTTAGACCTATGACAAGGGTACCATCAAATTCCAATACACTCAGAGGACATTGAAAAGATGGCTTTTCATATGTTTGATGGACACTGAATCCATAGTAATGCTATTCGGTCTCTCAAAATCTCCCTCTACTTTTCAAGTTCATACGAATAACATTGTTTGGCCTCATTTGTGAGAATTTGTTTGTGTTCTTTGATGACATTCTTGTATATAACTAGAAATAAAGTAGTTGTTAGCAGTAACCAATAAGCTGCCGACTTATAGGCATATAGTGGTTAGTGTCAAAGAATTAGTTAAAGTTGTTTTAAGTCTCATTGTATTTAAATATCTAAAGAAACAAAAGATAAGAACATTTTACCCCAATCCTAGCCTTAAGAGTACTTCAATGTACTACTCTTTAACTTGCGAGCGTCTCGTCTCTCGAAATTCTGTGACAAGGTAGAGGCCAATCTAAGGCTGCTAGAATTCAAACACATAACATGATTTCTTTTCTTTCGATACACTGAACATCTATATATTTAGCCATGACATTGGTTTTTTTTTATTATTTTATTATGTGACAACTTTTCTTGGATTCACAAATGAAGAGAAATAAAAAAGAAAAAAACTACTAAATTTCAATTTTTATTTTTGAAACAAAAAAAAGTATGTAAAAAAAGGCTAAAATCTAACTCACAAAACATAAATTTAGTTCAAATTTAATTCAGTTAATCTCAAAATGTAGATTTTATTATTTTAATATTTCTTATTAGATATTTATAATCACACCAAACACAAGCCTATATTTTGCAAAAATTTGCCTAACAGCACTGCTGTCTTCTTGTTTTATGTTTCAGAGTTGTTCGAAGTCACTTGACCGAGAAAACTCCACCTGCGGGGGATGGTTTGTGGCCGAGGAGGCTGTTATTGTACAAAATGAGAATTCTCTACAGGAGTCCATTGATTTCGAGTATTTCTCATGATCTACAGCCACAAGGAAAAGAGGTAACCAGAGCCCAACATGTGTGGGTTTCTGTTTGTATATTTTGTCCTCATTGGAGGACCAACTGTCAATGGCAGCCCGTACCACAATGCTCAGGAACTGTTTTAACAGCTTGGCTATAAGATTGCTAGGCAATGTCAATGCTTGCTGTTCAAGCCAGCTTGGCTCTCTCATTGTAGTTTGGCATTGTCTATTGGTTGATCTATTCTTCATGATCTCCAGCACAGTTGGTACATTGGGTGGATGTAAAATTCAAGATGGGGATATTCTTGTCTGCAACATTTTTTCAATTGCCCCATTGTCCTCATCCCGTCCTTTTGACTGCATAGCAAGGAAATTTCATCAATAAATGCATTTCATGAGAATCGACAATGGCATAGGATAATTCTACGCAATTTCTTTCTCAACAAATCTGCCCCCTGAACTGGTCATTTTTGCATGTGTCATCAGTTTGTTCTCCTTCCTCTTTTGTTGAGTAGATGGGTAAAGCAGCTAAAGAGGGAGACAGCTAAATATGTGGTGCGTTGACGAAACACTAAGAATCGGAATGAGTCCGACTCTTTTCTATTTCCTAATAAAATTACCTTCAATCAAACGTCTCCTTATGCAAACAAGAAGGGGCTACATGGTAGTAAATATACTTCATCAAGTTCGGTTCTTGTTATAGTTATATTAATTTGTTGAACCTGCAATATTTGTTAGTTATAACAATTAGAAAAGACAAACGGACATGGAGACAGAAAGAATGAGGAAGAGAGGGAGAAGGACAAGTCGAGAGATAGAAAGATGAAAGAGAGAGGAAAAGATAAATTAAGAAAAAGAAATAAAATATATACATACATATATATTAAAAAAAAAATTAATTCACAGTTTTCCTACCCACCAAACACAAAGTTAAACACCCTAAAAGAAAGCATTTGTCTGGAAGAAAATTCTTCTCAACAAATTATTTTCTTAAACATAAAAAGGGCAAAACGACCCAAGACTGAAATTAACCCTCCAAGGTCTCACAAGGTTTTCGCCCAACATTGACCTCTTTTATAACCTTCCAGTTTAAGGTAAAAGATGAATTATTTGTGAACACGCTACCTCTCCTACACACAATTAATCCCGTAACAGCATCACAATTAAGGCTTTTAGTCCACAAGACATGGGGATCAATTACGTATCGCATGCACACCAATCTTACTCAGGTCTTAACAAGTTGAAATTGGGGTCCTGTGATTCATGTGATGCAATAGAGTCATCCCTCAGTTCTGCAACATAGAAAACAGCTCTAGGAATGTTACGGTAAGGCCTCCTGAACCACGACAACTGTAGCATGTGTAAGTTTTCAGTCTTCTAAAGTTCTCTCATAGAAGAGCAAACTAGCTTCTGCAGCAAGAACATCCTCCTCCGAAACACTGTACACTTCAGAATCAGAAATACAAAACCACTGCATAAGCGAAGACTTGAAATTTTCCTCAGGACATTCCTCGACAGCATTGGTTCTCATGCTTCTATAAACCATATAATGTCCGCCCCCAGCCCTCCCTAAGTGTTCAACGACAGAAACAAGATGATATGTACGCGGTTGTGCAGGGACTGCTTGGACATCCAAATTTCCCTGCCACAATGACCCCAAATATTAAATGACCAACCACCTGTGAGGCTAGGTATGGACCCAAAATAGGAATCCAAGATAGCAATCTTGTCCAAATTACACAAGTTGAAGTACAATATTTGCTTCAATATCTTGACACATTATGCTTTGAGATCAAGTGACAGAGAAGGCAAAAATTTTATACAAACCTCTGAAGATTGATGCTGAAGTTAAGAGTTCACCAAATGATATGCCAGGGTAATGCTATTCAGGTTACAAATAGAAAACCACAACTAAGATACTGCTATCAAACCTAGAGAAATTGTTTCTTGTAAATCAATAACAGGTAAAAATTCAAGATAACTGACAAATATTTTGCAGACATGCAAAAAGCTAACCTTTTACAATCAACAAAAGTCAATTGACATTTTGGCTGAGTTGGGTCAGAGGGAGGGAGTGATTCAAGGGAGAGAGAGGGGAAGGGACTGAGGGAGGGATTCAAGGGGGAGAGAGAGGGAGAGAGGCGTAGAGAGAGGGGGCGAGAAGGGGAGAGAAAGAGATTCAAGGGAGAATCAAGGGGAGAGAGAGAGAGAGAGAAGTTTAATTTGCTTGTTTAGCAAGTTCCAAAAAGCTTTAGTCTCAATATAAAGTAATAGTTCCTCCCCAAAGGTGAGGACAATTCTCAAGCCAGTCAAATGGCACAAGTTAACATGTGCTAAAATTTGGAGCTTACAGCATATTGAAACATAATTCTACATAGAACATCCATGGAAATGTTTAGTGATGCTTGCCTTGACTCAACCCATGTGCCTAGCTCACCTTCTAATTCTACACAATAAATTGTAAGAGCATATACTTCCAAAACATTAAGAACATAGCAAACTTAACTTACCGCATTCATACCAGTAATCCTTTGGCCTACCCTATCATCAGCTGTCAAGCTTACATCCATGCACACATTACAGGAAGATGCTTTGGTTTGGGCCAAGTTGGAGTCTCCTAGAAAGGATTCAATATGCTCAATGCAACCAAATTCATCCGCAGAAAGTCTTTCTGAGCTAGGATTTTGTCCATAAAGGCAATCTAGAATTATTGAGTTAGATTGCCCTTTAAAAGTGTTTGGACAAGTGCTTGGTTTTTGACATTGTGTCTCTTCCAACATAAATGGAAGCAAGTTCAAAATTAATGGAAAACTGATATGGCCCTACAATAATCAGAGAAATTAGTTTAGATTAGAATGTATTTGTCTAAGATTTCAATGTATTTCCCACTCCATCAATTTTAGAAAGGGGTTCTTTGAAATCAAAAATATCCCTAAGAAACCAAGGGGAAGTCTGAACAAGAGACACAACATAATCTCTGAAATCCAAACACCTGAAGTTTGACAAGGTCTCCATACTGGTTTACTGAAACACGTTGCATGTGAATGCACAGAATCTGCAAATTCATGAATACTTTGATGAGTATCCCGGGATGTACCCTCAAATGCAAAAAATTGGTTCTCGAATAATAAAAAGTAAGCAACACACCCTATTTACAAGTGCAGTTGGCAGTAATTATTTCCGAAAGCAGTTGAGAACATAGCAGCTTTTTCACTGTGTAATGATACTTGCTAGGGTTCTAAAGGCTCTTGGGTCTTGTATAATAAATTAAGAGGCCAGAGTTTGAAATGTATACCTTGGGAGAGCGCGCAATACATAGTTGCTTCAGAGTACGCGAAATTTTTTTTGACCATGGTAGACTTTCAAGACCTTTTAGACTTTGGCATCCACAAAAATCTTGCTTGCTACATCTCTTGAGTTTTTCAACCTCCATCTGAAGCAGAGTCAAAATATGATACAGAACATAGTGTTAGTGTCAGTTAATTAGATTAGATGCATGAGTACATGTACACTAAAGCACATAGGATTCAATTGGAATGATTTGAAAATAAAATTGAGAAGCAAAAGGCCAATCTGAATGAAACCATGGCAGTCAAAAGCAGTGGTAAAGGCCATGGAATGGGAGAACAGGACAAAGGAGATGCTTTACCAACATTGATGAAATTAAGTACAAAAGAACAATACAACAATATGTGGAGAAAGAGAATGCCCTAGGTTCACTACCGCAACTTGGATAATGAAAGTCTGTGGCCTGTGGACCTTCCATTTTTTTAAAATTTTGTGCCATGGCCTTCTATCGGATAAGAGGACATATACAAGCATTCCTAGGTAGCAGGGAGAGAGATGCACATGTCTAGAACCTCTGCACATTCACCATGTCCACAATACCAGCCCCCAGGCTTAACTCTTACCAATGAGCCTGTAAAAGCAAAAATTGCCAACAAGGGAATTACCTCAGATGCTCCCCTTACAGACAAATATTTTATTGCAGCAATGTGCCAGCAGTGGCTGCAACTGTAATTCTCAACTTGTTCAGCAACAATGAACTGCTTCAAGCAATCCTCCAAGGTACATCCAGCCCTCTATTTTTCATGCACCCAAAAAAATGTAAAACAGAATATAGTCTCATTTAAAGCAAAGAACAACAACAAAGAGAGAAATTCAAGTTAAAGGCTTGAATATTTGCAATACCAATATCAAAACCTTCATTTAACGTACAATGTTGACACCATGTTGAAGCACTGGCAGAAGAGGCAAGCTATGAAAAAATTGAAAATTCAATGATATCTGCAGAATACAGATGACATAATAAAAACCAAGGAGCTTATACATAGAGACAAGATCAAAAAATAGGCTGTATGGTACACAAGCAAGAAAATCAACTGCAGAATGTTCATCTTAGGAGACCACCTTCTACAAATGTTTTCTACTAGTAAAACATAGGAGCACTCACCCTATCATTAATAATTTTCACACATCACAAATATATCACAATTTCTTTCATGTCTCCACGGAAGATCAAAGACACAGTGAAAATTTATCCAAGTTTCTCACAATGCAGATGAAGTTAACCTGAGATGAGCAACTTTGACAAGTTAAAATGCTGCCAAGAATCCCATCAAATGGTCCAAGAAAGTGTTGCTGCCATCTTTCTTGCTCATTGTAGATTTTTTCCCTCTTTGGACCAAGCATCCTAAAACTAGGAGAAGCTAAAGTGGTCAAAAGAGTACTCTGATTCATAGGGTAACAATCTGAGAACTCTTTTCGTAAAGAGGATAAGAGATGAAGAAATGCTTCTTCAGCATCCTACATACACAGAGATAATGAATCAAAGACTAGAGCATAATTTGTTCTTTCACAAAATTGAAAAGATGCAAGCAGACCTGTTGGTTGGTTAGATTGAAACTTTGAACATGGTGACCCATTGCAAGCATAACCTTTCGTGGAGTCAATATAACTTGTTGTTCCCCAAATGCACATAATTCTAAAAATAAGGAACACTTGTTACTTGGGAAACAATGATAACAGAAACCAACAGTATACATTCACACACATACCAAAATGTCCATAATTGCACAATTTCTAGCAAAATTATTCAAAATTTATTGGTAAGACCGATAGGCAATTGTTTTAATGATTCAGACTGATATTATAAGGGAGGAAAAAAAAAAGATCTCCAGTGTGTAACAAACAATTTCAAAAAAAATGAAAAATGAAAACTCAGAAGCCTAATATAACTGGCCCTTTTTCACAACTCAAGCATCTGTGAGCACATTGCATGAGATTGTATAATGTGACTAACAAGGAAATAAAAAAGCATAAACCAGCTCAATGATCCAACTATAACAGTGTGCAAGGTACAAAATTATCCAACCTAAAGCAACACCAAAACAACCTAAATTACATTACAATATTTTGTTTAACGAAAATTCGTTACTTGGATACCTTCTAATAAATCGGCCAAAGAGACTGTAAGTGGCAAGCTTTCGGTACAGTCCTCAGTGGCTGAAGATCCGCATTCTTCTATAATCTTTCGAAGAGAAGGTTGGAAATACGAACAGCTAGCGAGAGCCTGATAAAAATTTCGAATATCAAATGAAAAAGAGTGTCGAGAAAAATCACTTTTAACTCAAAATCCAAAACCAAGATAGCAGTAATGATGCAGACGACCAATCTTGAGTCCCAAGACCAATGCGAATATAAATACTACCAGTGAAGTTCTATGTGCCCAGAGCATGGCAACAACAGCAGAAAAAAGTTCATCCAATAAATTAAGCCAAATCAAGCCAGATACTCACTTGAAAAAAAAAGAAAAAAAAAACAAAAAAGACAATGAATCAGACCTGTAATATAACGTTCAAAAAGCAATTATTTCCAAGATTTTGCAAGCCGGGAAGAAAGTAGAGCTTTTCCAGACGATTATCTTCCTTGGCTAAGTCACTTATTAGTAATGAAGTGCCTAATTTGCGGTGCCTAAGTAAAGCCAAAGCCAAACCAGCAACGCCCACGACTCCAGCCACCGATATGTGAAACCCAGATGCAGAAACCCACTTGGCGTGATTCAGATTCTTGAACCCAGGCTTCGCACCGCCAATTATTGGGTTCCGGACTTCGTGCCCTTCGATTTTCATTCTGAAATACAGCGCCACCCAGAGTTCTTGCACCGTCCAATGGACTCAACCACCCTCTCTAACCCTTTCTACTTTCCCTTTTCTTTTCTTTTTTTATTATTGTTATTATTATTTTATAATAAATTATGGGCTGTTGATTCCGGTGTTTTTTTTTCAAAAAAAATAATAATAATAATTGAAAGAGAAAGAGGGGGAGGAAAAGAAGCAATTTTTTTAATTTAATTTTAAATTAAATATCATGTGTAATAATCGATACACATAATTACGTTTACATATATAAATTAAAAGAAAACAAAAGAGAAAATTTGTTTAAAAAATTTTATTTTTTTAAAAAAAATTAAATCATAAAGTTATAAATTTAAGTGTACATTAATCTTAAATTGTATAACAAAACTAATTTAATGGGTTATAGCAATGACAAATTAAATTCAAATATACTTTTAATGCATTTCAGCAATAAAATTGTTTGACTTTTTTAATTGAAAAATAGCAATATAAATATCTAAGGACTTGTAAAAATAAACTTTGTACTTTATAATGGTTAGATAGCATACAAACATAAATTATTATTAAGAAATTAAAATATAATAATAAAATTAATTTTTGTATGAATTTTTATACGAGTTTTCTGATTAATTATACTTTGTGTCTTTGTCAAGAGTTAAAAAAATTATAATTTGAGTAAAACAAAGATAAGTTATTCTGTTATAAATATTTTTGAGTTTTGCTCAAAAGAAAGTGAGTTTTTAATTTGACAATAACCATGAAAGCTAGATATTCATTTTTGCTCAACATTAAAACTTGAATCAACAAGATTATTATCAACAAGGTTTAATGTATGTAAGCATTAATTTAATAAATTATCAGATTGCTAGAATCAAATCCCAATTAAAGTTGTTATTGTGCTCGGAGCCTTTGTGGCAACTTAGTCATTTATGCTCCTCTTTTATAAGACTTTCATATATAGTCATATGTAATGACAATATTTGTTTTTAATAAAATAAAAGTGATTAAATTAAAATTAATTAAAAAATTAAAAAATAAATTCAATAACACTAAAATATATATTACCATCTAAAATACAGTGTGACTTCGAAAAATAACATTTTGTAAATACTTTTTTCCCTAACATTTAAAAAGCATTATAGAAGATTATTTTAATTTTTTCCCTAAGAGTACTTTTTTCTCTTCAGTACTTACAATAACATTTTGTAAATACCAAAATTTATTGACAACATATCTTTTTTGGTTACATTTGAAAGCATTAGATGTAAATAGTTAAAATATATATCAGATGGTAAAATTAAGAATACAAAGATCTCAGACAACCAGGGAACAGTGCAGCCCAAGACCTCCAAAGCGAAAAACTATGCACGGAGGGCTGTAACTAAAAATGCCAACTCGCCAAAGCCCAAAACAGAAATTAAAGGTTTAAAACAAATAAATGAGAGAAATCAATCCAATCTAAAACAAATCAAAGTGTGCAACATACGACCCACCATATTATTTAGTCCATAATATACGTCAAAATAAACTCAACCCAAAATGATGAAAAAGGAACAAGGCCTACACATGAAAAAAAATAAAATTCAGAGACCTTTATCCTTGTTGTACAAATAAAACTTTCATTCTAAAATACCGATGAAAAGAATACGAAAGAAAAACTGAAGAGTGAATCCACATATAATTACATTAAGTGTGAGCATTCAGTATGAGTAGGAGGTGTTAATTCTATCATGAAATTGATAGGAAATTTTCATACTTATCATCATGATGCTACACTGCCTTAATGTACATTGCCTTAATGTATTATTAACAAATTAGGGAGAAAAAAATTGAAGGTATAGGCCAAAGTACAGTTGTATGTCAATTTGTAGATATTCGCTGATTTATTAAGTTCAGAGAGCAAATCATGAGAAACAATGGATAATGGCATCAAAGTCAACACCCGAAGGTTTATCGTGAGAACTTAAGTACAAATTTGTCACTTGATTCTGGATTCTGGAAGTAAAACCATTGAGAAAAACAAATAAGAGAATGAGAAAACAGGGTTTATGAATTAAGAAATAAAGAGTATGATCTCAAAAGACAGTCAAAAATATGCACATAAAACTATAGGCAGAGGATTTATTAAATTCAGAGAGCAAATCATCAGAAACAATGGATCATTGCATCAAAGCCAAAACCCAATGGTTTTGTCAGATGACCATCGTGAGAACTTATATCCAAATTCATCACTTGATTCTGTATTCTGGAAGTAAAACCATTGAGACAAACAAATAAGAGAATTAGAAACCAGGGTTTATGAATTAAGAAATAGAGAGTATGATCTCAATAGACAGTCAAAAATTGTTTAATGGCAATGAATGTTGTCTATTGATAACCCTCTTCCATGAAGAGGAAGTTTCCCATTTAATAAACTTGATCACACAAACACCAGAAAAAAAAAATCCACAATATATCATTGTGAACACAACAGATCCACAAAAAAATCGAGATCAACATTTAACCATAGAAAAACCAGTCTCATAAGAGTCTTCAAAAGCAGTAGGGAGATAACCAGAAACAATAATTAGATTTTGGCATAAGCATGGCAATATAACATTTTTTAAAACAAAAGAATAACACCATACAAACTTTGTTCAATTGACTAGATAATACTTCGAAAAAAAAAAGAACTTCATCAAGAGCTATGGTTATGTGAAGATCTCAGACATCCAAGGAAGGATTAAAACAGCACAAGCTCTCAAGCCCGGCAAAGGCGAAAGCTCTTGGGCGGCCACTGCGAATGTTTTGAGAAACAAGCCTTAGAAGCTGTCATCATTGACCTCCACCATCAAAATGGAGTACAAACATAAATCAAAAGGCCAAAAGGGCTCAGAACAATATTCACAGCGACACAATAAAACGATGCATGCACACCATCATTAATACACAATTCCAGTATATCACAGGGGAGCAGTCATATATGAATTAAACCATATTCCATCCTCTAATGATCAGCCAAAAATCAAATCAATACTGCTGATAAAGTGATAAGGATGGATGAAAAAAGATTAAATGTTAGGGACTTGTTCATCCCTAGAGCACTTTATAATCCTGCTAAAGGGGCAGACGTATAGTCCCCAAAATAGCCTAAACACGGACAACTCCATGTTATGATACAAAATTAAGATGCCCCAAATACCAAATTGCAAACTGATCAAAACATGGAGTGGAATTAAACAATTCTACTTTAAATGGAATTAACGGAAAGCATTTCCAGTTTACTAGAGAAAAGAAAACACAAGGTTTACACAATGGATTCAGGATCAAGGCACAACCAAAAAAAAATTTTAAAAATAAAAATAAAAACGCATTGACCGCAGGCTTTGTTAAAAATTACGAGAAGCACACAAAACAAAAACACAAAGAAATCAATAATAGAATGATTAAAAGGAGACAGAGATGACATAACAGATCTCCTCCCGGAAATACTGCCCGGCGCAGGTTGATTGGATGTGTGACGGAAGGCAAGGGCTATAGAACAGACAATCCTTATATATATATTATTACTAAGCGGTCGGAATTTAGGGTTTTTGGAGTTAGGGTTTGCCTTTGATGGACGGTTAGGATGCGCTCTAGCAACGATCTGGATTCTTTCCGTGCTACTGCTAGTAGCCGTTAATGAATTGGGCCAGGCTGTTGAGTTAAATAAAGTTTGGGTTCCTACAAAACGGGCTGGCATTTTCCTTTTTTTTTTTCTAAAATGGCCCACTCTCTATGTCTGCCGAAACACAATATAAAAATGTGCAGGGCAACTGTTGTCAAACAAGTCGGGTTGGACAACTTTAAAGTTTGGTTATTTTGGGTTGGATTACTGACAAATCACATTATGTTTAAATTGGGTTTAGGTTCAGGCTGCGGTCGCTCGAATTCTGGTCACCGGCTAGTCGACATGATAAATTATAAAAAATTAATTTTTTAATTTTTTTTTACTAATTTTATATATTATCATTTGTTTTAAATGGTGAATTATATTATTATTTACATATATTATATATTATAGATAAAATTAGATAATTTATTGATGTATGGATTATACATTTTATTTATTTTTTTATTAGAATAGATGAAATTATATTATTAAATTTTTATTTTTTCTTATATTAATTTGTATTAATAGTATACAAGTATATTATACACATTATATATTAAACACATTTTATATACATATATATCGATTTTGTATCAAATTGAGTTACACGACATTAATATTTTAATTAATGCAAGTGAGATTGATTTAGATTTTGAAAGGGTAAAATCAAGTTATTCAAACTGAGCTAGTTTTTATGACTTCTATTTATGATTATTTTCTTTCTATTACTAGGTTAACATAACAAAATTTTACCTTATTGATAATGAGAAATAGGGAATAATTTTAAGAAAAATGAATAATTATTTTTTTTTTAAAATAGAAAGAATTAAATAATGAAGCAAGCTCCCTCAAATAATAATGTGCTATAATCTATGCAACAGATAAAATTAAAAATCTAAACTTAAAAAATAATAAGAACTATTGTGTTTGTGAAGTTGAGGAAACAATGTGTTATAACAAATGATAAAATAAAATAAACTTAATCTTAAATGTTGATAAAAAAAAATATAGTATTTTGAAGTGTCTAAACAAAATGTATAGTACCACAAAAGTAATTTAATAAATATATTTTGGTTATAATAATTTTAAATAATAATAATATGATAAATATATATTTTAACTTTCACTTATCATTGAAAAAAAAAAATTAAATTGGATGATTGATATTTAATTTATTTTAATTAGCATCTATTAATTTAAATATAAAAAAATAATTATTATTCATAAATATAAATAAATCAATTTTTAAAAAAATAAATAAAAATAAAAATATTTTATATTTAATCAAATAAATTAAAAACTTTAGCTTTGTCTAGTTTAAATTTGCATGGGTTATTCTTAATCTTAGGTGATCTCAAGTTCAAGTTATTTGATCTTTAAGTCATCTTAAATTCAAATTTTGTGTTATTTTAAATGTGAGTTAAACTAAGTTATTAGTTATTGACTTTTTTAGTCAAAATATATTGGGTCAAATCATATTTTAAGTTAATTAAGTTAAGTTATTTGAATTTAATTAATTTTGTCATATTTGCTTGTTATGGGCTATCATAGAGATTATAAATGTATTTCACATAAATTTAGTTTAGTTCATAAAATTTTACTTTAGGTAATTAAAAGGAGATGAGGATTCAAACACTCCCTTCAAATTTTTGATAAATATTAAGTTTTAATCTAAGAATTATATAATATTTAATAATTTAACACATAATAATGTTTTTTGTTTTTCAATAATAGTTAAGGATTACAAGTTGTAATGCATATGTAAGCTATCTTGGATAGTTTCTTTTACTATAATGTCAAATAAGTCCAATCCAATGTATCATCTATATATTCTAACATTCATTCATTTAATTGTTAAGTAAGATTAATTTTGAATTCACCATTTTTAGTTAGGCATGATATTTTTAAAAAGTATCTCCTTATGTTTAATGCAAACATGTTGAAAAAGCTAGTCATAAGTCATATTAGTAGTACCAAAAAAGGTGTACAAATGTCTTGACTTTATTATTAATTATAGATTATTATTGTTGATTGTTGTTATTGATTACTGTTGATGATAAAAAAATAATAAAATTATAGCATTTGATTATATTAATATTCATTGTTATTGTTGAAATAGGAAAAAAATCATTTAGGACCTTTCATTTTTATTTTATTATAACAGATAATTTTTTAAGCAATTTGTTTTATATTTTCTTTATGTTCAAAAACAATTAAAGTTTTAATTGTATTACATAAAAATTTTGCATTGTATATAGACTTATTGTAACATTTGTTTTTTTTTAAAAAAAAAAAGAAAGAATTTTAAAATCAACTAGTAAAAATAACAATAACGATAACATTTATACCAAATATGCATGGATTAATTGAAAAAAAAAAAAGAAATAATAGGCTTGTTAATAAAAAATTATTATTTAATTAAAATTAGAATGAAAATTTATCTTAATACCACCACAATGCAATAAGAGAAGTCTAAGATTAGTTAACCACAAGCATGCACAATATAAAATAAACATTTGCATAAAAGTATTTTTAGGATACTTAAAACAATAAATTATTAATTAATTATTTGATAAAAAATGTATTGTAAAGTTACATTTTTTATCAATTATTTATATGTTGAAAAGCCCTTTTAACATCACCGCATTTAAACATATAAGGTGTTGATTTTGGATATCAAATAGTTGTTCATAAATTCTAAAACCCTTTTAACATATTAAAGGAGCTAACCATAAGTCATATTTTTAGTACCAAAAAAAGTTATACAAGTGCCTTAACTTTATTATTAATTATAAATTATTATTGTTGATTATTGTTATTGATTATTGTTAATGATAAATAAAATAAAATTATAGTGTTTGATTATACTAATATTCATTTTTATTGTTGAAATAAGAAAACAATCATTTATGACCTTTCATTTTATTTTATTATAATAGATAATTTTTTAAAATATTTTGTTTTATATTTTCTTTATGTTAAAAAACAATTAAAGTTTTAATTGTATTAAGTAAAAATTTTGCATTATATATAGACTTATTGTAACTATTTTTTTTGACAAAGAAAGAATTTTAAAATCAACTAATAAAAATAACAATTAAAACAACATTTATATCAAATATGCATGGATAAATTAAAAAAAAAAGTTTATTAATCAAAAATTATTATTCAACTAAAACTTAGAATGAAAATTTATCTTGAAACCACCACATTGCAATGAGAAACAAGAGAAGCCTAAGATTAGTCAACCATGAGCATACACAATATAAAATAAACATTTGCAGAATAATATTTTTAGGGTACTTCAAACAATAAATTATTAATTAATTGTTTGATAAAAAATATAATGTAAAGTTACATTTTTTATCAATTATTTATATATTGAAAAATCCTTTTAACACCATCACATTTAAACACATAAGGTGTTGATTTTGGATTATCTTATTAAAATTCCTGCATTAAAGTAGTATTGGTTAAAAATTACTATTTGACCCATTCAAAATCGCTACATTTAAACACATATGATGTTGATTTTGAGCTATTTCCTTAAGACTTCTGCCTTAAAGTAGTAGGAGTTAAAAAATACATTATGCAACCTATTCAAAATTGCTACGTTTAAATACATATGACATTAGTTTTAAATCATTGCCAAAACTACTACTAGCAAGGATTAAAAACTATTTCATTTAAACACATATGACATCGGTTTAAGATTGTTGCTTAAAAGTAATATGGGTTCAAAATTACTACTATAATCATTTCAAATTACTACCTTTAAACATATATCATGTCATTTATTTTGCAAAAATATTTATGTAATGATTATAACTATTGTCTTATGATGTTTAAGTGATAATTTTAAATCACTTCCATGACACTATTGCTCTAATTACTTTATGGCATAGTGTCTCTTACAATAATAAGATTTATTTGTTAAAGAAATTGATGAGAAATTAGGAATTTGAAAAGAGAAAATTATAAAATAGGGGAAATAAAAAGCTGATCACTTTGACAAGTTTAGCCTCCAAATGGTCGATTTAAGGGGATCAATGTCTAAATAACTAAAGAAAGTTTGAATAGATTTTTATTGCTTGAAATCCTTAACCTATAGGTTTGACACTTATCTATAATGATTGAATGCCTATTGATATAGAAATGATAAAATTAGGCAAAATCACTTAATTTAATAAATCTTATCATCTCACGTAAATTAAGAAATCATATCATCATGTAAATTAAGTAATCCTATCATGCTCTTGTCCTTCAAAACAAGCTTTTCCTTAAGGATGAATAATGATAAATTCTAAAAAATGCTCCGCAAAAGAGCGATAGAACTTATGAGTTGCTTCCTTAATGGGGAGAGTAAACCATTAAACAAGAATTTGAGAAACAACTTGATTTCCATGCTTAATGATACATCTGTCCAATATGGCTCATGGTTGAACCTTAACCTCTCCTATATGAGTAATGTTGGGTAATTGGCCTTATATAGTCTCATTTTCTCCTAACTTTTTCTCTAAATAATAGACATAAAAAATATGATGGATTTCGGACGCTACTAGTAAGTCTAAATGATAAGCAATAGGACTAATGCATTCAAAAACTTTAAACAGCCAAAAGAAATGGGCTGATAATTTCATTGATGAGTGAACACATAACTGTTAATATGGTTGAAGTCTCAGATAGACTTAGTTACCAATGGCGAACTCATGTTTAGTGTAATGTGTGTCATTATACTTCCTTATTTGGGCTTGGGCTGTGGTAAAATTGTCTTTAAGGAGTCAAATCAATTTTTCACAATGATGCAAGTCTTTATTTTCTTGGTCAACATGAGAAGACCCAACTATCTACCTTGTAAGATTTGGTAGAGCTCAACCATAAACAACTTCAAATGGAGGCATCTTGATGGAAGAATGATAAGTGGTATTGTACCATCATTTCGCCTAAAGAAGCCATTTCACCTAATCCTTTAGCTCATCACTCACAAAACAATAAAGGTAATTCTCTAAATACTTGTTAATAACTTCAATCTGCCCATTTGTTTATGGATTATAAATATAGCTCATTTTCAATTGTATTTCTTGCAAATGAAATAACTCATTCTAAAAACTACTAGCGAAAACTTTATCTTGATTATTAATAATGGATTTAAGAACCTTATGTAACTTCACAATATTTTTGGTGAAAACTCGAGCAACAATAGTGACAGAATAAAAATGACTGAGAATATAAAAATGAGCATATTTAGTTAATCGATTTATAACAATAAAAATAGTTATTTTATCTTAAGATAATAGGAGTCCCTCAATAAAGTCCATAAGGATATCAGTCTAAAATTCTTCCAGAATAGTCAAAGGTTGGAGAAGATCAGGGTACTCCACCGATTCATTTTTGTGACATTGGCAAAGGTCACATTCAACAACAAACTTTTTGATTTCTTTCTTTATATCATTACAATAAAATTCATTATAAATGCACTTATATGTGTAAAGAAATCTTAAATGTCTGGTAGCTGGAGAAGCATGAAATTCCTATAAGAACATGTCCTTGTAAACATAATTAGCAATAAGTACTATCTTACCCTTATAGTGCAAGTCTGTATGATTCCAAGAATAATGAACAATTAAACCATAATCCTTTTGTAATTTTTGAATGATTTCATGAGTTTCAAGATCATTCCTCTACTTATATTTAACTTGTGTCAGGGGTATCACAAGTATGAATAAATATTATTATTAGGTCAGCATGTTTTGGAATGCGAGATAACGCGTCAATAACATGATTCTCGCTTCCCTTCTTATAAATAATCTTGTAGTCATAGCCAAACAATTTAAATGTCCATTTTTATTGTTTCATAGAAGATACCCACTACTCCCATAAAAATTTTAAACTTTTATGATCAGTTCGAATTTAAAAACATCATCCAATCAAGTAAGGATGCCACTTGGTAACAATATGAACAACAGTTAACATCTTCTTGTTATAAATAGACATAATGAGATATTTTGGTAAGAGAACCTTACTATTAAAGGCTATAGGATGCCCCTCTTGCATTAACATTGCCTCAATTCCAACTTAAAAAGCATCAAATGTAATAATAAAAAACTTACTAAAACCAGGTAAGACAATAATCGAAGTAGTTGTTATAGCCTATTTAAGGCGAGCAAATGCTTCTCCTGCTTCATCACTTCATTTAAATGAATATTTTCTCAACAAAGTTGTCAAGTTGGTATTGATTTTGTCATAATCACAAACAAACTGGCGATAATAGCCAATTAATTTCAAGAAACCACGTAATGCCTCAATAGTTTTTGAAATTGGTCAATCCAACATCGTTTGTACTTTGGAAGTATCAATATCTTCATATGACAGGTGCACACTACCCAACTCTCACATCCTCAAGAAAGAGGGGGATATTGGGTCATATAAGCAGTGGTACTGCACACCCCAACAGGTACCTTTTGGGAAGAAGGTAATAACCCTGTGACAAATGGTATCAGAGCCCACCCTTATCCTGTTTTGAGACCCTCAACTTGGTACGAAATGCCGAGAACTCCTGGTTTCACTGGCTCGGTGCGTGCCCGAATATTGACGAGGACGTTGATGAGCTCGGTATGGAAGAATGTGACATGTGCACACTACCCAACTCTCATATTCTTAAAAAAGAGGGAGATCTTAGGTCATATAAATGGTGATACTACACACCCCAACAAGTGCCTTTTGGGAAGAAGATAATGATCCCCTGACATACATCTTCCTTGGAAACAATGTGACTAAGATAGTTCAATGTTTTGCTAGCAAAATTACACATTGACTTCTTGATAAATAGTAAATGCTCACAAAGAGTAGTAAATACAATAAATAAATGTGATAAATGAGCATTCAAAGACAGACTATACACCAAAATAACATTAAAAAATATTAAGGCAAGCTTACACAAATATGGCCAAAATATATCATTTATTGAGTTCTGAAATGTTGACAGAGCATTAGTAAGCCCAAAAGGCATAACTAAGCATTTGTAATGGTCATTGTATGTTCTTAAAATTATTTTCTAGATATCTTCCTCATGGACTCAAATTTGATGATGACTTGATCTTAAATCAATCTTAGTGAATAGTTGGGCACCCCCTAATTCATCTAATAGTTCATTGACAACTGGAATAAGATATTTATCCTTTACAATAATGTGGTTGAGTGCTTGGTAGTCCACACACATCCTCCAAGACCTATCTTTCTTGTTTACTAGAAGAACAGAAAAATAGTAGGGACTAGTGTTGGATCGGATGATGCCTTGTTTCCAACACTTCCTTTACAATCCTCTCAATTTCTCCTTTCTAGAAATATGGGTAGTGATATGGTCTAACATTAGTTGGTGTACCCCCAGGTAATAAAGAAATACGGTGAGCATGTGTTCTCCTTGGGGGTAAGCTCATAAACTCTGCGAATAAATCGAAAAATTCAGTTAATAGTATATTGACATCTCTTTCCTTTAAGGAATAGGATTCTATTGTCTCTTCATTATATAGTTGCACAAAGAATCCTTATCTTGCCTTACGAAAAGCTTTCTCCATTCAATGGCTAATAACAGTAGTAATTTTGCCACCTTACCTTCCTCGTAACTCTATCGTGTGCCTATGTAACTAAAACTTTGTGACTATTTTGGAAAAATTTTAGGCAATATATCATAGAGTTTTTAACCAATCAATACCAAGAACAATCTCATAATCTTCCAATGGTAACAAAAAGAGGTCAACGTAAACCATTTGACCTTGTAATAGGAATTTTACCTTTGTACACTTGTCATGGCATGTCAGATTCCTACCATTAGCAACCTTTACAACAAACTTGTTGTAATCTTTGATTGGAAAAGTAAATTTTTTGGCAATTCTTTTATCCATAAAATTATTGGTATTTCTTGAATTAATTAGTACCATTACTTATCATCCCTCAAAAAGCCCATCAATTTTCATAGTTTAGGGATCAAAGTATTCTACCAAAGCATGAACTGCAGGCTCGTCAGAGTATTAAACATGAATGTCATCATACTCAAGATAAGTGTGATCATCATCAATCTTATTATCTTCCTCAACTAGCTCGATTATTAATAGTCTCCTTTATTTACATGGATCTTATTTACACCACTTTTTATCACAGTGTTGTCCTTTTGTCATCCTCTCTTTTAATTGCTTGAATTAAGCATCTGGGATTAGTGGAACAATTTGAATATGACAAATTATTGTTTCCATTTGTAGATTTGCTAAAAATTCCTTTAGCAATAGGGTGGCAATTTTTTGCACCCAACTTCTTCTCTTGTATGTGAACAAAGGAGATGATTGCTACCATTGTTCGAGGTTGAAAAGCTTTAACTTCTCGTTTAATTTTAGGAACAAGTCCTTTGATGAAAATGCCCACCAATTGTCTTTCTAACTACTCTTTAGCTCGATTGGTAAGCCATTTGAAATGACTGTAATACTCTAAGATGGTTGATATTTAATGAATTTTTACAAACTCTCCATCAACATTATGATATTCTGAAGGCCAAAAAAGCACTAAAAGACCTTTAATGAAGTCAACACAAGTCAAAACTCCAACACAAATTTCAAACCAATCATACCATTGGATAACATCTCATTCCAATTGAATAGAAGTGATTTCCACCTTAGAGTGTTCTAGGGTACGGTGGAAATAAAAATATTTTTTAGCCTTGAAAATCCATCCTATGGGGTCACTTTCATCCTAATGAGGAAATTCTACCTTCAGACATGATTGTGTATAATCACCATTAATACCTCTAAAGGATTCTCCTTATACTTTCTGTTTATTGGAAGACCCAGATGTATTGTTTGTTACGACCAAGACCGCTTGTTTAAGCCTTTTAAAAGACTATTGCATTAGAGATATGAATTTTTCAAGATGAGATATTATAGTGTCAGAATTTGATAAGTTGTGTGAAGATATAGCGTAGGACTGCAAATCGATAATGTCAAGATTTTTCTTTTGGTGTCAAGTAAGAAGTTTAAAATGAACCCCTTTTTTTTTTAGAACAAAAGTGAAACCCTAAAAAAATCGCTCTGATATCAAATGATGAGAAACTAAGGATTTGAAAATAGAAAATGGAAAAATAGGGAAAATAAAAGATTGATTGCTTTGAGGGGATCGACCTCCAAATAACTAAAGAAAGTTTGAATAGATTTTTATTACTTGAAATTCTTGAGCCATAGACTTTATACGTAGATATAATGTTGACTACCTATTGATATGGAAATGATAAAATTATGCAAAATCACGTAAATTAAGAAATTACATCATCTCACGTAAATTAAGAAATTCTATTGGAAACATGGAATGTTGTATAAGACAAGTTGCTTATCCAACAAACTAGTGAAATATAAGCTAAAAAGATTATTGTTTAATTCATTTACTTCCAATATCTTTCTTAGTTTCCACACTAGTTTCATTGTCTTTAGTAAATTTTTAATGTTAAAAGACTTCTTGATCCATAAACTTGTAATGATATTGAAAATAGGAAACATATGTTCCTCATATGAGTTGCTCCCAAAATCTAGTTCAATAATATCTTTTATGGTATATGAAATGATTCATTGATTGTCCATTACAACAATAGGAGAGAGAGAGAGATTGTCCTATAAAGTCTAGAGAAAATGGACTTTGAACAAGATGAAAATACGAAACTTGCAAATAACAAGGTCAAAAACTCTCGTAGTATAAAGATCAAGAAAAGAAAAATCAAAGATCGACTTATGCATAGTCTTGATATTTATGTTATTTTTCTTAGCCACCAAATATAAAATTCAAAATTAAGAAATTATTACTTTATTAAATTAGACTTTCAAATAGTAAGCAATTGTATGTATAAGTCTTATTTTATTTCATATCAAATCTAATAGAATTTTGTGTACTTTATCATATGCATCATTGAAATTATAGGGTCAAAAATTAATCTTCAAAAAAGCATCATGTTAATAATACACATTGTTTAGTAAGTTTATTCGATAACTTAATTATATGAAAGAAAAAGAAAAACCCTTTTTGACTCATTATATAGTAATAACAACATTTTTTTCCTCTAATAGAAAGAAAACATTCTAGGAATTTTGTTTATTGATTTTAAATAATATTATATTATTGTATAATAAGATTATTCAAATAAAAACCAAATTGAATCAATTATTGAATTAAAAAACTTAGAAATATACAAAATAAGTAAAAGTATACATTATATAAAAGTATTAATAAGTAAAATGCAATAATATACAAAATATAAGTATTATACATATAATAATATTTAAAAACTAATTATTATATTATATTCATTGATATAAGGAATTTAATTTTAAAAAATAAAATAGAAAGAACATTGCAATTTATTTTTATTTTAAATCAATTTGCACGTTTTCTTTCTTAAATATTTAATATAAGAAATATGGTTTTGATTAAAAGATTAAATGTAAAATATAATGTACATAAATTTCAAAAAGAAAAGAAAAAATAACCGTATATATGGGATTAATATATTAAATCATACAATACTAATAAAGTTAGAGAATTGACACAATGGAAAACGTTTCGTTGTGGACTTCTTTTTGTTCTTGGTACGCTATTGTAGCCGACCAAAATATGCTGATTTATTACTCAATTGTCAAGAATGTGCCACGTCGTCGACATCAATCGGACCAAATCGTAAAAATTGCACTTCTTTCATTAGCTTACGGTCAAATCAATAGGTCCACCAGTTTGTTTATTGATTCCGACTATTAGCAATTTTGAGAGACAAGTGGACCAAAAATCAAACTAAAAGACGCGCCACATTGTCGGCATCAACTTGACCAAGCCATGAAAATCCGATTCGGTTCACCGTTTATGGTCCAATTGGCCGTTTCACTAATTTATATACTAATTTTGACAAACAGCGATTTTTAGAGACCATCAACCCAAAAATTAGACTAATTCTAGATTTTATTGGTTAAACCAACCGGTTCTATCTAGCTTTCAAAATCTTAATGACAATTAGAAGGCCTTTTTTTCTTTTGTATATTTTTTTTTAGAGAAGCAATAAATTTGATAACTTCATTTTTCCCTTTTATTAATACATCGATATTTGGATCTTGGGATCTTGTCTTAAATTGCTTTAGAGTCAACATAAATAGTCTGTCATTGACTGAAGTAGATATCTGAACTTAATATTGCCATTGAAAAAAAAAAAAAAAAAAACAGAGAGAAATGAAGTTAGTAAAGTATCCGAAGTTAACTTTTGATATCAACTGGCCTCACGATATTAAAAAACAAAAAGAAGGCAAGTTCTCAATCTGAAAGCTAAGGCAAAATCGCCTTTATTTTTGCCGTGAGTGAATCAGATGCATGATTTAGGTTGCTTAGCGTAGGGAAAAACTAAGGGAGAAAATATTTTCGTCTAAAGTAAAAGGATCTCCTTTAACTTTTTTTTTTTTTTTCTCTGGAAATTGCAGAAAGAGAAAAGAAAAAAAAAGACACAGATCACTAGAAAAGGACAGTCACCCTGTTGGAGAAGTCCAAAGTCCAGGTTGATGCACTTTCTTCTAGGTTGAATCGACAAAGACAAATACCATCATATTCGAAGAGGGGAAAAAAAAAACAAAGAAATTGATAAAAAAAAGAGGTGACCAATGAACCAAAAGGTCCTGGCGAAGCTTGTTGAAGCAACCCTACCAAAGTTCGTCCAGCTAAGCCGTGGATGCAACGATATTAGGTCCTAAATTTGCATGCTTTAATTATCAACCAATTCAGTGTCACGCACTCTTCTACCAATAACTATTGTGGATTTCTGGATAAAAATTATAAAATAATCAAAAACTATATTTTGTATACATCATCATGCATGTTTTGAAAATCCTAAATTTAAATTATTAAAATAAGAGATACAAAATTTATCAATAATAACAAAATTTTAATGGATTAACAACATAAATTTCTTCTCATCATTATATTTTAAGAAAATTTAACTTTTTCTTTTCTATCGAATTAAATTAAGAAAAGAAATTAAATTATAAATGAGATTTAGTGTTCACATCAAAATCTCACTCTTAAATTTATACCTAATATTTAATTAGTTCATGTCTAATAATTATTAAAATTTAATTTTAATATAAAATCTAATTTTTTTAAAATATAAAAGATGAATTTATATATTCTTGAGTGGAAATAAATGTGTTAACTTAGAATAAAAGTTAATATATTTTTTATTTAGTATTTTACCATTTCCCTAATTGAAATTTTTTGTTCCCAACAAATTCTTAAAAGTTTGCAAAATTTTCTTAATTATAATTTTTTATTTCATTTTTTCTTTTCTTTAGAAAAATTTTCTCACTAATTATAAAAAAAAATAATGGTGTAAGAAAACTTATGAAATAATAGATATATATATATATATATATATATATATATATATGAAATTTTTTTTAAAAAAAATGATGTAGGAATCAACACCAAAAAAAATAATAACATGTGCAAATCGGTATCAAAAAATACATAAAAATCAGCACTAGTTGAAAAATTCAATATCAATGTTAATTATTAATTATTATAAACAATCTCTTTAGTGGGACTAACATAACTTAATTTTGTTTATGGAGCTAGACTAATCAAACTAAATAGGAGCAAAATTCTAAATAAGAATTTAAAATTAATTAAAAATAATAATAAAATATCTAAATAGTAGAATATGTAACTTAATATAATAGAATATCTAAGCCAACAATCTTATGCTATAATAATCATAAAATATTAATAAATTTATAAATAATAAATACTTTTTATTTTTTTCCTTTACCATTATTTCCTAATTACAAACAAAATTCTACTTTAAAATTTCAAATTGCTAGAGAATAAAAATAAAAAAGGAGCTTCGTGCTTAAGAAATATTTTCTAGAAAAATTGATTGAAGAAGCAACAATATAAACTCCTTGAATTCTGCTTGATAAATTGGAAAATGATGTTTCATTTGAATGACAAAATCAATCTCGTCCACAGTTTATGCGACATCATTGCCCGCAACTTGTTCAAATAGATTTTCCTTTATCGACTAGAAAAGAGGATGAAGTCTAAGTAGCAACGATATTGTCATCCATTAGATTAGCTTCTAAGGGCAAAGTCACCCCTACCGCCATCTCATTATCAACATAAGTTGCTTCTTACAATGATTCAGTGAGAACAAAAACAATCATTGGGCTGCGACTTCATACTTTAGGTATTAATAGAGTCGTCAGCATATTAAGGCAATTGCTTAAATAGTTCGACAAATTCACGCTCTTGTTGCAGTTTTAGTTCTTTTTAGTGTTATGTCTGATTAAAGAGAGAAGCACATATTTACTAGCTTACTGTTTTCAAGAGCAAGAATATTAATTGGTTCATTATTACTAGACATGTCTTTGCATATTGTGGTAACCACTTCACTATATGCATTCAAAGACATGCTAACAAATTTCACAACATTCACTAAATAAGGTTTAACCTTAAAAACACAAACTTTAAGTACTCCTCCCCCCCCCCCACCAACAATTTGTGAGTAATAGATAAAATTTTGCATTGAGTTTCTCCACACTGTCTAATAGCTAGAAAAGTAATCCAAGTGAAATAATTTGAACACTCATCTAATATAAGGATTGTAATTTATTTCGTTAAGATAAAGCTTTTTGGTGGATAATAATCTCTTATAACATGGAGAAAATAGTGGAACATTTCAATTATCCATGCATTACATCCAAGATTCATTATCACATTATAAGATTTCACCTTTGCACAAGTTTGTAAAGAACAAGATCCACATACTATAAGAGTGACCGGAGTCATTAGAAAAATTCTCAAATAATGATACAATCAATTAAAAGATATCCCTCATCATATAATTATAACTAAATACATTTTAAGCAATTATCCTCGTAATCTTATTGAAATTTGAAGTAGCTGCAATTCTTACGGTAATCTCGAAAGAATTTGTTTGTTCAACTAATGTATTCATTAATAGATTTAGGGAAATGAATTTTAAAGGTGACTGTTCACTATTAACAATTAATACACAACTTAATCAAGAAGAGAAAGTAGATTTTTGATGTAAATAAGAGGCTCCATGCACAATTGGCTAAAGTTGCTTTTCCAGTCTAATAGCCACCTTTTTTTTTTCTTTCTTTTTGCTTATTATTTTTAATTTTTTTAAAAAATAAAAATAATAATAATAATAATATGTAAGTTAAAAAAAGATAAAAAAATATATATATTCTTTTCTCTTACTAAACAAAAAATTACCAAAACTACCTAAAAAACCAAGACAATACTAAAAGTTGTGTATTTGACTTTGAATTTTATTTTATTTTTTTGAGGCCTTTTAATCAAATTTTCGGCTTTAATACCAAAAATTGATGTCGGATGATTCATAAAATTATAAAAAATAATAATATATAAAACAAAAAATAAAAAATCAGTACCAAAAAATAATTACAAGAAAAAATTGATACTTAAAAGCAAATGAAAATTAATATTCATTAACAATTTTAATAATAATATCCTTTGTAAATTATTATAAATAATTTCTCTAATGTAACTAACATAATCAAATTTTATTTATGGAAGTTGATTAATTAAAATAAATAAGGGTAATATTAATTCAAAATAATAATAAAATATCTAAATAATAAAATATTTAATCTAATAAAATTAAATATTTAGTCACATAATCACATATTAGATTATCATAATTATAAAATATTAATAAATTTATGAATAATAAATATTCTTCCTATTTGTCTCTTATCAAATCTATTAGCAAAAATAAATATGTTTGCAAATTATATTCATCTATGTATTATAGAATAAAAAAGATAGAACAAAGGAAGTTATTTTTCTTTTTTACTTTATAAGTATACACAAATATTGCCTCCACAAGTTTTTTTTTTTTTAAATCTGTCACTTTCTAAATTTTTATAATAAATTTTTTTTAAATAAACTTACATCATATTTTCTATTGTCTCCTGTTATCTATCTAAATTTAGAAATAATTTTAATTAGAAAATTTTGTATATTAATACTAAACATAATCATAAGTCATAATCTCAGCTCATTTCTAATTATTGTTATACCTACTTTGATGAGTACCTTTATGTTTTATTTAATTATTTCTAAAGTTATTACATTATCTAAATATTTTTATATCTATTATACTTTTTTTTTAATTTATATATTATTTCTTAAATAACTTAATACTTACTATCACATGACATTATTGTCATAATTTTACCTAAAATTTTACTTATACATGTTTATTTTGACCATACAATCTCATTTTACAAAACATATATATATATATATATATATATATTCTAATAATAAAATTTAAATAACAAAATTTTTAATATTACAAGAATTATACGTAAGATTCTCTTGACATGAAACATAAAATTTATAAAAATAAAAAATATTACGTTTATTATCTACCTTAGCAAACTTTCGATTTCTTGTGCGTTTTTTATTGTCAATGTCGCATGTCAAATGTCAAATCAACCTCTCTCTCTCTCCCTCCCTCCCTCCTTCTATGCGATGCAATTGGAAAATATCTATGCAATTGAAAAATATATGTGAAGCACAGGTATGGATACTAACACCAAGACACGCTGACATAAAAAAGGAGTTAAATACACGGATATAAATAATACCCGATTATATATAATATATGCATTCAAAGGACATTATTTTTTTCATGTGATTCTTATGGATATTGTTGCACAATAATTTTAATAAAAATCATTAATATGATTTCAAACAAATGAGTTATATTATACTTATAAGCATAACAAAAATATAGGCTTGGATTTTAATTTTTGGGATCAAAGTTATACAAATAGTTTAGACGAATACTTGGCTTGGCTGATCTCTTTGTCTTTGGAAAAAATAATACCAATACCCCCACCACATGCTTTTCCAAGTGAGGCCATTAAAACAACCAAGAAAAGTAAAAATATAGTTCCATAATTTCTAAATAAAATTTAATTAAAAAAATATGGCCCAATAAAAAAAATAGTAAAAGTTACCATTTAATTCATTGAATATAATGCTTTGCAAAAACCAGTTCAGGGAATATTTCTCCCCCCCCCCCCCCCCCAAAAAAAAGTGCTTTATTATGCTTTGTCGTCCCCAGTCCAGGTCCCAAACTGTCACTTTGGGAATCTGCTTTATTTTATTTTATTTTATTATTATTATTAAAAAAATGAAAAAGAAGAAATGAGAAAAGCTCGAATTCCGAAAGAGGATTTCGAATGAAAGCTCTAAAAGCTCCTGCTTATCATTTCCATCCCCCTCTTTTTTTTCTTTTTTTTTATTTTTTGGGTTTTTTGAACACTAGGCGCCCTCCCCCTCCCCCTTCTCAACTTCTCAAAAAGGAAATGGAATGAACTGACTCAATATCTTTGCAATATTCTGCTCTCTCTTTCGGTATGCTCTGCTCCCTCTCCTAATGGCCAAGCGTGTGTATCAAGTTTGGAAGGGGCGGAATGTAAGGTTTTCTCTATCAATGGCTACTCGTAGTGAAGTTACTATGATGATGACTTCGATTTCTTTTGTTTTTTTTTTTTTTGTTCTCTCAGTTGGTTGATTTCTGTTGCTGTTTAAGTCAATGCCTTTTTTTTTTTCTGTTAAAAAACAAATGATTGGCAATTGGCCATACTGGGTGTCAATTAATTTGCCTAGCAGTAGCAGATGATCCAATTGTCGTCTTTTCTTATATGTTTCAATGCCTTTTTTCTTTAGAAATTCTGGCTTGGTTTAGAGCTGATGCTTCATTTTCCTTGGCTAGCTTCCACTTTCCATCATAGCATTCTTAACATGTGGAAACGGACTTAAAAACTTGGATGCTTCCTTAAAGTTGTATCAATTGATGTAATAGAAATAAGAATATCCTTCAATAAAAAACTAAAATTGATGTGGATGGCCGCAAATAATTCAACCTGACCAGTCTCAACAATCAACCATATGGACTCATTCAGGTTCTACTCAATTACTACTTCAGGTGCCACTTTTGGGGAAAAAATGTTCTTTTCTTTTTCCTTTTTTTTTTTTTTTTTGGTTGTTGTTATAACAAATGGTTTCAGCTTACCGTCGTATTGGCACATATATGTGCCTCAAATGTTACTCATTATGGTTTTTGATGTTTGTATATCTGCGCGTAGAACTGCAAAGGGACTATCTTGAGAAGCATCTTATTTACTGACATTTATGCATTCATTAATTATCAATAGTTTAACACTTGGCCTGGCTTTCAACGGTTTTCTTATTTTTCGTTGTTTTCCTTTTATTGGGGTTCTTTTTCAGATATTTATCTTCAATGGGAGGCTCATATTTGGTCCAGATGCTAAGTCGCTAGCTGTCACCTTATTGCTCATCATTGTTCCTGTTGTTATTTTCTGTACGCGTGTAGCAAGAAACCTCATTGGCGTCCTTTGCCCATATAATGCAGGCTATGCAATTTTGCTTACAGCTATTGTGTTCACAATCTATGTACGTCCTGCTGGTTTCTTCCTCTTTTCTTTTCATTTAATTTTTGCCAGCACCTTGAAGCTGTCACTTTATTATTGGAGGAATGGCTGTTTTAGTTACTTTTCTGTAGCTTGCTGAAGTATCTCTCCGGCAATGTTGTGAAATATGATGAAAAATATTTAGATATTCACTTATATGCTTTTATTAGATAATCTTAACTCTCTCACATTCCAAACCACCTCACAAAATTCATGGATCTTATTCTTCAGGTTCTTCTTGCTTTTGTGCCTGTGATATCTTTATAATCTTGCCTGCCCTGCAGATATCTATCTCTGCTTAATTTTATTAGCTATTTTTCTTTGGAAACCGTTCAATTGTGCAATATAGTTGATTTTCTATGCTTTGGGACAATTGTAACCATAATTGATCATAATAGGTACTGGTGCTCCTTCTTCTTACTTCAGCCTTTGACCCAGGAATTATTCCACGTAATTCACGTCCACCAGAGGAAGAGATTCAATACGGTTCTGCAGCTTCAGTTGAAACTGAGTGGTCAAAAACACCAACCCCACGATTACCCCGCACAAAAGAAGTTGTTGTTAATGGTTTTTCTGTGAAGGTGAAATATTGTGAGACATGTATGCTATATCGTCCACCTCGCTGTTCACATTGCTCTGTATGCGACAATTGTGTGGAGCAATTTGATCACCATTGTCCTTGGGTAGGCCAATGCATTGGACTGGTATGTGATCTGCTAATTTCAGAAGTTTTTTGTTGATCTGGGTGCTCCAAGACAATTTCAGAACTTTTTTGTCAAATTAATTTAAATTTTTTTTCAAAGATAATTCATCTATCAAAATGGTATTAGCAGACTGCTTGGTCTGGGTAACAAGTCTAAATTGGCCTTTTCAACTGGACTGGTTCCTTTTCAAATGCCAAGGATTACTAAAGTGAAAAAAAAAAAAAAAAGAAAAAGGAACGAGGCCATAATTAGAGTCTTAGGATTTAAGGGAACAAAATAAAAATGACATTGAAAATGATATAAGGTTGAAGAGGCTGTATCCAAACACAGTTGTTTCTTTGAGATGCAGGTGTCTGTGCATTATATTTGAATAAAACTAAATTTTTGCATAAGTTGATGGTTTGAGTATGATTTGGCCAATGCTGTTGTTAATCCAACCTACGGCTACTTAGTCAAAGACACCAAAGTTCAGACAACAGAAGCTAGAATTATTCACTTGCAAGTGGAGAAAATTTGAAATACATTAAACTGTGCTATTGTGGAAAATTTGCTCTCAGTTCTCTGTTTGCCTTGCTGTAAGTTCTGTTCTAATTAAGCTATCATGCATTTGTGCAGCGCAACTACCGTTGCTTCTTTCTGTTCATTTCTTCATCAGCTCTTCTCTGCATCTTCATCTTTGCAATGTCAGCATGGAACATTAAGTTCCTTATGGATGATTCTAGAACTGTATTGAAGGCAATGAAGGAGTCACCTGCATCTGTGATACTAATGGCATATTGCTTCTTTTTCCTCTGGTTTGTTGGAGGTCTCACCTGCTTCCATCTCTATCTGATTAGCAGAAACCAGGTTAGTTTTTATTTCTTTTGTTTGCCTTTGGGTGCATTATTTTCTAATCTCTAACTTAAAATTGTGATTCTAGCAGTTTTGTAATGTCTATACCATTTTCTCTCCTCCCTATTCATGGATGGAACCGTGACTTTCTCGAGCTTTCATCTCTTCTTGTAGCTTTTCAGAGTAAAAATGTGATTGTTATGCTAAACCCCAAGGTTGCACATTACATAAATTAGTTTTATTTTTCTGTTCACATCAGTCAGTTAATATTAATTTGTATGTGTGCACAGCTGCATGCGTCTGCTTGTATAGATAGCTATTAGTATATCCAAGATTGATGTTGTTATGGCCTTTTGTTGTTCTTTTCATTTCCTTCCCCAAAAATGAAGTTCATGGTTAAGAAAAAGGTGTCCCTGCTGTTATTTATCAAACGTACTTGAAGTAGTGACACAGTCAATTGAAGGATGTAAGATGCAGTGCGTTCTGTGGATCTCTGCCCATCACAGAACTGTTCTTGTTGGGTTGTCTTTACTTCCAATGTCTACAGTTGTCTCATTCTTCTGTAAATTTTCCAGACCACATATGAAAACTTCCGCTATGGAGCTGTAAACAGGCTCAACGTATACAACCGAGGGTGTTTAAAGAATTTTCTTCGAGTGTTCTGCACCTGGACAAAGCCTTCGAGAAATAATTTCCGTGAATTTGTACTAGAAGAAGTTCTTATACCTGCCATGCATCTAAAGATCGATGATGCAGAAATGGACCATCGAACAAAAGTGGCGGACAATCTGGAAATTGATAATGACTTGTCAAAGATATCCCGGCGTCCTAATGCTGAAGAGGCTAACGACTTCTGAAGCTAACGTGACAACAGAATTTGATTCTCTTTGCCCCTGAAGCCTTGATTGGAATCAAGAATAGAAAACGCCCGAGCTGTGGCAGAGCAAACAGGAGCTTGAGAATTTGCCCCATTTTTTCGTTTAAGCTAGTTTGATTGATAGCTACTCCGATACTTTTTTTTTTTTTACATTAGTTGATTTTTGTTTTTGTCTTTCAAATTTTGATGGACTGGAAGGTATGTTGATTTCTCAGACATGCGCATGTGCACACCATGAAGTTATTAGCAGTTATTAGCACTGAAGAGGTTTCGGCTTAGCCTTTCCTTTCTTGATCATTTCGAAGCTCACCTATATATTTTTATTTTTAAAATATAATTATATAGCATAAAAAGTGAAATTTATTTAAAATAAAAAATAATAAAATAAATTTATATAAGATAAAATTATAAGGAAGTTGATTGGTTACAGTTGTTAAATTTAAAAAAAAAAAAAAACAGAGAAAAAGAATAAGAGGATAGGAATGATTAAATTGTTGGCGAAGTCACTTATTCAAGGCAGCAAGATGCTATTTCGCACAAGCGGCAATCCTATTTCGCTGCCCGAAAAGTCTCTCCTCTCACGGTCCCTTGCTCTCTCCTCAATCTCTCTGTGGCATCTCTCTCTCTCTCCTACTTCTCATTCTTTTCATCTTCATGGCTCCTTTTTCTCTATTTATCTTTATCCTTGTCTCTCACTCTTTATGGTCTTGTTATAGGTGCCTTTTGATTTATTGAAATTACAAGGAACAATGTACAATTGTAGGGCTATGCGGGATGCAAAAGATCATGAGTAGCGAAAATTCCTCTTGACTATACAAAACGTTTGACTATGGCAAAGACAAAAGGTGATTGCCATTGCCCCATGTACTTTTCTTACGTCTTCCACTTCCCAGGTTGGTGGTGAGTCTCGAGGAAAAATGTACAATTGTACGCCTTTGAGGGCTGGAAGAGTCTTGCATATTCAAAGACGCAGCATGATAAAACCCACGAAATTATCCGTGTACATAGGACAGTCAAGTTGATTAACAAGAAAAAGAAATAAAAAAGATTAATCAATTCACAGAGAATTGAAGAACAAAGTACTAAAGACAGAAAAAATAAAGAAGAAGTTAGAGAAGAGTTTAATTTTTATTTTCATACATATGTTTACAACTCCATGCTGTATTACTATGAATTATCACAATTATAATTATAATGTTGAGTAAAAAAGAAGTTAAGAGAAAAATTAGATTTTTATTTCCATCAACATTTATGTACATGTGTTTAAAACCTTATACTGAATTATCATGACTCACTGTTACAATGTACTGGCAATACTAGACCACTTCTCTGCCACTAAACTAAAAGAATATGCTAACTATCACGTGGTTTTGGATACTTCTGAATGTATTATGACAGAATAAAGATCAAACTTTTCTTTTAACTTCTCTCTCTTTGCTACTTTATTCTGTATTTCTTTTGCGAATTGATCATTCTTTTTGCGTTAGGTAGCTTGTGAAGGATTTTTTTTTTCTTCTTACTTTTTTTTTTTCCTGTTAATTGTGGAAAAATAAGTTACAAGAGGGGGAAGAGACACTTGGATGCATAAGAAAGAAGGCTGTGATTTTGTTGCAGAAGGTATGAGCTAAAAAAATTTAGAGACGAGGAATGCACAAGGTTGGGGTAATCGGAATCATGACTATGGAAACGCGGACAAGAAAAGAGAATTTCAATTGCAAAAACATTCCATCTCTTTTTCAGTGTTTATTTTGATTTCCTTCCAATTCCATCTACAACCTTCTAAAATTGATCCCACATTAGTATGTAGATAAGATGAAGTTTAACGGTTGATGTGTGTATTGTGAGTCTTCCCAATTTATCAAACTTTCTCCCTTAGGTTATACTTTGTAACTCCTCGCTTTTTGTTCGTCTTTTCCTCTTGCTACAACTTCTCCACAATCTCATCTAGCTAACTTGAGACTAATTCAATCCCTTGTTATTTCATTTGGTATCATTTGTTATAAGAGCAATTAGTTTTATTATTGTGGAAATCTTAATGATGGGAGATTGCAATGGCACTAGAATTAGGTCGAGATGAAACCCATGATAGCAACCATGAAGTGGTCAGAATTTGTTCAATTGATCTCAGTTTGTTTTGGTCTTAAGGCTTTTGATGACTCGATGCTAGTGCTATTGAGTCTTAAATAGGACCACTCGGTGGCCAAATTCCAAAATTAATTTGACATCCTGCTCAATTGGGTCAATCTATTGGAAGAATAAACCATTAACATATTTTTAAGCGGACTTAAGTAAGAAGTCTAACATCTTGTACAGATGTTTATGCCCAAACGACTACAAGACAAGTTGTGTTAGAATAAATATATATAAATGGATCATAATTTAGATGAAAAAAAAATTATTTTAAATGTGTAAAAATATTTTTTTTAAAAATAATTTTGCTCCTATAAACTAATTGTCTCAACAACTAGATTTTCAAAAGTAAAAAGTGATTAGTCATTGTCTTAACAACTAGTTCTTCAAAAGTGAAAAATGGCTAGTCATTGTCTCAACACGGTTAGTTAAAATAACTAGTTTGATCAACACAATCTGAAGAATCTAAAAAAGGTTTTGCATTGTTGGTCCATTGCGTGGGGTTGTATTGGTCCCCCTAAATCAAACCCATATTTGGGCCCTTCACATATACGTGAGGTTTTCTTTGAGTTTTTACTTTTATAAGTTATAAGACAAGTGATGTCTTATAAACTTAAAGAATAAAACTTTTATTTTTGATATGAAATTAGAGTTTTTTAAAATACTCTTATTTCAACGTACCTTTACATATTTTGAAAGGTTAAATTTTGTTAGTTTTTTTTTTTAGAATATAACACATCATTATTCATGCCTTAAGGACCATGAACCAAAGGTTAAGACATACAAGTTTTAATATTAAGAAACATAGTGAAATTAGAATTTCTATAAACCATAACTTATTAATTAATATCAGTGAACTTGTCTTCATATTACATTATTAAGACAGTGTTATTTAACGCAATTGGGTTCTTTAAGGTCATGCACACACTTGGTTTATTTTCATAAGAGCTCTAGAAATCTTGTCTTGGATCTCATAGGAACGACCTCACTCCATTTTTATATAGTTAAATTTATCAAGTGCACGTTTCAGTAACATATTACCCATAAGAGCTATATAATTCATTAAGAGTATATCTCAACCTCAATCATTGGAATTATTGCATTATATACATCGTAAAAAGAGACTTATAATTTGATAGTGCACACAATGTCAATTAGTGACTTGTTATTGTCCATATGAACCTATCTAATCTGCCTTTACACTAGCTATCTCCAAGGTGACAAATTCAGATTCCATAATGGACCAAACAATAATTGTTTGCTTGGCAAACTTCCAAGTCACTGCTCCACCTCCAAAGGTGAATACATAATTACTTGTGGATTTTATTTCACTATATCATAAGGAGTGGAGACATGTTTGACATTAAATTATCCAAATTTTTTAAAAATTCTATCTATGTAATACTCTTATGATATAAATATATTGTTATAAGCTCTGGTGATCTTCACTCTTAAAATGACATTTTTTTTCCCGAAATCTTTTATATCAAAATATGATGCAAGTAACAATTTTATACTTGTTATTAGTTCCATATTGGTGCTAAATATAAGTATGTCATTAATATACAGACATATAATAACACAAGTATTATTTTCAACTTTCGTATAAATACACTTATTAACTCCAACAATAAAAAAACCATTAGAGATTAAAACATTATCAAAATTTTCATACCATTGTTTAGGTACTTGTTTCAATCCATATAGAGATTTAACAAATCTACAAGCCTCTTCTCTTGGTTAGGAATTACACAACTTTCAAGTTGTGACATGTAAATCTCTTTATTAAGATCATCATATATAAATGCAATTTTGACATCCATTTGATGAACAAATATGTTATAAATAGATATTAATGCAATCAATATTTTAATAGATGCAATTTTAGTAAGAAGAGCAAAGGTATCACAGTAAGTAATGTTCTTTTTTTGTGTATACTCTTTTACTATAAGTTTGAAATTGTACTCATCAATAGATCCATTTGATATACATTTCTTTTTAAAGATATATTTGCACTCTATAGGTTTGACACCTGTAGGCAAATTTACTAGTTCCTATGTATAATTTTGTTTTAAGGAACCAATTTTACTCTTTATAGCTTCTAGCCATAATTTAGCATCATTAGAGGATATTGCTTCAATGTATGTCAATGGATCATTGTTCATTATAAGAGTGCAAAAGTCATCCCTAAATGTCTTTACTTTCCTCTGTCTCTTGCTTCCCCTGAATTCAGGTTCAAGAGAAGTATTACTAGACACCTTTTCTATCTTTACTTTTGGGGTAGTTGATGACACTAAATCTTTTCCCAATGGAAATATATTTTCAAAAAACTCTGCATTTTTAGTCTCAATGATAGTATTTGGCTCAATAACATTACTTTAAATAACAAGAAAATGATATATAACATTATATTTTATATAACCAATAAACATATAATCTGAGGTTTTAGATTTTATTTTTCTTTTCTTTGATTTAGGTAAAAGAACCTTTGTAAGACACCCCCACACTTTTAAAACATTCAAACTAACTCCTATGAGGTTTTTCTAGTTTCTAATAAAATATTTGATTTTATAAATAACATGTCGAAAGTATTGCCTTTCCCCATAAATTATTAGGTGCCTCTAAACTGACTAGTATAACATTCATTATATCTTTCAAAGTTATGTTCTTTTTTTATTCCTTACTTAATTTGATTTAGGTGAATAAGGAGGTGTGATTTCATGTATAATACCTTTTTTTTCACAAAAATATACTAATAATTATGAATTATACTCGTCTCCTCTATCTAACCTAAGTTTCTTGATCTTTATGTTTAATTGATTTTTAACTTCATTATTATATTTAATAAATACATCACACACCTTATCTTTATCTCTTAATAGAAAAAATTTGGTACATCTAGAATAATCATCTATAAATGTTATGTAGTAACGTTTGCCTCCTCTTATCATGATATTATTTAAATTACCAAAATCTGAATGCATTATGCTAAGAAGTTTTGTTATTCTGTGAACTAATTTGTAACTTTTTTTTTTAATTAATTTGACCTTAACACATACTTCACACTTATTGACACTACCATGTAAATTTTTGATCAAACCAAGTTGTTTTATTTTCCTAATATAAGGATTACTCATATGTCTTAATCTAATATACCACAAATCATAAGAGTCAATAACATAAGTAGAAGAAGTAGATACATTTCCATTATTGATAATATTAAGTACTTTTATAATGAAAAGTCCTTGGTTGCAGTAGTCCTTTTATACAAACACATCATTTTTAGTCATGACAACTATATCAGACTCAAAAGAGACCTTTACTCCAACCTTTCCTAATAAAGACACAAAAACTACATTAATGCATATCTCTGAGACATGAAGTACATCATTTAAGGACAATACCTTTTTAGATGTGAATTTGATAAGGACTTTTCCCTTACCCAGAATAGGTGTTATTCTCGAGTCTTCCATGAAGAAATTTTCTTATTCATCACATATTGTCATGTAAAAGGTGAATGCATTTTATCCTCACATACATGCCTTGTATCACCAAAATTTATTGCCCACTTTTTTAAGTTAGTGGTAACTTTGACTTGGGAAATGACAACAATGATAACATCTGCGTCCACCAAATTGGCATTTGGTCTTATAAGAATGTCATTCCCCTTCTTATGCCTGCATTGAGGGGCATGATGCCTTAGTTTCCCACACACATAGCAAGTGTCTTTCTTTTTAAAGGTTGGATTACCGATCTTGGGTTTATAAATCCTTTAGGACCTATTATCATACCTCTTTCTACCATGATAGTGATGATGACCATGATGACTTTTGTCTCCTCTCTTTTGCTCTACCACATTTCCTCGTAATGCCATCTTTTTGGCCTTTGCTTCTCTCAATCAGATTTTGTTTTTATCCTTAATCAATATATGTACAATTACATCCTCTAGTGACATGTGCTTCTTATTATTTTTAAGTTGCTGCTTGTAATTATTCTAGGATTATGTAAGGTTTTTAATAAGGCAACATTCCATTTACTCCTCTAGTAGCTTCATGTTCTTGTTCTTTAGATCGTCAAGCAACTTGTGATATTCATTAATTTGATATTGAACACTATTTCATTAGACATCTAAAAATGTAAATGGTTAGTAACAACAAACTTTTGTGTACCAGCATCCTCCACTATATATTTTTTATTCATTTTTTCTCATAGTTCCTTTACATCTTTTGAATAACAATAAACATTAAACAAATTATTAGATAATGGGTTGACAATTGTGTGACAAAAAGCTTTATTAACTTGTTCTTAGATATAAAATATTTCATCATAATTCTTAAATCCAGACATTGGTTTGGGTTCAAAAAGAGTAAAAGAAAAACCTAAAACATCTAGAGTAGAAAAAATACATTCTTGCCAACATTTGAAGTGAGAATTAGTAAATATTTCAATCTTGGAGGTGACTGACAAGAACTTGGGAGAAAATGGAATAGAATGAGTCTAAGAAGGAACATAAATAGATTGATTAGTAACAGTTTGACTCTCATTTGCATCCATGATAACAAAAATAAATATTATTCTTAAGATTTCTAGAATAAATATAGAAACATGGATTGAAATTTGGATGCAAAAAAAGATATTTATTTGAAGCATGGAAAAGCATTGTCCTTGAGGATAATTTCGCCCCTATAGACAGATTGTCATAATGCAGTAGATTATGACAATTATCCTTCTAGAATATGACAGATCTTCCCACTGGTGTGCACCCCACAAATAGGGTAACAGAAACAACACAAGCCTATAAAATTCAAAAATTTTAATATTCTAAGTGCAAGAGGAAGGAGAAACAAAAAATTTGTACTGGTTTTTGTAGAGAGGTAGGAAGCTCTATTTATATTGTTTCTGATTTGATGTATTATAAATATGAAAATTAAGTTTGAAAATAATGGTTAGTGGTTATGGTTGATAAGTATTAAGGAAAAAGATAATAATTGTTTCTTAGGAGTTAGTTTTTCAACAGGCAAAAATGGCTAGTTTGATTAACACAATCTAAAGAGTTTTAAAAACATTTTGGGTTATTGGTCCATTGCATGGGGTCACATTGGTCCTCCCATATCAAACTCACGTTTAAACCCTTCACATATGTGCGGGGCCTTTTTTGGGTTTTTACTTTGATGAGTTATGAGACAAGTGGTTCCTTACAAATTTAAAGAACAAGACTTTTATTTCTAATATGAGATTAAAGTCTTTTAAAATACCCTTATTTCCAACAAGCTACAAAAAACCCCAATCACCATTTTACAACATAAAACGAGGTTTACCTTGAAACTTCAGCCCATGTTACCTACTCCTTTTAAGGCTATCAAGGCAATATCATTAAGACTATTGGAAGTCATACCTTTACCATGATACTTGTGGTTAGCATGGTAAAGATTCATGGTCTCTTTAAAGTTTAAGAATAAGGAACAATGTAAAGTTCAATGAGAAATAAGCTACAATTTGGTGTGCATAGTGAGAATTACAAGGAAGCACATTCTCCTTAGATTTGTACATCCCTCATTTGGGAAGTTGGAATATGGTTCTAGAGGTTCAATGATTAGAAATGTTGAGTGATATATACAAAATTTCAAATAGCTATGTATGGAATTTAAAGTAGAAGGTAGAAGGCACGTCTCAGATTTTGGTGTGCTTAGCTTATTTGTATAAATATAACTTTATAGTGTCAATGGAGATTGAGGCCCAAAAGTAGGAAAATACTTGACAACAATAAATAGGCTAATTATAAGGCCCAATAGGTTAGGTTTAAAGTCTCTATTATGAGAATATGCAAATGTGTTTGTTGAGCCTAACTCCTTTTCACCCCCATACGCCCATGACCATAAAATCATCCTTAAAGAAAAAGCCTAACCCATTAACACTAGACCATCTGGATACTTGGTAATCCACAAAAATGTTAAAGAGAACACGATAACAGAGATGTTAGATACCGACCTTATTCTAAGCAGCTCCAACCCATTTGCATTGCTAGTCTCTTTAGTGAAGAAGAAGGACTGTTTATAATGGTTTTACATGGACTATCAAGTGCTAAATAACATCATCGTCAAAAATACATTTTTAATTCCACTAATCGATGAGTAACCACCAAATATGGATACATCGTGCTGACATACCTAAAACAATGTTCAAAATGCACAAAAAAAATTATGAATTCTTGGTGCTTTCCTTTAGGTTAACCAAAGCTCCATTAACCTTCTAGAAAGATGTTTCCAACCATTCCTTCAAAAATTCATTTTCATCTTCTTTGATGAAATTTTGGTCAATACTTAGATGGAGGCAGTCCATCTACAACACTTATGTTAGAACTTATAGTTGCTCAAATTAGCTTTAAATCACTGCCTTTATTTTAGCTATGTTAGATTTTTCACAAGAATTCACTATAGGGACAAATGACTCAAGCACCAGAATGAACACTGGTCTCTCTCAAAAGGGGACATCCTATTACATTCATCAGTAAGGTCTTCACCTCATGCCATAAATAGATATCTGACTATGAACAAGAGATTATGGTAATTATTCTAGTAATGACTAAGTGGAAGCATTACCTTCAATATCATTACTTTGAGATTGGATAAATCATCCTAGTTTGAAGTATTGTTGGAGAATAAACTATCCATACTAGGGCAATTCAAGTGGCTATTTAAGATACTAGCCTTTAACTATAAGATTGTTTATTGGCAAGGAAAAAAAAAGTGATGCCAAATGCTCTTTCCTAAATTAGTTATAGTGAGCTACTTGCAATGGTTATCTCATTAATAATGATGTCATTGCTAAAGGAAATTAAAAAATCATGAAGGGAGGAAAAGAGTTTGGCATCCTTGATAAATAAACTGCAATATATGCAATCACCTAAATCTCCTTATGAATTCACCTAAGGACTCCTAAAATGGAAAGGGAAATTAGTGGTAGGGGTAAATTCCAAGCTATGCAACTCCATTATAATGATTTAGGATGAGGGTATCAATGGTCATTGCACCAAAATATTTGATACCATATTGAAGGTTAACAATTTGTTCTTCTATAAGGGACTTAGAAAATATGTTTGCAATTTTGTTTAGGGATGCAATGTATGTTAATGTTACAAGTTTGACCACACAAAGTCCTTGGGAATGTTGTAGTCTCTACTAATTCTTAATGGAATGTGGTGCTAAATCACCATGGATTTTATGGAAGTTTTGTCACAAAGTGCTAGGAAGGACACAATTTTGGTCATTATTGATTAGCTTATCAAGTATGCTTATTTTGTTACCTTGACTAATCCCTTTATGGCTAATATAGTCACAAAGGTTTTTATGGATAATGTCTTCAAGCTACACAGTCTACCAAAACACATCATTAATGACAAAGGTTTTATTTTTTTAAGTAATTTTTAGCAAAAGCTTTTTTATCTTTAAGGTGTTTGACTCAATATCTCTACCATTTATCACTTATGGAGCGAGGGTCAATCAAAAGTAGTTAATCATTACCTAGAGACATATTTCTACTAATGTTTATCCTCACCATTAAAGCTTTTGGCTATCCTTAGTAGAATGGTGGTATAACATCCATTTCCATTTAAACATCCATACAACACCTTTTGAAACTTTGTACAACTATTCTCATCCATTTCACCTTCCATATATTCAAAGGGAATTATCGATTACTTCAATCAATGAGTAGCTCTACCTTAAGGAAGCCACCATTCACCTATCATAACATTACCTCACCAAAGCATAGAATTTTATGACATAGCAAGTAGATAAACTTTGCTTGAAGAAAAAATTTCAAGTTACAACCTAATTTCCAACATTCTTGATGCAATAGCCATCTTAAAAGCTAGCTGCATGATTCTTTGGGTCATATCAAGTTCTCGTTAGAGTACTTAAGGTTGCATATCGACTAGCATTACCTTTTCATGCCAAGATTGATCCAATGTTTCATGTGTCTTAGCTCAAGGCAAAGCTCAGTCCCACTCAAGACTTTGATCCTGAGCTTTCCCCTAAAATTTCATACCTTTTAGCCAAGGCTGTGTGAATGGCCATATTAGACCATTAAATTGTCAAGCATGCCAATAGGGCAGCCATCTAGGTTTTAGTTTAATGATTTACAATTATAACTCGCATGTGGGAATACTTGTATGATCTCTAGAATAAGTGTCCTTCCTACACCTTTGAGGACAAAGATGCTTGAGAGGGGGGGTTTGTTGATGATTAAGTCAAAAAAGAGAAAAACAAGGCATATGGATACATAAAAAGGGAGGCTATGATTTTATTGCAGAAGGTATGAGTTGAGAAAGTTAAAGACGTGGAATGCATAAGGTAGGGGCAATTGACATCACAACTGTTACAAAGAGAATAGGTAGGAAAAGAGAATTTCAATTATAGAACCTTTCCATCTTTTTTTTCAATATTCATTTTGATTTCCTCCCAATTTTACCTACAAACTTTTAGAATCAATGATATAACTGATACAAATTAGTATATAGATAGGATGAAGTGTAAAATTTAGTGTGTGTACTATGAGTCTTGCCAATTAGTCAAACTTTCCCCCTTTATCATGCTTTGTAATTCCTCATTTCTTGTTCCTCCTTCCCTTTCACGATAACTTCTCCACAATCCCATCTAGGTAACTCAAGACTGATTCTCTAGATTAATTTAGTCCATTATTAACTCATCTCGAGTGTAAATCTCGATATCATTAAACAATTTGTTTATATTATTTTGGCATCAAAGCTGGCATCCTTAAAGTACTTCCTAATCTAAGTATTATTCTTCTTCTCTTGTTAATTTCGTCTTCTCTCTTCTTTCCTTCTTCTTTAGTTCCTTATTATGTCCTTTCTCTTTTTCAAGTATTTGAACCCCTATTCTTTGTTTTTTCATTCTTCTATTGCTTAGATTTATTTTATTTTATTTTCATTCAATTCTCAAGATTCTTTCACATCTTATCTTTTCTTTGCATATGTTTCTCAAAGAAATCATGGATGCAAGTTATTGTTGCCATTATGATATGAAGTAAGTCAACGAATTGTCAGAGAATCAACCTCAACAAATATAATTGGTGCAAGATTGGAACAAACTAGTATTAGAAAGGATCAATTGATATATATAATTATCAATTTATAAAATCAATGGAATTTTTTGAGGTGAGAATTGTTGAAATTACTGATTTCATTAAGGCGAGGAAATAAAGTGAGGAATTGCAAAATGAAAATATCCAAATTATGCCAAATCTTATGAAATGCATGTCAATCGCTCAAGAATTCTCCATTGAAGAATTTGTCTATACTGACCATCGAGTTGGTAATAATAGTTGAATTCTGTATTGGAAACCTTATTAATCCAAAAAGATTTCACAAGCAGAGGAACTAAGCATGAATTCAGTCTTATTGTAGCTGGCATGTCAGAACCCATTAAGAGCTCCTTGGCATTAGGTAAGCATTCCCCATTAAATTCTTCCATTGGAATTACTAAAATTGGTGAGAATTGTAAGGCTTTACATTTGATCGGAAAGAAAGAGAATTTTATGGAAATAACTATGCAGTTGGTATTAGTTTGTATTTTTAAAAGAAAAAGGGAAAAAAATAGCTAATGCCCAATCTTAAAAAAAAAAAAAAGTCAAAATCTATCAAACTCTAATAGCAAAATTTGGAAAACAAAAATTTTCCATTACTAGCTACAACACCTAGTCATAGAATCTTGAAAGAGAAAAATAAAACCCATCTATAGAATCTTAAAAGAAAAACAAAAATGAATTAAGAAAAGGAATTCTTGGTGCTTCTTAAGGTCTCAAATCAAGGCAAACCTAACTACAATTTGTTAAGGTCCTAAGGTTTTTGTAACAAAAAATGAGGGATAAGGGTGAAGTGATCAAAAGGAGAGTGAGAGAATGTTAGGATGCAATGATTAAGGTTTAAGATAAGAAGGAGAAAGGAGGGAACTTAGGATACAGACGAAAGGTACAAAGGAGACAGATCGAGGAGTGAGAAACTAGAGAGTGAAAATTAATTTTCTGTTATTCCCTTTGTTATTCATTATGTCCAATGCTATTTATGCAAGTGGCAACTAATAACTAATTTCCTTTCAATTAGTAAAACAAACTGTTTAATAAATATAACGAAATCCAGACTGAGACTAATGACAAGACTTAACAGATATAACAATAAGAAGAAATCTAACACAACGTTTTTAGTAATAAATCGTTAACTATCTATTATTATTAGTGCAATAGGATAATAATTATAAAAATGTAAGAGAAGAATATGATGACCAATTCCAACTATGAGTTTCATCTACTAATTGACGACAAGTTCTCCCTAGCAAGAGTAGCTTTGTCCTTTAGGCTTTAAGGTGGGCAATTGGGAAGAGATGAAAGACCAATCTTCCTCAGTTGTATCTTCTAAAGCTAGGTTAAAACACTAAACAACACTTGTATAATAACCCAATTCTATCTCTTTGTTAGCCTCTTATCCAATAGAGCAATAGGCTCTACCAAAGTCTAACCATCCTAGCCTATGAGGGGTGACTGAGGCGCTAGTTAGTCACGATGACCCATCAATCTCTTTAGCAATAACTTATGGAAATTGGAATGGATTATGGACCCTTCAAGTAATTGTAATTTGTAGGTCACTTGTCCAATTTTTTCTGGCATCAGAAACGACCCAAAATAATTTGTAGCAAACTTCAAATTTTTCATGATGGTCACTGGAGTTTGCTTGTAATTTTGTAACTTTAGGTAAACCTAATTACCCATTAAAATGGATCTATCAATTTTGCTTTTATTAGCATGGTGTTTCATTTTCTGTTGAGCCCGTAAAAATTGCTCCCTGAAAAGCTCGGACATATGCTGCTTCTCCTGTAACATGGCTTCCACAGGGGCTACATTAGGCTAATCAATTGGCAACTCAAATAACTAAGGTGGGGCAAAACCCTAAAGAGCTTGAAAAGGAGACATAGTTACAACTAAGTGATGACCGTTGTTATACCATCATTATGTTAAATGTAATCATTTACACTATTAAGTAGACCTCTGGAAAGTCATGCAGTATAAATAAGTCTCTACACATCTGATAAATCTCTCAGTCTGACCATTAAATTAAAAGTGATACGCAGCGTTCAAATGGAGGTCTATGCCTAAGAGTTTAAATAGTTCATGTTAAAATAAATATAGAATATCTTGTCTGTGTCAGAGACAATAAAATAAGACATCCCATATAATTTAAAAATATTTTGCATAAAAAGTTTAGCCAGAGCTGTAAATAAATGAACTAAGAAAATAAAGTGTCCATATTTACTGAATCTATCAACGAATACCAACTTTGGGAGACCTTTTATAAAATCCATGTTAATATCTCTCCCAATTTTTGTAAGTGCAGGCAGCGGTTGAAGTAACCCAAGTGTCATGGACCATTATCTTCTTATCAAATGTCTAATCTATTAGAACGTGCAGTGCTCACATTTATAAGACCCAATAACCCCACTCTTTCTCAACAATGTGAGAGTTGTTTAGTGTGCACCCGTGATATTATCTCACACCCTCTGATACCATTTGTTACGAAATCATTAACTTCTTCCCAAAATGCTAATTTATTGGGGGTGTACAATATTTACGTTTATAAGACCAAGGACCCCCTTTTGTTCGATAATGTGGAAGCTAGATAGTATGCAGCCGTTACACAAGGCTCCTTGCAATCTTTCCCTTGCACCTTTAACAAATGTCACACTACTTATATGAAAGTGTATAAATATTTTTTTGAGTCTTGAACAATAGAAGACTTGTTGCAAGCAACCTGACACAAGTAACTCTGACACTGTTGTTCTTCTCGCTTTTTCCGTTTCCTAGGAAAATTCTTACTAATTTAACAGGGAATCATTCAAAGGTTCAGGTATGCTTTTGATCTATTATTATAGTATGTGGATTCCCGACTCCCCTTTTGCTGTTTATATGTAAAATCATTGATTGGTTCGTTTTTATGTGGTTCTATGTTTGAGTTTAGTGTGTCTCTCTTGCCACCGGAGACAGCGCAAGTGGTCAAAATTCAATGCGCTATGTAACTGGAAGTGGAATGGTCTCCGCTCTTAAAAACCTGTACAGAGGAGATAAACCAGTAGTTGCAAAGTTGATTCGATGGCATATTGAAGACATTTTTTTTAAGTTGCTGACGAATGAGGATGACATTTTGCTCCAGATATGGTCTCTTTGGTGCCTCGCAAATGGACTTATTTTGTTCAATATTATTTAAAAAGTTTGTTATCGTTTTGATGCTGTGTAATTTTTGCCAATGGCTGGTGCTTTGCTATTTTGTTTTCACTTTTTCCTTTTCTCTTAATATTAACATTCGTAGGGAATAAAATAAAAGACACACTGGTTAGCTAGACTGCTGTACTATAGATGCACCTGATTGATACTGATGACTTCGTAGTAAATTTTCATGTTTAGGGTGCCATGTTATTATGGGTAGTTTTGAGACCCTTTTTTTTGTTTTTTCTTTTTGTTGTTCAACTGCCAAACAGCATAAATTCTCCTTGATGAAACTGATGTTTTGGGCCTACAGATTATCCCTTAACAAAGATACGGATCAGCAGATTTCACATCTGAGGATAGAGATTCTGCTGACAACTGGAAGCTGCAGAAGAGAATGACTGCCACAAAAAAATAATGATAGGGAAGGCTGCTATTGGTGCAGCCTCCTCGTCTATGTTCAATGCTGTCACATCTGTTGGAGTAATCCTTGTCAACAAAGCTTTGATGGCTACCTATGATTTTACTTTTGGTGCGCTCTTTTGACTATCCCAGAACCCATAAATAAATCTGCTATTGCTTATCTAATTTATTTGCTAGTCTGTGCCGGTGATTTAGATTTTATAAGTAGAATCTGCCCCTATTCCCTTCCAGAAAATCAGGCCTATCTTTGCTTTATTAGTCCTTCGGGAAAGAAAAAGTATGGAGTCCCCGAATTATTATCCGTTTGTAAAGGTGTTATCACATCAAATGCCAAATGGGTATTTGAATAAACAAGGATAAAATTGATTCATTGATGAAGGAAATGCAACAGTTGGTTTCAAAAATGGTTAAAAGATAATTTTAATTTGCTACACTAATTTCTAAAAAGTTGACTAGATTGATATTTAGCACCCATACATCTGGCCACCACAAGCACGTCCCAGAATAGAAATAGTGCTGTTGGATATGTGGCAAAGCACCTTAATTGCCTGTGGATTGCTTCTAACGGTGCCAATAAGTAAAAATCGTAACAATGCATTATGGAAATTTCAATCAACGTGTTTTTGAAAGTATTTAGAGCGACACTCGATCTGATTTACTTTAGTATTTGTTGGACTTTCTCTGTATCTCAGATAGAGCAGGGTGTGAGAATTCCTATAATTCATGCAAGAGTTCTGTTTCTTTTTAAATTCCTTGTGAATCTTGACCGGATAAAGGATTGAGGAAGTGTTGAAGCTTTGTCTGTCCATTAGTTTGTTGCTGCCAAAGAATGTTGCTCCTTCAACTCTTAGCTTGTCTTGAAGAAGAACCATGCAGGGAGCTTCATTTCTATTTAGTCATATTTTTCTTACACAAAAAGCCTTTTGTATGAATTTTAATGTGATTCATTTCATCTCTTTGGGTTTTCGAGAATCTATCAAAGGGGCTGATTATTTGAAGATCCTCTGTTGTTGTACTCTCAATTGCAGCGAGAGGTTCGGAGGATCTGAAACGTTGGATATGGTGCGGCCTAAAAGATTATAAATGGGCCTTACTTTGCAACAACTGCCTCGCAGAATTTGGTTTGCTTTACGGATTTTGAAGGGCGAGAGTCAGTTGCAAATTGATCTGCAAACTGTAGCATACTTTAGCCTTGTAACTGACATATAGCAATAGGAAAGGTGCGTGGTTATGGTTTCAGATACAGATTGCATACATTAACTAGGTTGCTGGTTGTTATTTTCATTATGTATGGCTCCCAATAGCTATGCCATTTTGGTTCATGGGAAAATCAGAAGATGTTTAACTTGTGGGATGCTTGCACGACGACTATTGTTCCCAGAGTTTATTTGCAGGGTTTAACTTCAACTTCTGTATGGTCACTTGATTTTGGTACTGAACAATGAAGAAAAGTTAACCATCCATGGTTAATCCAGTGCTAATGACGAACTTGGGATTGTGCAGATTAGGCGCACAATCTTGGGTTTAAAATCCTTTAGGCGCCTTTCATATTTTAAGTAAGAAATACAATATTAGTAACCCAGATTTTCCCTGAAAAGAATTACTTGTTAAAAGAAAGGAAAAAAAAAAAGTGGCTAAGGTATGCATTAACAATTTCTCTCGTTAACTTGTGTTGTAGAAGATGCAAAACCCTTCAGTTTGCCTTGGCCTGATTTGCGTTTAATCTAATTCTTCATGCAGCTACAACATTGACAGGTCTGCATTTGACTATCACAACCTGTTAACTTTTGTTCTTAGGTTGCTAAAGTATATACAGTCCTCTCATCTACCACTGCCTGACCTTCTGAAGTTAGTTCTGTTTGCAAACTTCTCTATCATTTGAATGAATGTGAGTTTCATGTGGAACTCAGTTGGCTTCTATCACGTTAGTTTGAGTGAACCGCTAATAGACAGTTCTTCCTCTGACGTGTAGAAAATATATGGGAACTTCTAGTATATTTATTTTCTTTAAAAGCTTATCAGATTGAAAAGCTTAGTATGATCCCTGTATCTTGCTTTCTGGAAGTTGTCATGGACAATGTGGGATATTCAAGGAACCCTTCTCTCCAGCAATAGATTTCAACCCTGTATGACTGTACAAATGGTATCAAGCTATAGGCCTGTTTCAAGAGTAGCGACAGGCAGGGTTCCTGGTTCATTTCATTGTTTTAGTTACCTCTGCTTGTGCAGACGTTATGGTAGGCCTGGTAGGCAGTCTTATTCGTAAAACACCAGTTAATTTCAACCTTATTATTATCATATGGCTTCATTTAGGATGTCTCAATTGCGAGCTATTCCTCTATCGTTGTGGGCACTGCTAAATATTTTTAGTTGTAGTTAATATCATTATAATGTCGAGGGATTTACGTTGTGCAGTATGTGCATTTTCTTCAAAAGTGATAATATTCTTTGGGATCTATCAATTTGTTGGGGCATACTGCTGCAGCACAGGCTGCATCTGTATTGGCGGTAGGGCCCTTTCTGGACTATTGGTTCACATTCACATCAAGGCAAGCTTTTCATATTTGTGATTTGAATTCTAGTTGGCATTTTATTTAAGCTTTCCTACTGAAACGAGGGTCTAGCTGTCATAACTAATCTTATTTACTGTCACTTAATTGTATTCTCTAACTGCGCATCCATCTACTTGGTCAATCACCCGTACATATGCTTCATTCCTGAAATGAGGATCTAGCAGGCGTAACTCATCTCATTTACTGTCACCTGTTTTTCTTATTCACTAACTGCATCTGGACATCAGTCTACTTAGTTACTCACCACACATATAGTTTTTCTGTGTTTTATGTTTCTCCTTAATGCGTGTCATGATTCATGAAGTTGGAACCCAAGTTACGTATGTGATACTTGAATCAGATCATCTGATTTCAAGCTGAGTTGCCCTCCAAGCGGGGTGGATTGGAAAAACTTTGAACACTTAGAGCAGATTCGGAGCTAGAAAGTAAAAGTTGAGGTTGAGGGTTGTGTGAGAGGAGAGGGGAGAGGGGTTTTGATGAGTTGAAGAATGGTATGAAGATATCAAGCCACAAGATGGCTCTGCCCGTGGTCTTAGGTTCCAAGGAGAAAACTAGCAATGAAATTTTAGAGCACGCATTTCTGGGTTTATGGGATTTCATGTTATCTTATTTAGAGTGCAGATGATTATATGCTAGATTAGATTTAAGGCTAGAGTTGAAGATGATCAAAACAGTTTTGGACGGACCTCTGGTGGCTTAGAAGGCCTAAGTAATTGAAAATTATTCTCGACAGACATAAACATGACTTCTGTCGACGCAATGACAATGTAAATATTATTTTTTTTATCAAAACTTTGACCACTTGAACCGAGATTAACACTTTGATTGGATAAGGGTGCAATTGCTTAGGTCAAGATGGGAACCTATGGCTAATAAATTTAAAAGACTCCAAAACTAGCCGGACCAATCTAGTCCATTTTTTTGCCTTTTGCATCATCTTGGTCATGGTTGTCCCATGCCATCCAAATTGATAACTATATGTCTCTTCTTGTGTTCACTAAGCATGCCGGACATATGCATGTATGCTAAGGACTAAGCTTAGCACTGGTTACATTTCTTGAAATGAATTTGAGTTAACCTTTGTTGTCTGCAACTGCAACTGTTCATAATTATATCATGTAGCATTGCAGTAGGAACAAACCTTAACCAATTCATCTGCATTGGTAGGTTTACAGTTGTTCCATTTCAAGTTCTTTGTCATATGAAGACAATTCTTGTCCTAATTATTGGTTTGGTCTTCTTCAATGTTGAGTTTAAGAGAGGAATTAGTGAGATTGTTGTAATTTACAGGAAAATTATAAAATGATCATGTGTTATATTATTTATTTGGTAGTATTATCTCTATTTGGATATTATTATTTTGATTTAAGTTAATAATGGTACAGAGGTCTTATTCTCTATTAAATTTTTATTGATACAAAGGTATTAAGTGAGATTTTGAGTAATCTTGATAAATAATGAAAAGGATAGTGAATATTCAAAATTAGTAAAAATTTGGAATTAATTGACCTATAGTATTGACCAATTAGACATCATATAAAGGAAGACAAGTGGAAAAGTAATAGAAAATTTGAGTTGATAGATTGGACTCATACTTATAGTCAACTAGGCATCAAAGAAACTTTAAAGAGAAAAAAATAAAAAATTTAGATTGATTAATCATACTTGTGCATATAATTGATGGAATGTCAAGAAAACTGAAAAGAGAAAGTCTATAGAGAATTTAAGTTGGGTGATCTAATAATAGTTGTGTTCAACCCATGAGACTAAACAAGCTAAAAAGAGAAGTTTGATAAAGTTACAAAGATTTTGAGCAGATTAATCAATTTAAGCATTGCAGTCGATTGATATTTTAAAGATAAATTTTTTTATTTTAGAAATTAATTTTTTTTATAAAAAGAATTTAATATTTAATAGTTAGTTTGTTGTATTTGACTATAAAGGGGTTGTAAAACATTTGTGTAGTGTGTGGAATAAATAAAAAAAAGTGTGAAAAAAAGTACAAATATACGAGAAATTTTGCATTGAACTTAATGACAAATCATAAAAAAAAATCATAAAAATGAAAGCTCAAGAACAAAAATTCTAAGAGAGAAAAATTATGGTTATGAAAGTGAAAAGACACTTTAGTTAAGATTATAAACAAAGTAAAAGTGCTATAGTAAAAAGTAATAGAATATGAGTCTTTAAATTGTGAAGAACCATTAGTTATTATGAAAGTTTTGGTGTGACTAAGGTTAAAGTAACTTAGTGTAAAGAGTCATTTTCATCTTCCAAAAAAAAAAGAAAGAGTTAGTGAAGTTAAACTCTTAACGGACAAATTTTAAGAAATGAACATAAGCTCTCATTTTGAGTAAAAGCACTACAAATCATTATGCACTCTATTTTCATTTATGTCTTTACTTTTAATTATTTATATTGTTTACTTTGTTATCTTATTATTGTTTTTTAGAGTTGGGATTGATTATGGGTTAAATGATTAAATCAAAGAAACTTAATTCACTTTCTTCTTGGGTTGCCCTAGGAACTAATAAATAGTATCAGAGCTCAATTTATATTTACAACCTTAGCCTCCTTGAGTCAATTCATGACATTTCTTGTACCTATATCTTATGGTGAAAATAAAAATATCCTTAGACCTCCTAACTTTAATGGTTTAATTTATAACTATTAGAGAGATAAAATAATCTTTTATATCTACTTTTATGATTATGAACTTTGAAAAATAGTTAAGAGTGAACTTTAAAAAGCCCTTGAAGCAACAAATATTAGTGGAAAAAAGAGTAAGTCCATCATAGAATTAAAAAGACTCAAAACCCTTAATTATAAGACTACTTATGTTTCATTATAATTTAAGTGTCAATGAATATAACAAAATATCTTAATGTAAGATAATAAAGGATATTTGGGACAAACGTAAAGTCATTCACGAGGGTACAACACAAATAAAAGACACAAAAATCAACTTACTTATGTATGAATATAAGCTATTTGAGGTAATGAGGGATGAGATAATCTCAGAGATGTATATGAAATTTACCAATATTATTAATCTACTCAACAAAAGGAGATTAAGATGAGAGATCTTGTAAAAAAGATATTAAGATCACTTCCAAAGTCTTAAATTCCAAGGCAATAACAATCACTAAATCCCAAAACCAAAACACCTTAACCTTAGATGAGTTAATAAGGTCTCTGCTAACCTATGAAATGAACTCCACCAAAAGGTTACTAAAAAAAAAGAAAGGAGTTGCTTTTAAAGCCTTTTTTCCAAAAAAAAAAAAGCAATGATGATAATGAAAATGATCAATATAATCAAGAAGATGAGAAGTTTGTTATGCTAATTAAAGGATCACATATCTTTGGACAAAGAAGAAATAAAGTGATAAGAGATCCTTCAAGAGTAATCAAGATAGAGATAAAATCATTTGTGACAATTGTAATAAACTTGGTCGCATTGCTTGCAACTATCCTACAAATAAGAGAAAAGCCACACAAAAAAACTAGCAAAGAAAATTCTTAAAGTTAATTGGGATGATCCAAATGACTTAAAAAGTGATTCTAATATTGTTAGAGTCAACTTAGTATATATAGTTATAAAAAATTAGATAAACTTTAACTGTGATATTTCTAATAATAATGAATTTTTGATTGATAAATTATATGACACTTTAAATTACACGAATAAAATGCTTAAAAGACTCAATTATCAAGAATAATATTTTTTATGTTAAAAATGTCTCTATAAAGTATGAAATCTATTAAACCCAAAAGAATTGGGAAAAGTTTCGTCCCTTTTTCTCATTGCAATCTGCTATATTATACAAGTATAATGTGCACCCCAAACTCCCGTAACTTCAGCCCCAATTTACCTAATTATGTATAATTACCCAAAACTACCAAATATAAATATATACTAACAGACACAATACAACTGAAACTTCAGTTACCACTACCCAAAACTACCAAATATAGATATATACTAATAGACACAAGATAGCCAAAATTTCAGCCACCAGCCGAAACTTCAGCCACCAAATATACACATTAATACCCCTCCTCAAGTTAGAGCATGAAGATCGGAAATGCCTAACTTGCAAAGAATGACATCAAATGAATGTTTGCCAAGAGCTTTGGTAAGGATATTAGCTAGTTGGTGAGACAAGGATACAGATTGAGGAAGAATGATACCACGACGAATCTCATCATGGACAAAGTGACAATCAACCTCGATGTGCTTGGTGTGTTCATGAAACACAAGGTTGTGAGCAAGGTGAAGAGCTAACTGGCTATCACAATAAATCCACATAGGAGATAAGTGAGGGATGCCAAGAGAAACTAACAAACCCTTGAGTCATTTCAATTCACAAGTCATAGAGGCCAAAGATCGATACTTTGCCTCAGCTGAAGATCAAGATACAGTATGTTGTTTTTTTGTTTTCCAGGAAATTGGAGAATCCCCAAGAAAGACAAAATATGTCGTCAAAGAATGTCAAGTCAAGAGGCAACTCGCCCAATCCGCATCACAATAAGTTGTAAGATGAAGAGAGAATTAGAGTGGAACCAAAGACCTTGCCCAGGATGAAGTTTTGAGAAACAAATAACCTTAAAGGCTGCCTCCCAATGACTATGTCTTGGCTCCTGTATAAATTATGCTAAGATATGCACATAATAAGACAATTCAGGTCGAGTAATCGTCAGATAGATAAGACGACCAATAAAACACCGATAAGACCAAAGCGAGGTGATGATTTTGCTCTATTGGTGTATCGGCAGTTTAGTACTGAACAAATCGGTCTTAGAAATAATATCGAGAGGATACTTTCTCTGACAAAGGAAAATCATAGTCAAATTTCGCGCTACTTCAAGATCGAGGAAGTACTTTAATTTTTTAATGTCTTTCATATGGAAACAAGCATTCAAGTAAGTTTTAAACGCCTGAATGACATCACTATCAGTCCCACATATCACCAGATCATCCACATAAACCAAAATAGTCAACTGAACTTTGTCATGTCGAAACATGAACAAAGAATAGTCTGAGCCAGATTGCTGAAATCCATATTGAACCAGAGCTGCAAACCAACACCGTAGTGCCTGTCGCAGCCCGTAGAGAGACTTGCGCAGATGACACACTTTATCCGCTCCGGGTGCCGTAAAACTTAGTGGAAAACGCATATAAACTTCCTCCTCAAGATTGCCATGCAAAAATGCATTGTGCACATCCATCTGATGCAATTCCCACCCACAGATTGCTACTACTGCCAAGAAGGTACGAACCGTGACCATCTTTACAATAGGTGCAAACGTCTCATTATAATCAAGACCTTGGATCTAGTGATTCCTAAAAACAACCAAGCGTGCCTTGTATCGCTTGATTGTTTCGTCTGTATGATACTTGATTTTGTATACCCATTTACTATCAAGAGCCTTCTTTCCATTAGATAAAGTAACAACTGTCCATATCCCATTATCCTCTAGTGCCTTAACCTCTTTTTTCATTGCCTTATGCCAACATAAATGTTGCATGACCTCTTTAAAACTAGTTGGTTCAATCCCTATAATTACTGCAGCCACGAATCGACAATGCGACAAGAAAAATTTAGCACAATTCACATAATTTGTGATGGGTTAGGGAGTACTTGAGGATGCCAAGGAAAAGGAAGGAGAGCTCGAGGGACTGAGGGCAACTGTATGCAATACATAATCATGCAAATGAACTAAAGGCTGTCGCGCTCATTTGCTACAACCAAGATCATTCGCTGCACCTGTAACCTTTGCAACTTCCGGTACTGGTACGACTCTATCTGCTGTCACACCCTTTTCTACGAACTGTCTGTCATATTCGGAAGCTGACGGAGGTGCCTTAAATCTCAGGCACGTCCTCCAATATAATAGGCTCAATGACAGTAGGTAGGGAATCTGGAGTTGTTGGCCTAGCAGAGTTCGTATGGGCAAAAGGAAACACGTGCTCAATAAACTCAACATCTTGACTTTCAAAGCAAACCTTCCTATTTAGATCATACACCCTCCACCCCTTTTTACCATAAGGATAACCCATGAATATGCACTTATGATTTCGACTTGCAAACTTATCATTTTCCCAATTAATGTTCTTAGTATAGTATAGACAACCAAATACTCTAAGATGAGAAATAGATGGAGGGCTTCCAAACAAAATTTCATATGGAATTTTTCCACCCAAAATCAATGATGAAGTACGATTAATTAAATATCTTGCAGTGAAAATGCATTTTCCCCAAAATTGAATAGGTAAGTTAGCCTGCAAACAAAGTGTCTTACCAACATTCAAAATGTGTCGATATTTCCTCTCTCAACTCTTCCATTTTGTTGAGGTGTCCCAACCATGGAAGTTTGATAAATAATACCACATTCCTTAAAATAATCACATAAACAAGTAAATTCTGTATCATTGTCACTGCGTATAATTTTGACTTATTTATTGAATTGTCTCTCGGTTATAGCCAAAAAATTCTTAACAACATATGAGACCTCATGTTTCCCTTTTAACAAATAAAGTCATACACCATGAGAACAATCATCAACAATAGTCAGAAAATAAGTAGCACCACAAAAATTAGCCTCTCGATAAGCTCCCCATAAATCACAATGAATTAATTCAAAGATATCATCAGCTTTATTGTCACTAATTAAAAAAGCAATACGAGTTTGTTTTGCTTGAAAAAAAACATCACAAGGTTAATGAACCCCTTTATTTATCTCGATACTACCTTATATTGTAGGGAGCTTTTCTATGACTCGCATAGAGGAATGTCCCAACCTTTTATGCCATAAACTCATATTGTTGACTGCAATGACTCCATGAGCACTGACCAGAAGCTCCCCAAGCTCTTCACCCACTCTAATCTGCATCCTCGAAGTGTGGTCCTGAACAACATATAAACGATCAGTGAATTTCAAAATATAAACTTTGTCTCGGGCTAATTTTGAAATAGATATCAAATTTCATTGTATTTCAGGGACATATAAAACACCCTTGAGAAATAATTTTCCTACAAAAACTGTTCCTTCACCTGTTGCCATAACGTATTCACCATTTGGCATTTTCACGGGACAATGAGGTATTCCTTAAAACTCTATAAATGTAGTTTCCTCACCCGTCATATGATGTAAAGCACCTGTGTCAAACAACCATTGTAAATATATCTTATCATTAAGCCTTGGCTGAGCAACAGATGTATTATTCGTGTGAGTGTTCTAGAAAGACTTCAAAGTCTCTCAATCATCTTTGCTCAAGGTCTCCAACCCAACTTTATCAGAATCATCAAGTGGTATCCCATGGGAAACATTAGTAGCCGCCCCTACTACCCCTTGTGCAACATTAGCCAGTGCTACTCCACCACAACCACGCCCTTGGTTACCACGTCCTCTACCTCTTCCTTGAGTCGAATTTCCTAGCCACCAGTCAGGATAGCCATGTAGATGAAAGCATGTGTCCATGCTATGTCCTAGTTTTTGGCAATGAGAGCAAACTACTTCATTATCTTTTTGGTCCCTCGCTGAATTTCGAGGACCTAAGTTGACTGTTTTCATGGTAAAGCTCACCGGATCAAACTAAATAGGAGCTACTCAAGTCATTACCTGCACTTGTTCTTGCTCTGTAACTTAAGAATAAACCCCATGAAGGTTTGGAAGAGGGTCTGAAGCGATGATATTGGAACAGACATTACCGTAAGATGATTCATCAAGCCCCATGAGGAATTGATACACCCTCTCATCCTTTTGACGCTGTTAAAGTCGTGTAACGAAGGTACACTTACATCCATTACAAGAACAAGTAGGCATAAGATCATAATCATTCAAATCATCCCACAGTTTCTTAAGTCAACCATAATAAGTCATGATCAAATCCTCATTTTGTTTGCAACTTGCAACCTTTGTTTTCAATTGATGAACTCGCGTGTCATTACAAACAGAGAATCATTGTTAGATATCATCCCATAATTCCCTTTTCATTTCCTTGTATGAGATGATGGAATGCAAACCTAGTTCGATGGTGTTAAAGATCCATGACACAATCATGGAGTTTACTGTCCACCAATCATCAGTTTCATCTGAGTTCTGGTTCGGCTCCTTAATGATTTCATCCATGAAACCTTTTTTCTTCTTTTCCCTCAACGAAATCCTCTTGACCTTAGCTCATTCTTCATAGTTTGGTCCTTTGAATTGTGTCTGCGTAATTAAATTGCTCCTGTTGTCATTTACGCTCAATAAGAATGGCGAATTGATCTTTGAACTTGAAGTTTTTTGATCTACCATCATCCTAGGATTTATAATTTAGGGATTCGGTATTATTTCAGAATAACCAGGCTCTGATACCATGTTAAACCCAGAAGAATTGGGAAAAGTTTAGTCCCTTTTTCTTATTACAATTTGTTATATTATACAAGTACAATGTACACCTCAAACTCTCGTAACTTCAACCCCAATTTACCTAATTATGTACAACTACCCAAAACTACCAAATATAGATATATACTAATAGACGCAAAATAGCCGATATTTCAACCACCAGCCGAAACTTCAGCCACCAAATATACACACTAATAAAATCAGATTCTTAAAAGGTGAAAATGCTTCACTTAAAAATAAAAATGATTCTCTAAAAAATGAGAATATTTCTCTGAAAGTTGAGGTCAAGTTACTCACTAAAAAGATTAATGAGTTGGACAATGTTTATAATGAGTAATGACTAGCAAACCTTATAAATGACAATATTCATATTGAAAAACAAGTTTATAAACTTTAAGAGCCTCTCTCTAAGTTTGTTAAAAGTAAAGACAAGCTAGACATCTTATTTAACTTTCAAAGGTCTCAAGGTGAGAAGAGCAGTTTGAGCTATATGTCTTATGCATATCAACTGAAAGTTTCTCAAGACAAGACGAATCATACTTACATATGTGCACAATCATATAGTGGCATAATCATATAAGAATGCTTATACATCATATTATGGTAGGAAAGCATCACACAAGTATGCATATATGTATATAAGACACATACAAAAGCCTAAAGTATATATGTATACACTCTCAAGATAAATAATATGATCATGATAGATATGATACTTATACATATAAATATCATACTAGAGATCATGTTAAATGTTATTTTTGTGGTAAATATAGTCACATTTAATTTCTATCATATAAGAAATTTAGGTTATATCAAATAGACATGAAGTGTGTATTTCTCAATGGTTACATCATGGAGGAAATCTATATTGATCAACCTCTTAGCTTTGAAAGCAAAGAATTCCTTAACTATATCTACAAACTTTTAAAGTCTTATATGAATTAAAGTAAGTATTAAGAGCTTGGTGTAAAAGGTTAAACTCTTTCTTAGTTAACACTACTCTTTTTACCAAATTCAAAGGTAATGATTTGTTAATTGTTCAAATATATTTTGATTTTATTATATTTAGTATTAATAATGAGTCATTGTACAATAATTTTGTTAATGATATGAAAATAAAATTTGAAATGAGTATGATAAGAGAATTAAATTTCTTCTTTAAACTTTAAATCAAGTAAACAAAGGATGAAATTTTCATCAACCAAGTCATGTATGCAAAGGAATTTTTAAAGACGTTTGGCATAGATGATTCCAAACCTTACAACACTCAAATGACCACTTCTATAAAGTTGGACAATGATCTAAATGGTAAGGTTATAGATAAAAAGCAATATAAATGTATAATTAGTAATCTTCTCTATCTTACTACTAGTAAACTAGACATGATATCTATTGGTGTTTTTTTTTTTTTGCGCAAGAGTTTAATCTAACCCAAAATAGTTACACCTAGTTACCCTTAAAAGAATGTTTAGGTATGTAAGAGCGACCATAGGTTTAAGACTTTGGTATCATAAAGGATTAACCTTTGACTTAGTTGGTTACTCAAATTTAGACTTTGTAAGAGATAAAATTGTGAAGAAAGTACCTTGGGTGTATGTGAATTCCTTAGCAAAGCCTTAGTTTCATGGTATAGTAGAAAGCAAAGTTTAATTATTATTTTTTATAGCTACAGCAGAGTACATGGCAATAAGAACTTCTTGTACTTAATTGTTTTTCATGAAATAAACCGTAAAGGACTTAGATTGCACTATTCCTATATGCCTATCAAGTGTGATAACATAAGCACAATCAATATGACTAAGAATCCTATACACCGTGCTCATACCAAACATATTAACCGGAGTCAACATTTCATTAAGGATCATATGTTCAAAAGAGATATATGCCTAAAGTTTGTGAACAACAAAGACTAATTGGTTGATATCTTTACCAAACCCTTGAGTAAAGATAGATTTATGACCATTAGAGATAGATTAGGCATGATTGAGTTAGACTAACCTCTTAATTATGTGATTGTTGTGATATGTATTTTCTTAGTATAATTATATATGTTTGTTATTCGTGTTACATGATGGTTTAGACGCATTATGTTTGAAATGTAAGAATTTATCTTTTTATTTGAGTGGGATCGATTGATTGGACCAGAAGCATTGGTCAATTAATGTGAAGTAGTTCACCCAAGACTGACACTAATTGACCAATGTTGGGTTTTAAAACCACCTATATAATTTCCTTTTTCCAAATCTAAAATAACTTTTTTCAACCTCTAAGTCACCAAAATCTACATCATCTTTAAAGAAAGAGAAATCGATTACAAAGAAATTAACCTTAACCTCTATAAGGACATGTAATGCTAGAGCCACTCTTTCTCCCTCTACCACACTCTTAGCTACCTCTACTTTGAGGCAAAAAGTTACCATTATGTATACATTGTTACTGACACTATCTAATTCCTCATCACCCTTTATTCCTCATTCTTTTCCTTTAGTTGTTGAGCGTTTAAAAAGAGACCTAAATCAATTGCAGACCTAAACATAAGGATGATTTTTTTAAATAAAGGAAAAGATTTGTTTATCTTAGTAAACCATTGATTTAGATAGTACGACTAAATTTAAGACATATGAAATTTTGGATTGCTTTGCTTTTCAAAACTGTATTATATTTATCAGTTTTAGAGGAAATTTTACTCTAAGATGATTAAACAACTATTTACAAATATGAAAATAAATAAGAATTGTATTGTGATTACATCATATGTCTATGAAAAAAAAAAAGTGAAGATCACTCCTAAAGTGATAATGGACTACTTGAATTTTTCATTAGTAGGTAACGGTGCTACTTGGTATGAATCATGGAATGTAATCACGTTTAATGCTCAAAATCAAATGGAAGTAGTGTTTAAAGGAAAGCCTAAGCTTTATGTAGAGAGTGACAATATCAAGAAGCCCTTCAAAGCATCTTCCTTGTCACTTTAGCCAAAGATCATATTGAGGATTGTGACTTGTAACATTAATCCTAAAAGTGGATACTATGACTACTTAACTTTTTCTAACATATGTCTACTAATTTTTCTATTGAAGAATGAAAATTTTAATAAACCAAAGCACATCATGCAAGTGATTGTGAAAGCTCAAAAGAAGCCAATTTCAAAGTTCTTCAAAATGCATATAAACTATTTGCTTGTAAAGCTTAGTGTACTTACTACTGAGAGGCCCCTTCTTATACCATATTGGGTTAATTCATCAATATTACTACACTTAAGTTGATGCATTTAGAGTAAAACAAAGGTAAATGGACTACATCATCAAAAGAATCAAGATCAAATCTAAAGTCGTCAAGTATAGCCTTTACATTAGCCAATTCTTTAGCTCCTCCTTTAGCCTCCACCAATATTGACATAACTTCATTGATTGAGAAAGTTGATGAGCTTAAGGAGAATATGAATGAGTTTGAGGATGTTATGAATAAGATTAGGGTTAAGTTATAAAACTTTATAAAGGAATCACATGATAGCTTTGCCTTTATCCTTATATTATTAAAGAAAGAAATTCCATCCAAAAGGAACTCCAAAAAGAGGAAGCAATGAAGCCCTGACCCTAGAGGATGCTCAGTTCACTTTTTTTATGATGCCAAAAGGGGAGAGAGATAGATGATTGCTGAGACTTTGATCTATAGTCTTAGATTCCATTGAATTTTTTTATGACTAAACTCTTTCACCTCATTTGAGCCTTTAAAATTTTTTTATTTCTAGATAATTATAACTTAATATTTACTTTGATACTTATACTTAATCATTGCTTTGACATTTATGATATTTAAATTTTTCTTTGATATATATGATTCCTTCATGTTTGTTATGATAATGTGTTTTGCCTTTGCTTAATTGATCATTAGTCTTATTTTGATTTACTTTTTGATTACATGATTGATTATAGTCTTGTTTCCTTAAGTGCATTAACAAGGAGTAGAGCATATAGTTAAAAGGAGTTATTTCATTTCTTCTTATTCATTTTACCTATAATAAAAAAATAAAGGGATTGTTATTTCATGGTTGTCATCATACAAAAATGGAGGGATTATTAAGTCTAAAAGAAAGATTAAGAGATTGTTGTGATCTATAAAAAATTATAGTATGTCATGTCTTATACTTTATAACTCCATATTTTGATGTGTCTCTTATACTTGATTGATATGATTACTTGTTAGACAAGTATTATCTTTATTTAAATAGTCATTATTTTGAGTTAAGTGACCTATAGAAAGATTTTTGAAATTCATATTTGATTTAAGTTAACGATGACACAAAGATTTTATTTTCTATCAAATCTTTATTTATAGAAATATTTTAAATGAGATCTTGATGAAAGATGGAAAGAATCATGGAAATTCAAATTTACTTGAAATTTGAGATAGGTTAACGTATGGTATCAATCAATCAAATAACAAATAAGAGAAGTGAAGAAGAAAAGTTATAGAAAATTTGGGTTGGTCGATCAAACTTGTGCCTACAGTCAACCAAATACCAAGGAAGTTGCAAAGAGAAAAGAAATAGAGAACTTGGGTTAATCAACCAAACTTGTGCCCATAATAGAACAAACACCAAAGAAGATGCAAGGAGAGAGAGAGAGAGAGAGAGAGAGAGAGAGAGAGAGAGAGAGAGAGAGAGAGAGAGAGAGAGAGAGAGAATTTAGATCCATTGACTGGACTTGTGTCCATGATAAACTAAACATTGAGAAAGTTGATAAGAGAAAAGTTATAGAGATTTTAGGTCAAGCAATCTAACCAGCAACTATGGTTGACCGATAAGACTAAACAAGTTTAAAGTATAAGCTTCAAAAGTTACAAAAATTTTAAATCAATCAACCAGTTTAAATGTTACAATTGACTGATACCTTAAAGAGAAAGTTTCTTATATTAGAAATTGATTTTCTTTGTGAAAAGTTATAAAGTTTGTTATGTTTGTCTATAAAAGGATTATAGATACTTTTTGTAATGTGTGGAACAAATAAAGAAAAAGTGTGAAAAAAAAAGCAATATATTAAAGATTTTATATTGAGTTTAGTGATAGATCAAAGAAAAAAAAATTCATAGAAAGAAAAGTCAAGAACAAGGGTTTTAAGAGAGGAAAGTTAATATTTTGAAAAATAAAAGTATTTTAGTTAAAACTGTGAAAAGAGTAAGGGTGTTTTAGTGAAAAGTGAGAATATAAGTGTTTATAAAGAATCATTAATTCTTGTAAAAGTTTCACAAAATTTTTGTAGTGATTGATTTTAAAGTGATTTAGAATAAAAAATTATCTTCACCCATAAAAGAAAAAAGAATTAATAAAATTAAACTATAAATAGATGAATTTTAAGGAATGAATGTAAACACTATAAATCGTTATAGATACTTTTTTCTCTTATCTCTTTGTTTTTAATTATTTACATTACTTAATTTGTTATCTTTATTATTAGTTATTTTATTAATGTTCTTTGAATTTGCAATTGATTATGGGTTGAGCGATGAAACCAAAAAAATCTAATTCACCTAGTCTCTTAGGTTGCAATAAGGACCAACATTCAGGAAAGAGGGTCTTAATGTTCGTGTTGTTATGGGTATGATTATGACCATGGTTGGAATAATCTGGTATGGTAATGCGTTATCCAAGCCCTTTCAGTGAACAACAACAGATCACAAATACCTGATGGCTTATCAAAATATAGTTAAGGGAATGATAAGGTTCAGGGATTAGATTTTTTGTTGGCAATTCTTTTTTTTTTTTGAAGAATAGATGAAAGACAAATTGATTGCTCAGTGTAACTGATGCATGGACTTTGTACGAAGGAAAGACATAAGATTAGAATCCTGATTTTTTTCATCAATCTCTTCCTATATATGGAGAGGCTATATGACCCTTACTTCAAGTAGAGAAAGAAGAAAAAAAAAAGGGTAAAAATTCAAGGGAGAATCTTAGATCGACTGATTTCAGGAGTCTACAAAATTGGAATGTTGTAATCCTTATTTATGTATGATAGCCTTCTACCAACGGTTTTCTCTCTCTGTTTTTTTTTGAAAAGAAATATTCAAGTAAAGGATGCTGCCGAGTGGGAGGCAGGTTCCCGATAAATGTTATAATTCACACTCGCATTCTTGTAGTAATTTATGCATTATCACGATTCAAGCCATTTAGACCTTTGTAGTTTATATAGTCCTTAAATCTCCTCACGGTCAGTAGGCCAAGAGCCCAAATGCTTAGATTGCTCCGATTGCTTCTCCTTAGAAACCTAGATTTCCAAGAATAAAAAATAAACGTAGATCTTGGGATGAAGCTTTTTGTGGCCTGCTCTTGGGTCTCTGGGCCAATTAACTTCCCTACGTATTGATGAAGCCCTTTTATGAAAGAAACTTGGAACGCCTGTGATATACGAAGATGACAGATGAATTTGCGCTACAATGTATCAGAACTTTAAATGCAGCCTAATAAGTAGCAAATGCTGACAAGCGTTAGGTCCTTGAGAAGGAACCCTGAATAATTGAGCTCAACCAATTGTAGCTCTTCCTTGTTCACTACAGTGGTCCCAATATTTTATAACAGTAGCACTTGAAACAGTGGGACAGCTATAGTTGCAAATATCAAAAATCAGATTTCGAGATATGGGAAATGGTGCATTCTCCGGAGCCCTTAATTGGTGGTTGAATGTTGTACACATTTAATTGTGTTTGATGCCTGCTGCACACGTGCACGTGCTTCCAAAGATAAGGTGTGGAGTTCGGTGGGGTATCTCGGTTTGGAAAAAACATCTCTTCACGTGTCTTTAAATTTGTCTGCGTCTGCAACCTTTTCCTTTGGTGCTTCAGTCCAATTTAGAATGTGCGTTTGGAAAAAAGCATAAACAGGGAAACATGGCTTGCGTTAGAGGCCACTTGCTTCGTCTTGGAGGAATAGTGACCGTTGTGTCATGTTGAATGAGAAGTATCTAATTAGATGCGTCAAAATTTGAATCAATTCAACAATTTGATTCGAATTTCTTTGCAGAAAAATGTCTAACATAAAAGTGAGAAATGTAAGACCATGTTGAATCCGACCTAAATGTAAGACCTTGCTTGGATTAAAAAAGTGAGAAAGAGGAAAATGAGAAAAGGAAAGTGAGTATGAAAAGTGGAAGTCCTCTCTATTTTTATAAAAGAATAATGTGACGAATGAAAACTGAATATATTTTTTTTTCTTTCCAAAAGGATTTCAAATTAGGAAGAAAGAAAATAATGTGTAAAATTACCAATATCGCCCTTCATATCAAATGAAATTTAATAATAATATAAGTTGACTAAACAAAAATTTGAAGACATACAAAATTTAAGAAAATTAGACAAATTCTATTCCACCAAAATTTTAATTTATCTAACTCTTCTCAATTTCTATATCGGCACCCCCCCCCCCCACCATTGCCTTTATAAGCTGCACAAGACTGCCCAAGAGCATGTCGTTAAAGCACCTCCGCACTCTGGATAAAAAGGTGCTATTTTCACCTTTGAATGGATGACTTCCGGGTGAAGTCAGCATTTTAGACTTTATTCATCCCCCAATTTTTATTTTTAAGAATTTGCATATTTTCATATCTATATGGTGTGATGTCTATTTTTCTTTTGTCTTTGTATTCATGCACCGTAGTCTCTCTCTCTCTCTAAAATTTGAGTAAAATAACAAGTGGTTGAAAGGATTAATTTGTCATTTTACAATTAAGATCAAGGAATGGGTGGTTTTCCTTTCATTTTCAGGGTTGAAGTTATGTGGGTTGTGAGGGAAAATTATAAACTCTTTTCTTCCCTCGCTTGGCCGGCGGACAAGAACCAAGCACAAGGCTCCTACTCTTTCCTCCCTATTTCCCCCCGTCCCCAATCCCCACCATTTTTACCCTACCAAGCAAAATATAAGTGACCTAAAAACTAATTTGATCTGAATATAGCCTGACTCAAAAATAAATTAATTTGAAACTATACATGAAATGATACAAGGTAGCCCTTGAATCCGCAGTAGACCCAAAATATCATTTCATTCTTCATTTAGCCTGTTACTTTTTACCCCCTTTTTCTTTTTTTTTTTTTAAAAGGAGTGTCCACTTTTTATAAAAGAAGAAGAAGAAGAAAAAAAGTACCACTAATAAGCGATGATATCTTTGTACCGAAAAAACAAAGGTAATGAAATAAAAAAATAATTTATACTGCAGAAGCTTGTACCACTTTTTTTAATCTTTTTTGGCAGCTCAGGTTGCAAGATAGCTCTTCACTTTTCATATCTCTATTATTTCAAGTTAAAAAAAAAAACAAAACAAAATGGGGTAATATAAATTTGGACTGCTAACTTTTTGAATTTTGTCAATTTAAATTACATATCTTTATGTTGGTTGATTTGAATTATAGACTTTCAGAATTTGACTAATTTAAGTCACGTACTTTAATTTTGATAAATTTGAATCTTAAATTTTTAGAATTCTATTAATTGGATTCCAATAGATAGTCGTTAATACTTTTTTTTTATTAGTATTAACGTGTAGATATGTCAAATAGGTTAGGTATTATAGGTTTAAGTTGACTCGTTTAGGTCATTTATTGTGGGCTTGAGTTTAAATCAATCTATATAAGTCAACAAATTACTATTTAGAAATTAAAATTTTATTTTATCATATATTGGAATTAGTAAAATTATTATTTTTTATTTTTTATTTTTATATATTAATTTTTATTAAAAAAATATAAATTTTTAGGTTTTTATATACTAATTTTTTTATTATATCACTCATACGTGACAATCATCTTGGTTATTCTCTAAATCCTAGTTATGTTAATTTTTTTATTTTATCAAAAATTAAAGAGTATGAAAAATATATTATTACTTATTATGTTTATTTTGTATATATTAATTTGTATGAAAAATGCAAGTATATTATATATATATATGCATGAATAAAGTTTTTAAAATAATATAAAGATAAAAAAATAAAAAAGATAATTATATAAAATAATAAATCTAATATTAATGTAAAATAATAAATAATTACATACATATCTAATAAATCAAAAAATCTATGAATTAAAGGATTAATATATAAAATAATCATCACTTTTTTCTTAAATCTAGTACAAACTTAAAAAGTAACAATTTAATTATTGTAAAATTAATTATAATAAATTTAGTACATTGTCAATTGATATTATTAAAATTTGTTAGTATGTACACATGCCACATATTTGTAAAAACATTGATTATATAACATCTCACATATTATTTCATTCAAAATTAATAAAAAATCTAAATAAAAAAAATACAAAATATATATATTTAAAAAATTTCTCTTATCTTTCTCCTTATCTTTTCTCTTTCACCCTTTTTTTCGTTTTCTTCTCTCCTTCTTACATAAGCTTTTTTGTTTAAATTAAGAACAAAATTCAAAAATTTCTCAACAATTCAATTTAAATCTTACAACCGATCCATTTCATATCTAACTCAAAATTTTAAATTTCTCATTAATCAACACTAAATACCATTAGCATGCATAATAACCAAACTTTCATAATCATTCCCATAAAGTTCTAGAAAATAGAAATAAAGGAACAAACTCAATCATGAACAACATTTTCCTTTTTAGTTTTTTTTTTTAAAAAAAATAGGTCATACAACCAACTTGGTCAAATTGAGTCATATTGACCAAATTGACCTTTACTTAAATAAAACCATCTCTCCTCTCATTACATCCCACATGAAGATTCAAATTAGACACTTAGATCCAATAATATAATCTAAATCACCTCATTTATCTACATCATATCAAATTGCAAATTTAAGCAAGAACATACTCATACCACCAAAATGGTAGCATCTCAATCATCTTAACTTTAAGCAATAAAAAAACCACTAAAAGCTTATTTTTTCCAAATCACATCAAGAATCATAACCAAAAGTAAAATCATAAATCAAAAAGGAAAAACCAAGCAATATCACAATCTAAGACTAATGATACATGAAAAACCATCCAAAATTAGGTACCAATTGTGAAACTAATACACCTACCAAGGTTTCCCCTTTAATTATATTTCCAAAGCCAAAATATCCATATAAAGACATGAAAAAATGATAACCAAAAGAAAATAAATAAGAAAGAATTAACAAAAGGATGTATCAAATTGAAATCACTACTTTTCTTTTTATGCTCCAAAATCATGGCAACATTATCAACTATCATATCATATCTCAAAAGAAAAAAAAAATATAATAGTAAGATATACCATGATGGTGTAAGAAAAGAGAAAATGAGAGATAAGATAGAAAGAAAAATGTGAGAAAATTTTTAAAATATTTTATTATATTTTTTAGTTATTTTTTATTTTTATTAATTTTTAATTAAAAGACACGTGGTATGCCACAAGATCAATTTTTTAAATATAGATGTGTCACGTATGCATGTTAATGGCTTTCATTAGTATTAATGGATGATGTTCAAATTTTGTTATAAAATAATTCTATAGAGACTAAATTGTTACTTCTTAAAAATCATGTTAAATTTGAAAAAATTATAAAAAAATGGTGATTTATTTATATATTAACTCTAAATTAAATGAATTACATATCTTTGTATAATATATAAAAATATAGTTAGGTGTATGTAGATTATACATATACTTGTTTATATGTAAATAAAATAATATAAAATAATAAATAATAAATAATAAATATTTTATATTTTTCCAATGAAAAAATATTCAAAAAATATTTATATTTTCAAGTTGATTCATATAGGTTTGGATAAATGTTACTTTAGGTTTGAGTCATTTGGGTTAGATTATTTTCTAGTCACTACATTTTTTTGGCTTAAGTAAGGTAAGGTTTTGTTTTGGGCAATTTCAAATCAAGTTGAATTTTGAAACTTCTATTAACATTGTAATTGATAGGTCAATTCATGTTGACAAGCAAAAGTTTAGTTTTTTCTAATGCATCAAACATGAAAAAAAATATATTTTTAGTTTGTTGCAAGTGTCATACTTAAAAAAAAAAACATAATATATTCTCCTAAAACAAGTTTTTCTCAAAAAATATTTATGAAAACACTTTTTTTTTTAATAAATAGATCCTTATTATAGGAATGTTACAAATTTATAAAAGGTTATATATTTTTTAAGGTCGCTAATTGTACATATTTTGTCAATTTGGGTTGCAAATTCTTTCTTTAATAAATTTAAATTATAAACTTTTGAAATTGGTATCAATTAATGGTTGTATCCTTCAATTTCTTGGCTTTCACAAGGCTAATGCCAAAGCCTTTTAGCTTTCTCAAAGCCAAGGCTTGGAATGTGTAATTTTAACTACCCATGATACAAGAGCCAATCCTTTTTTTGTTTTTCATTTTTTCCATGTTTCAACAAAATTTAAATGAGGAATAATTTATATAGGTAATAATATTAAATTAATATATATATCAATTAAATTAATATTTAATACAATCAAACATACAATTAAACTATATTTAACAAGCTAATCTAACTTTGATAGCATTGTTAAGAATAATAGAAATATTTATTGTTCAATATGTAGTGAAAAAAAATAATTTAAAATTTAGATTTCTAAAATCAAATTAATTACTTATTAAATATAATTACAACTTAATCTATAAGACAAAAACATTATTGAAATGATTTGCAATTTTTCTTCTTTTTCAGACCTGATGAGTAAGTTATAATAAATCATCACCATTGAAGCATTTAACCTTTAACAATAATTCATGCAAACAATAAAATGGTTAGAAAGATACAGAAAATAAGTGTACATTTAGACACAACAATTTTTAGAATTTAAAATGTTTTTAGAGAGAGGGGAAAGAGAAAAGCTCTAATCTTAATGTAATAGACCTATAGTGATTGGCCATATAATAGGTTTTTTATAAGGATAAGCATATTTTTCAATATAGTTTTCAATGTTTGATTTATTTTAATTGAATTCTAAGTGTTATAATTTCATTTCAAATGAATTCAATCAATAACAAAAGTTGGTTAAACTATCAAATATGTACATTAACAAATAAAAAATTAAAATACTTACTCAACAAATAAAAAGTAATAAAATAATCAAAATACAAATTAAAAATGTATTTCTAACCCAATACAAACCACTCTCTAAAATCTCCTCCTCCTTCTCCTCTTTTTTTGATCACTGCTTTATAGGAAAAATTCTTTAAATTTATAGTTTGAATTTATAATTGTAATTGCTAAAGGAGGCAGTAACAACCATGACGGTGGTTTTTATTTAAGGCTAGTTTAAGTGGGAAATACAATTTTAGTATATATTTGGTTTATTTTATCATTTTTTTATTTCATCAATTTACATAATTAATAGTCTGATTATTTTTTATTATTGATTAAACTCAAGTGAAAGAGAATCATACTATTTTGGATAAAGTTAAACAAGTCAAATGTTTAGAATTATATTGAAAAAACGAAAAGGTTTAAAACAAAAAATATGCTTATCTTGATAATTTTTATGAATTTTTAACTCTTTAACCTTATTAAGAGACTTGTGTTTATTTTTAATAAATTATACTATAGTTCTTGTATTTTAAATGTCATATATTTAACTCAAAAGTTTCATTAATCATATGTTATATTTCCTCAATTGTTCTTATGATGTGACCTATTAAGATTTTCATATATTAATAATGAAAATGAAATATAATCACAAATAATTACATAAATTAAATTTTATAATTTACTATTAATTTTTTAATTAATCAATTTATATTCATAGATCAAAATAGATGTCTAACTATGTATAATAATCACTTAAATATTAAAACTGTCAAAGTCATTTAACTAACCTTTCAATGCATAATTTCTCAAGGTAATTCAATCTTCATGTCATACTAATATTTCAATTTGATGTAGAACATGAAATTCATGTGTACTTTATATCATTCAATTATATTAGTTCATAAATGCTTATGTAATCATTAATTCCATGAATGATATTATAATTTTTTATAAATCATTATTTGATCTTGTGTAAGGGTTTCTTAAGTCAATATTAATTAAAAATGAACAAAAGAAATACTTCTATGATTACTTCAAGATAATGAATCTTTTATTAATTATTTAACTATCTTTATATAGTTTATAATATGGCCGATGTTCATCTGCATAAATGATTTTTTATTAAAACAACCTGAAAGTTAAAAAAAAAATACCAATTTATATATGAGATATCTAAATGATCTCAAGTCTAAGTACTATTAATGTGACCATCACATGAGAAATTGCTCGATTATACAAGTAATGTTCAATTTGTGAATACTTATAACAGGTAAATTCAATGAACTTGTTTAACTAATAAACACCTACATATTTGTTTAAGTATTTTCATACTTCAATTTATGAAATTAACTGCATTTTTCATAAGAAAGAAACATGACATGTACCAATCATACAACTTCATCAATATTCCTGTTTTTTTTTCAATGAATTGATTAAAAATATTTAAGAATAATATTTTAATACAATAAGTACCTCATAATAAACCTCATCATATTATCCTTGTAAAATTTATTTATTTCATACATTTTATCTTTAAAATTTTTCAATAAACATATCGTTATATATATAATATTAAATAAATAATTTCTTTAATTTATTAATTATATGCATGACATATTAAATAAGTATCAATAATAATAACTAATAAATTAGTTACTAAGTTATACACTAGCAACACCAATCACTTAAGCAAGCCTCTTGACATGACCACGAGTTTTTCCTATTGTTTAGTAAGGATGGACATAATCATTGTAAACATTAGAAAAGTAGATTATATGATAGTTTGTTTTTTTAATTTATTTTCGTTAAGGACCAACATAGTTATTTTAATTTTTTATATATATATATTACCCAAAAATAGAGAAAATTAATGAAATGATTATATGATGATATTTAATTAATTTTATGAATATTCAAATATTTGATTCAAGTTTTAAAATTTTTAATTGTTTTAGTAAATTCGAATAATTTGTAATATTTGACAATAATCTAATAATTAGTTTAATTTTTTTAGTATTTTAATCAAAATAAGATTTTAAAATTTAAATTATTCAGTTATGATCTAACATATGTATTTAAAATAGAAAAAATAATTTCAAAAAAATAAAAAATAATTATGAATTTCTATTTTTGTTTTTTAGAAAGGAACAAAATATTATCAAATTTACCTTTTCTTTTTTCTTAAAAAGAAATATTATTCATACTTTAAGACTATTTTTTTAAAAAAATAATAATTATTTTTTGTTTTCTTAAATAAAAAAATTATTAAATTCATTTTTTATTTTTTTCTTAAAAAAACTTATAATTTAAATCTCTTTTAATTTTTGTTTTCATTTAAACAAAATACAAGTAAAAATATATTTTTCAATGAATATGAAACATTTGTGCATCAAACAAGTTTATTACTAGTGTGTGTGTGTATATATTGTCAAAATTGAAAAAAAAAACAATTATCCTCCTTTTTTCACATTAATTTTACTTATATAGCATCATTAACATTAACTTAGTAGTTGGTTTATAGTTTCGGTTATTATTTGAATAAAATTAAAATTTTAATATACATATATATATATATATATCCAGTCATTTTTTCAACACTATAAACTTAGATGTGTTTGGTTAATGTTATTAATTTTTTACTTGCTCTCAATTATATTTTTAATTTCACATATTATTTTTTAGCCTAATAATTTTCTTAATCACAACATCAATTTTGCTTATACAATGTCTTTTCTTTAATTCATAAATTAACAAAAATAACTATAAAAAAAGAAAAAAAAAACTATTACCAAATAAAATTACTTCCAAATTTCTTTTTTTCCCCAAAAAGGGAAAATATAAAAAATATATATCATCATTTCATTTTTTAAAAGAAAACAAAAACTTGCACCCAAATTTTCCTTTTATTTTTTAAAAAGGAAAAAGGTAAAAAAATATATTCATAATATAAGTTCCTATTATTATTTTACTATTTGAAATATTTTTCTTAATTCAAGGAAAATTAATAAATTACATTCATTTTTAAAATATTAATATATTTGATTTTCTTCAAATACTCATAAATCAAGTAGAATAATAATTATAGTTGGAAATTTAAATTTAGTTTATCACTTAATTTTAATTTCATTTAATCATTCAAACAAAAATCTAAATTGAAAAAAATTCTCAAATCAACTAAGGTACTAAGCATAACCAATAATAAAATTAATTTCAACTTTGGCCAACTAGATGTTTTCAAATTTAAATTAGTTTAATTAATTATTATTAGAAGTATACTTGGATTTTTTTTTATTTTAATACTTTTAATTATATATCTAAAACTCAAGTAATGCATGAGTCTAAATGTAATATAAATACTTAACTTTGATCAAGTTCAATTTTTGATTCTTAATTTAAAATTAATAATTACAATTTTATGAGAAAATTTCTTGTGATAGTAGTTCAATTTTAAATCATTTTTTGTTTTGTACGCTATGCGATTTTGGTTACTCTTCAATTTCGATTTCGGTTTTGATATCAATGCAATTCTAGTTCTGAATTCTTTTTTAATAAAAATTATAAAATGTTTAAGATTTTTCATATGATTGTTTTTAGTTATTATTATTATTATTTTGTAAAGAAGAGAGGAGGGATAACCCAACCTTAAGTGGGCAAAGAGCAACAGAAGGAAACCCCACTAAAATTTTCCAAGAGTAGTCTGCCTGTCTTCCCTGTTGGCCTAGTCAAAGAGTATGGAAGCCATCTTCCTGGTTTAGAGCAAAGGCAACAAGAAAATCAGGCAACCCGATTGGCCTCACTGTACATGTAATGCACTTAAATGTTCCAATCTCTGGCCAGCGAAGCACAACGTTCCTCAACGAGGCTTCCACGGGAATTGGTTAGCGGGGAAATTCCCATAGGAGAAAGTTAATCTAAACACTAATGTTGAGACTATAAATTTATAAGTAAATATACAATCATGAAACAAATTACATAAATAAGGTGAGACGGGGGATGCAAAAAAGATAACAAAAGGCCAGCGTTAAATTGAATATTTAAAATCTACAAAAAAATAATAATAACATTTTTATTGTAAATTAAAATTTAAAATTATATTTTATTGATAATTTATTGGAATAATAAGATATTGAGATATTAAAATATTTTGGATTATTTTTATCTTTAAATTTATATATATATACTCTATTTTAAACAAGAAAATACTCTATGAAAAACTAAAAAAAAATTAAAACATAACAAATCAAAACAAAAGAAATCTTTCATAATTCAAATACACTTTTTAAATAATTTAGTTAAAATTTTTAATTAAACTAAAATATTGTAAAATAAGTAAGTAAATTATAAATTAATAATTACAACATAATTTGTAGAAAGATAAGAAAATAATCTTCATGATGTGATTGCATCAATAAGTGTAATGAATGAACTTAATTATAACTTATTTAAATTGTCTATGCATCCTTTTGAATATTAGGGAAATCAAATCTTAGGTAGTTTTCTTAATTAAAAAAATGGTTTTCATGAATTTACATTTACTGTTGTTAAGCAAAAAGTTCCTCCTTCGTTTAACTTTCTTGCAATTTATAAGAAAATAAGTAAAACTTAAAAATTTGTGATTGTAAAAAAAATAAATAAAAAAAAAAAACAAGAAGAAGAAGAAGAGTAAGTGTTAAGAGTATAAACAATCATTTCAATTGAATAATAATGATGATGATAATAAATAAATAAATAAATAAAACTAAACTACTAAAATACATGGTGCCATTAGAGACAATTGACAGTAATTGTGTGAGAGTGAGAGATTGAGAATAAGAAGTAGAACTTGGTAGGAAGAATCAACGATTCTTCATTCGGTTCTACTGTCATTCACGGCAACGGTAGATCTGGTTTTGGAAAGCGTGGTCAGTTCTAGATGCACATAAAGCAATAGAAAACATTCGATGGCTTTTCTTTTTCTTTTTCATTTTTTAAATAAAATAAAATAAAATAACTCCCGACCTAATATTACTAATTTATGAAAAATCAATATGTGCGTGCTGCAAAGGAAAATAAGAAGGATAGTTTTGGGAGATTAATAGCACATATGTGACAAAACTGAATAAAATTACTATACCATTGAAAGGTTTAATATCAAACTACTAGTGAATTGGAGATAACAGTACATAACTCAAATAAATTGAATTTCTACTTAGATCTCATTTACTGCTTGAGAGCTCCCAATTATATTAAATTCTTATGTTAGAAATTAATTGAATGCTGTTATTTCAAAACATGTGATATTAAACATTGAATTGAATTCGAGAAAAAAAAAATCCAGCTGAAATGGAATTCTTAAAAAGTTGTGCACTTCAAAATAAATAAATAATAATAATAATAATACAAACTTAGTCTGAGAACTCTGAATATGATTGATCAATAATTCAAACACTATATTTATTCCTTTGATGGTACAAAGAAATTTTTGTCAAATATCAGTCCCTATATATCGATAGGTGAAATCTTTTCCTCTTTCGTAGTTTTGCATTATTACCAATTACCAAAACAGTTCTCACTCAATAATAGTTTAACTGCATGCCAGTGCCTTTATTTTCTATTTGTTCAATGCTTCTTTTGTTTTTTTTCATTACTCTTTCTTTATGTTTTCAAGGTTGCAACTGTGTTGGGGAAGTTTCCTCAGCATAATATTTGTGCACAAACCATGGGTCTATTTATTTATGGAAAAATATTTTAACTTATTTTTTAATGTGTATATTGAACATTGTAAAAAAAATTTTAAAAAAATATCATTTGTTCAAAAGAAAATTCCTTGAGAACTTTCAGAAAATGACCCTTCCTCTTTTTATTGGAGAGGGAAGGTATTTTTTTTTTCTTCGTGGGTGACCAAGCCTAGAAAAAGAGGATGAGTAGCGGGCGGAAGCTAGAGAGAGAGTGCGAGAGTGAGGAGGAGAAAAAACGGAGAGAGGAAGAAAGGGGGAGAGAGATATCTTTGTTTTTATTAGACGCATACGACAAAAATCAACTCTTTCCCACGTACTAAGCATTAAATTAGGAAGATTGTAATGTTATAGTAAAAAAGAATAAACAAGCTATTATGCTAGAAAAAAAAAAAAAAGAAAAAAAAGGTAGAGCAAGAACTCCAAAATTCGATTGTGTTTTTCAAAACAATTTGAGAAGTATTCAATTACCACAAAGGAGACACATTCAAAGGCATCTATCAACAACAACAAGAGTGCATTTACAAAAATGAATGAAATTAATGCCCACGAATAATCAACAAGACAAGAGCACACTTTGGAAATAACCTTACAGAAAAATAGGGTTGAACCATGAAAAGAAGAAGGGTTTAGGCGGGTCAAATTGGTCAACCGATCATGAGTTAGACTATGACTCAGAGTAAACCACAGAGAATCGGAAAGAACTATCTAATGGTTGATACAAAAAAAAATAAAAATAAAAAATAAAAAATAAAAAAATGATGATCCCGAACTCCAGTTGGTTGGGTGTTCAAACCACACAAACTTTGGATTAGACTTTAAATGGACCACTAAAAAGTTCGAGCCATTGAACGTATATGGGTGCAAAGCATTGTAAGTATAGCCCGAGGGAACGATTGCTTCCATACCAAAAGTTCTGCATTCTTTTTGGTCCCAATGATGAGAGATTAAACCCCATATGTCTAGCTTTTACTACAAAATAGCAATCCCGCATCGCCTGCATAACATAATCAAGGAGTGGATAATGAAGTTTTGTTATAAAATGACAGACTCCCTCAACATTCAAACTTTTTCTCTAACCATTAGACTAAAAAAATAAATGTAATTGTATTAGAATAATTTGGGTCTGATGATTTAATTATTTAGGTTTAAGCTTGAATTTAAGTCAATTACCCTTTTATTACATATACTGTTTTTTTGTTTTTTTCGTAACTGAGAATATTAAGTTGCTAGTAGTTCAACTGTTGGCTAAACGATTTTAACTGATGGTTCAGTCACTCAGCCCTTGATTTGAGTTTAGAATTGGACTGAGTTTAGAAATTATACTCAAACTCATCACAACATGTCATGTCATTTTTCGGACATTCTTCACCCACTAGACTGAGTAGAATCTACTATGAGCTTCATTTGAAATCAGGGGTGGAAAGGCTCAAACTATGATAATGGGAAATTGGACAAGTTTGCTTATAATACATGAGTTAGGTAATTTTATTAAAATGTCAAAAGCTATGAAATGTGGTCAGGGGCATCATATCTAACATAGAGAAGCATGGCGCATTAAAATGACTCAACTGCACCATAGGAAAGTCCTTATAAAGTACTACATAACCAAAATCAGGATAAGCAAAAAATCAGTCCAAACTTTTCATGAATTTTTTCAATGTAGTCTTATTATTATTATTATTATTATTATTATTATTTTGTTCGTTGAGTCTCGTACCTTTTTTTTTTTTGTTTCATTTGAAGCTATTTTTAGATGAAATATGAATATTTTAGAACATATTTTGTTTAATTAAATTTTTTAATGAATTCAGTCTAAAAAAAGAATTAGAATGACATAAAAAAATAACAATTTACAATTAAACTTTCAATATATATATATAAAATAACTAGATAAATTAAAAGCATTCACAAAAATTTAGTATTTATTTTGGACTAATCTCAATAAAAGAAAAAAAAAACACAGAATAATTATATATATATACATATGAAAATAAGAATTGGGAAGTCATAATTTGGTTTGGCTTTTCTGTAACACTAAAAGTGAAATAGGTTTATTTAGGTATACTAAGATATATCTATAGGCCGTAAATTATGGGGCAAGTAACGAGGATGCCAAACTTTTATTGAATTTTGATACATAATCCAAGAGTAGATTGCTCGTAAGTTTCAATAGTCCAACAATTTTTGGAGTTTGTCACTATTTAATACAGTAAATGACAGGATGCCCTTTGAAAAGTTATGACTCTCGATATAGTGGATAAATGCCATATACGATTTGGTCCTAGCAGGAGTCACTTGCTCCTAGCCGGGGATAAGAGGCGAATTGAGTTGCATTTAAAGCTAACAATAAGGAGATCATGGTGGTAGCACCTTAGTCCTTACATAATTTATATTCATAGAAGTTATGTAAAAACCAAGCACATTGACAGGGAAACTAAACATAAAAAAAGGGTCGCTGGCAATTGCACAAATTAAGAGGAGAGAGTGGGAAAACACATGGTGGGTGCTTATGGCTTTAAACTTTTCCAATGTAAGAAAGGGAAGTGCTCTCTCTCTACTTAACAAAAAGGCTTTAAAAGATGGCACAGAAATGCCAAAATCGCTTGATTAATCCTCGTGAGCGAAAAGGCTTATAATTAATTAAGGCATGGAATCTAGTGATGGCTCAATCGTTGCTCACACGTATGCTGGTATGAAAAGGATAGAGAGACAAGGAGACAGTTTTAGAGAGAGGGAGAGTAAATAAAGGAGCAAAATCGAGAGGTAGAGAGAGAGATTTGAAACCAAAATTTTTTAACTATGGGGTTCATTAAAAACCGCTTCAAGTACACTAAACCCAATTGCTCGCTAGGGAGACAAAGTCATAATTTTGCAGATAGAAAAATGACCAAAACAAATGGAGGAGCTTAGAGACACAAAAACTTGGTTAAACAAATGATTTTTCAGAGGCAGAAAAGAGCTAAACAATGAAGTGTTTTAGATTAGGGAGACAGAGAGAGGCACATGGCATGTGAGGAACAGCCGTGCCCATTCCCTCATTTGATAAATAATACCCTTCTTACCTTCAACTCTCCGTCTTTTGACTCCCCTCCCTTCTTAAGCTTTCTCCTGTCTCGCCTTCTCTCGGAAACCAGAGCTCAGAGCTCTATACTCTAATGGTAGCTCTCAAACCCTAAAGACGCCTCCCTGTCTCTCTCTCTCAGAAACCCAAGAAGGAAAAAAAAAAGAACATGAAAACTCACTTATCTTTCTTGCTTCTCTCTCTCACCTTTCTCTGTCCACAAGCCTCACCGGCAGCACCAAGTTTTACCTCTACAAACAAAGACACCCAAAATCTTATCAACTTCAAAGCTACTCTCTTTAACCGAAGCTTCCTCCGGAACTGGCTCCCCAATCAAAACCCATGTACTTTCGCCGGAGTTCAATGCCTAGAAACAGGCACAGTCTCCATAGACCTCAGTTTCGTACTTCTCAGCACCGATTTTCGCTCCGTGGCTACATACCTTCTGAGTCTTGACAATCTTGAGAGCCTCTCTTTGGCTTCAACCAACATTTCTGGCTCTATTTCATTCCCTTCTGGATCCAAGTGCAGCTCTTCCTTGAGCAGCTTAGATCTATCTCAAAATGCTCTGTCAGGTTCTATCTCTCAGTTATCCAGTTTTGAGTCTTGTGCAGCCTTGAAGTCCTTAAATGTCTCAGGCAATCTTCTCGATTTTTCACAGAAGGAGAAATCGAGTGGGTTGAAGCTCAGCTTGGAGTCTCTTGATCTTTCCTTGAATAATAAGATTTCAAGCTCGGACGTGGTGCCCTTTATCCTATCCGGAGGTTGCAGTGAGTTGAAGGCCTTGGCTTTGAAGGATAATAAACTTAGTGGAGGCATAGGAGTAATTTCCAATTGCAAGAGCCTGCAGTATCTGGATGTCTCCTCAAACAATTTCTCTGTTTCAGTTCCTTCATTTGGTGACTGCCCAACTCTGCAGCATCTTGATATCTCTGGCAATAAGTTTTATGGTGATCTTGGGAAAGCAATCGGTTCTTGTTCCAAGCTCAGCTTCCTGAATGCCTCTACCAACCAGTTTTCTGGGCTTATTCCGGCTCTTCCTTCTGGGAATTTGCAGTCCATTTCTCTTGATGGCAACAAGTTTCAAGGGGAGATTCCCCTGCATCTTACTGATTCCTGTCCAGGTCTTGTTGCGCTGGATCTTTCCAATAATAATCTTTCTGGTTCTGTCCCTGCTGCTTTTGCTTCCTGCACTTCGTTGGAAATTTTTGATATATCCTTCAACAACTTCACTGGCGAATTGCCTGTCTCTACTTTGTTGAAAATGAGTAACTTGAAGAAACTCGATTTGTCATACAACGGCTTCATTGGTGGTCTCTCTGATTCTTTGTCAAAGCTTACTACTTTGGAGACCTTGGATCTAAGTTCTAATGGTTTATCCGGGTCAATCCCCCCTTTTTTGTGTCAAGATACCAGTAACAGCTTGAAGGTGCTTTATCTTCAAAATAATTTGTTTACTGGATCTATTCCTGCAACCCTGAGCAACTGTTCTCAACTTATTGCACTTCATTTGAGCTTCAATTACCTCACCGGAACTATTCCTTCGAGCTTGGGATCACTGCATAAACTTCTGGATTTGAAGCTTTGGTTCAATCAGCTCCATGGAGAAATCCCGCCAGAAATAACCAACATAAGGACTCTAGAGACCTTGATTCTAGACTTCAACGAATTGATGGGGGTGATACCTTTTGGTATAAGCAACTGCACCAACCTGAACTGGATCTCATTGTCTAACAATCGGTTAAGCGGTGAGATTCCGGCATCAATTGGCCACCTCTCAAGCCTTGCTATTCTCAAATTGAGCAACAACTCACTCTACGGCAGAATCCCACCGGAGCTTGGAGATTGCCAAAGCTTGATTTGGTTGGATCTTAATTCCAATTTCTTGAACGGAACGATCCCACCTGAGCTGTTCAAACAGTCTGGCAACGTCGCTGTTAATTTTATCACTGGAAAGAGGTATGTGTATCTAAGGAATGAGAAGAGTGAAAATTGTCATGGAGAAGGCAATTTGCTTGAGTTTGCAGGAATTAGGCCGGAGCAGCTTGATAGAATCTCCACAAGGCACCCCTGCAACTTTACTAGAGTGTATGGAGGTCACACGCAGCCAACATTTAATGATAATGGTTCTATGATTTTTCTTGATCTATCCTACAATAAGTTATCTGGCACCATCCCGAAGGAGATTGGGACTATGTCATACCTCTATGTCTTGATTTTGTGCCACAACAATATCTATGGGAACATTCCACGAGAGCTTGGAGGCCTGAAGGGTCTCAACATTCTTGACCTTTCCAACAATAGGCTTGAAGGGCAGATTCCTCAGTCAATGACTGACCTTTCCTTGCTCACGGAAATCGATCTGTCTAACAATGATCTCACAGGAATGATTCCAGAAATGGGCCAGTTTGAAACTTTTTCACCTCGCAGTTTTGTCAACAACTCAGGCCTCTGCGGGATTCCTCTTCCTTCTTGTGGGTCAGGCTCAGGGTCAAGCTCAATTTCTGGGCATCAAAAGTCTCATAGGAGACAAGCTTCTCTTGCAGGAAGTGTGGCAATGGGGCTGTTATTCTCGCTTTTCTGTGTCTTTGGCTTCATTATATTTGCGGTGGAAATGAGGAAAAGAAGACAAAAGAAAGATTCAGCCTTTGATGTATACATAGATAGTCACCCCCTCTCGGGCACTGCTACTACCAACTGGAAATTGACCGGTGCACGTGAACCACGGAGCATCAACCTTGAAACATTTGAGAAGCCTCTGCGGAAGCTCACATTTGCAGATCTTCTTGAGGCTACTAATGGCTTCCACAATGATAGCCTTATAGGGTCTGGAGGCTTTGGGGATGTGTACAAGGCCCAATTGAAAGACGAAAGTATTGTAGCCATCAAGAAATTGATCCATGTCAGTGGACAGGGTGACAGGGAATTCACTGCAGAAATGGAGACCATTGGCAAAATCAAGCACCGGAACTTAGTTCCCCTCCTTGGTTACTGCAAGGTTGGAGAAGAGCGGTTATTGGTGTATGAATACATGAAATATGGAAGTTTAGAAGATGTTCTGCATGACCGGAAGAAAGCTAGACTCAAACTGAACTGGGCTGCAAGGAAAAAGATTGCCATTGGTGCTGCAAGGGGATTAGCTTTTCTTCACCATAATTGTATCCCACACATCATTCACAGGGACATGAAATCAAGCAATGTCTTGCTTGATGAGAACTTGGAGGCCAGAGTCTCTGATTTTGGAATGGCAAGACTTATGAGTGCTATGGACACCCATTTGAGCGTTAGCACATTGGCAGGCACGCCTGGCTATGTTCCTCCTGAGTATTACCAGAGCTTCAGATGTTCCACCAAAGGGGATGTTTACAGTTATGGCGTAGTTTTGCTTGAGTTGCTAACAGGAAAAAGGTCAACAGACTCAGCTGATTTTGGCGACAACAATCTTGTGGGGTGGGTAAAACAGCACGCCAAGTTGAAAATAAGTGATGTTTTCGATCCATTACTAATGAAGGAGGATGCAAGCCTTGAGATTGAGCTTTTGCAGTACCTAAAGGTTGCTTGTGCTTGTTTAGACGACCGGCATTGGAGACGACCCACCATGATAGAAGTCATGGCAATGTTTAAAGAAATCCAAGCAGGGTCTAGCCTTGACTCGCAGTCTACCATCAACACTGAAGATGGAGGGTTTAGTGCGGTTGAATTGGTAGAGATGAGCATAAAAGAAGGCCCTGAACTAAGCAAGCAATAGGTAGAAGAAGTTTGGTCAAATTTCCTCTGGATTCTTTGAAAGAGAAAAAAGGTCAGCTGCCACAAAAATTTTCCCACTTCTTTGCCACTTGAAAAATGGGCATAAATGCTGCCTTTGTATCTCTGTGATTGATGGTGGCTAACCTTGTTATCTCTGTGATTGATGGTGGCTGCCTTTGTATTCCTTACCAATCCTCCCTTCTGCAGGACTCTTCGTTGTTCTATACAGAAGAAAAGGCTATTTTAACTTGTTATAAATGTGTAAATGTACATTTTCAGTTGTTATGATGTTTTGCTTCCTAATGCTTCCTAGTTTTCTGCTCATCATGATCTAAGGAGCCTTTTATAGATTCAAAGTTGAATACCCAGTAGTAAACAACTATGACTCGAGTGTTGGTAACCAAGTGTAGGTTCAGACTCTGCTTGTCATCCTCTCCCCTACAGGACATCCCCATTATCCCAACCTTGATTCTACAATACATACCAAGGCAACCAAAACTACAATTTTATTCGAACGAATTTTCTTTTGTACGTGTTACCGATCAAGAAATGTTTCGGTGGGCACTTTTTCCTCCTTTCTTGCCAAAATGTTATCAATTTTCCTTCTCCCTTTGTTAATTTGCATAATTTCAGCACTCCTTTTTCTCTTTTCTATTCTTCTTGAAGGAGATTTTTGTAACCGTCCAAATAAAATTTGTGGTAGAAATCTCCAAAGGCCACCGTATTGACTTTGCATGGAAGATTGCATTTTTTTTTTCTTTTTTCACAATAGAGGATGGACCTGTGGCACAAAACTGAGGACCAACCGAACGGTGGGAATTTTAAAAGCCGAAATTTGGATTGACAGAGCCCTACACGCCACCATTTAACCTTTTCCCATGATCCACATCACGGAGACCCATCTATGAAAATCCAGTCCTCAGTCTCAATCTCATCATTGTAATCCGTACACTATGAAATTTGGCACGCTTCAGTGCAAAAAGATACCTTGTAAATTCACGGTTTCCCTTTATCTCGAATAAACAATCTGACTGCATTTTTTGTCTCTTTTTTTCATGGAAAATGTGCGGTGCACGTTCCCCCTTGACCTGACCAAGCACATGATGATTTCCTTTATTGCTAGGGAGGAGTGAGAGTGTGCGTGTGCCTCTTTTTGTGCACTAACAAAAAACAAACGGAGCGCCTATGTGTTGCCCCAGATCCGACTTCTAGGTTCATAACATTACATTAATATAATTGGCGATGCGTTTATTTATACCCCCAAGTATCTATGCACAGTCTGAATACGGCAATGCTTTGCAGCTGGCAAAAAGCAATAGTTTGCCACAAAACGTATTCATTGAAGATGCATTAGTACTCTAGTGCGTACCTCCTCAAAGTGTAAATTACCTTTAATAATTTCCATTGTTTATCAAAAGCCATGTTAAACCAAAACTTTTGCTTTTGTTTTATTACACAAGAAAAATTAAAAAAAAAATAAATAAAAGGGTTTTGAACAAAATGAAACTAAACACATACACTAGAGGTTAGTCAATGTAGTTATTAATCGTACCCATGTTTGAGTCTCAGATCCCAATCCCTCCAATTAATGCCCATTGACTGTGCCTCTTGGATGAGCTATTCGCGGAGGCCATCCTGGAGGTACAGGGATTTGGTTTAATTATTTTTAAAAAATAATAATAAAAGAGAAAAAGGACCCCCTGTATACAGCTGGTGTCAACTTGTCATCAAATATTCCACTTGTGTAATAATTGATTGCCATCTGATCACCAAAACAATAATGAATTGCCATGTAGATCAAATTGCATGCATGCTAGGTGGATCGATGATGCTGCAATGAAAGTACATCTTGTACGCCCCATGCCATAAGTTTTAAGAATTTGTACACGCATCCTTCCTATTAGATTTTTTTTTTTCTTTTTTTCTTTGCACAATCAACTTTTTAATTCTTTTACTAACTAGTTTTGTTGTCTACGTTACAAATTTGTTTAAAAAAATAATTGAATATACATGAAAGTAATCAAAGCAATGAGCTTGACATACTAATGAAGTGAACAATCATTGATTATTCCTAAAAGATGAAAAATCAAGTGCATGTGTCCGTTAGATTGGTTCATCATCAAAATGTGGAATCAATATATAAATCACACACAAAATGAATCAACACATACAAGTGCCATTCAAATAAAAGTGAATGTCGACACGACTTAACAACGTTCCTTGTGCTTAAGATTGGAAAAACAAAGTTCATATACACGTCCACCATGTTTCACAATCTGTTCATGGCTATCTAAAGCAAAATCAAGCACCCAAAATTTTTGTCGGAGTTTGAAGAGGATCTATGAAATGTGAAAGAATAACAGGATGAAAATTTGAACACCCTTTTATGTTCAAAGTAATAAAATGTTGTCATAAAATATTTTACAGTAAAAGGTCTATTACCACACTAAAAGTGTGTAATTACAATAAAAAGACTTAAATAAATTATTAACTCTTTATTTAAATCGTGACCATAAAATTAAGAATTATTCATTCTCAATTTATGGTTATTCAATTTTTATGACGTGTATAAGAGAAAAAGAAAAAAGATTTGAGGTTATTTACGTAGTTTAGTCAAGTACGACGCAAGATAAAGCAACTTCTAATGAAGCAAAACTGGCATTAAAAGTGCCAAAAAAAAAATCTTATACAACTTCAATTTAACGCATGACTAAGAAATATTTTATTAATATTAAATAAGAATAAGGTTAAAGGAATTATAAATTTTGGTATTTAAGAAGAGAACAATCACAATATGTATAAAGAATTATTAATTCCATATTTTACAGATTAAATGACAATCACAAATATTAATAAAAGAATTATAGTATTTTATGACTTATATTGCATAATTGTATGTTTTGCCCAAATATGCATAGGTTGTGTGCATTAATGAAATTTAAAAGTATACATTTTATAAAATTATAGACTTGAATATTGTGATAATGAATATTGAGCTTTATTTTTATATGTATCTATTAAGATTATAGTTTGTTAATCACCAACATAGTCAAACTAATATGTTTATAGTCATATATATATTATGATTATAGTTTGATTGTCACCAAAGTGACCAAACTAAAATATTTGAACCTACATGCATGCATTATTGGTGTAATTTATTAGTTACCTAAGTAGTCAAAGTAGCATAGTTAACAACATGTATAAATAATTGATTTATCTATGATTTTAATAAAATATATATGAATAAAAAAATTAGATAAATTGACATTATTAATCATTAGAACTTCGAAATTTACCCAAAAGCAAATCATTATTTCTTGATTAGTAATATAATTAAAGTATATTAATATTTTGGTTAAATATATTTATTTACCTAAAGATATTAAAAATATTTAATTATGTACAAAAATTAATGATATTACTTATGATAATTTATTATAAGATTTTTCAAAAAAAGAACTGTTGTATATTCTAATTTTTTTATAATTAAATCTGATTTATAATTAATTATGAGCATTTATAATTATATAGCTATTATAATTTACTTATATGTTTCAATTATTATTTTGTTTAAAGATTGAACTTCTTAAAAGGACATCAAAAAGTCAATATTTACTTATATATTATAAATGTTAACTTTTATTATTAATGAGTAAGACCAGTGCTATTATAGATTCAAGTAGTAAGAAATAAAAGTTAAAAAATAAAGGTTAGAAGTTAAGCCTTATTTTTATGAAAGTGATTATTATCAACAACATTTAAAAAAACTATTTCACGAACAAAAAATAAAAAAATATATTTGTAATTTGTGGAAAGACAATTATGTTTTACAAATAAGTCACTTATTAATACTTTTACGATAAAACTCACAATTATAAAGTTTACCAAATCGTGAATTATATGAGATCATATTATTAAGATGAGTAATTTTATAGCAAAACTTGAGACCTTAAAATTAATGGTAGATGACTCTTTTTTGGTACAATCATTTTAGATTCATTACCTCTTAAGTATGAGTTATTTTAAATTTATTATAATAATATAAAAGTATAAGTAAAATGTTAATGAATTGACCAGTATAATCATTTAGCATAAAATAAGAAAAAAAAATAAGTGAGTCACTTTATTAATCTTATGAGCAAGAAAGCTAAAAAATAAATGAAAGTAAAAGTCAACTAATTAAGAAAGGAAAAAGTCTGCTTATATTACTTGGACTAAAAAAAATGATCAAAAGGGCAATAAGTGTCGTTTATATAAAAACATTTGGATAATATCTAGATTATCCAAAATGTAAAGTTTGATTTGAAAAAGAAAATTAAATTAAATACCTTAATATGTATCAAATCAAATTTAATTAAAATTTCTCATAATATTTGATAAATTAATTTTAGTGCTACTATTTATGCATCATAATGATATAAGAATTTGTTATAATTTGATTATTTCAATTGATATAAAATACAAATATTTTTATTAATTTTCTTATGTTAATTAAAATATGATAAAATTTAAAGAATAATTCCTTACCATATATCATAATATTGATATTAAGCGTAATACAATAAATAAAACTTTTGTTTACTTATGACATAAATATTTAGGTTATATAACCATAAAAAAGATTAGTAAGATTGATCAATAATAAGATTGTTTTGAATTTAGATTTTGCTGATCTTAAAATATGTATAAATTGCATAAAGTATAAGTAAACCAAATAAAATATGAAAGGAGCCACAACAACCACCCAGTTTTTTGAAATTATACTTATTGATAACACACTAGTTCTTAATAAAGAGTTGTATTTAATCACTTTTATAAATAATTTTTCATGTTATAGTTATGTCTATTTATTTTATAAAAGATGTAATCATTTGAAACACTTAAGATATATACAAACAAAGTTAGAAGTAATTAGATAAAAAGTGAAAATCATAAGATCTTATAATAGTGATGAGTATTATAGAAAAATATAATAATTTGTGATAATGTTCAAGCCTATTTGTGAAATTCCTTAAAAGTAATGATATGTGTAAAATAAATTGTATTAGACATACTTTAACAAAAAGTGTGATAAAAAAGGGTAATTAGACATTAATGGACATAATCAAGAACATAATATATAACTTCTCTTTACTCAAATCTTTGTAGTTGTATGCATTCAAAATTATAAATTATTTGTTAAATAGAATTCTTAGCAAGATAATTCAAAGTACTCATATTAAAATGTTGAAATGAAGAAAACTCAATTTAAGGTATATAAATGTTTGAGGTTGCCTAGCAAAAGTGAGAATTCACATGAAAAAAAATTAAATTATTGAATGATTAGTGATTATTTTATTGGTTTACTAAAGAAGTTTGAAGGGTATATAACAATATTTTGAGAATTGTATAAACTGATAATATAAAATTTATTAAAAATAGTAAAGTTAGTAAGAGTCATTAATGTCAAAATGAGGATATAAAAGAAATTATGATACCTATAATAGTTTATTCTTCTACTACAATACTAAATATTGTTTTAAATATTGAAGAACATTTGAATGAAAAGACACTCCTTAAAAGAACTAATTCATAATTGATTAATATGAATAAATCATAAGGAGTAGTATTAGAAAGATGTTAAAGAGAAAGGAGATTACATATTTCAGATGATTATGTGATTTATGTACAAAAGTTAAGATTTTGATATTGGAATCAATAAAGATTTAATTTGGTTTTCACACATCACATAAAGTATTCATTAAAATTAATTATTACATAAGTGTTTTAGTATAATTTAGAGTTATATTGTATATAGGTGAAAACTCATTTTCTTAATGAAAATCTTGATAAGGAAGTTTACATGAATCAATATGAAAGTTTTTTACTGAAGGTAAAAATTAAATGAAGTGTAGACTAAGGAAGTTAAGATATGGACTAAAACAAATTTATTTCTCTGCAATGATTTATTAAGTTTAATGAAATCAAGTTATCTTTTGAATTTAAGAATAAACACTGTTAATTGGTGTATATACCAAAAGATCAATGAGAGTAAGTTTGTCTTTTAGTTTTATATATTGATAATATATTACTTATTGCTAATATTTTAAATATATAATGTGAGATCAAAGAATTGCTTTAAAAAATTTATAATGAAAGATATGAAAGAGTTATTATATGTTATCATAATAGAAATTTTCCATAACAATCACAATAAATGAGGATTGTTTCAAAAGAGCTATATCAAGAAAATTTTAGAGAAATTCAATATGACCAAGTGTTCACTTAAGATTACTTAATCTCACATAATGTTCTAAGAATAAAGTGAAAAGTTAAAAAATAAAATTAATTCCATATGCCTTTGTTATTGTTAGCTCAATGTATTTACTAACTTATATTAGATTAAATATCAATTTCATACTCTAAATGTTGGTCAAGTGTAAAAGCAATCCTATAGTGGATCACTAAAAAGTTATAAAGAAATAAATAATTATATACTCATGTATAAAAAAACCAATTACTTTGATGTAATTAAATATTCAAATTTAAATTTTGTTAGATATATTAATAGTAAAAATCTACTTTTGGTTATTTGTTCTTAATAAGAAAAAGAATAATTTTATGGAATAGAGGAAAAATTATGTATCATTACTTCATCTATTATCAAAAGAAGTGTTTATGAAATGATTTAAAGTTATAATTCATGCATTATGATTATAAAAATTTATTTCAAGACTTAAGGTTATTAATGTTATTATCAAGTTACTAAAAAATTATTGTGATAATTTCATAATACTATTTTTCTCTAAGAATAAAAAATACTAAAAGGGTACCAATTTTAATGAAAATTGAAGTATATTTTCATTAAGAAGAATATTCAAAACAAAGAGTGCAGTTAAGATACTAATTAATTTCATGATTGTATATCAATATAAAAGTTTACAATAAATATTATGTAGAGAATATATTCTCAAAATAAGTTTTGATTATGCTAATAATAATTGATAATGTATGATGCAATGACATTTTAAACTTACTAATGTGTTTCTATTATATATCATGTATTTCTTATTATTTCATAATTATATGTATCATGTACTTTAAAATTAATAGAAATGCCTTTATAAAATATTATTGTAAATTATTATGAAATTATATATATCTTATATTTCTTATATTGTAAATTACAAGTGTGGTAGTATATAAGAAGAAGTGTTTTAAATAAATAAGGTATACCCATTATAACTTATACTACACATTTTATTATATAATGACATTATGAGGAAATTACAAGAAATTTTATCATTATTTGTGTATAATGATTAATGTAATAAATTTTAATTGAATTAAGTGAGAAAATGTTAAAAATTTTCAATTAATAGTGTTAAAATATTTTTGAACAATATTCTTATTAAAGAATTAATCATAATGTAATATGATTTATAAGAAATAATTCTATACATTATTGCACCAGTAAGAACTATAATTTTTAATGTGATTCAAATATTAATGAAAATATTTTATTTAAACTATACAATTATATATATATAACCGATTATTTCTCTTTGTAACATACACAAAAATTTTATATAAAGAAATGCAATTACAGTAAAATGTTAGTAGTGAAAAATTTGTTATTATATTAAAGTGAACTCTTCAAATACATTAATGATTTTCGTTTTCTTAAATTTAGGTATATTATTTTTTATATTATTTACATAAAATTATTTATATTTAAAATTTGAATTATTAACATTTGTGATAATAAATTTATTAAAATATCTAACATAAGAGACAAATGTGAAACTAATCACATTCCTGTTTAGTTTTCAAATTCCTATTTGTTTGTATTTAGTCAAAATTTTCAAAATGAATGTTTCACCCAAAAAATTGAGATTTTTTAACATATTTTTACAACTATAGAAGTAACGATAATATTCCACAATATACCTTTTATATAATGCATGTGTGAATTGAAAATACACAATTAAAACTTTGAGCAACATTTTATTAATTTAAGAAAAAAATCTTGAATTAGAGGTAGTGTCAATAAAACTTTACATTCTTTTACGTATATTATAAATATTCTTTCTCTTTTTTTTTTAGGGTATAAACAATATTTTAGTTGTATAATTATATCTCTTTTAAAAATATATGTATGGGTATATATTGCCCCCAGTTGGACAAACTTTGCTGGATCCGTTCTACAGTCACACGTGAAAATTCTGAAGTTTGTGGGAACTAATCAGAGCAGATTAACGAGAATTATTGTCATTTGACTTTCACAAAAGCGATGGTTCGGTTGAAGAAAGCTCTCGAGTCTTGATTTTTTTTGTATTGGTGCTTCAAGATAGGAGTAGGGGATAAAATCAGAATTGCTGATAGAAGTTTATGGGGGCAGATGGATGGTTTTGCATTGCATAGTTGGGAGACCTTTTTCGAATCTGATATACTTAATGGGTTTGTTCCAAAGGTTGTCATGAACAAAATCAGAATTGCCCGTTCCAAAACAAAAGTGAGAAAAAAAAAAAAAAAGAAAAGGACTGGGGAAATTCGGGCCATACTTAATTATGTAGGGAGCAACTGTTGAGCAAGTGGAGCACATCATCAAATAGTGAAATTGAAAACGTCCGCTGTGGCTTTCTGTGCGTGGCGCACAAAGAACGTCGTCTTGAGACACAAATAATTTGCATGAGACACTGTTGGTTGCTGTGAAGGGCCAATCTGGTGAGGTCCTTTGTGGCTCCCCTACTCCCAACTGGTAACTTTCAGGAAACCAAAGAGCACGGTGGAAGACCCCTGGGCCAGTTGGCAGCCTGGTTTTGTCAGGGGAGTTACTCTACAACGTAGTTGTCCCCCACACGTGCTCTGCCCCTCCCCTTCTGGTCCCGCCCCTCCCCCCACGGTCCTAGAAACTGACCACAAACTAATTCATCATTTATTCACCGTTGATCGTTTAAATTTTAACCAAGGTTGGGATGTCGTCACATAATCGTTCCACAACTCTCTCTCTCTCTCTCTCTCTCTCTCTCTCTCTCTCTCTCTATATATATATATATATATATATCCATAGGAAATTTATATTTATCATCAAACCTTACCGACTGCCGACTGAATATTGGTCATGAAATATTTAGGAGAAAAAAAGATCATTTTTTTTTGGGATGGAAAAATATTGTTAATAGCTTGTTACTAACTAAATTCGTTATATTTAGAAAAAAGAGATTATTTTAAATTTTTTTGTGGTATTTATTATGTTTAATTATCTTTTTATAAGTATAATTTATTTATAATTTTACATCAGAGAAATTGATTTTAAATAATTTTTATTTATTATATAATATAAATTTATAAATAAATTGTACTTATGAAAAATGAAAAATAAAAATTTCTTCCCCTCATTCGTTCTTATGAATTAAGGCCAAGTCCTCCAAGGCCACATACTCTGAGACAGACCCGACAGTTGCATTTAAGAGTATTATCATCTTAGCGTTGACTTTGGATTTGAATCTATACCCAACTATTAACTAATCAGTAAATCTCGAGATTTGGAGGAAAAAAAATGGAAATGAAAATAAGAAGAATTTTAATATGTTTTTCTTATCTTTTGCTGCAGTAAATAGAAAATATAAATATCAAAATGAGAGATTGGTAGGGTTACTTCGTGATGGATAATTATTGATAAATACATAATACTTATTTTTCAAAGATGGGAATTGAAAATACTCCAAGATTGACACCTTTTTGTTTTTTCCTTTTTCCTTTGGGGTAGGGGGGGGGGGTGTGTGTGTGTTAAGACCAAAGCCCTGTTTCCTTCCTTGTCACTTGTGCTCGCCGCAGCCGTCGTTAACGATGCAGAAGCATCATCGAGCGTGGTCTCCCCCATCGTAGAGTTAAGCTGCGTACGTGTCATGGAGGGTAAGGCTTTCATCGTCTGTGGTGGCCCAGCCTCATTAATCAAACACCACATCGGCAGCATTCATAACACCAATTAAATGGACTGGTACGGCCAGGTTAGTTGTGGGGTCTTGTTTGTTTGTTGGTTTGTTTGCTTATTATTATTTTTTAAAAATTATATTTACTATATTTTATTTTATATTTTAAAATAAATAATATTTTATATTATAAATATAACCAAAAAAAATGCCACGACTAAAAATCATTAGTGAAATTTAACAAAAATAGTAAAAATACATTTCTATCTTTCTTTTAATAAAGTTGATAATGTTAAAAACATAATTCTAATAATTAATTAAAAGTAAACAAATATTTATAAAAAATTTATTTAGTTAAAATTTTTATTAGTAATACTATAATTAAAAAACAAACTTAACTCAATAAATAAATTGACTTTAAAAATAAATCTTTTCTCCTTTTAATATATTAAAAGTAATTTAGTCTCTTTATAAAATTAAAATGACATTTTGTACTCAGTTTAATTTTTTTTTTAATGAATACTTGACATAATATATTAATTGTTACAAAATTTGTGTTACATTTGAAATTTAGGGTGTGAATTATTACTTAGATTTAAAATAGAATATATTAAATGTAAATTTTTTAGTAAATATAATTGACCTCAAGGAATTTAGTCCATCTTGCCTCTCCATTGTAAAAGCAGGATTATGAGCTCCTTGTACCTTGACAATAAATAAGGGATAATTATGTTAAATTTATGGAATAATCATACTAAAATATAATAAATTTGGAGTTTGATAATAAAATTTTTTTTTACCTTAAGTTGGCTTTAGTAAAATACAAATTTGATTACAAAAGTATCATGATAAATGATGAAAAATTATTGACCAAAATACCCACCCAAAACAAAATTATAACTTCAAGCTCAAAGTTTCCTTTCTTCTAGCTTTCACTTTACTTTCCCTTCCTGTCCATATTTAAAGGTGTCTTATCGAGGGCCTTGAGCATCTTATTGTAACTAAATTATTTCTTTAACCGAAGCACAGTGGTTCTTCCCATTACGCTGCCATATGTGCACATGAAAAATACTCTTTTGTCCCAATAACAGAGCCTTTGTCACATGCCTCAGCAAAGGGGGCCTTGGAAAGAGAAATGATACGTAACAAACAAGAAATAATGCTCTCTATCATCATTATCTGGCAGCCTCGCAATAGGAACTCGAGCAAGCTTCTTTCGCATTAACTTCTTTTCATTTTCTCACAGTGGCACCTACGAAACCTCCATCTGCAATAGCACCCTCCACATTCTCATTAGCACTCTTGGCAGCTCGAGGAGCATATAAGACACAGATCATTTTGCACAATCCTAATTTTGAAACACCCTTAAAACTATATGACACTCAAAAACTTCAAGATCTGCATTGCCCTAAAAAATGTTCTTGGCTTTGGCCCCCTTAATCTCGACATAAGAGTCCATTGTTTTGTCATCAATACATAGCATATGGTTAACCATATCCAAAAAAAAATAAAAAATTGCTCAACTCTTTAAGGCTTTAAGCCAATGACTGGCCAAGAATTCTATGGTACGTTGTGGTCACTTTATTCTCATCGAATTCCCCACCCCTTAACAGCCAATTAGTGGTCTTTTTAACATAAAAAACACAAAACTTGTCTGTATCTAAAAATACCAATTTCGTGCCTTATACCTCCTATATATATATATAAGATGATAAGGTCGCAGACTGAAGACTTACCACGGCAAATACAACAAACTCAACCGACAGTACACATTGCAAAAAGATTAAAAAAGAAAAAATCCCCCAACAACTAGGTTGTCATTTTCTCCTCATTTGTCCGTATAAACTGGGTGTTCAAAAAGAGAGCACAAATTAACGTGACTCAACTACTTGTGAGAATAAAGTATTCCATGCCATAAAGACATGATATACTTACACTATTACACGCTCTTCAATGGCAGAGAAAATATGCTAACCTTGGATGATAAAGCAAAGGAGCTATTAACAACGATTTCATAGTTTCCTTTTCCTCGATTTCTTTATCTAAAGAAGAGAAATCATTGTTTTTTCTTTTTGTTTGCTTAAAATCATGCTTTTTGCGGATTTTGTAGGCTAATTTGAGTTGGGATTAGGGTTTTACTTGTCTATTTCATCCCTAGGTAAAGTTTATGTTAGTCAGAAAGTTACAGTGACCTGATTATGAACTAGAGACATAAGAGAGAGGGAGTTTGAGGAGGAAAATGAATGATTCCACATCGGTGAAGGTCTAGTCAATCAAAGAGAATGACTTGATATATCCATGTCAGCGCAGATTGCAGATTAGGAGAGAGATTTTTCACACCTTAGATGCCACGTAAGTGCCATATAGGCACGTAAAGGAAAATATGAAGAAACTGATGATCCTAACCTAATTGTACACCTTTTTTAAAGGTAGTGATGCAATTTTATTATTATTTTTTTTCAATTTTGAAGATATTGAGCGGAATACCAAAAATCAGAAAGTAATTAACTCAAAGTCGAATTTCCCAACATCAAAATTGTAATGGTCACTTCATTTCCTGCCATAGTCAGCTTGACCACGCATAATTCCAAACACTTTTCACATAAGCTAATAGATTTAAACATTTCTGTTCACCGATAAGGGACCTTTGCAGCCTATAGGACCAACTACGAACCGTTAGCCTCTTCACTATTATCAGTTGCACCATTACCACTCGCATGCAGAGGGTAGCTACCACTAGCAAGAAGTATCGAAGACTGCCACAAAGGACTTACATTTACGCACCAATGCAAACGTTGCATGTAAAATAGACGAAATGAAGTTTGAATTAAAGTAATGAAATGATTAACAAATGTGTCAACTAATTAATGAGAAAATTCTATTGTTCTTATGCAAATAACAAATGATCATATATCAAATAAAATAAAAATAAAAACATAAAAAAGATAAATGCAACCAAGTAAATTATCAATAGTGGGTGCATAATTAAGAAGAATTTTGACTTTGGTGAGACGTACAGCAAAGCTAACTAACGCTAGCTTCGGAGGAACAAAATTGGACCCTACCCATTGTTGCCTATACATAAGTAAATATTTGCTCAGAAAACTAATCATGTTTATCTCAAAACGTACAAATACAAACTACTTATATCATGTACTAAAATTAACTTATAGTTCCTAACACTACCTAAAAAGACGGAATAATTTAGCATTATGAACTTAGATGTACAAGACCGGAGAATTAACAACTAAACAAGAAAGAATCACTTGCATAATAGGATATACCAATACAGCAAATTGTAAGCTAGTAAATAACAAATACAATAAACTAATCACATTAAGATACAATGTAAGTCATTCATACCATGCCAACACAACTCTATCAAGTCAAGTCAAAGAAAGAAGCATTATTCAACCAACCACCGTCACTGTCTAACACCAAATAAATCAATTCATATGATACCTAAAACACTGATGATATATATTTAATTGAAAAGAAATTCAACTTAATTACACATGATTAGTCAAGGAAAGTGTAACATAACCCATTAAAATAGTTGGCTTCTTACCCCATTTTGTTGACATTATCCACTTCATATAAAGGTCTCACATACAGACTTGCTTGTGTTGCATGACGAGGTTGCCTCCTTTGCCCTCGACCACGTTCAAGGGGTGAGGTATATCTATTTTTTCTGGACCTTCCTCATGTATAAGCAACTTCTGAATCACCCAACTGCTTGAATTCCCTAACGTTTGCAACCATTTCTTCCCCCTAACTTTATTACTACGTTGTATAGTCATCTGTGTCCTGGAGTCCTCACCACCTTTCTAATTATCATTTGTGATTGAATGTTACCTACTCTGACGATTGCCCCGACCTCTTGTGCTTATTAATTGTGAGTGCCATTTTCAGCTCGATTACTCAAATTTTCAACCACCCGATTCTACAATTTTGAATATGCCTTATTGAGGTGATTTCTTATAAACTCATACTTGTCTAGGAATCCAACTACCTTATTAACAAAACAATAAAATGGCTTTTCCAATTCTCTTCTTTGTCTTTTCTTTGTTGCAAGTTTTCTTCTATATAGTAGTATTTTCATTTTGTTGTGACATCTATGCCACCTTTGCAATACAAATTGCTCAGGTACACTTACAATGTTCCTTTTTGATGGTTTGTGAAAAGAATGTTTGCAAACAATTCCTATAAATTGAAACATGCAACAATTCCATTTGAATAATCCATTATCAACATGATATATAACCTGGTAAATACAATGTTTATGCCTGCCTCTACCCACTAATTCCATCTTATCAATGTCACAAATTACTTTCATATAAGACTTTGAAATGTTGTTGATCTCAAAACATATAATGTCAATCACCTTTTCTTGAACCAAGAAAAAGATTTTGTTTGCATGCCTTTCATACACAAATTTAGTGACATTGGGGATAAATTTGTTGTCACACATAAAGACTTCCTCTATCTCCTTCTCCAACTTATCCCTTAAGACATTTTAATATTGCTCAACAAATTGCTTAAGAAAACTATGCACATGAACATATCCACCAAAGTATCATTCATGCACTCGCTCCTTTATGTGGTTGTAATATTATCCCAAAAACTTGAATTCATATATACTGGTGCCCACTTCTCACATTGATTATATAGTTCTCTAATCCAAGAATTTTCATCCAATTCATATGCATCCACCATTGCCAGTTATCTCTCTTTAAACATTCCTCCATTGTCTATATCATATCCAACCAACATAAAATGCTCCTTCTACTCATCATTTATATTTAATTTTCCCAATTTCTCGGGAAACATTCACATTAGATACCATAAGCACAACTCATTCAAGGTAATGGTCGAGAAAACCTCTTCAATATGTCTTTATATTGCTACACTTATTTGTCACTATTGGTGATGGTGCCTGATCATGCCTGTATTGAAGTCAAACTTAAAATACCCAAATACACCTCAACAAAATGAATGAACTATATTGGTTGAAACTAACAATTGGGGCCAAGGCATATTATACTATTGGCCAAACAATTTTTTAAGGCCTTACACTTATAATTTCTTGTGTTTACAAGTAGCTTCAAGTGGTCTAGCAATAAATGGTGTTATTGTAGAAATCAGACCATTTTTAGGCTTAACACATGATTGTTATGTGAATAAACTTTCCTACATTCCATTTACCCTTTGCCTTTACTAGATATACCGTTACTAAGCACTCAACCTTAATATTAAGCCTCGGTTTCATATTATTCTTGTACTTAAAATGTGTAATTGCATAAGGACATAAACAAATCTTCGTCATTTTGCCTCATTTTCTCTTTCCCCTCCCTTTGGAGTCCTCTCTCAATTATATTAAATTCCTTTGACTTTGTTTATCTTTAATGAAACTTTCATGCATTCTCTAAGCCATTAAATTCCATCCTTACTTCATGTTACTAATAAAGTCTAATTTAATATATATTTTTACATTATTTTGCAAGAAGGGAGTACAATGAATAATTAAAATCAATTTGGGTCATTAAAAGGAAAATATATTAATGAAGGAGCATAAAGAAAAAAAAATCAAAAAGATTTATTCCTTTTAGATTTGGAGTTATTCTTGAAGGGGAATTCTATCTTGGTTAGGAAACCAAGTTCAATGAGAATATTTTTTTTTTTTTGTAATTTTTTACGTCTTATATGGTATTTTAAACATAACTTTCATTACATAAGTTGAAATTGATGGTTCTTGTAGTAAAAAATGTTGAGAAATATGCCTACAATCCTTTACACCTAAACCTAATTTACTTTTATATAAGAGATAATTTAGCTACAAGTTATGAGTTAAAAAGTTTTTGAGAAATTGATTAGAGATATAAAACCCTAAAAAGAAGAAAGGCTTCCATAACATAAAATGACATGAAATCATAGAAAGTGTGTGTGTGAGAGAGAGAGAGAGAGGAAAAGGAGAAAAAGAAGAAAGAAGAAACAAGGCAAGATGAGAGAAGAAGAAGAAAGGGAAAAGAGGAATCCACAAGTTTGAAGAAAGAAGGTTACTTTAACTCTGTGTTTCCATCATTGAAGACTAAGTTTTACTTGATTTTTATTACTTATCCTTTGATGTATTCTTGTTTGGTTTCTTTTTTAAACTTCATGGATTTGTTGAATTTCATTATGAATAGCTAAATTGTTTTAAACTAGCATTTAAATGTAGTTTGATCTTTAGGTCATGTGATTGATTACTCTTTTAATTCAAGATCTATTTGTTATTTAATTTATGAGTTTATAATATTGAACTTAATGCTTCAAAACTTTTGCCACCATTTAAATGATCTTATGATTCATACATGAACTATATAAATGAAAAGAAGGAATTGTATAAATTAGACCAATATCAATATAAATCGTGTGTTGGATTATGAGATCAAGAAATGATTAACATTGCATGTACTAATTAAGGAAGAGAAAAGTGTTATGAGCTTCCCTTCTTAAATTAGAGATTTTCACAAAATTTAGGACTTGTTTTCTTGTTTAAAATTATATAAAACTATGATTACTTTGATAGACAAGGAAAGAATTAACTTGACTTAAGAAAACTAGTTAATTAATTAAGAAAAAATTATCATTACATGCAATAGCAATTAACAAACTCATAAATCTTTTTTTTATTATCTTAGATTGATTTATTTAATCAATTATATAAGTTGGATTAAAGAAATCTAAACCTAAGCGTTATGACATCTATAGTTTATTTCCTTTTTGAAATTTATTTAAGTAATTTAATTCACTTAATTTACTGATAAATTCAACTTTGGTTATAATTGTCTTGGTAATGTAGAATAGTTTTTATGGGAATGATACTTTACTCATACCATATTACATAATCAATTAAGTATACATGCTTAACAGTGGTATATAATTATCATATCAAGTTTTTGACATTATTGTTAGGGGTTTATGATCTATATATTTAGATTCATAATTTAAATACTGGTTAAATTTTTAATTTATTTGTAATTTTTATTTCCTTTATTTTTGTACCTTGGTTATTCTATTTATTTTTAGTTTACTTAGTTTTAATTATTTGGTTTGTAGGCTTACTAGTACATGACCCATATTAGTGATGGTAAACTTGCAACTTTTGTTATTGAGATATAAAATCTTCAAAGCAAAAAGAGAGGAATGTCATGGCATAAGAATAGTCGACATTGCATAGTTCAAAAGCTTGTATTTCATATGCTTTTTCATCCTCGAAAGGGTCGTCATCATTCATCATTGGGCCAAAAATTCAAATTAAAACCTTAAGATCATGTTCGTTGTCATTCAAATGATTTAAATGAGTCTTTAATTTAATGGTTTGCCTAATGATGATTCCAATTCTTAAATTATTGATTTTCTTGAAATTCATGATACTTTTAATTATAATGGTATGGGTAATGATGCTATTAGACTTAAATTATTACCTTTTTCATTGTATGACAAAGTAAATAGTTTACTTAACTATCTCTTTATAGGATTTATTATCACATAGGATGTTGTAGTGCAAAAATTTTTATCTTTTCTCTCCTTCTAAAGTGGCTAAAATGAAGAATTATACAATTTTTTTTAATTTAATAATGAGACATTATATTAGTCATGGGAAAGATTTAAGGATTTTCTTTGGAATTGTAACTCACCATGGTTTACCAATTTGATTTTAAGTTCAAACTTTTTACAATAGTTTATATCTTCCTAACTATTTTATGAATATACAATTATAAAAGGTATTCTTATAAAAAGAACATAAAAAAAAGCTTATGATCTTTTAGAGGAAAGACTTCTATTAGCCATCAACGGAGTAATGAAAGAAATGTTAAAAAGAGTCAATTTACATAATATTGATTCTTTTACTACTTTGTTTGCACAAATTGCTTCTTTAAATAAAAAGTTGGATAAGCTAAAAGAATTAATAATAAGTATTTTGTCTAGTGTACCATGAGAATTATGTGGTCAAATAGGTTCTACTAGTGTACGATATCATGTAAGAAATCCTTTTCCTTCTTATTTTTATGAGCATGCTAATTTGTTTATAATGGTGATGAGTCTAACTTTAATCCTTACTCTAATGGTTACAATTTAGGATATAGGAGTTATTGTAAATTATCATGAACTAATAATCAAATTAAAGCACCTTTAGGGTTTCAACAACAAAATTAGTAAGAGAGAAAGTTGAGTGACGTGTACCAAATGTACCAAAATTACATTAAATTACTTAATTAACATGTTTATAATTGAGGTGAGTACAAGTGAAATCCAAAAATATTAAGTTTAATTAATTAGTTAGCTAATGATCTTAGTCTTACTGAGTTTACACAAACAAGAGAGCATAAAGGGAGAAATTTGATTTTAATTAAACAAATACAAATAATTAAAAAAATAATTACAAATAAAATCAATAAATAAAAATACATTCAGTTTTAATTAAAGATCATCAAATTTTTAATTAAATATTTAGTTTAAAATAATGAAAAGCTCTATTACTCTAAATATTTTTTTGAATTCATTGTTAATTAAGATAAACTCTTCAATTAATCTTTTATCAATTAAGCTATATAAGATAAACTCTTTAAATATAATTTATTGATAACATTAATATAAGAAACATAGTTGAATCTAAACAACAAATTCATAAGTTGATTTATTTAATTGTAAACCATATTCTCTATATAAATTAGATAAAGACTTGATTATAATTGTTAATTTATATTTGCTACTTAGTGTTAGAATTATCAAATAATTATGGAATTGAATTATAAAATAGAATTAGATCAAAAATTTTACTTATTTAAGCATGCACTTTAGCAATTAAATAATATAATCATAAACAATAATTATAATAAAATAATATGAGAATTCAAAGTAAATAATAATATTATAAAAAATAACCAATAAGTTTCATAGTACTTCTTTTAATAACTTTAATCCTTATATTATAGGTGTGTATATGAAAGAAAGAAAATAGTGGTCTACATATGTATATGTTTTTGATACCTTAACATATCTATTTATAGTTTGAAGGGACAACACAAATAACTTAAAAAAATGATAGACACTTCTTCTTTAAAATTAACTTAAAGACATAATATTAATTTATGCTTTTAAATCTAGTATGGTTCTTTCAAATCTAATGTTGCTTATTGTGTAAGGAATAATAAATGTACCAAGGTCTTTGAACTCAGAAGAAAGTTTTCTTTGAATAATAGTTAAGACATTCTCTTCCACACTTACCTTTTTGTCACCTTTAAACTTCCTTTTAGATGTGTATAATTTCTTAGAAAACTTTACATATTGAGGCACTTATTTGATTGCATTAAGGAGAGGTATGTTTACTTTTACCTTTCAAAACATCTCTAAAATCTTCTTTTCTTGCTCCTTTTTTTTTTAGATTTTGCAAATCTATTTAAGAAAGAAGGTAAGGTAATAGTGGAGGAAATAAAAGGTTAAGGGTTTACCTTAGGTGACAAAACTTAGGCTTTAATGGATTTATCTTTCATAGGCACAACTTTTTCTTCCATGGCCTTTTCTTTTTCCTTAAAAGGTTCCTTTATTAGTGCTTTCACTTCTTTTTGACTCCTTAAGATTATGACACTTACATTCTCTTTTGGATTTATCATGTTTTGAGAAAATAGTTTGTCTAATCCTTATGCCTTTACTATACTTATGGTCATAGCAAATTGACTCATTTAGTTCTCTGAGTTTTGAATGCTTGCGTTTGTTTCTTATTGAAATTGTTTGGTGTTATTAGTAAAAGCCTTAGTTATTTCATTAAAAGACATACATGAGCTTTAGGGTGTATTTTGACTAGCTTAAAAAGGTAGTAGCACTTATTGAAATTGAGAATGAGGGACATTATGAATCACTTATTGATTACCATAATTGAAGTTATGATGATCTCTTTATTTAAGATTGTGGGTGTCAGAGAAAGGATCGTCCTTGCATTGTTGGTTCTATTGGAATCTTCCCATGGCATCGACTTGCTCCATTGAATCATTTTGAAGTGTTGGACACATATCAATTAAATGTCTTTGATTTAAGCAAATGTCACATGCTCAAACTTATTGTATGTTTCCTATAGTCATTTGATACATAAGAGAAGTCAAATTAAAAATTTTGTTGTTCAAAGGAAGGTGTACTCACCTTATTAACATTCTTAGATGGTGAATCATGTCAAGTACTAAAGAATCGTATAAGGATCAGATTAGGAATTAATCGTTCGATTTTATGATGGGGAAACTCATATAAAACATTTTAAAAAGTTTCCAATATTCATATAATGACTCTTTATTGTATTGTCGAATTACACATATCTTCTTTCAAAAGGTAGCTAATCTAGAAGCTGAAATGTACTTCTCCAAAAATATCCTCTTCTATATAGTGATGGATCCTGAAGGTAAGTTTTAAAGTCAATCCTTTGCTAGATTTACCAAAAAAAATGTTAAAGCCCTCAACTCAATTTGTTCTTCATATATCCCAATAGGCTTTATGTTTGAATAGATTACATGGAATTCTTTTAGATGCTTATGTAGATCTTTACCTACAAGATAACGAAAAGTTGGTAAAAGATGAATTAAATCAGATTTTAACTCAAAAGCAACATTAACATCAGAATACTATATTTTATATAAAGAGGTTGGTGGTTTTAGATTAGGAGCCACCAACTCCTTAAGAGTTAAGTTGCTAGAATTTACAACCATGATTTTTGTCTCAATGTTATTTGATAAGCTAGATGATGATGCAAGGTTGGATATAAGTGTAAGTTCCAATGAATGTGGAAAAATCATATACCTATTAGCTTGAATGTAGTCTTTTATTTGATGAAACTTTTAGTTAAACTCTTCATTGGATATACAAGCTTATAACACAAGTTATATAGTGTAACAATTATAAGAAAAAAGATTAATTAAATAATCAATCCGTGAAAATAAGGCCAAAATTTGATGTGTGTTGAATACACCAAAATTACCTTAAATCACTCAATTAATAGGTTTGTAATTAAAGCGAGTAGAGGTCAAATCTAAAGAGATTGAGTTTTGATGAATTGGTTAACTAATGATCTTAATCTTTTTAAGTTTTTTTTTAAATAAGAGAATAAAGAGGGAGGAATTTGGCTTTAATTAAATTAATAACAATCAAAATAGGAAACTAATTGCAAATAAAATTAATAGATGAACACCTTCAACAAAGAATCTTTACATTACTGGATTCATATATTGATCGTTGATACTAAAGATCATCAATTCCTTAATTAAATATTTAGTTCAAAATAATGACAAGCTTTATTAGTTTAAATCTTTCTTTATTTCCTTATTTTACTTTAAAAAGGTTTCTCTTCTCATGGACTTGCTTGAGAAAGATTGATCATGGAGGTGGATCATTGAGTGCTTGAAAGCCTTTGACAAGTTAAAGGCAGTAGTGTCAACATAACTGGTGTTACAACTGCCTAACTTTGAGTTTCCTTTTAAAGTCATCGCGAATGCATCAAACAAGGTGATTGGTGGGATGCTAATCTAGGAAGGTCATATGATTGCCTATGAAAGTCAAAAACATAACAAAGCAGAATAGTGATACTCGATTCATGAGAAGGAAATTCTTGTTGTTGTGCATTAGCTTCACATTTGGTGAGTTTATTTATTAGGTATCAAGTTCATAGTGCACATAGACAATATGGCGAATACGTTTTTCCAAACGCAAAAAAATTTGTTCGTTAGGCAAGCTTGATGGTAAAAGTTCTTAGTGGGGTAAGACTTTGTGTGGGAACATAAGTTAGGAAGGCATAATCAAGTAGTTAATGCCTTAAGTCATCGAGAAGTGCAACAAGTGGTTATTGGCCTCACTAAAGTGCAAAGTGACTTATTGGATAAAATAAAGTCATAAATCCTAAATGATGGTAACTATTAAAAGTTTGTATAGCTAGTGAACGAGAGTGTGGTAAGACAATATTGGCTTGATGATGGGTTATTGCATGGTGAGGGTAACCATTTGTATGTTCTCATAGGTGTAAACCTTAGACAATAGATTTTATTAGAGTGTCATAACTCATAATGGGCGAGTTATCCAAATGTGAAAAGGATGATAGTCTTGCTATCCGACAATTATCATTGGTAAAAAAAGGAAGATGATGTGGAGGCATACGTAAAAACGTGTATCATCTGTCAACGAGATAAAGTTGAGAGACATAAGGAGGCAAGGCTACTGCAATTATTACCAATTACAAAAAAAAAACATGAGTGTTGGTTTTAATAGATTTTATTGGTAGGTTCTTAAAGGTTGAGAGCAAGGGATTTGTGATGGTGGTAGTTGATTGGTTTTCCAAATACTTAGTGTTCATACTCGCGCCCTTCTTCATGTCAAGCGGATATGACTGCTGAATTATTTTACAAACAAGTGGTGAAATACTTATGGTTTCTCAAAAATATAGTGAAGGATCGGGATCTTTACTTCACAAGCAGGTTTTGGAGAACTTTTTTCAATGTGATGGGTTCAAAATTAAAGTTTTTCATTGCCAATCATCCTCAAACTATCTTTTGCATTACGTGACGACTAGTCAAATAAATTGGTTAGAGTTGTTGGATTCAACATAATTTTGTTACAACTTATATCGATTGTTTTCGAGAAGTATGAGTTTCTTTGAGTTGGTTATGAGACATTAGCCCCTTACTCTTAACGAAATTACAAGGATAAGAACTAAAGGGAATTGTCCAGTTGCCTACCGTTATGCTAGATCAAAGTAATAATTGTTAGATAAGGCTCAATATCTTGAATAAGGCAACCAGGTGCATGAAGAAGTATACTAACAAGGGAAGGAGGGACGTGGAGTTTCAAGTAGGAGACAAAGTGTTGCTTAAGTTGACTCCCCAAATATGAAAAGCGATGTAGAGTTTCAATATAGCTTGAACAGTATATTGCGGTTTGATTCCCAAGTATGACAGACCCTTTATGGTTACAAAAAAGGTTAACAATGTTGTTTATCGACTGCAACTATCAAAAAGGTGAAAGGTATATTTAACCGTTCATGTAAGCTTCTTGCAGCTTTTTCATGAGGATGCTTTTCAATTAATCTCTTATCAATTAAATTATTAAAGATAAGTTTTTTGGATATAATTTGTTAATAACATTAAGATAAGAAAGATAATTGAATCTAAACAACAAATTCACATGTTGATTTGTTTAATTTTAAACCATGTTCTCTATACAAATTAAACAAAGACTTGGCATAATTATTAATTTTCATTTGTTATTTAGTGTTAGAATTATCAAGTCATTATGAGCTTCATTTCTAAACTAGCATTAAATTATAAAGTATAATTATTTAATATATATTACAATATGATTGAAAATAATAATTATAATAAAAAAACATGAAAATTCAAAGTAAAGAACCAAATGAAAAGTATAAACTAAGAAGTCTCACAATGTTTCCTCTAATGCCTTTAATCATTATAATTGAAAATAAAATCTTAGTCTTGCATATTGTAGACATGTACTAAAAAAGAAAGAAAAGAGAGGTATGTGTATGTATATATTTTTGTAGGATAGACACTTTTTCTTTAGAACTAACTTAGTTTATTTGGAGAATTACTCCTAATTGGATTAAGATAACTTTGATCAACTTATAAGCTAAATTGAAAGCACCAATTTATGACCCAATTCTTCTTAGATCTCTATAAATAAACTCATTCTAGAAAACTCAAGATGTCCATTGTAATTCTTATAAAGACTCTAAATCTATCCAAAAATGTTTAGAATGTGAAATTATCAAAATAACCTCTAATGGTTAGATTTTCTCAAAGCCACATCTTTAAATTTCCACATTATTTCAATTTATTTGGTCTTTTTCTAAAACATAAAATCAACTTGAATAAGTACATTTAGGAAGAAAAATAATACAGTATAAATTTTAAATATAAGAGAATAAATATAATGCACATGATATACTTTTTATCAAGTGTGTGTAGGATTTGATGATTATGTTTATTAAGGGTACTGAAACTAGGTTATGAAGCTAAAAGGAATTTATTAGGAATTTAGAAGTTTGAGTGGGATAACTTGTTACTATAGTTTTGGAAAAAGCTCAAACGGTTCTCCAAATAACATGAAAAAATCTAAAGCAATTGAAAACTATCACCTTAAGATGTAGAAATGAGCTTAGAGGAGTATAAAATCAAGAAGAGAATAAAAATTATCATAACCTAGAAGAGAAGACACCCAAGGTCTACGAGCATTCAATGGGAGAAAGAGAGTACAACTGAGCCATAAAGGAAGGAAAAGATGATGGTGATAAGGAACAACTCAAAAGACTTTTTGATGATTTGAATGTTGAATTTTGTAGGCCTATAATTCATTTTCCTAAAATATTCTTGCAAGAAAAATTGGACTAGCAATTCACCAAAATTTTAAAGGTGTTTAAAAAAATTTTCATATTGACATTCTTCTTATTTATGGTATTTTACAAATACTAAGCTACGCAAAATTCTTAAAGAAGATTCTAGCAAATAAAAGGAAATTAGAAGAGTTTGAGATGGAGAAATTGAATAAAAGATGCTTGACATTTCTTCAAAATAAGCTAACTCCTAAATTGAATGATTTAGAGAGTTTTTTTTTATACCTTAAACTATTGGAGACATTAATTTTGATAAAGTTTTATGTCATTTCATATTTTTAGCAAGCTTCAATTAGGAGAACCTTCAACTACCACTATTTCTCTTTAATTGACAAATAAAGTATCTTAAAGAAATGATGAAGGATGCCTTGATAAAAGTTAAAAATCCATCTTCTTGGTATATTTCATTGTATTTGATACAAAGGAAGACTTTAAGCTACTTTTAGAAAAACTCTCATTTATGTGTAATAAAGAAATCTTATTCTTAGAAAACATGATAAAAAGATATTTTTAATGTAATTAAGTATATGAAATATTCTTTTAATGATGAAAAAGAGGTTTTAAGATTAAAGTGGTGGATGACATAGTTAATGGATATTTTAATATTTTTAATTAGATAATTCAATTAAAACTTTTATTATTGATTTTCTCTTTGGAAAAAATGAATTTCTAGGTGAGGAAAAAATGGAGCTTTGACATACCTAAAAGAAAACTAGATAAGATCACCATTTAAAGGAAAAATATTTTTGCCTCTGGATGTTTCATCTTCTTTCAAAGTCAAGCCATTAATTAAAGAGCCTTTTATTCTTGAAATCTCGTGTTTCTCAATTGAAGTTGCTTATTTAAGAAATGTATTTACCTTACCTATTATTGTTTCTTATTGAAATTCATTTTTTCCAAAGAGAAAATCAATAATAAAAGTTTTAATTGAATTATCTAATTTCTAGGTAAGGAAAAAACGGAGCTTTGACATACCTAAAAGAAAACTAGATAAGATCACCATTTAAAGGAAAAATGTTTTTGCCTCTGGATGTTTCATCTTCTTTCAAAGTCAAGCCATTAATTAAAGAGCCTTTTATTCTTGAAATCTCGTGTTTCTCAATTGAAGTTGCTTATTTAAGAAATGTATTTACCTTACCTATTATTGTTTCTTATTCTTTGATAAGTATTGAAGAGGAAAAGCTCTCAAGGTTATTTGAAGAGAATTAATCATTTAGTATACATCCATAAAGTTTTGATGGAAGATAAATTCAAGCCTAAGGTTCAACCACAAAGATGACTCAATAATAACATGCAAAAGGTAATGAAAAAAAGGTGATCAAATGATTAGATATGCATATTATTTTTTCTATTATGATAGTATATGAATTAGTTCTATTCAAGTAATATCTAAAAAAGGTGTGATAACAGCAATAAAGAATGAGCATGAAAAATTTATTCTTGTTAATAAAATAACAGTTTGGAGAGTGTACATAAACTATAAAAAGCTTAGTGAAAGCACTAAAATAGGTTACTTCCTTTTTCCCTTTATTAACCAATTGATTTAAAACTTTTAGGAAATGAATCTAATTATTTACTATATGGTTATTTAGGCTATCACCAAAATCCTATTACACTTAAGGATTAAGTGAAAACAATATTTACTTACCCTTATGATATTTTTGTATTTAGAAGAATACCTTTTAGATTATATAATGATCTTGCTACTTTGCAAATATTCTTTATGTCCTTGTTTTCTACCATTCTTTTAAAGGACCCTTGAGAATGGAAATGTGATAGTCAAATTATTGATTATAAAGAAGCATTTGTTAGGTGGCAACCTATGAAAATCTTGACTGTTTTTTTTTTCAAAACAAAATTAAATTAAATGTGTTTGTTTTTGTAATGATTTGATTTAAGTTTGATTTATTTTGTAGGTCTTATGGCTATTTTGGAGAATTTCAAAAGTTTGGTTTATTTTAGCTATTTTGTAGGTCCTTTACTTCATAAGGATGAAAGATTTGACCATGGTAAAATGAGAAAGTATTATTTTTCTTCTCCTTTACTTATTTTTCACTTTGGGGACAATCTTCATCTTAAATTTTGGGAAAGGAGATTCACTTTTGATCTTTATCTTTTGATTTATTTATGAGGTTTAGAGTATAGATGAATGGTTAAAAGTAAAATTTTTATATCAATTTCTTAATGCATAGGCATGCTTGAAATCTTTTTTATTTATGTTATTATGCATAGTTAACTTAAATGGAGGATATAATTAAAATTAATTTGGGCTATAAAAAGGAAGAAGTATTGATGGAAGACCATAAAGGAAAAAAAAGAGAATAAAAATAATGTGCCCATTTTAAGATTTGGAGTTATTCTTAAAGAGTGATTTTATCTAAATCAAGAAACTAACTCCAATTTCACTTCATATATCTAAATTAGGTGATTCTTATGACTTAAGAAAGCTAAGAAATAGGGTTACACCTTTTTAGTTTAACCTAAGTTTGATTCACTTTCTATAATAAAGATAATTTATATACAAGTTATAGGTAAAAAAAAAATTAAAGATTGATTAAGGGTAAGAAACCTTAATAATAAGAAGGGCTTTTGTAGTATAATAAAGAGAGAGAGAGAGAGAGAGAGAGAGAGAGAGGAAAGAGTTGGAAAAAAAAAGATAAAAGAAGCAAACAAAGAAAAGAGAATAAGTAATACCAAATAAGAGAAGAAGAAGAAGGAAAACAAAAGAGCAATCCATAATCTTGGAGAAAAAAGGCTAATAACATTGATTTTTTATTTTTATCTTTAAAAAATATATTTTTATTATTTATCTTTTAGTGTATTCTTGTTGTTTCTCTTCTTTAAACTTTATGGATTTGTTGAATTTCATTATGACTAACTATATTGTTTTAAGTTAAAGTTTTAACGTAATTTGAACATTAGTATGTGATTAATTATTCTTTTAATTTAAGATTTATTTGTTATTTGAATAATAAGTTTATATTGTTAAATTTAATGCTTTAAAAGTCTCGTCACATTTTATATGATCTTATGATCTATACATAAATTTAAGAAAAATTTAGATGAATGAAACCAACAATAATATAAATTATGTGTCAAATTAGAAGATCAAAAGATAATTAACACCATACATGATAATTAAGGAAGAAAAGAGAGTTGAAAGCTCTCCCTTCTTAAATTAAAGATTTTCATAAAACATAATGTTTGCTTGCTTATTGAAAATCACATAAAATTATGATTAATTGGATAAGTAAGGAAATGGTTAATTTGACTTAAGAAAGTTAGTTAATTATTAATTGAAATCCCTTTTCATTAAATCCATTAGAAGAATTTCTTTATAAGATAACTATATGATCTCAATAAAAAACATTATTAGCATAAAGAGCAAATCAAATTTTAAAAGTGACAACACATGTCATGTCTTTTGCCACAATGATAAAAGCCCAAGAATATTGCAATTACCTAACAAGAATGAAACTTAAACATAAATAGATTATATGGCAGTTGAATGAAGAACTAATAAATTAATTGTTACATTATAGCAAAGTTAGTTATAATCAAAATCAAATAAAGAAATTAGTAAATGGACTACATGTCATGCAACTTGTCATAAAAAAAAAAATAAATTCAACTCCTTCAAGCACATAAGACATTAATTGATGTGAAAAAACACCATAATCAAAAATGAGAAAATTTATATTTGACACTCTAACGTAAAGTTTACTTACAAAACATATACAAACTTATTAAAAACTATAAAAAAAAATACTATAATTAATGACTATGAGCTAAGATAGACAAAACTCATAAGAACATGTTATTGAGCAAAAAGATGATAGACTTACCAAACACATTCCCTCTTCATTTCATTGGACAAGAAAAAGAAGAGGAACTCCATTTAGGGGCACCACCACCATTTAAATTGGCCAATATTAAAGCTACCATACCAAAGTATTGTTGAGTTGAGGATTGTTGGCAATCAACGAGCTATTTGGTGAGTGATATCCTTACAGTTTTTGCTTTATCGGCTGTTGCTGCTTATCTAGATAATTAGCTAGTTTGGCACTCTACTAAGTGGCTTATGGAAGCATGTTTTGGGATCTTTTTTTTTCTTGGCCCTAATTAGAAATCATTTTCAACTACTAGAAATTAGGTTCTCTATTTTGGCTAGTTTTTGTATTAAAATAAAAAAAAGATCATAATTGTTTTTGTAAACCATTAAAAATTACCAGTAAACTTATCACTGGCAAATCAATCTTTTCTCGCGATGAAAGTAATACTACTATATCAAAAACACGTTCTTTATAGCCCAAAACCCTCTTACTAATTAGAATCAATGGAGAATTTGTATTCTCCTATTTCAGAGCATGAGAAATTAACTTTTTTTTTCCTTTTTGTATATTTATTGCTTTCTAAAAGTTTTAAACCATTTTATCTTCATATATTACAGTTACCAACAAGTATCTATAGTGACAAGGAATTTTAACTTTCTCTGACTTTTATATGCGAGAACAAGCTAATCATTGATAAAATCTCAATATTTAATTCTTGATAGTTAATTTATACAAGTAAATATGGTCGCATGACCTATAAGCACACCTACACTTGGAAGTATATTCTATATGCCTATTAAGGATATATAGTTGTTACAACCAAAAAAAAATGTAAACCTTGTTATATACAAAAAAAAAAGTCTCATTATGCCCTAAACATATTTTTTTTCATTAATCTCAACTCATCATATCTGTCTTAAGCTGAGTTAGATTTTTCTTTCCTTATATGTATTCATAATTATGTTTTACTTATAATTATATTTCATTCATCATGATGAATACATATGGAAGATGCTAGACAATAAGAGTTTATCTTTCACTCTCATTTTCCTTAACTACAATGCAATTGCTTTCCTAAATATATTTTGGAAGGCCAAATTATTCTTAATTGTAGGTAATATACTAAAGTAGCAATAATCATATTGTAACCTTAGAACAAGGTCAAAAGTCACATAAGACATACTTTTTTTTAAGGTAATCAAACCTCAAGGGACTTACATAATGAAAAAGCAAAGATCGATTCTTCCATTTCCCTTATTAGTCAAATAACACACGTGATATGAAACACGTGTTACAATGATTGTTTTCTATATGAAGTATATGTATTTTCATCTATTTTTCTTATAATATCACCATACAGATCTTAGTTCAATTAATTTCAAGTGTTTAACCTGAGTTCTTTAAGTGATCTCTTCATTTATTAGTGTCAAATTGAGATCTTACATATGGCTTTCAATAGGTTGTATAAAGAGTAAGAATTTATACTAACTTTTACCTATTATAGCCTCATTTTGATCATCTCAAGGTGACCATCTTTATATATATATAATTTTGCTCATATGATGGTCTCATCTCTACATGCTTTCTTAATGTTAAAAAACATTATTCATATAGGTAGACCAAGTTTAACCTATTTGACATATTTTTACTTTTCTCATAGAACGAAACTTATGTTCGGATTAATCCAATATCACATATTTGACATATTTTTACTTGTCTCATAAAACAAAACTTATGGTAGGATTAATCTAATATTAAAGTCATTGTGTAACAATTAATGCTTGAGATGATATTGCTAATACATGTATAATAAGAAACAAACTTTTTAATTATATAACACATAGTCACAATGTATCATAACATATTAATTTCTATAAAGTCCTAAAAACTTAACATGTGACTAAAATACATTTCTTGGTATTAGTTTAGTTAATGGATCTATAATTATCCAATATGTCAAAATATACTATAAACTCACATCTTTTTGTGACATAATGTCTGTTACAAAGTTGTAATTGGTATCAATGTGTTTGGTTCTACAATGATACTTAGAATCTTCTACATATGTAATAATCAGCTAACTATTGCAATACAATCTGACCACTTTTTATTGATCATCTAATACTCCCAAATGTTCAAAAAATATCTTAAGCCAAATAGCTTCTTACATTGTAGCTAAACAAGCTACAAATTTTGCCTTCATCGTTGATAAGGCAATACAAGTTTAAATGATATGGTGTAATCATTGAGCAAGAATATATATCTTGATGTAAATTTACATTCATCTATATCTCTTCCCTAATTGACATCTAAATAACTAATTAGTCATATTTTTGTTTTCTTGATAACATAATGAATAATTTGCAATACGCTTAAAATACCAAAGTGTTCTCTTCGCAACTTGTCAATATACTTTTCCTAGGTTTAATTGGTATCAACTCACCAATTTTATAACTTAACAAATGTGAATGCCTGTACACATCATAATATACATTAGACTACCTCCTGCATTAGAATATGACACATTAGACATTTCTTTATACTCTTCTTGTGTTGTTGGATACATTTTAAGGCTCATACCATCACCTTTAATAATTAGAGTGTCAATTAATTTATAAATTTTCATTTTAAATCGCTCAAGGATTTTATAAATCTAAGACTTTTATAATAGAGTTAAGAGTATTTTGGAATGATCCTTACAAATCTATACTCTTAATATGTAAATTGCCTCACATATATTGTTCATTTCAAAATTAGAGGACAATCATTCCTTGCTAGTAATGACAAACTTCTTATCATTTTTAGCTAATTAAAGTCATCAAGATATGGAGATATAATTACAATTTATTTTTAAATCTCTTGAAATACTCATAATGATCCTCATTAATCATTGAAAAGTCATATAAAATTATAGTTAATAAAATCTCAAATACCACTATCTAGATGATTGTTTTAGTCTGTAAATTGATCTTTGGAGTTTATAAACTTTATTCTCTTAGCCTTTAATAACAAAACATACAAGTTGTTTCATATAAATTTCTTTATCTATCCCTTTATTGAGAAAAGCAATTTTGACATTTATTTGATGTAATTCTGAATTCATAATTGTTATTATAATTAGAATTATACAAATTGAGGTAAACCTTACTGTAAGTGAAAAAGTTTCCTTATAGTTTATACCCTCTTATTGAGTATAACCTTTTTTCACTAAGTGGTCCTTATACCTTTTTATGGAACCATCTACCTTACATTTGATTTTAAGAACCCATTTGTTCCTAATAGTTTTGCATCCTTGAGGCAAATCTACCAAGTCCAAGACTTAGTTAGATCTCATTTTTTCTTCCATTGCCTTCCTTTGTTATTCCTTAGTAGGATATAAGAGATCCTCAATTACTATTTTAGGCTCATTTTCATCATAAGGGACAATCATAAAAGCTTCTCCTTTTATATCAAAATGATGACATAGGATGCTTTTACAATTTTTTTTGCATAATGTAAGTTTTTGCAAACCTTACATAGCTTATGGCATAATGCTCCTACTTAAATTGATAGCCTAAGGCACTTACTTATTCATTTCAATTGGTGGGTTTAGTATATTATAGCCACCGAAATTCCTTATCTCATAAAGATAAAAATCCTTATCAATTTCACTCATATTAGGAAATTCATTATCTAATAATGACATCACGTGATTTCAATTTTAAAATACTTTAATACGTTTGTTCACTAATAAACACTTACTTTTTGGAGTGTTCATAGTATCTTATAAAGATACTTCTTTTCTTTTTTTCCTTTAGTACCTAATTTTTCATACTTATACGATGAATTGTGAATATAAGCTACTGACCTCAATGGTCGTAAATTACTTAGTTTAATCTTTCATCCTAACCATAATTTATATAGTGTGAAAGTGACATATTTAGAAGGTACAAGATTAAGTACATACACAATTATCAATAAAACATCACCATAACAATATATTAAGAGATTTGATTATGCCATCATGGACCTAACTATCTCTAATATGGTTCTATTTCTTCTTTTTGCAACACAAATTTGTTGTGAAATCCCAAGAATAGTTAGTTTTAGGAATAGTTAATTGCCTAAATATACCTTTTTGATTACATAATTCCTTGAATTGTTCAAAAAGATATTCACATCCTCAGTTAGTTCTTGAGGATTTAATTCTTTTATCCATTTGATTTTCTATCATACTTAAATATTTTTGGAATATAACCATAACGTATATAATCATCTATGAAAGTAATGAAATATGAGGCACCATGGCTCGCCCTCACACTTATTGGACCACATATGTCAGAATGGAGTAATTGCAATAAAAATTTGGCTATAACAAGCTTGCCAAATGGTTTTTTAGTTGGTTTTCCTGATAGACAGTGTTGATATTTAGGCAATTTAATTTTAGTAAGCGAGCCCAAAATGCCCCTTTTGCTAATCCATTCATTTTTCTCTTACTTAATATGGCCTAGTCTAGTATGTTAGATATTTGCATCTATGATATTATTATTGGTTGATACAATAATAGAAAAATAATTATTATATATATTAAACACACCATAGTTAATATCCAACACAAAAAACCATCTAACAAATGCCCACGACCAACATTAGAAATGTTATCATAAATATTTACAACATGAATTTTAAAAAACGTTTATAGCCTAATCATAAAAGAATAGGAACAAAAACAAGATTCCATCAAATTTCAAGTGCATAAAGAACATTGTGAAGAAGGTCCAACCATCCATATTTCTAATTTGCAAATGCCAATCCCTTTGACTTTTGCTCTTGGATTATTCATGACATACATCATTTAAACCAACTTTAATTCAACAAAACTCTACATATGTCACTCAATCTTTAGCTATATGGTCTATAGCCCTTAAATCTACAATCCATAAAATATTAGATTCAGTAAACAATACTAAGCTGACAATATTAACTAAACAATGAGAAGCAAGAGTAAAGGATACCTTTTTTTGGCTCAGTGCATTTACGAGTAAAACAACTCAATCAGTCACAGTTGCAACATGTCATTCTTATTCTTCTTTTGTGGTTGTTCATTCCCTTTTCCTTTCTTATGATGCTTATAATGTCACTTACATTTCAAACCAAAAATAACCTTTGAACTAATCTCATCTTCAGTCACATTCACTTAACTAAAAGACTTGGTAGCCTTAATACACTCCTATTCTAAAATCAAATAACATGAGATATTTTCAAAGAACTTAATAGTCTCATTATGCATCATATTAATTTTATGTGCTCTCAGTTTAAAGGAATATAACCAAAGATAGCCTAAACTTATTGCTCATTTGTAAAGGTATGACCAGCTAATTTAAGCTTCTTGATCATATTAGACATCACCCTTAAGTGTTGCTTTATGTTATGATATGACTTCTTCATATAGACATCAAAATTGACTATTAACTCTCTCAGCTTAGTGGTCAAAATACCCTCAAACTTGTTTTTCAAAGCCAACCACATTGTTTAGGTAATCTTATGCTCCTCAAACTCACATATTAGATCATTTATATTTTTAAATAAAGCTATACGAGCCATACTATTTTTTCTTTTCTAAGGTCTTGCCTTTGGTGAGTTAAAAAACCCTTATGAGTAAAGTCATATCACTTATTTTTGATATATTATTATTGTTTGACTAGACTCTCATCTTTTTTATTGTCCTTTACATATGGGAATTCATTTTCTTTAGTCTTTTTATTTTAAACCATAGAACTCTCCACCAAATCTGTAAGCATATGGAGAATGTGGAATCTTAGCACCTTATTAGTGAAACCCACATTTTTTATTTTTTATTTTTTTTATAATATATGTTGGGTTTGACCATTTAAGTGTCTAAAATTTATGTTTTTCTTTTTTGCTACTCTTTACTATACCTTTTTAAGAAGATATACAAAAACTTGGATGCCATCACAAAAACCTTACATTTCACAAATGTCATTTTACATGGTTACATATCCTTTGTATCTTGTAAAGTTTGTGCATCATCATTGTGAAAATTGATTTTATACTTGAAGAAGTTTTATTGCTAAAATGTTGGAGATTTCAATGAAATAAAAAGTTGTGGGAAGTTTGGTTTAGCAAATTTTTTATACCAGCACATTTTGGTCCCTTCAAGCCATTATAATAGTATTTTTGTTATAAAATCAAACTTTTATCAATGATCACTTAATCAAACATGATTAAAACACATAACATTTTAGCCAATCACATTTAAACAAAATATGTACATGACATTAATTTAACAAGGAGCTAATTATGCTGACATCTCAAAATAAATAAAGTGAACACATGATCAAACACTACCGTACCATTACTGCAATTAGCTTAGTATTTCCCCTTTTGTTACTATTTTCTCCTATTACTTCTTTTGTAACCATTCCATCATCCGACTCTATCAACATGCCTTCCTCAAAGTCAAAGACCAACCTTGCTCCTGTTACATACTACCATGCCCAACTTCTCTTTTCAAAATTTCTAAAACGTATTATTGTGATATTTTAAATGTCAATACCTATTATTAAAAGTTCGGGTACCAATTAAAGAGTAGTTGAACTTGATCAATGATGAATCCAATAACAATATCAACTATTTCATTTTCTTTATGGGGCAGGAATCGGTATCCCATTTATTCCTTCATTACAACTTAATATAGGTTGTATGATGCAAGTGTTTGAGATGATAGTGCATATCATGGGTAGTTCCAGCCTTAATAACACAAGTTTGGGAGTTATGACTCAAGCTTGATCAAGGTTATAGATCAAGGGAGATGTGGTTAACAGATTTGTATGCAATTATCTAGTCCATATGGTTGGCAAGGAATGATTGCATATTTCCTTGTAAAGTATTTTTGTTTGACAAAATTTGCAACTTGGTCAATGTTAGGTTGTGGTGGTAGTTAAAAGCACAGTGGCCTTAATGTGCAATTTTATGCTAAATCTTAGTGATATTCGTCGAAGAAGGAAGGTTTCTAAACATCAAGGCTCATAAGTGGTCAACGCTGCTAAGAAGTACTTTTTAATTCAACATAATTACGACTATGATTGGCTTGTTAGGGGTGGTGGGCATAAAAAGACTCTTACAGCTGACAACGAGAAGGTTGCATTTTTCTTCTCTAAATGGTTAGGACATTGAATAAGGTAGAACTACTTTCAATCAGGAAACAATTAGTGTTATGGAGTTGAAAGAAATACCATTAATTTTTAAAAATGATTCTCATAAAACGATAGTATGAGTAAACAAGCTATACGAAAAACCTTAAAATTTTGCGTTAATATTCCACAACATCAGCAATATAACTAAGAATCAAATTTCCTCCGTCTCCTAGGTTTGTGAGTGTAATTTCTTCCTGATGCTATGACAAAGTAAGAGATGGTCTAACACATTAATTTTATAGCGTGATTTTGAGAGTATTTAGACCTTGAGATAGTGATTTTTCTTTTGTGCTAACGCCTTCATTTTTTTTTTAAAGGTTTTGTGATGGTTTAGGAGCAAGCTATGTGTTAGCCCGCGCACATATGCTATTAACTTTTAGTATAGGTTTTACGCCTAAATTTGTACGAAATACCTATATACTATAGTTTTTAACTTTATGGTCATTATTCTTGATAGTAAAAAAAAAAAAATGTAAATGTATATGTGTGTTTGATGCAACCATCAATCCAAGCATAAACAGGGTATGACTCTAACAATGCCCACATCAAACAACAAATTATCCGCTTTTTTTTTTTTTGTGAAAATTTAATAACATCGCATACCTTTATCTTCACTCTATTGTCGCTTTGCTCCTCTTGCCTGCAAAGTCGGTAGAACTGGCTGCTGGGAACATTAGCCGACGGACGGCAAATGCGGCCGTCGACGTCAATTCAACCCACAACCTTGCCACAACACCAAGCCTATGTCAGAATATTTCTGTGTTGGGTACACAAAATAAAGCCACCATTACCTCTAATGCTCGCTAGTTTGGACATCGATTCACAAAATCATCCGCAAGTTGCATTGTGGTTACGATGAGAAGCAGAATGAGATTTCCCCTAAGAAGCTTTTCCCCAAAAAAGAACATCCCTTCCCAGCTTCTCAATTTTCAGCTGCTGTGCACTCAACTTTTTACCTTTCTACCGTTTTTTCTTTCATTTTTCAAAATTTCTAATATTTTCGGGACCAAAAGCCAACAAATGATATTTTGTTGTCCATTTTAACATTTTTATTAATTGTTTCCTAAATACTGTGACCATTTATTATTTTCCATAAATTAGTAGGAGAATTATATATTATGGTCTGATGACTCGGAGTTACCCTATTTATGTTACCACTTACCATGCAATTATTGTGTAATTTTAGTCCAAAAAATTTAAATTTTTCATTGTTTTAACGATATTGTTGAGTTTGCTAATATTACACAACAATTATTTTGTTTTGTTTCTTTAGATATATATATATATTGATAGGTAAGAAATGGTAATCATAAATTTTTGAATGTAAGCCCTTGACTTTCCACTTACATCTTATGAATAAGATGTAATTGGTTTTATTTTAGAGTTGATCACAAGCCCTTGGACAGAAGATCCAAATCGATATCAGCTTCAATATTTTTTTTTTTGTCTTAAAAATTACTTGAGATATGTAAGTGAATTAACTAAATGTACAATATATATATCTAAAAAATTTGACAATGAAAATCAATCTTAATTGCACTTATGTTACTTTAGTTATAAATTTAGTTAATTTCCTTAACTATCAAGTAATTTGGACTTGTTGTGGTTGCCGATGTGCCCCTACCAGAGAAGTGGGCCCCCAGTTCGCCAGTAGATAAAGACGACAAAACAACGAAGCCCACTGATTTAATGTTTTATTTGTTTGCAACCCCATGTACGAAAACAACTTACCCCCATTCGCACCGTATCATCGTATCAAAGTGTTTTTAAAATACTCGCTCCCTTTAGGAGTTGTATCCTAGTTTTGCTAAAATGAAAAGAAATGCAAATCTAATTAAATAAAAAAAAAATAAGTGAATTTAGATTTTCTTTTCTAAGAAAATAAATGCATCATACCCTTAACACTTATCCAGCAGCAGTTCTATTAACAAGGACACATAGGAAATGTGATTATGTGAATGGTAGCTCCTAAGAAAACATCTCTACAAAGTGAGGGATACATCACATATTGCTAGGGAAGTGCAATCAGATAGAATATCCTTTCTTTCTGTAAATAGAAAAATGCAGTACAATATTTTTAGAAAATATAGTACAATTTTTTGGAAAACACGTTACATTTTTTTATTGTAGAAATTTCAATTTGTTTTTTAAAAAAATTAGAGATTTTGTAGCTCACTGCGCGTCTCCTCCAGGGCTTATCACCCCTCGCCTTCCCAGAACTTCTAATTATTATAACATAAACAATCCAGGAGACATTGTATTTGTTTTTGTATTTTTATTACAAAAGCAAGCAAAGTCCTTAAAATCGAAGTTTTTAATTGTGTTCTCTGCTTGGTAAATATTTTAGGCTTTTTATCTCCATCACGAGGTGGGCCTGCTTTTCTTTTTCTATTTTTTATTGACAATAAAAAATTCTATAGTTTAGTGAAGCCTTTTATTTTGGAATGTAGTACACTCGAGCAAATCAATGCAAGCGTTCAATGGATGCAATGAAAGTTTCTTATTAGTAGTGTTCATTGAACATAAAATGTGGGTTGATTCTTTTTCATTAAAAAGTTTATTAATATATATATATATATATATATTTATAAATTTTATAATTTTTAACTTGTAAAAGAGTTTAGCTCCGTACAGACTACAGCTTGCAAGAGAGCTTAACGGTGCATAGCCCTGCAGCCTGGTAAAGAAGTTAACAGCACCCAAATCTTCAGCTGGTAAGGGAGGTTAGCAACACCAATGTGCTGCACATTACCAGCTTGCTCTCACACTAGTTCGCCGACGGGCATCCGCTTTTGGACGAAATGAAACTCCCTTGTATTTCAATCATCTCCGAAGTCATAACAGAGGTTTATTATTAGCAGAGTTCATTGAACATAATATAGGGGTTGATTTAACGTTGAACGAGGACAAGTTACGTATGGTCCAATGGAATTGATCATTTGATGTCAGGAATTTGTCGATTACTAGTAGCCCCAATTGATTTTGAGATGCAAACGATTCGAGTACTACAAAACAATTTTTGAGCCCACTACGTCGTACCATTGCCCTCCGTTGCTTGATTGGGGTCATATTCAAAGCATTAAAAGTAAAAAGTTGTTAAAATCTTGATTCAAAATGTATGATCTTATAATCATATATGAATTCTATAATTTAAATCATGCTAAAATTTCCCTCGGATAGAATATTAATAGAGTCTAAAGAACTTTTGAAATTTTGTTTCTTTAGGCAAAATATTTTATAAATATCGTAACACAATAACTTATTTCTTTTTAGTTTTGTTACTCTATTTGTTGTCTATCCTTCCGTAGCATTCTTTTAACCTTTGATAACGAAGATGAGTTGGCTCTCAAATTGTTGAAACACAGGACTATTAAGAATATATATAAAAAAGACATGCCTTAGTTAAAATTTAAATACTAAATAAAGACTAAAAATTAACTAAATTTAAATATATTTATCTAACACATCAAAATTATTCTTTAATTATTATAAAGAGAGAGAACTTATTTCTCTCTTATACATAGGGAATTATTGCTTTTTTTTTTTTTAATTATTGTTGATTTGGTACATGTAAAATAATTAATTATAAGCTATAATTTTTTATATTAGTTAATTTTCATTAATTTTAGTAGAATCTTATATACAATTTCATGATTCAATCCTTAACACCACAAATCGATCTTGGATAGCATCTTGATTTTAAAAATTTTAATCAAATTTCATTTATGTGTTTTAGAATAAGTGATTAAAATTGGACAAATTAAAATTTATATCCATATGTATATTAGTAAGTCAAAGTTAAGAAAAAGTCAATCATTTTGAGTAATTTTTTGAACAAAAAATGTCTACATACCAATATTTATTTAATTTTAAAATTTTTTTAATAAATTTTTATGATATATAATATTTGATATTAACTTATTTTTCTTAGTATTTTAATATAATTAAAATGTTGAAATTTTTTATACTATAAAATTAAATATACTTAACTTACAATAATATTTCTTTAAGATTGGTGCTTGCAATTAATTATAACAAAATTATTAATTAAATTTTGATTATAAATTCGTTGATGATGAACATGTAGTAATGAAATTTACTCTATCTTTTAATCAATTATTCAGTTTAATTTTATTAAATTTCTCTAACATAAGTCTAAACTTAAAAATTTCTAAATTAACTAAAATATTAATCATAGTTAATAAATAAATTAATTTTGATTTCACTCAACTATTTTTTTAAATATAAATATAAATTAAATTAATTATTATTACTAGAAATATAATTCAAATTTTATTATTTTAACACTTTTTATCATAAATAGAGAATATGCATAATGCATGAGTTTTTACAAGTTATTATATTAATATTACTAAAATTGAGAGAAAAACTCAACGTTTTTCCCAACTTTACTTATACGGTAACATTTTATAAATTTACAAATTAAAAGTAATAAAATAATTTATAATTCTAAAAATTTGACTATAATTAAAGTAGATTCTTATGAATTAATCAATCTATATTTAATTATAATTAAATAAGGATTCTATCGATTTATAAATTTTAATATTTGATTGTAATTAAATTTTTATAAATTTTGAAAAAAAAAAGGCAAAAAGAGAAGAAAAAATATTATGAAATTCTTATTTTTAGGAAGGATAAAAAAGGAAAAAAAAATTAAATTCACTTTTTTTTCACAAAAAAATAAAAATTACTCTCAATTTTCTTTAAAAGAAAGAAGAAAACAAAAAAACTACTTTCAAATTTCTTATAATCAATTTCATTTAAATTTTTTTTCCAAATCTAAATTAACTAAAACAAATAAATTTAACTTAAATTAAATTTTAAATTTTTTATTTAAACCTTTTTTTTATTAAATATCTAAAAATTCGCGTAATGCGTGAGTCTAAATCTAGTAATATTTATTAGTTAGATCCCCGTGGTTCTTTGCATGCTGCAGTTCAACAATTACACGTTACATATATTATGTTGCTGCCAGTAGTTCGCTGGGCCTAGTGGGGCCTTGCCTGGACTACAGCTCAGTTCAATACCATGTGTAATGGACGTCCAACATAACCAGAGGGAACAAAGTCCGAAAACTACAAAGCCTACAATGAAATACTGTACGTCATGCATGCTTTGCTTGTATCTGTGCATCTGTAGGCAAACAGACACAGGCCGAATGTTAATGGGCCAAATTCTGGAAGACATATTCACCCAAAAATGACACACTACAATGTTATAAAACAAAAACAGTGCAGTCCTTTTATTCATTTATTAGCCATGATAATAACAAAAAGAGCCCGTGACAGGCCCGAGAAAGACAGCCTCTCTACACATCCTGTTTTCATTTATTTAAGGTGTCCTAAATTATAAGGGTATAAGACAATCAAGAGAAACTCAGAGTCAATGATGCTTACGGTCTGGGCTTAATTTAAATTAAGCATACCAATAATTAATTAAAAGAAGAAATTATTAAGCCGAGATGGAGAATGCGACTCTTCTAGATCATGCAAAGGAGAATGTGCGTGTCTCCCCTCGTAGGTTGTAATCACCATTCTTGGATCCTCTGATAACCTTTCCACCCGCTTCTTTACGCGGCAATTATCTCGCGTACACCGATAGTAGCTCCTGCAGTATGTGTACGGAACCACAATGATTATCACAAATTAAACTTTGCTAGAGCAACACTTTAGCCACGTCCAGCACTACATCTAGAGATCATTTCAACTATGTCTTCTGCGGCTACCAGTTGGATTCCTCTCGTGTTAGAGTAAACATGATCTGTGACCAATGTTTTTTTTTTTCCTTCTTTTTTATGTTGATTGCCTCAAGAACTAATGTTGTGCATAAAAGTTCAAACAGTCCCATAAGGCAGCTCATGTCGAGAGAGGTACAGTGAAATCAATCAAACCCAAAAAAAATTTCTTTAGCTTGCTTGAATATGTAAGGGAGTGATAAAATGACAAATATGACAATAAACTAATTACACAAAAACACATAGATATTTAAGAGAAAAACCCTTTTAAAGCAAAGGAAAAAAACTACAAAGCACTATGATATATTTATTAATTTTCCTATAATTAACAAATAAGCATATAAGAGACATAAAATTTTAATTACATCAAATAAATAGATCAACCTTAATTTGCATCAAAAGAGTAAACGATGAGTTAACTTAAATAGACTACTTAGTTGTGTAAATTAGAAATTCAATATATAAATCTCAAAACAAAAATCTAACTACGAAGTGAACTTTCAAATATCCCTTACTAGTATGCAAACTTTTGACTTAATGTGACCATAGATGAATATTCAATATGGTTGATGAAAGTTGTCAGAATGAAGATTATATAGTGTTGCTAGAAAATATGTTTTGAGAATAAATTTGCATTTGCAGAAACCTAGGTAATGATTCAACTGTACATAAATAAATAAATATATATATATATATATATATATAGAGAGAGAGAGAGAGAGAGTCTAATTACTAATCAAAAATTAGTTCAATTGGACCATAAATTATATTCCTATTACAAGGTTGATTTAAGTTATACACAAAAATTTGCCTAGAACACATTAGAAAATGAAAGCCAAAAACTAGACTTATAATGAAGTAAACCAATTTTCCAATGTTCATAATAAAAAGCAAAACATCCTCATTCAATTGTCTAAATTTCATCATGATCAGAAAATGTTTTGCATTTTGTTGGTAAGTTCAAATGTCATTGCCTTAATTTAGAAAATTTCCATCAACCTACTTTTCTCTTTCAATTGTCACTTTTTTTTTCTAAGAATATTTAAGATTACTATTGAATTTCGCCATTATAGTTTACAGACTTATCTAAAACCATGTTGTCTACAAACATAACTAATCATTTGGTAATGACTAGAAATATCTGTGGTTGAAAAAAATATAATTTCAAGAATTGCTTGATAAATTATAAATCCAATACTTGTTATGATAAATAATAACAAATAAAAATATTATTTGAATATTAGTCTATATAACAAATTAGTAATATATTTAAGAACTATATAGCCCAAAAATCATAAAAATTTTGTGGTAGTCAAGCATTAATAGTTGCACATAAAAAAATTACTTATTGTTCAAATAAAAAATGTGGTGATTCACGAAAAATTGCCAAATAATACTTGAGTATGTTTATTTAGGCTAGGACAATTTACCTACTAAAGATTAGCTTTCCTTTGTCAAAAGTTTTTACTTTATACTAATATTTGCTTTCTCCTTCCTCTAGACTACTTGGTGATTATGAGATGAAAAATTTATGCCAAGTTTTTTGATTTTTTTTCAACAAAAAATAAAGATAATGAAAAGTTTTTTACTCACAAAACTACAAATTTCTGAAAAATGAAATAAGACAAAGGGGAGGAAAATATGACAATTTAAATGGGTAAAGACTAGCAATTTTTAAGCTAAAGCAAATAACTTTCATCGCAAAACCCGTAATTTCATCCTTAAATTGTGGTGCGGTCTTTAGGTTTTAATATTGAAAAAATATTTATTTGATTGCATTTTACTCTTAATGCTTGATGGGAGATGGGAGCACAAAAAAAGGAAAAAAAGGACAATATTTGATTTAACCTTTAAAAGGGTTTTTAGAATCACCAAAAGAAAAGATAGTGAGAAAAACTATCTTTTACTAAAAATGTTTATTTACTGAAATTGTTTAGCCTTTAAATTTATATACAAATTTATAACTAAAATCATCTAACTAGAAAAATAATTTTTCCTAAATGAGAAAACACTTAATAAATACTTCAAAAAATATTCTTAACAAAATAAAAAAACACTTAATGGCAAAATAAGATAAAATAAAATAATAACGTCTTTCATACTACATAAACAAATACTTAGAATAAATTAGTATTTTTAATAGAAATCTATAGTTTCTTTTTTGAATTATTGTGTGATTAATGACATTAACTAATAATGATGCCAACTAAAAACTTCCCTTTATTTGATTGTTCACTCCAAGAAAATCAATAAATAATATAGGTAAAGTATTAAAAAGATCTTGAGACATGTGGATTATAAAATCATCCTTTGACTTGATTAAATTTATAAATATTACTATAATTGCTCAGTCCTTGTTAAAATCTTCACTAATATAAAAAGAATCAATTAATTCAACTATAACATCCTAATCAATCAACATCTTCTCTTCCTTTTGACCTATCTCCTTTTAGTTAACAATGGGCGTGTGATTAACAATACGATTGCATGGTAGGTTCATATCTTTAACAAAAATAAAATTGTTTTTTAGGTAAATTTAAAATTTCATCCAACTTGTTATTAATATAAAATTCAAATAATATTAAATTTCTTATATTTACCCAAAAATGAATTCTTGTCTTATTAAATTTAAATCAATAGTATTAATTATTTTTCCACCAATTAGCTATATTATCTCTAAGTTTAGAATACGCAAAAGTCATTTTCTTATCCTCCCAAACATCACTGTATTTGGAATTGACATCAATTTCTATTAATCTCATAATATCTTTGAAAAATAAATCTTCATTGAAAAAAGGAATATTTTTGAAATTAGGAATTTATCTACGATTAAACTAACTGTAACCAACACCTACATTTATGTTCCCAATAAGACACTCTAGATAAAATCTTCTCTTCATGATTATCATTATTAAAAAGATTATTTTAAACTCTATAAGATGACATCAACACAGATCAAACCTACTATGATACCAACACACACAAGACGAAAGCATGAAATAAGAATAATAAAGGCTAATACTCGATTAAAATCTTAAAAGGGTTTATAAAAATTCATTAAAGAGAAAGATAGCAAAAGACTACATCTTTATTGAAAACGTTCATTCACTGTGATTGTTTAACTTTTATATCTATACATATATTTATAAGTAAAATTATCTAACTAATAGTAAAAATACTAATCTGAATGAAAAAATATTTAATGAATAACTAAAAAAAATACTATAACTAAATAAGAAAACACTTAAAACAAAATCAAAATAAAAAAAATTAAATACTTTACATACTACTTGAATAGTTTAGTTAAAATTTCTAATTATATTAAAATAATGTAAAATAAATAAATAAATTATAAAATAAAAATTACAACATAATTTGTAAGATGGTAGAAAACAATCTTTATGATGTATCTTACATTAATACTAGTTTCGTAAACACTCCCTTAACACTTTTCTAGCAATTAAATTGTTCTATTTAACCCTCATAATGTGTTTTAGGTTATGGGAAAAGAATACCTTTCAATAAGCTTATACCATAACACAAAAAAAACTTAGACTTTCTTAACATAAGAATAAACTCAAGACCCTATAATTTTCCCCTTTAAATTATGTGGAGGTAATGATCATTCTAACTGCTGAACAATATAACTTAAACATCTACACAAAAACACAATGATCATAAGTAATCTTTGTATATCCTTGCTCCTCCACAACAAACTTAAAACCTCTTGCACTGTTATTTTGACTCTTGCTTCAAACCAAAAAAGCTTTTCTTTATCTTATTATTCATTTGTCAATCCAATGCTATTTGTGCTAACTTTCGAATACTTCTTCAAAACACTTTAGTTGTCCTCCTTAAGTCAACATCACATATGTATTAAGAGTACCAAGTATAAGGCATTGAGATTTTTGCTGAATCTTTATGGTTGAAAAGAACATGGAGCTATCAGTGAGAGATCTGCTGAGGGAGTATTAATATCAAGTACAACTTATGTATTTCCAAGATCTTAGTTAATAGTCTTATCGTTATGTTTCTAAATGACACCTTAAACATTAGCAGGTTAGCTAAAGGTGTCTTAGGAACTACATCAATATTAATCAAATTTATTATTAGCTTATAAAATTACATTCTTAATGTCTTCAATAGTCTAATCCTCAAAGAGTACTACAACTTTTCTTTCGATAATTTTATTCTCAATTAGATCATATAATTGATGACCCGAGTCATCTTCACCATAACAAAAAAAAAAAAAACAAGATATGTTGTTAAGTCTTTACATCAAATTTCGTTTATTCATCTTTAAAGATAAGAATAAAAGTCTTATAACCAAAAACTCACAAATGATTATAAAATGCTTTCTTACTAAATAAAACTTTGTTTAAAACATTATAGAGAAAAATTAGAAGACAGATTAATCACACGGGTCATTATATTCAAGACTTCAACCCAAAATTATTATCTAACTCTTTCAATTAGTTTTTAATTCATTCTTATAATTAAATCATTCAATTGTGGTGTTTTGAGAGATGACTTATAGTGCCTAATGTTATGTGCTTGTTAATATTCATCAAACGGGCCATAATAGTCAACATCATTATTAGTATAAACACATTTTAACTTCGTTTCTATCTATCAACCAAGAAAAGGAAGTACTTGAAAACACAAAAAAACTAATTCTTTTCCTTTAAAGTATAAATCCAAAATTTCTTCAAGTGATCATTAATAAAAGTCCTAAAATAAAAAATATAACCAAATAGATGTACCATTAAAGAACCATAAACATTAAAATGTACTAACTTTAGTAATTTTGATTTCATGGTAGGAGAGTGACTCTTGAGTGTAATTTTGTTTTGTTTGTCAATCAAATAATAAGAATATTTCTTCAAAGCTACAATTTTTATTCCTCAAAGTTGACTTTTTCTTATCAAACAATTTAGCCCATTTTCACTTATGTGATTGAGCCACTTGTACCTCAATTTAGTGGAATTCTCATTTTTCAATACATTCATATCTTTGAAGATGTAAGCTTATATGAAATATACATTGGAGGATTTCTTTCCTTAAGTTATAACCAAAGAGCCTTTAGTGAGCTTCTATTGATTATATTCAAATAAATATATATCTAACATCCTTTAATATTAGTTGTGTTCTACTACTTGTCTTTAAGCAAACATCACCAATTCTAACAATTTTTGCTAAGTTGTCATTATTTATCTTCAACATCCCATGAAAAAATTTCCAAACAAGATCATAAATTTGTTTATGCTCAAATTCTTATTCTTCCTTAGTCTTGGACTTGGATTTGATAATAGTAAACATTGATGAATGCAATTTCTTCACAAAAAGGAGATATTTCACTTTAATTCCCTAAATATGATAATTTGTGTTATTCAAACAAAGTATTTTATTCACATTTATTTTCATCATTCAAATAAGTCAAATATACTAACTAATAACTTTAATACCACAAAGTTGAGAGATTTTTCACCTTATTTCTCTAAATATGATAATTTATGCTATTTAAATTAGCCATTTTATTCACATTCACCTTCATCATTCAAAATAGTCAAATAAACTAACTAGTGATAGATTAATTTAATATAATAAATTATTTTGTTATGTAAGAAATTGTTTAAGTTATTATGATTAGATTATTGAATAATTATTTGTTCAATTCATTCATTAAAATCTATTAAATTGATTAAATAATGGCTAATTGCTAGAGTTAGGGATTGTGATCTGTATTTATCCTATTCTTAATTACCGAATAGTAATTAATAGTAAAAAATTATGAATAAATTTTCATCTTATTATTACAAATAACTTAACACAATTTAAGCAATTTGAACTTGTGTTATTGTTACTTGAATTAACATATTTTCTTAATTCTTAAAACTATTAGTATATAACTCTAAAGACCATATTATAAAGATGTATTGGTTGAAGTCTAAGTGAATAACTTGTTTTGTTTCATGAATATCTAAGAAAAAATTCAAATAATAGAGTTTGTTATTATTTAGAGTTAATAATTTCAAAAAATTGAAATAACATTATGAATAATTAAAATTACCAAATATCATAGTTACAAATGAATATGACATTGAAAATTTTGTTAATTAATACTTTAATAAGTTATTTTTTTAATTAAATCATTTATTTTAATTATTATAGAGTCAAAATTCAACATTATTCTCTTGTTCATATTAAGGTTTATAAGTTTTAATTATCTAGCATTGAATTGATAGCACTCCATGCAAAACCGACCTTTATTCACATGGTTTACTGTTGCATGATCAAAAGTAAAGTATTTAATTTTTATTTCAACCTTGACGATAACTACCAAACTACAAAGCATAACCTAATTACAAAGTTGACCAAAGCTTTATGCAAAAATCTACCTAAAACATTGATAAAACAAAAGCAAAAAACTAGACCTTTTCCATTTAGAAATAAGAACAAGACATTCTTTATTTGCTATTTAAATTTTAGCTCTATCAAATAATGTTTCATATTTTAATGGTGAGCTGAAAAGTTACTATATTAATTTGGAAAATTTCAAACAACTCACTTTTCTCTTTATTATCTTTTCTCTTAATTGGTTATAACTTTTTTCTTTTCTAATTAGATTTTCTAGCACCAAAATTCATTTTTTAATCCTCCCAATGTGTTTTGGGATATGTGCAAAAATACCTTTCAATAAACCACCAAAACATAATTAAACTTGGATTTTCTTCATATAAGAAAGGACTCAAGACCTAATAGCTCAAGCCAAAAAGCTCATATATAGGTCCTATGTAACTAAAAAATATGTGATTCATTTAAAAATTAGCTAGGATGGTGAGATAGATTTCATGATGTTGTAGAGTAAGAATGTTTTGCAATACACCTTTTTTATTTTTACCTATCATTTTTTTGTAAATCCTATAATGACTTTGAAAAAATCACTGTCCCATTGTTTATACTTTTAAAAGTAAATGCCAATTTAAGGTGTAAACTCTTAAGAAAAGGATAAAAAAATTTTATAGATGGAACAAAGTAAAGTTCTCTTAGAGTTGAATGTCTCAATTCCAAGCTCCAATTAGATCTAGTTGAAGGAAAAAAAAGATTCCTTAAGTTGCATTTCTTTATAGGTCACCACCTATTACCAATAAATCTAGTATTAGACATATCATATTTATAAAAATTATATTTTTGTTTGTGCTTGCTTATTCAAAAGGAAAAATAATAAAAAAATTAAATTATAGTATTTTTAAAGTAAATTTAGAAAATCTTTTCCTTTAAAAAATAAAAAGGATAATTTAGGATAATTTTTTATTTTTTTAGAAATTATTTTTTTATCCTTTTTAATTATAAGTATTTGAGTTTCTTGAATTTTAAATATAAATTAAAAGTTGTTAACAAAATATAATAAAATAAAAAATATATTACATCATAATTAAGTAAATCATATGCACGTTTAAATAAGAATTTTATTAAAATATTAAAAAGACTAAAAATAAAAAAATTAAGTTAATGTCAAAAACTAAAATCATTGGATTTTATTAAGAAAATTAGAACTTAAATTAAATACTTAGATATTTCTAAAATTAAGTGATGTTATATAAGCATTTCATCAAATTTTTCTCAACTTTGATGATTATAATATATACATAAATTATATTAACAACCCATAATTTATCCAAAAGAAATTTCTTGTCAAAAGAAAAAGTAAATTATATGTATTATATATATAGATATATTTTATAATTTGTAAAAACTGAAAATTGAATTATAAACATAATACTACACTTTGTGACTAATAGCTAAAATATAATATTTTATATCATATAAATATTTTTACATTAAAACGTATAATAACATCACCATAGTTTAGTTAGGTCAAGTTTACTAATAGGCACTGGTTGTCTCTAGTCTAATGTCATTGCTCACAAGAATAGCACATTCAAATAGTCAAAAAGAATAATTAAGGCATATATATTTTAGCAATATGAAAATTTATATATTGCGTAATACATTCTCTTGGCATGTGTTAGGGTTAATTAACATGCGATACAATAAAATTAGACTAAGCATACCAAATTCATTTACTAGCTCTAATAGTATTGAGTTCAATTGATGAAAATAAACAAATAAAAATGTCTAATCATTAAGTGGTGAATATAAATAAATTCATGTTAGTATGTAAAAAATAGGTTACAAATATTATAAGTTATATGAAATTTTAATATTTTGAAATATAAATTTTTTTAGACAATTATTAACTTTAGTTACTTCAATTTATTAATGATAATAACAATATAATTTACCTTTACATTTTCCAAAAATATAATAATATACAATAATTTAAAATTCAAATAAAAAATAAATGTCTATTTCAATCTAAGGGCTATTATGTCCAGCTTTTATGATTTGGTTAACAATCTACTAATCTCCTTTTGCACGTAACATTACAATTGATAAGTTATTGGACAATTGATCTCTCTCCTTGTCCTTTAAAAGATAATAATTACTTCTTTTTGGCCGCTTCCGCGAATAAAACTTCAGTGTTAATGATGGTATTCCCTCACGTACCTATTAATCACGACTTCTGCAAAAGCCTAGCTACAGGCAATATAATCGTATAAGAAATCACAATGATAATGAGAGAGAAGGAGGGGTTGGGGGTGGGTGGGGTGGGGAGCTTCGACATAAGCATGTGTTTGGGGTTCAAATCTAAAACATAATGTCCGATATGGTATCTTTAACTTTTCAGATATTAATTACTGCTCAGTTGCTGTTAATCACAAAGAAAATGAAAAGGAACTGTCAAGTACTGAATCAATGGCGAGTTAATTATACCTGGGATGTTGTGTGTTCTTGACAACTTTCTGGCCGTACTTCCTCCACTTGTAACCATCATCCAGCACATCCACATCGCTGAGAGTCTTGAAGCAAAACCTAGGTTCCCTCACCTTTCTCCTTGCTTTGATCTTCCTCATCTTCGTTGACGAAACCCCGAGATGCTCACTGCGATGGTCTCCACCTCTGCTCGTCAAGCACTCACTTACCTCTCCCCACGCCCTGAAAAGCAATAACAGACACAACCATATCTTAACGATGCGACAGCAGTACACAACAAACAACTGCAACATGAGTGGAAAAGAAAAAAGGAAAATTTTATAAAATCAAAGTCATGGACCTGTAGTCTTTTTCTGCACCTCAACTTTTTTTAGATGATTTTCATTCACATCTACGAAATAGCTGGGATGTTCAAGTTTATCGGACGGTTAAGATCTTTTTCATTTTGAGCAAAAGGTGTAGAAAAACTGGACAAAAATAATTTTTTCCAGAAAAAAGAAAAAAAAAGTAAAAAAGCTTTGTATGATGGTAGGTAATGTATAACCGATCATTCAAACAATTACCGCAGATTTGCACTGGATCTTTGCAAGGACAGAAGATGGGTTCCTCCCATGACGTCTTCTCTTTGCACTGGAGTAGCGGATGAGGGTAGGCTTTCGGTGAGATCAGTTGTGTGGAGTGCATGATAACTTGCAAGTGAAGGAGGGCTACTGCTGAAGCCTTTGGGAGATTGGTGGCAACTACCCACTTGAGGAAAGGCCAAGTGTGAAACAAAAGAAGACAAGCAACCCATTTGCGTAGGCATCTCTTGCTCCTCAAACAAGCCCTGGTATGTCATGAATTGGGAGGTGGCCGCCATCACTCTCTCTCTCTCTCTCTGTCTGGGGTAAAGAAGGATCGGTAGCCAAGCAGTTCGGCTCTAATATTAGGAAAGGAAAAGATGAACTTTTGGAAAAGGATGTTCTCTCTAGATTCTCTCAGAGGAGATGATCTCCCTGATGATTTCAAACCCGTAAAACAGTGTATAGATTTTTTTTTTTAATTTCCAGAAAAGTTAAATTAGAAAGAATAAAAAAAATAAATTAAATTCATTTACTTTTTTAAAAAATATTTTTTTATTTAAAATAATAAAACTTATAATTAAAACAGTAAAATATATAATAATAAATAAATAAAATTCACAATTAAATAAAATAGATATTTTTTATAAATTATTTTTTGTAATTTAATTGTATATTTACTGAATTTCATCCAAAAAAAAATAAAAATGTTTTTAAGATAATAAGTTTTTAATATGAATATGTTTAAGCTTCGATTACAACCTCTAATTATGTACGGGAGCCTTTTTCTTTTTTACGTGGGGTTTGGACCTCGAAGGTAATAACCAAAGTATGTATGGAAATCATCAACCATCCAAATGGCTATAAAGATAGCCGACTATACTTCACATTTTCATTGCCACTCTCTCCCTCCATTTCTCTGTACTTTTTCTTTTTTCTTTTATCCTCCACAGCTCTCTAAACTTTCCAGGTCGGTCCTATTTTCGTTTATGTCTGAAGGATTGACATTAGAAAGAAACAAATTATAAAAATAAATATCAGAAGAAGAACGTATTAACATCCAATTGAAGTTGGTCTGAACTTTTCAAGTTAACATCGGTGCAAAACGCACCACCGTTTGTGCCTCAACAGAGTGAGCGAAACTTTCCCGTTATCTCACATCTTGAGGTCAACAATAGACGACAATTCTTTAAACAGTAGAACTTATTTCCAATGTGGCATGCATGTAAATAATTATGTTTGTGCAAATTTTTGTCAGGCCAGATGGCCCAAAAGGATGAAAACAGGACAGGTAGTGTACAATAATGGAACCGCAACTTCCATATATTCTAGGGTAAAAGTTGAGTGTCAGACAATCATGGCCCCAGATTTTTACCCATATAATTTTATTTTATTATTTTGTTTTTTAAAAAAAAAAAAAGAAAGATGGATGGATGACAGGGATCTGGTCCCATATATTATATGGGGGTTCGGTCCCCTAACGAGACCCCATATTATATTATATTATATTATATTAAGAGAGGTGAACCGAAAACTATCATTTAAAAAACATATGAAAAAAAGAAACATATATAAAGATATACAAAATCACTATTCTCGGGTTGCCTCTGTATCGTTTATTTTCTTTTTAAATTTTTAGGCTGTCGCGCTTGGGTGCATAAAAGAAATATCAAGAGCAATGATGATGAATCTTGGGTGCAAATCTCTCAATCCTCTGAAAGTGGTGAGAAAGAGGGCCTATTTGACTTTTTGCAGAGAAGAAAATCTTCTCACCTTTCTCGTATCCTTTCTATCTCACTTTTTATAACATTACTGTATCCACTGCACACAGTTCCCCGCAAACTCCACACCAATTTACCATCGCTGAAATTCCAAACCTAGGGACCCGCGTAATGTTGCTATCATCTCTTCAATTAATCATGATGATAAAAGATAGAATATGCAACGTTACAAAAATAAATAAATAAAAAAGAATAACATCTGATTATATATATTTTTAATTTTTAATTAATATTTTATAATTTTAATTACACATCAAATTATTTTGAATAAACAAATTCAAAATTTTACATTTTCATTCAATGCAACTTACACTGTAACCACTGTTTTCTTTTTCTTTTATCAAATCCTTATTCTCGAAACAATATTGGTCTCATTTTATATTTTTAAAGAGTGCAACTACATTAAAATGCCATGAATAAGCACATAGGGTGCATAGGCATGTGCCTAAGAAGTTGTCATCTACTTTTTTCTTTTCTTTAAATGTACATAGGAACGTTGAAGTGAGAAGACTTCTTGGAAATAACTTTAAAAATAGTTTCCATTTTTTTAATTTTTTTATTGTAATCGTAATTTCTTTCTTTTTTTAATTTAATTTTTTTAAAAAAATAAAAAAAATAATTTTTATAACTAATATACAAAAATATATTATCAATACACATTTTCATACATATTTATCTACATTTACTAATACTTGTTCATGATGGTAGAGTATTTGAGGATTTATCTTATTTGTCAATACACATTTTCATATGAATTTTTGTACATTGACAAAGAGATATAATATTTAACTTACTTTTTTATCTTTAATTATATCACATAAAAAAGAATTAGTAATACTTAGAATTAAATTAAAAATAAAAAGTAAAAATTTTAGAACTATATTGAAAAAATTTTGAAAATACCTTATTTTAATACATTAGGAAATCATACCTACCCTAAAAAATATTAATGAAAAGATTCAACGCTTTGTTGCAACTTTATTTTTGGCAGTAGACTTTTTGTGCAAAATAAATGATGAAAAAAAATATTTTTATAAAATGTTAAATATAAATTAAATAGATTTTAGATTTTTGTGCAATTTTATAATTTTTTTCTACATGTTATAAGGTATCGTATAATTTTATGAAAATATTGTATGATATTATTAAAGTATTATATATATATTTTTAAGGAGTTATATAAATTTATCAAAATGCTATATATCTTCTTTTAAGGTATTGAATAATTTTATCAAAATGTTGTGTATGTTCTTTTGATTCTTTGTTTTCTTTTTAAGAATTTTTGTTTTCTTACTAAAAGCTTTTTCTTTTACATTTAACATATATCTTGTCACGACATTTTGTTTACTAGATCTTGCTACTAGGTTCAAGGTCCTTGATTATGGACTTTAAGGTTTAACATCAAATTTTAATATCTATGCATATTATTCCATATGATAACAAGTTCAATTGTTAAATTTTACATTTTTTCATGTGTTATATAAATAATTTTTTAAGTAATATTTATAATTATTTTAATTTATAAAAAGTTAATTTTTTTAAGACAACCAGTAACATAAAATCTATTTGTTTATATTTGATAAAGATTTAGCTGACTTGTAACTAGGTCATTGTTAGGTCTTAGGCCTACCTAATTGACCTAATAGAGCTGAGGATATTGGCTATTGGTTGGTGAGCTCAAGTTTGAGTTAGATGAGCAACTTTCCTTTCTCATCGGCCGAAGTGTAGTAAAAGTGGTTTATCCCACCTTGAGTTCCCTAGTTTGCACAAGGTCATTTACTAATATAGTCTTAGTCTAATAACCTATTTCATCAATATTAAAAACTCATTCATCATGGCCTCCTAAAGGTCTAAAACAAAATAATTGGACTAAAAACTATCATTCTAAACTTGTTAAGTATCCTTCTTTTCAACATAACTTGAAATTCATTAACTGACTTAGATTATCAAAGTACTAACATTAAGGAGAACCACCAACCCTTCATTATTTGAGTGAAAATTAAAAAATGTTATGTATGTATTGATCTTAATCAAACTATATTGTAAAAGACATATATATATATACACAACAAAAAGATAAAACTAAGTAACTAAAACTAATTAAAAGAGATAAAAATAATAATAAAGATTGTTGTACTAAAATAACGGATATCTATATCCACAATAACCTCCCTAATGTTAAAGTTGGTGGTAAAGACAAAAGACGAAGCTTATATAAATTTTTTTACATTATACCCCCATTTTGTTCCTTAATTAAAAAAGACCTCATGCTCGCTCATTTTCATGATTTGATATTGGTAGAATTAATTGTGAGTAAAGTACAATTGCATTTGAACAATAGTTTATTTATTAGGATGTGGAAAAAGAAAGGCAACAAAAAAAAAGAAAAAAAAAGCAGAAAAGGATCTTATACAAGTGCAAATTAGTTTACAAGGTCTAACATGCAACTTAAAGTCTAATACATAAAATACAAGTGTAGCAATGTCAATTCGCCAAGAGACTTCTTATCTAATGATCTTATACAAGTGCAAATCTTATAAGTAAATAACTCACAAAATATAAAACATATGCAAAAATAATCATATTCATTCATTAAAAAGAGAATCAATATCATACATTCATCAAAAGGAGAATCAATCTTAGCCATTTAATTAAAGACAAGTCAATTTAAGCTGTTTAGCAAAAAGCAATGAAAGATCCATGACTGAGATTAGGTAAGCTTTATTATAAAAGGGAGTTAGAATTAATTAGAAAGAAGGTGCTAAAAAAAATACAATTAAAGAGCATGAAAGAGAAAAACAAAAAACAAAAGCAAAATCATTAGGCAACTAGAACATTAATGTCAATTTAGGAGCTTAAAAATCAATGAGAGAATAAACTAAAGAGCATTCAATGCAACCATGAAAGAAGCAAAAAGAATAACATAAAACACTAAAATATATCTAGGCAACAATCCAAAAGAAAGAGCAATTCCCTCTAGTCAACAATAGTGGGAATAAAGGTATTTGTACTAAGACTTTGGGATGCTTTTAATCATTTCTTCCATTTTTATTAAACGTTGCATAGATCCATCACAAATCTTATGGTTTTCATATATGATAGTTAATGAAAGCTAAAAACAAATTGGGTCCTTTGTGAAACCTATGGTTTTTGTACTTAAACATCAATTAAAGCCAAAAAATGAACTAAACCAAGTACTAAAAAATATCCATAAAACACAACAATAGCAAAGCAACATGTATTAAATAGCCATAAAAGTATAATAAACACCACACCTAAAGATTGATTAAAAAAAAAAAAAACAGGACTTATCTTGAGCTTCTTACACCATTATCCACTAAAAATCAATAAGAGACCCTTATATAGAAACAATCACATGTTAGCATGCTTTTCTCTAGAGAAAGAGAGAAGGAAAAAAAACATAAGAGCAAATAGAGAAAAAAAAAGTGTTATGACCCTTATTAGAGGCTACCACTATGACTAGAAAATGTCACAAGCACTATTGCTAGAGTCTTTTAGCATTAATCTATGTGTCTTTAAAGGCCATGTGCTACGAAAAGGCCAAGAAATGCACACATTAATGAAAAACCAAAAGCCAGCCATTGCTAATTACTAGAGCATGTACCATAGCTAGTCATTATCGTTACACAAGATCAACACCAGCCAACTTGTCAAGCATTGACTGTCTAATGACACCCTCTACACATCAATTAGAGCACAGAGATGCATCAATCGTCAGATGGAAGTCGGTTGTTGTCGCCTGACTCTTTCCTTTACAAATGCCACCTTTGGCCACTATTGCCACATGAGACTAGCACTAGTGGACTTGGTTGGCAATGATTGACCCTTTGGTGCTATTGATGATCAATTGAAAGCTAGTTGTACCTCATTGTTGGCGATTGTAACCTTTTTTTTTTTTATGTCATACTTGACCTAAAAATTAGCAAAAACACCGTTGTTTGAGCCAAAATTTGGCTTTCCACACTAAGGACTTTATTAAAAACTTGCAATCGAGGAGTTTCTAAGCTTAAAGTGTGAAAAATGGCTAAAGAAGTGATAAGTGTAAAGAAAAGGAGTTTTTTTTGGGGTCAAAAATGAGTTTTTTTGGAAGAAGAAAATGAGGGGTTTACCATAAAGTTGAGGAAAGAAAAGGAAAAAGAAAAAGAAAGAAAAGGGAAAAAAAGAAAAAAAAGAAGAAAAAAAAGGGAAAACAAAACAAAAGGGAAAAAATTGGATGTAAGGTTCTTATAGTACAATTTTAAGATGTTTTAAGTGGGTTTGCATACTCAAAGTAAAATTGATTCTTCTTGAAACTACCAAAAAAATCGTTCTTTTTCTTTTTTGTGCACATAATCACCATAAAAAGCATCTAAAATAAATAAAAAACTTAAAAGAATAAAAGAAAAAAATTCCTTTTTGTTATATCTCTTAATTTCAAAAACTTTAATGTGTGTGTCTTTATGAAAAATCATAAGAAATAAAGAGAGAGAGAAATAAATAAAATATTAGCATGAAAAGAATAGAAATAAAAATAAGTGAATAGTGGTACCATCGTTTGCAATAAGCATTTAGGTTGGTTGTAACCTTTGCTAAATGTAATTATGCTTTGGAACTCTAAAAAGTCATAGTAAACCACATTAAGTCACTCACGATATTCAAATGACATATAAAATGATTGGTGACAACTCCAAAGTCAACATACACACATTGTAATGCACCCTAACTACTCCCTCAATCTTGGCATAACCCCAAGGCATTAAACATTGTACCTTTTCTCTATTCACTAAGCTCATATTTTGAAAATTTGTCGTGAAAACTTGGTGACTTCAATAGGGACTTTTCTTAAAAAAAAAAACTACTTCAATTTATTTTTATTTTTATGCTTTCATTTATTTTATATTTGATATTTTATTTATTTATCTCCCTCATTTAACATTTGATTATTATTTACATTATACTCTTAATTGCACACACTTACAAGCTTGGAACTTGATCTAGACAATTTATAGCTTAGATGAGAGAAAGTACAAGTCTTTTATGAAGTTTGTGGCTTCCATATTGGACAATCCTAAAATCTATCTTTTAGACTAGTAACTCCTACTTAAGCCTTGAATGATATGGGAAGGCATTTTCTAGTTACCTTTGGCCTAGTTTAGATCCATTAAACCACACGCCCAACTTTTTAACTAATAAAGTCATCCACTTATTAGATCTATCCCTTATAGGAAAGGAAGCCTTGGGTATTCCTAGCTTAATCATTACATCATGTGTTATGTTATTTCATTTTTAGTCTTTACTACAATACTTTACAATTCACGGCTTAATTTTATAATCATTATACTAACTTCTTATGACATTTCATGGCATGCATTTAAGCATACCTTATTTTATCTACCCTAATTAGAGTTACAGTATGCTAAACCATAAGGAATTCATAGCTAGTAAGGCATAAAATTCTAACTTAGTCTCATACAAAAAGAGTGGTGGACAAAGCCAAAGATTTAGCTAGTAGCATGGAAGGGATTAAAGCCACAATTGAGGAATTGAAAGAACAAATACAATATATAGCCTAGGCATTCACCAAAGGAAAAATGATCATGGAAGACATAATTCCTCATGAAAACTCCCTTGCCTTAGCCATTGGAATATTTCAAACAACCAAAATTAAGGATTTCTCTAACACCTTTCATTTACTCTTAATCAACCATGCATTATTCTTCAATACCAACAATAGTTACATAATCATCAATCTCTTTGATTTATGTTTTTGACATCACTCTAGCATATCACCTTATTAATGCCATAGTTTGTCTTAACCATCACTACATTTGTCAACCACATTGTGTATACAACTTCCCTAATGATGTTCACCTATAAAAGTTTGTCAACCTTACCTTTAATTATCATTTTTCCTTATGGATCAAATTTTCATTTTTTAATAACTTATTATTAGTAAAAAGGATCATTATTAAGCTTATGGCTCATGCCTTTGAGGCTTATTCCAAGGATGATTGCTAGGACCTATATAAAGACAAATACATTATTCCTTAAAAAGTTTATGACTACTTCCCTTAGTCTGTCTTCTAACTTCTCCCTAATTTGAACAATTTTCATAAGCTCATTTAGGTTAAAGGGTATTTATATTAATCCTTTAACTAATACTCCTCCTTTGTCCATCTCCTTATTACAATTAATACTAATCATGCCAAAGTTGGTTTGTTAGCCTTTTCCTTTATTCCATGTGACTTGGAGTTATTGAGCTTTATTTTAATCACCTCCCACTCACCAATCTTAGTTGGGGTAAGGAATTTTAGCTTTAAGTGTCTAATAGGTAAAATAACATCAAAAACTCTGAGGACTAGTCTTCTTAAAGTTGTATTATATGAAAAGGTAGTTTCAATTACTAAAAAGCCTAAAGTTACATCCACCAAAATAAGGTGGGAGGCCTAAGGTAATGGGGACTTCAATTATACCTTCCAAGATAATTGGTTCACCTAAGAACCCAAACAAATGGAAATTAATAAATTACATCAAATTTTTTTTTGGAACCTTATCCTTATAAAGACTTAGTAATATGTGATATTTATTGAGTTATTGGTGTCCGCCAATACCCATTAGACATCAAAGTTGTCCATTGAGATGTAAATTACAAGGAGTTCATTTTGAGGGTATTTGATTCCCTCTAAGTCCTTCTTTATAAAGGTGATTAGGGCTTTTATCTAACAAGGTGGTATGCCCTATATGTTTAATATTCTCTTGACATAAGAACTCTTTCTTGATGACTTGATGCCAATTGATGGTCCTCTAACAATCATGTTGATGACTTCTCTATTAAGATTAGTTAAATATGCATTGGCATTGCTCACCTTATAGTTTAATAGAGCATCACACTTATGTATTGGTTGTTTTGACATAAAGGTTTTACCCCACATTTCTTATGTTCCTCCCCACTTCTCTTTGCATACATATTTTTGTAGCAGGCTACATTTGATAAGTTCCTCAATATCATTTCTCGAGTTGCAATAATGAGAATGTAAAATGTCAAATTTCTTCTCCCTCAATCTTGATTCTTTTATACTTATTTGAGTTTAATTGCACTAATTATTCTTACATTTTTATTTAGGATATAGTTAGAGGTGTGAAGTGCAAAATAAAGTTAATTGGATGATTATAAGCAATTTTGACACTGTTTCGTAATTTGAGCATAACTCTTTTTTCTGAACTCCGATTGAGATGATTCAAGATACTATGAAAATCTCAGGAAGATCTCTATAACTTATATGTTTTGAGTTTTGAGAGATACAGGTTGTTGTATTAAAACATAATTTGGGCTTGAGTTTGTTATACACACTGTCATGATTCTCAAACGTTCTTTATCTTATAATTTTAATGTGCAAATTTAAAGACTCTTAGTTTGAAAATTTTGGTTGATGAAGCTCCAAAAGAAGATATTTTTTTTTTAGTTGTATTATGATTTTATTTTATTTTTGATATCTTTTCTTAATTAGACATATTTGAATTTTCTTATTTATGAAGTTTTATTTAAGGTTTTTTGAAAGGTCATTATTTTATAAAATAGGGAGGCTAGTGGGTAGAGGAGAACACACCATACTATGAAACACAACACACATTAATTGCCCCTTTTCCCTCTAACCAATTCCCTCTATTTCATTTTATCATCCATGGCCCTGAGTGGCTAAATTTTTACACTTGGTGAAATGAATAGAAGCCTAGGAATGAATAACTGTAAGATATAATTTGTATTTATTGTTTGATATATGCTTTGAGTATTGAATGTTCTTTTATGCATGTATTTTTATGATTATCTTGAATTGGTAGTTTGAAGACTTACTAGTCAATTAATCATTACAATTTACTGTTAAGTTAGATATCAAATTTGTAATTGTTTGATCCCTCTAATATGTAAAGCAACTAGGCTTGATGATTTGTTGTGCCAAAGATTATTAAGTCTCAGGAAGTATTGTGAATAGATTAAAAATAATTGCATGTGCTTATGTTGTCCACCCTCATTGATCTTTCGAAGACCTAAGGCTGCCACAAGATTAAACCTCTAGTGCTTATTTTTTGGTTGTTCAGTGATTAAGGTTAATTAGACCACATATGTTCTGATTAACTACAAATAAGGAGAGATAACAAATTAGTTCCATAGTGAGTATTCAAAGTATTAATTGATATATTTGCATCAATGACTAGTTATGGATTTCTTATGGTGGATGTTCATTTAGACCAAGGTTTGTCTTTGATTGAATTCGGTATTTTACTTTGCATTATTTTCTTTGATTAATTTTGTTATATTCAAAATACTTCTTATTTGTTCACTGCAATATAAGATATCACTAAATGCTCTTTATAGGAATTATCCGTATTCACTCAACTACATATATTTTTATGAATATAAGTTTTAATTTTGGGTGCTTGCAATAACATGCCAAAATTTTGGTGTCATTACCAAAGAGTGATTTTAGTTTATTTTCACGCTTTTGGTGATCTTTATTTTGTTTTTTTTTAAATGATTGTTAATTTTGTATTAACGGCCTTTATTAGTTTGTTTTAGGTGTCGACTTTGGTTTTGGAAAATTTGGCTTTTAGTGAGACACAACATCGACACTAGGGTTTTTTTAAAGGAAAACGATGTTTTAAGTAGGACTAGTTCAACTTTGGCCCACTAGCTCCACCCTCTTGAGGTCAAATTCAATTGTTTTCTAGGGTTTTTAATCATTTTTTCCTTAGTGTGTTTTAGCATAGAATTTTATTTTTTTTCTTAATTTTTTTTCTTTTACAATTTGTTAGGGTTTTCTTGATTGTTTATGATAGTGACTCAATCTTTTAACCAAGATGATTTGTAGTATAATCCAAAAGTAAAGAGAATTTGATGCATGTTAAGGAGAGAAGTTCAAAGAAATTTGAAGGAGACTAACTTAGCTCTCAATTCCCTTATTACTAGCCATTCTGATTTAAAAGTGGAAAAAGTTATACTATATAATTGAACCTCAAAAGAACTTACTGCCCTTAATTTGAATCAATAATCTTTATGTATAATATTTCCTACCATAGATGCTACTACTAAATTCGAATTAAAATCTAGAATAATACATTTTTTACTTACATTTTCTAGTGTTGCAAGTGAAGATCCTTACAAGCATTTAATAGTATTACATGTGGTATGCACAAGTATGAAACCCATGAAGGTAACTGAAGAGAAAATTAAATTAATAGCCTTTTTTATTTTCTTTAAAGGTAGACTGTATTATTTACCCTCTAGTAGCATTACCATATGGAATGGGATCAAAAGGTTGTTTTTGGAGAAATATTTCCCAGTTTCAAGGGTGGTCACCAACATTCAAAAAGAAATATGTGGTGTAAGATATAATAAAGAGCCCTTATATGAATATAAAAAATGCTTTAAGAAATTATGTGCAAATTGCCCCCATCATCAAATTAGTGAGTAGTTACTTATCCAATACTTTTATGAGGGTCTTTTACTTATTGGTAGGAACATGATTGATGTTGAACAACAAATTGTGAGTTTAACTTCTCTTATTCATCAAATGGTTATAAGTCAAATGCAAACGTTAAAAGTATATTGGATATGTTTTGTAGTCTAACACCTAACAAGCATGTGCCATTCTCTTCAAAAGGAGTCTTTGTAGCAAGTAAATGTGGTGGGTGATTTTCCTAGACAGTCACAAAGAAAGTATAATCCATATTCTAATACATATAACTCGGGATGGAGAGATCACTCCAATTTTAACTATGGGAACTCAAAAGTAAGCCAGCTTGTGAATCAAAATCGCCTAACTTTCTAGTATAACAAGTAGCCATATCCCTTAAGACAACAATAAGAGTAACCTTCCAATTTTGGTGTATCTTTAAAAGATATTGTTAAGTCTCTTGCCACTAATACATTGCAATTTCAAAAGGAGATAAAAGCCAACATTCAAAATTTGGAGAATTAAATGGGTTAAATGGAAATTGCCATTAAGTAGCTAAAAGCGCAAAGTTTAAAAAAATAATCATCTTAAATAGTAATGAATCCAAGAGAAAATGCAAATGCAATCATTTTAAGAAGTGGTAAAGAGGTTAAGCTTCCAATAAAGGTAACCCCTATATCATTGAAGCAAGAAAAGGAGAAAAACATCATTGAGGATGAGAATATTACCAATGATGATGACATACCTAAGTGTAAGCTTTTACCACTTTCTGATTATAAATAAGTAACTTATTTTCGTTAAGTTTTGGTATAAAAAATAAAAAATATAAGTGATATAGTCATTTGTATAAGACTTTTTGTAAACGTAAGGTGAACATTCTACTTTTTGCAAATACCTTATTATGCTAAATTTTTAATAGAATTATTTATAAATAAGAGAAAATATCAACTAAAAAGGCTTGAGAATGTAAGAATTGGGGGAAATGTGTTTACTATCATTCAAAGAAAACTTCTTACAAATTGCAAGGACCCAACACTAGTTTTAAGAAGACCATGATAGATTTAAGAGCTTCTATCAATGTCATATCATATTCTATTTATACTACTTTGAAACTTGGACCTTTTAATAAAATTGGTGTTGTTATTCAATTAGCTAATAAATCTAATGTCTATCTTAAAGGTGTAGTTAAGGATGTTTTTATATAAGTTAACGATTTGGTTTTTCATATTGATTTTTATGTGCTTTACATGGAAAATGGTGATCAAATTGCTCCTATTTTGTTAGACAAACTATTCATAAAAAATATAAAACTAAAATAAATATTTATAGTGACATACTTATTATGAAATTTGATGGTATAATTATTTAGTTTAATATTTATGATACTATGAAATATCCTAGTAATGATAATTTTGTTTTTTCTATTGATGCAATTGATTTTTTAGCACAGGAAGTCTTTGAATTCAACAAAATAGATGAACTGGAAGTTGTCATCAATGAGCATCTTAAGAAAGAGAAAAAGGAGTTAGCATTGAGCACTAAGTTGCAAGAAACTATTATAGCATTGAATGATTCTCCAAATTCCTAACAATCAAGTAATGATTCTTATATTGTGTTACCAGTTTCTAATTAGAAGCCTTTACCCTCTATTTTATAGGTCCTTATTTCTTTTTGCACCCCTTTATCTCTAAAGTTACATATCAAAAAGAAAGATTTGTGCAAGTACTTAAGGAGCATAAGATGACTAATAGTTGGACAATTACAAAGATCAAAGGAATTAGCTCATTTGCATGTGTGCATCGTATCTTATTTGAAGAGGGAGTGAAACCTTCCCACCAACCACAAAGGAGATTAAAGCCACCTATGATGAATATAATAAAGAAAGAGATTCTTAAACTTCTTGAAGTTAGGGTGAATTATCATATTTCAGATAGCAATTGGGATAGCCCAATTCAAGTGGTTCCTAAAAAAACGAAAATAATAGCTATGAAAAATCAAAATAAGGAATTAATCTCTACTTATGTTTAAAATGGGTGACAAGTTTGTATAGATTATAAAAAATTAAATATTGTAACTTGCAATGACTACTTTTTCCTTTACTTTTTATTGATCAAATATTTGAAAGGTTGAATGGTCATTCTTACTATTGTTTTCTTGATGGTTAGTTAGGGTATTTTCATATTGCAATTGCTTCAGTAGATCAAGAAAAGATGACTTTTACATACATATTTAAGACTTTTGCATATCATTATATGTCATTTGGTTTGTGCAATGCCCCAACCACTTTCCAACAGTGTATGGTTAGTATATTTTCATATTATATTTAGTAAATCGTAGAAGTCTTTATTAATGATTTTATAGTTTATAAAGATTCCTTTGTCCATTGTTTATATAACCTTACATTTGTTCTACAAATATGCATAAAGACTAACCTTGTGTTAAATTCTGAAAATTCTCATTTTATGGTTGAACAAAATATAGTTTTAGGTTATGTTATTTCATCTAAGTGAATTAAGGTAAATAAAGTTAAAGTTGACATTATTCAATCCTTACCTTATCTCTTTAGTATGTGAAATGTTTGTTCTTTTCTTCCATATGTAATTTTTTAATGAAGATTCATCCATAATTTCTATAAAATAGCATTACCCCTATAAAAGTTGTTACAAAATGATGTGACTTTTAAGTTTGGTAAGGAGTGTAAAAAAGGCATTTAATAAATTGAGGGAACATTTGACTTTTGCTCCAATTATCCAACCCTAATTGAAACCTTCCTTTTGAGATAATGTATGATGCAAGCAACTATGTAGTGACTGCTATTTTGGATCAAAGCATTGGAAAAACATCTGATGCTATTTACTATATTTTTAGGACTTTAAATGATACACAAAGAAATTATTCTACTATTAAAAAAAAATTAACTATCATTTTTACTTTAGAAAATTTTGATCTTTTTTACTTGGGATTAAAATCATTTATATACTTTAATCATGCAACTTTTTATTATTTGATAATGAAGAAAATGACAAAATTAAGATTGATACTTTTCTTGGGTAAATTTGATTTGGAGATCAGAGATAATAGAGGGACAAGGATTCATGTTGTAAATCACTTAAGTCGTTTAGTTCATATAGAAGATGAACTTTATTAGTGGGAAACATTTTCCATTGCATGTCGTGATAATTTGTTTTGATGAGTCATGCCTTATATTCTTTTGGAAGGACATTGTTTATATATATATATATATAATAAGGTTTCATATTTTATATGCCAAAAAAAACCAAGGTTTTAGATTTTTAGATAGTTAAACAAGATAATTGAAGCAAAAGGAACAAATTCTTAAGCACGGTATTTGTAGCAATATGATATTTTAATTAGGTTTTAATTTTAAAACTTGCTTTAGGTTTAGATTGTTTCCTTATTATGAAGTATAGTAGAAAAATGTGAATGAAATTGAACTTCTTCTCATTAAATTAAGAGCTGATAAATTGCCAATGAAAATGTTATCTATTTAATCTTACAGATGTTATTGAAAGGGATTTATGGGCCACTAGAACAATTAAGGAGGAGTATATGAACACTCTGAATTCTCTCTTTAGCAACCCTTGATGGGAGAGGGACAACGGAATACAAATTTCCCAAGAGACCTCTCCCGTTTGTTTAAATTTATGAGAAGTTGATTGGATAACAAATGCAACAACTCAAACAATCACATAAGAACACCCTGATTTTTTATGAGTTCTAATGAAACAACACCACTAGAGGCAAAATTAGCAAGTGAAATTCAGAATGCCTCTTAAGAATCAAGTAATATAGTAAGTAACCATAGTTTGAGAACCTTATCATTAAAGTTAATGTCCATATCCAATAATTGATCAATGACACCTTGAAACTCATTCAAGTGGTCAGCAACTGAACTCCCTTCTCTGTCTCTTAGATGCATTATTTTGTTTAGCAAAAACAACTTATTATTATCAAACTTTGAAGTATATAATGTCTCAAACTTATTCTACAAAATTTGTGCATATGTCTCATTACAAATGTGATTATAAATGTTGTCGTCAATAAATTATCGTATATAGCCATAAACTTGTTGATGCTTGACTCAAGTTTAGAAGCAGCAAATACAGACAAATGCATTTTCTTTACAAATAAAAGATCTTTCATTTTACTCCTCCATATATGGTAATTTATGTCATTCGGATAAAATATTCTATTCATATTCAACTCCTTCATTCAAACAAGTCAACAATATAACCAGTAGCTCTAATACTACTCTGATGGGAAAGGGACAGTGAAATACAAATTATCCAAGAGACTCATCCCACTTGTTTGAATTTGTGAGAAGTTGATTAAATAACAAATTCAGTAATTTAAACAATCACACAAGAACACACTAATTTTTTACGTGGAAGGAACTTAAAAAAAAAAAGGTTGACTTAATAAGATATACATGTCTTATTAAGATTAGGTTAATTGAATTATAAGAGAGGCTGGTGGCCAAAATAGATAGAAAAAAATAGGAGGGAGATTGCAGGAAGAGAGAAAAAAAATAGTTTTCCTTGATCTTACGTTTGGAGAGGATATTGATGTCTACTCAAGTTGAAACTTGGATAATTAATAAATGATGTTTGATTCTTATTTTTGAACGGTGAAAATTGAGTTTCTAGCACTATAAGTACTATTTTTTTTCAGTTTTTGTAAATTTACACTGTAGTTAATTTTTTGTATGCTGTTTTGATCAACCGTATAATTAAAAAATTATTTGTGTTCCAATCGAACTAATATTTGGTCACTAGTTGAAAGATACATATTTTTTTTGTGGACCAGTGAATTAAGTTTTTGTGAACTACAAGAGTATATTTTTCATTCGAGATCGAGAAATTTTAATTTTGATAATTTTTTGATATATTGCACGTGAATGTATTGATAAATCGTATAGAAAATTATTAATTCATAATTTATAATTTGCTGGGAAATATAAAATACTGTGACGCGTTGGAGACACTGACGACCGGACGACCAGGGGGAGGGGTTTTTGAGAATGAATGGTCTATAAGAATAGATTAGTGGCTCTCATCTTGACTCTTGGGTTTGAAGTAATCTAAAATTTTATAATACAAAAACACAAAACCCAATTGTCTCTTCAAAACGCACAAATCCACTTTCCTTAAAACAGAAACTCCTAATCAGTCTCTTTAAAACACAAAAGCTCAATAGAAACTCCTGTAATTCCCCAGATGCGTCCATTTGGTACCTTGCGCCTGAGGCACAACTCAGGCATGCCTGAGGCCAGGCGCTTCACCCGGGGCATAAAGAGCCACAAGGGCATGGCACCTTGAGCCTAAGACGCCCCATTAACAACACTGGATGGAACCAAACCGACAAAAGAAGAGAACCTATCCCAAAACCGGAATAGCTGGTTCCAACTAGCAACCAGATTGGGGTCAGGTCTATACACAAAAGTCAGGAAGCACATATTTCACAGCACAATCCATGTTGCAGGTTGCCTTATTTGTGATTTCAGTACTTGAGTGCCGCTTTATGTTTGGTTGAGAATGGTCCGATAACAAACAGTTAGTAATGATAAAGACTTAGCATGATCTGTGAGCAGTAGATATTTACCATTTTCCCATGCCTAAATATTGTTAAATGTTATGTGTAGAACAAAGTTTCATGGATCTTGTGGTTTACTAGTAAGAAAGGGTACACTCTGTTGCCTGACAGCGAAAGAGGGCCCTCAAGCAATCTGGAAATAGAGTTCCAGTGGTCTACCAAGTAGTCAATGCTAATGAAGTAACAATTACTCACCCAAATCGAATTTTAAGGGACAAAATATGTCCCAATACGTGATCCTGTTTTTTTTTTTCTTTTTTTTTTCACCATCCTGTTGTTCTAGATTTCAAATTGAGTTATTTATCTTGTCAGTGTAAATAGCATTGCAAGAGATTTTGATTCTAGTAGATGTTTTCAGGCAAGCTGTAAAATAGCACCACTTGTTAAGATGTATTCTTTGGTAAACTAGTTTTTATTGAGTTTGATGCCGAACCTTCTATTTGTGCTTGGAAAATTTTCTTACTCATAGTTCCAAGGAAAGTTCTGCGGAATACTGACTGATTCCTCGGCCCCTTGATCTGCTAAGGTCAACTCTCTGCTATGCGAAATTAGAAAATTAAATATGTTCGTGTGAATTTGGAACTATTCGATTAAAACATGTAACTTCATTTAGGTTAGTTTTGGCGGAGGATCCACATGTTCTCTATGAGTGAACATTGGGCTTCCTTATCCACTCTCAGAATCCGTCTCTCTTTCATTTCCATCTCGCTAACCAAACTCTTAATAAGTGAATGAGCAAGGGTGACCACCTGACATTGACTTGTTCAACAAATTGCAAGGTGCAAATCAATTGTTTCACTTGGAGTTAGGAAATTGTGTTCGCTTAGCAATTGTTACAGGCCTTTAAGCCATGCAATGATCAAAGTGTGTCGTATTTAGGCAGGAAGACCAGTAAAGAATAGCAAGACGAATCATGCTTAAGGGTAGAGCTAACAAAATCTGACATGATTTAAATAACTCTGACTTAAGCTACATTGGCATTAAAAGCTGAGACAAATGTCGTCAAAGGAGTCATTGGCAGGGAGTGGAGACCCGGGAACATCATTAAAAAAAAATAAAAATCTACGTATGGAATTGGGTTATAAATACCTCCATTAACGAAGGCAACCTGCTTCGACACGCCTTCATCTTGTCCTGCACACATACTTGCGCTCATGTCAGCCATCCCTGCTGAATGGAATGCGAGCTCATGAGCCAGGTCCGTGGCTTCCCTACACATCAGCGTGTCCCCTACTGCAGATTGAGATCAATTCATGAAGCTGTATGCAACGGGACTCTAGAGTTTAAAGAGAGTTGGATTGCTCTTCCTACAGGCAATCTACTATATGATTTTTTAATTTATTATATAGTTAATAAAAATATTTAATTAATAAATATTAGTATCGCTGATAAACATAAATTTTTATTAAATAATTATTGCATTAAAATTATTGGAGCTTTAAAAATTGCTTTCAGAGTTATTATTAACTCTTTAACACATCGTTACGGGTCCTCGTCCCCACAAACACAAATTTCTGATTTCTCCCACCGACCGTCGCAGTTTCCGGAGATCATTCGCTCTTTAGCATGCTGTCACACTACGTGGTAGAGAGCCTTAGCCTCCTCACACTCTATGGCTGGTAACTTATTGTTCCCTCGTTTTCATCTCTATTTTTCGTTCATTAGTTCTACAAGTCAGGCTTCATTCTCCGTATGACCAAGTTTGAACCAACGTTCACTTCCTTCAAGCTAGCCCCGCAACCTAGCGAAATGTGAATGGTCCGGGACTTGCGTTCATCATTTCGTAGGCCAATTTCCTCATCCTTCGTACTTGGGCCAATTTTGATTCTGTCGCAAATATAATATTACTCAATTCAAGAGTTTAGGTTGTTAGGTACCATCAAAAAATAAATTATAATATATCTTTTAAATTAAAAGTATAAAAGAGGACATATTTATTATATGTAAAAAAAAAAAAATTACAATTAAATATAAAACTAACAAGATATAAATATATATAAAAAATTATTATAAAATTTTGATATTATGTTAAATAATATTTTAAAAATTCAAATTCACCTAAAATTTTAAATTTCTAGGTATGAAAATTAACAAATATTGCAAATCATATTAAGTCTTTATATTTTGCTAATGTAAAAATGAATATTTATAATATATTTTTTAATACGTATTAGTTTTAATTAACATATGTCACAATTTTAAATGAACTAAATTTTCTAGTCTAAAATTCAGTTATAAAAATTTAAGGCTAATTCTTTGCATATTCCATCAATTATAGTCTAAAATTCACTCGGATCCAAATATTTTCTCCACATCACTTGCAGCAAAGAAAACATTGACACCAAACTCATATTCTGTCAAAATGAGCTTCTCCAGGGTTGTTTCTATTTCGTAACTTGTACTTTAGTTTTCTATTTTGCAACTTGTTTTTTAGTTTATAACACTCAGATTTAATGTACCCCTTTTTTGTGATAATAATTACAAGTCACATTTTTTATGTTTAAATTTTGAGCTGGACCTTTAATTGTCATGATCAGAGTCTGTATATCCTTAAAACTTTCCTCTTGCAAATAAACCATCTGCTGCATCATTAGGTCTCTTGCCAGATAGCTCGTTACGAATAAGCTCTTCAGACAAAAGAGTTGTTTCGACAAACCAAGAGAAATGCTCTCTTTAACATAAAGTAAAGTTTTTTTCTGAAATTTCGTAAGAGGGAGTCAAAGGAATGCAAAAACTCCAAAACTTTATCTTCATTCTCGATCTCGATATTAATATATATTTGAGGTACCTAATAATAGATTAAATTGGTCCATATAAAGCAAATAAAAGTGATGCTTAAGGTAGAGTCTATTGTGAGGGGGATCATTTTGTAAGCCCCGACTGAATGGTGGCAAGCAATTTTTGCATTCATTTCATTTTGGTAGTTTTTGGCATTTTTACTTTTTCGAACAAAGCATTTTGCGAGTCAGCTTGAGTTAAGAGAGACTTGCCACAAAATACAAGCTAAATTCGCAAATTTATGCCACAAAATAAAGTTGAAGCAGTGATTATAGTTTGTTATGAAAGAGGTCGTATTGGCGAAAAAATATGGGACGATAAAATAGAGAAGCTTGCACAAAAAGAGATTAATAGATGCATAAAATTTATGTGGTTTGCGTTATAGGTTTCGCTCATGGGCGAAGATAGACTAAAAATATTTATTACAAGACAAATAAGAATTATTGAAGTGTTACACTTTATTCATTTATTTTATTGTGCACAAAGCAAAACCTCACGACCACCCCAGAAAAGAGCTCACGTTCGCTCTTTTTCTGTCTCTCGGCAGCACCCCGATGAAACAAGAACTTTACACTTATATAATAATGGGTGAGCTCTAAAAAAGGCCAAATTGATTTCTCGGTCGAAGTAATAGCAGCAACCCACATCCTTCAAATTAATAGCCCATAAGTTCACTTGTTATGCACCATCAACAGTCGATAATGTAGAAATTGAACCCTCTTACAATAATTATCATGACCCCATAAATTTTAGGCGGCAAGCAAGTTGAACAAGGTCTTTTTTTTTTCTTTTTCTTTTTTTTTTCCTTTTATGTGATTTGGCTTTCGAGTGTTTTTCTTTTTTTAATTTAAAATTTTTCCACACGCAATTCCAAGTCACTTTTTCCACAAAAATCATTTATTCCAAAAACTAAAATTTTAAGTGAGCTTTAAAAATAGATTATATATTATATTCTAATATGAATAATAAATGGTAATAGAAATTTAAGTAAAATCTTGATCCAATCTCATTCTTGACTCGTAGGAAATCACTTCAACAAAAAAAAAAAAAAAAAAAAAAAATTCTCATTACGAAATGTCAAACGCAATTGAAAATTATGATACCATCTTTTGTAATCTAGCAACAGCTTCTTAAGAACCAAATTGAATTGTTTACATCTTTCTCATTACGCAACTAAATTTATATTAACAAAATTTTCAACAAGTATTCTCAACCAGCGTAATGCGCGGGCTTATTTCAAGTACATACGTGTTGAGTTGGCATCCACACACGTATGCTTCTTTTCTCGTATCCATGTCACATCCCACGTTCCCCCACAAGCAACCACTTCTATCTACCTACCCAATATATTATTATTAACAGCTTTTTCACTTGCGCTTAGATATTGATCCACACTTTTCCAATTCTTATTAAAACATAAGTTTCGGTGGGCAATTCGGCAGGCCTTGGATATTCTCAGAGGGTCATGATCAGTGCCAGTTCCAAGACAGCAAAAGGTGGAGACTGGACAAGGCAAGACGATGGCTTCCTGTATTATTAAAACAGTATGTCACTGGTCGGTCATCCAGTAGTAAATAAATTAGAACTTTATTAGTTTTAGAAGTTTATGAGAATAGAGAGAGCTACTCTGTAGTGCATCTCACAAAGTTTCTTAATAAAAATAAATAAATAAGCCTGTTACCCCCCCCCCCCAAATGAGATTCAAATTTCAAGTTGTGTAATCCTAAATTCGTAACAACGTTCTAGACATGTAGTAAATACGTTTGGAGTTAAACAGATTATTTAGGGCCAAATCTAAATAAAATCATGGACCTAACCTGAAATTCAACTGACTAAATTTCAAAAATAAAGTAAAATTCTATAATTCAGATAGGAAATTGGATACAACGACCAAGGAGAATACATCCAATTTGGCCGTAGTCTAAAATAAGTCTGAACCGAATAAACTGAAGCTGTTGATTAGGTTTAGTACGTAGTTAATTTATACTGAATCAAATTTCGCTTAACCTTCCTTTCCTTCTCCTTTTCCTAAAAGTTATTGTTTTTCAAATGGCACCCCCATAGTAAAATAACTCGCTCAACAAGAAAACAGATAGATCCAAGCACCCACATGAGGAAAGGAAAAGTACGAAAAACCATACATAATGCTTTTAAACTCTTGCCTTTTGTGCATGGGTCCTTAATTTTTTTTTCTTTGCATGCAATTCAAAATGTTGCTGAATGACAATTTACCAAAGAAAGAAAAGAAAATTAAAAAAAAAAAATCTTGAGAATTTGTGGAAAAGTATTCCACCAGTTCAAACATCTTGCGAGGATTTGAAGAATTATTTTTACCTAACTTCCCTGGACATTGGATTGTTTTGGCAATGTTTAAAATATAGAATCGCAGCAATAAAGTGTCATAAAAATTACTCCAAAATTTACTTGTAAGTTTTGGATCATCTGACAATTAAACTCAACTGGTTACTTATCAGCGCAGAGCATGGATCTCATTTTAATTTATTTATTTATAAATTAATATGAAATTACTTAATAAATTATTTACTATGAATATTATAAAAGGTACGACATCAAAAGAAATCATATCAATATTTTTTTATGTGATTTTTTTTTTAAACATTGTACATGTATATATTGAACATATATATAAATGAAATTCATAGAATATATACTAGGGAAAAATCTTGATACCTACAAATTTCTTGCAGATTCAAAAGATAGATATAAAAAAAAACAATTATAATTCAATGAAAACTTACCCAAAATTTACAAATAGTCTAAATTCAGTCGTCACCTTGTTAATTTGACCAAAATACAACAATTAACTATCATATTTACAATCAAATCAAAAATCAAACTCTCAATTATAGTTATAAAGAAAATAAAAACTAAAAAGGTGACCACCTCAGCATGCCTAGGAAAATTGTGGTTTCCATGCGGGTGAAGTCCTGAAAAACTATTTTGATGCCTCCCTTCCTTGTTGTGGCCTCTTCCTCTCTGAGGGTTATTGATACTTTGTGATAATAGCCCACAACCGAAATAAATTTTGATGTTAAACCTTGAAACCGAAATCGCTGGTTCAGAACCAAACCGAGTCGTGGTTATGTCTATTAACGCCATGGTTTTTGCTGACTTTGTGGCGATTTTATCAATTTTGATATTAGCGCCATCCTAGTAAGAGAATAATATATTAACCATTGACTTCATTACATATATACACTATCTAATAAATACGATATAATTTATTACCAACTCAAATTTAAACTCTAGCAAGAATTCAAACTAACAAACATTTTTTTTAAAAAAAAAAAAAAAGATAACAATCTAGCATTACCTAGATAACAAACTCAAAAAAAAAAAAAAAAAAGGTTTTAAAAATCAACTAAGATAGCAAAGAAACAACCTCAGCACATGCTCTAACATATAAAGGCATAAACATCTAAACATCTAAGGATGAGGTCGACCTGAAAGAAGAAAGGGACCTGCTTCAGCATACTTCCATGGCTTCTCCTTCAATTTCAATCTGTTTTTATTCATATAGCTTGTAGCTTCATCCCTCTGTCACCCCTACATACTACAAGTTTGTCTGGCACACTTGAGCTTTGAATGGCCACCTAGCCAAACTAGATATAAAGTGACGTCATCCCTTTTGTTTCTATTGAAGGAATCATCTGTATTGGCATGATGCTTTGTAAAATTTTAGATTTAGTGCAGTGTGAAATTCTTCTCCTTGCAATTGGTGTCAATCATTTAATTTATTCCCCTTTTAAGTGGTTGTACCAAACCTCAAGTGTGCTTATTGTTTCAAATTTCCCTGTAACCTATAGACAGACATAGACTCATGCTAGACTCCATCTGCAAAATGAATGCCATGCTCATAACCCAAACCTTTTGGGTTTTTGAGATGAGTGATTATAAATAATTTGATGAATTAACAAAATGATCCCTTAGCATGATTTATTAATATTGTCATTTGTCCTCATTGCCTTCCTTTTCTAGTGTCTCTTCTCTCTCATTGGTTCTCTTACTCAATTTAATGAATGACTTGAATTTCTGATTGTGTGAACTCAATCTACTCACTCTCGCTGAGCTAACCCATTTCCATCGTCTCTATCTTTTGTCTTTTCTTCTTCTACTTGTTCTTCTTCTTTGGGAAGCTATGATGATTATGTTTTCAAGTAGACGTGGAGCCCTTTTGGCGTTGATTTCTAAGATAATCTAGAGTTTCTAATGCACGTAATTAAGTTATTTCGTGCACTTGTGTTTTGTTGTCATTGCTTTCCAAGGTTGTCGCTTTCCTTTTGTGATTAACAGGGAATATAAACCTTCCTTAACCTAATTCTACAATCAATCTCTCTTTCTCTCTCTTTGCACATTTTATTCTTTATTGTAAATTAGTGTATTTTTAAAAACTAATTACTATATTTTTAAACTTAATCAACTATCTATTTTATAACTATTAAACTAATCATTATATGATTATTAGACTAACACTTATGTATTATAATAGCGTTAGTCATTTATTATTATTAGAATTTATATTTAATATCATTTTACGTTATAAGTTATTAAGTTATAATTAATATAAATCAGTCTCTTTTTCTTATTATTATGAGACACCATTGTCAACAATTTATGGTTTATTACTAAGTTAACAAAAAGATTGAATTGTTTCTATAATAACTTCAATACATAAAATGCACATTGATAGTAAAATCTCTCTTATCCTAACAAAATAATCATTGTAACATATATAATAGGATAATTTATTTAGGAGGTGAACATTATCTTTAAAGATAGTGCTTGGTACACTTCAAATACAATATCTTTTTTATTAACTTACTTTTGTTGTAAGATTATATTATTTTATTGTTTATTTTCTTACAATTTTAAAGATAGTTTCATTTTATATAAAAATTGTGGTACATATTTCCTGGTGTAAGACTAATTTATCTTACTTTCATTTTTTGGTTAAGATATGCTTAAGGCATAAGTTAAGATGGAATGATCAATATGTAAAAACATTGGATCAATGAATTCCAAATTTTTGTTGAATTTTTGGACGAGGGAATGTTAAAGGAATTACCATAGATTCCTTAGTCGATACAAATGGATTGAATTTAAGGGGACATATGTCATCCAGAGAAGGAGGTAGTAGTTTAGTTAGTGATTCAATACACTTCCTCTATATTGACTTAGGTTAGGTGCGTTATATAGAATGACCCAGTGAAAATATGCTTAAAATTATAATTTTAGTGGGATATTTTTTGGCTATTGATAGTTTCTACATCATATGATGCTTATATGGATATAACCTAAGTTTTATAACCTTTAAGTTTTGCAAAGACTATTTATCATATCATTGTGTTAATCATATAGTATGCATTTAATAAAAATTGATGCAACCTAAGGAATATGTGATATTTTGGATTTATAAGATTCAATTTTGAGAATTAGTTGACACTTGTAATGTAGCATAAGTTATAGTTGTTAGCAAGAGTATGCTAATTAACTTTATAAAGGCATTGGTTTTTGCCATAAGCTCTATGTTACAACTAATTATAATATATTTTATAGTAAATTTTTATTGCACTGGAATAGTATAACAATGTTAACTAAATTTTTAATTCACATAAGATAAAATTTACCAATGGATTTATTTTACCTTTAAAAGTGAAACAATGACTTAAAGTATACTAAGTAAATAATTATTACTGAATTTATGGTAAAATATGAGCTTATAGTCTTACAAATGGCTAGCATAGAGGCAATGTGTTTAATAAAATTTTGAATGGATATTCCATTATAAGTGAAACTAACACTATAAGTATTGATGTATCGTGATAACCAAGTCTCAAATTACTCACACCAAGAGTCAATCATATGATTGAAAAAGTAGATATATTTGTTTAAAATATTAATTATTAAAAATAATTGATTAATGTAATAATATCACTTGATTTTATATGGTTATAAATAAATTGAGTTGATCCTTTGACAAAACCATTAAGAAGAAAGTAAGTATAAATTATATCAAGGGGAATGAGACTAATATCTATAGAATATAATTAAGAATAATAGTAACTTAACTTATGTAATAAGAAATCTTTTGAAATAAGTTCATATGTGTGATAACAAGTCATTAATTGATTTTATATACTCCTAATAAATTTTATAACTCTTATAGGTAATGTATTATTGGAAGACATATTTAATAGATTTAATTATTTAAGAATAGAGTAAGGTCACTTATATAAAGTCTCAGGTAAGATCTCTTTAATTTTTATGAAGATAAATTAGGCATAAACATAGCCCAATAGAGCCTAACTGTTAGCCTCTTTAAGTCCAACAAAGGAATGCAACTAATTGGTGAGCCCTTGCACTAATACTTGGCATCAAATTGGCGTGAGACGGTTATGTCAAGGAAGCAGGGGGTATTTACAATGTCTAGGGACTGCATGTTATGAAGATTTGAGACATAAGAGGTTAAGTCGTTGGTTAAGACAATGCCATACAACAACAACATCACTACATGTAAGAGCAGCACGACAGCGGGCAAGAAAGCATGAGGTGAGAGAGTTATGCATAAGAATCATGGAAAATTGTTTGGAGGCATTGGTTAAGTGTCGGAGGCATGTTGGCAGCACGATAGCAGGTACGCTGGGAGCACAACAACAGGAACACTAGGAGCGCGACAATAGGCACGCTGAAAGCACAACAACACGCTGAGAGCACGATAGTAGGAACGCTGAGAGCGTGGCAGCACACGGGGAGTGTAGTAGTAGGCATGCTAGGAGTGGGGTAACAAGCTATACAAGGGGTGTGATCGTTCAAACGCATCAATGTTTTCTCCTGCTAGACTATTGGATTTCCTAATGCACTATAGGGAGGTAATGCATGCCTCTCAAAATGAGCAAAGCTATCACCATATCCCACGGAGTTTGCAACGACAATAACATTGGCGCACGAGCACGGGCTCGGGCTAATACCAAATTATGATCGGTTGTGGCCAGCAAGTACTTAGAAAGAGATAAGACAGATCATGGTAGAAGTGGCTCTCTATAGGCCACCAAAACAAGAAATAGTAGGTGATTATCTCCAAAAAAATGTGGGTGTAGTAATGGTGGCAAATCTATATGTTTCCGAAAACTCTATCCAAGTTAAGTGATATGACATGAACTCCTTAAAGGAAGGAGAACATAAGTGGTTGCAGAAAGTGGTTAACTAAGTCTATTATGAGATGACAAACCCTCCTTCAATAGAGAAACATAATCTTGGGAGTTAATGGGGAAGTTATCTCAAAATGGGGAGTCTCACTATGCATGATGAGAGTCATGCATATCCTTAGGTAGTTGGGGGTGTCAACTACCACGCTATAAATATGTGTTTAGAGTGGTAGCGAAGGGCCACAATAAGTGTAAGGGAAACACTTGAGAGAGGGAAAAAGGTCTTGACATTTTTTGTACTTTTATGTGAAAAATAATAAAGGTTGGGAAAGATTCTCGTATAGGCTTGTGATTTCTTATCTAATCGTGTGAATTTGTTTGCAATTGTATTCTAACAACTAACAAGTGTGCATTTGACTGAAATTAAGAAATGTCTTAATGTCATCACAAAGTTTAAAATTTTTAGTTAAAAATTTTGGTCATGTGACACTAACCATATCAAAAAGTATAATTTTAAAAAATATAAAATAGGAACAAAATCACTTATATTTATAAAGAAATTATAATTTATAAATTTTTTTATTTGATCGTATGAGTATCAAAATTTATACATCATAATATTTGGTTTATAACCCGAGAAGCATCAAAAATGATTTTATATTTTTATTAATTAATTCAGCATAATTAACTTTTTAAAATAATAAATAATTATAATATTTAATGTGTATGTTTAAAGATCAATTATCATATTTTGAAACTTGGTCAACCAACTATTTTGTAACCATTAAGTTAGTCATTTTATGTCCATTAAATCAATCATTATATGACCCTTAAATGAGTTATTTTATAACTATTAGACTAACTATTATATATTATAATAATATTAATTATTTATTACCATAAAATTTATATTCAACATTATTTTACTTCATGAGTTATTAAAATATAATTAATATTAATTAATTATTTTTTATTCTTAAAAAATATCATTCTCAATTATTTATAACTTATTATTAAATTAATTAAAAAATTAAGTTATTCCAATTACAAATAAATTTATCATATATCAAGAGAATAAAGACATAACTTATTGAATTAAAATAATTTGTTCGAATGAGTGAAAATTCACTTTAAAAATAATACATATTACACTTCTAATTCGGTATATTTTTTATTAATTTATTATTATTATTTTATTAATTGTTTTTCTATAATCTTACGAAGATTGTATGCCTGAGATCAATCAAGACAAGGTTTCATGTTTTCCCATTAAAATAAAGTTATTTGATCGTTATATCAATTCAAGGCCATGGGTATATGAATTGGACATTTGGGTTGAAGATAAAAGAATGAAAACTACAGTTTGTTTTACGTAGTCTGTGATTCACGTCTAAGAAACTAGCTGGAATTCTTTAATGATTTTAGATTAACGTCAATGGCTGCGCACATAGTCTTGTGAGTTTTTTTTTTTCCATTTATTTTTTTGGTTTAATCAATGCTGATTAGTCGAGGAAATAGATCCTTCAGTTCCTTCTTTTGATGGACTTCAAATGATATTTCTTACCTCTCCCCTTCTGGACCATCGGTGGTGGATGGATGAGATAAATTGTTTTAATTTTTTTACTTAGTATTTGCTTTAAAAGATTCATTTTATTTAACAAAGGGATAACTATTATTAGAATCAAAACGGCTCATTGTAGACTAGTAGTCAGAGATTTTATTCATACCATTCAGATATCATATAGGTCGTGGGCTGGAATCCACTCGCAAAGGTGTTTAGTTTGGCCATTCGCTTCCACAATTTTATGCAGAAACCAGTTGAATACTGCAAAGTTTGCTGACGGAAGTGGCCCAGTCTACAGTGCAACCAACACAATTCATCCTATCAAGTACCATCCCAACCTTTTCATATTTCTTTTGAGAAAAAAAATTAAAATAAAATAAGACCGTACTCAAATTCCTCAACAGAGCCGCGGGGCCAGCGCAGGAATTTCCTTTCTCATTTTCTTACTTGCATCCTTAGCATAAAAAAGTTTCTGAATTAGAAAACACAATATGTATGATATATGTTAATATTTTGGGCAGTGTCATTAGCCACAAGAACCAAAAGAAAAAGAAAACATCTTGCAAAGCTTTTGTTTCATTGGGCCACCACCTCCGCTCGGCTTGAATCAGACGAGAAAAAAGCATAGGTAAGCAGTAGACCGCTGCGTAGAATTAAAAAGCCCCACCAAAATAAAGAAATAGAACTGCAGGCAGAGCAGCCTTGAAAAAAAATCAAAAAAATAGAAAGCTTTTTCTCTGATCATTAGAAGGCAAGTGAGGAATCCATTGTCGTGCAGGGAAGTTTCTCATATATAGCTTCTTGCTTAGCTGTATTTTGGATGGCATAAATTCAGCCACCCTTACTTCTTTCTTCAAACTGAAACCTTCTCTGTTGAACTTTGGTTTTCTCAAAAGAATCTCTCTCTCTCTCTATCTTTTGTGCAACTGTCATGCTCCTAAAACTTCCATTGAAGCTCGAAATTGTTTTCTAGACCCATTAGACTTTAAGCGTCACAAACTTCATAGTATGGGAATTGGAGGAACCTTGGAGTTTTTATCTGAGTTGATGGCAAGTGCAGGCCATAAAGGGAAGAAGAGGAAGCAACTACAGACTGTAGAGCTCAAAGTCAGAATAGACTGCGATGGCTGTGAGCTCAAGGTCAAAAAGGCCCTGTCTTCATTAAGTGGTATGTTGCTTATTATCTCATTTTATCTATCTCCATCCTTCTCTACCTCCTACTGTCTTGAATAAAATTTAAAAAAAAAATGATAAATTTGAGACTAAAAAACTTGTTTGCTTCTATTTATGTAGGAGTTAAAAAGGTGGAGATAAACAGGAAACAGCAGAAGGTGACTGTAACAGGGTATGTTGATTCAAACGAGGTTTTGAAGAAGGCAAAGTCAACTGGGAAGAAGGCTGAGATTTGGCCATATGTTCCTTACAATTTAGTGGCTCAGACTTACTGCTCAGGCTTATGACAAGAAGGCACCTCCTGGTTATGTCAGGAAGGCAGAGAACACTGCCATTACTGGCACTGTAACCAGATATGAGGACCCCTATATTTCCATGTTCAGTGATGATAATCCAAACGCCTGCTCGATTATGTGATGGAGCCGAAAGAAATCGCGCTGGCAAGATGTCATATCTATGAGCTTCCCCTGATTGCGAGTCTACTGAGAGACCATCGAACTGAGCTTCCCATTCCGAGTCTACATATCTCTTGTAAAATGTTCTTTCGGGAAATTTCTTGTTATGTAAATTAGCAAGATTGTGAACAGATTAACGAGTTCTTGAATGTTTTATTACTTTGCTTTCTGGGCCATTCTCTTTGATTCCTCTCTGGTCTTCTTGAATGGTTCCAATAAGTGTTTTGTAATTTAGCAGTAGTGGTTCTGTTAGGCCTGCTTAGAAAAATGGTTTAGGTGTTTGACAGAGAAAAACTGTGGGTTTTTATGAGGCACCTATTGTAGCCCTATAATAGCTCACTTTATGTTGCTATCTTTGCACATTGTGTCATGGTTTCCTCCTTTCTTGCCTTGGTGACATTTGTATGGTAAGAGCTATTGTCATCAATCACCATAAAAGAGTGCTTGCTGGTTGTAGCATACTAGCAGTTGTGAAAGGAAGATGTTGCTATACACTAGTTCGGTTGCTATAATATATCAAGTGTTCTGTAGAAGGAGAATGCACGACTGCATGAGAACAGATGGGCCAACGTCCCATTTTCAAAGAATCACATTAATTTTAAAGTGATCGGAGACACAATAAAAATTCCACACCATATGATATAGGGTTTTTCTTTGGGATCCTGAGCAATGAAGGTTCAAAATTTCTGCTTAGTTGCCTACTGAAAAGGAATCCCATGCTAAAAAATTCCTGCAAGCAAAAATTCTGCTTTGTAAATAGAATGAGGATTGGAGCTAAAAATATATATTTTACCCTTCCGCATACTTCAGAGTAAAGAGTTTCATGCATTGGAATATCTTTTTTTTTCCTCAATAGAAGCAAGGTAGGTCATCCATGCCCAAAGACACTCTTCCCAACATTCGAAATCACTAGATTTCAAATTCATTTGGCTACAAAGAGACGACAAAAGCTTAGAAAACAAGTTCCCAACAAAGCTACAACCTTCTTTTATTCCACTCAGCCAAACCTGAGAAAAGAATCTCTCTTTGGTTCTCTCTCTGTTTTTTCTGTTAAACTTTTTTCCCATCCAAAGGAAGCGTAAAAGATATAAGTTCGTTCTACAAATAAAGGTGGTTCATGAGCAATACCTACTGCCCAGGGCCTTGGAACGTATGCTGTGTACTCAATTCCACTTGAAAATCTAATCAAGGTGAAGCTAACCCTGTCAAATCAAAACTTAGTTGAGCCTTAAACATAACAAGAGGAACTCTTACATGGGTCTAATTTACTATGGAGGACCTCTCTGACAACCCATCTCGCGTGATAAGAACCGATGGACCAGGCCCATATAAAAATTTTGAGCTACAACCAACCTTATGAGATGGTAATTCCAAAGATATAGTTGGCTACCTAATAAGTGAAGAGAAATCTCCTGTACATAAATCTGATAAGTGTGAGATGCCAGGGCTAAACAATAGACAAAGTTCTCAACAAAATAATCTATCCCATGAGGAAGGTATAATATTATACACCTATTTCTATATGCACAATATAGAAAGCCAGTCATCTTAGTAATCTGGATTTTTGATAGACTGCTTTGAGAAAAATAACAAGATTCCTCTGCTGACACAGCTGCATTGGCCAGCCGCTCCAGTGCCATTCATCCTTCATATGACGGTAATTGTCAAGCGCCAGACTGGGCCTTAAATTTTAACATGCACTTGGAAACTTTGCTCTGAAATTTTATAAACAGCTCCTTTATAGTAAGTTGAATATCAGGTAAATAGAGAACAAAACAGTATGCCAGAACTATCTTTTTCTGGTCAATTTAGAGACCTATTGGTCTGTGGGCTACTGTCATCTCTTATAAATCATTTTTTTTTTTCTGATCAAGTGAATTTAAATTTGAGATCTCCAATCTGAACTACAAGTGTCCCTCGAGGGCATAGTATGGTGAGAACTATACATATAGAACCTTTTTACTTGTTTACTCCCCTTGCTTGTATATTGAACCAGTAAGTAGAAACTTAGAATCCACAATTGGCAAGTTTCCATATTTTGGGATACAATTCTCGAGATTCTTAATCTACTTAATGTATAAACTTGTTCCTCCAACAAGTTGCAGAATTAGTGTTAAGAATGTGTGTGTTTCTTTTGGTCTCTGTGGATCATCAAAGCTGCTGAGGGTGACAGATTGAACTCATCAAATGTGGCCTACAGTACACTTCCGATCTCCTTGTAATATGGATGCAACGATTTCTACTTTCAGATGCCAAATTCCAAGCATGATTTATGACCAACTAGTAAGATGTGGATTTGCAGATGACCTGATTGACACTGGATTTCGATCTGTTTGTTGCCACGTGAAATTGCACTAGACTTTACTTTCTATTCCCCGAGTAGATTCCAACAAAATTGATATCGTAAAGAAGAGTTGCATTCCCAGGGATATTGCAGTCACCTGCGTTATTAGAAGAATCAAGGGCACATATATGTTTATTAAGCAACAATAACTCAATCCGTTGGTGGTTTTTCTTCTTTTGTTTTGCAGTCTATAGAATCAAGCTAGCTGTTCAATACAACATGAATGAAACTAAGCACAACACCACGTGGTCTGGCAAAGAAATCAAGGGCTTGATACAAATCTAACAGATGAGTGATAAAATTTATTGCTCAATTGGTGGCAGCAATTCAACGGAAAAGGCCAGAAGTAATACTTTCTTTCACCACAAAAACAACGAGTGTAGGGTTGATGACAGAGAGACAGATCAAAAATGACCCCAGTTGTGTGACATACTCTAAACTATTTTTAGGTGAATGCAATATTCCAAAATTATTTCTTCTTTATATCATTGAATGGTTTAACGTCCATTAAAAAACAGAGTAGTAGTATCAGTCATTTAGGAATGTCACCTGAAAAGCATCCTGCAGGTTCTGGTCCATATGCTAAATGTGGAGGAATTTCAAGCTTACGCTTCCCACCTGAGGAAATTCAATACTAGAGCTAGTCCTTCATTTAATTCAAGCAAACCAGAAGTACACAGAAAGGAACCAATGGAATCCTCTCCGTTGTCTTCAAATCATACCTACTTGCATTGGTGGTACTCCCTCACCCCCGTGAATTCCCTGATCCAATCCCTTAATTACCTGAACACTTCAAAATAGTTGATCAATATGGTGAAATGAAGAAGAAAAAGAACTATGCAGCATTGAAAGGCGTGTCTTGATAACTAGAAGTCTCGTTCCCAGTTTTTACATGTCTCAAATTTAGAGGTCAGCAAGCAATCTTTCCATTTCTATCATTGACAAGATAATGGACCAGAATTGATAATTTGAAACCTAATACATTTTGCACCTTGCCCACGCCAATCCGCATGGTAAGTGGTCTACCACGTTTATAGCTGCTGTCGAAGACTGTTCCATCAGCAAATCTTGCAGTATAATGAACCTGCAAAGATATTCAGAAAAACATGGCAACACCAGAGACAAGAATAATGTGTTACGAAATCAAGTACTTGTTTCTAATAGTTGGTCTTCTGATAGGCTTTTCCATAGGCTGCTATAAAGACATTCTCCACTGATGCATAACAGAATCATATGCCAACAAACACATCATTATCATAGGTGATGAACCGATATGACTTGCCACTGAATTATGCATGGTGACTTGTGTCATTGAGGGTAAGAAGGTTTTTCATTCATAAATAAATTAAATTAAATTTTTTAAAAAAAGAAAAAAAAAAGAAAAAAGATTGAACCCACAATTCTGAATTGAAGGCCTAACCACCACTGCTGAAACCGACACCGCGGGGAAATAAACGAAAGAAGAAAAAAAAAATCAAAAAAAAAACGTAGGAAAAAGAATATATTTTCTTCGCCAAGTTTTTGAACTCACGTTAATGAGTTCGCCATAAGGGGCCTCCTTACCAGACCCCACAGAAACATCACAGTAGCCAAGTCCAGAGCGAACGAAGTTGAGGTCGCACAAAGGCTCTCCCACGGTGGCATAGTACTCAATCCTGGTTGCATTAGCATCCAGTGGCGACAAAGCAAGAACTGAAGCTGCTAAAAGCCCGATGCCCACATCAAGAATGCACTTGTTGGTCACAGAAACTGAATTGAAAGAATGATTGGGTCGTCGATCACGGTATGAATGTTTGAAACAAGAAACTGGCGAGATAGAAGATGTGGGTTTGGAGGTGAACTTAGAATCGTGAATGTAGAAGAAGGGTTTTGGGGTTGCAATGGTTAGAGCAGAGAGTAGCAGTGATGCCATTGGATTTGTTGGCTACCGTTGCTTCTTGCGCTATCCGATCCAGAATATGCCGCGCATATGGAAAAATCCATTTTTACGCGAAACCGTAGGGCCCTTCTTAAGAAAGAATCTGACCGTTGGATTATTTTTTTTTAAAAAAAAGGCTATCGTTCTTATATTTACTCACTTTCATTAATATAACACGTAATTTTATTTATATGAATTTATTTTATTATTATTTTTTCAATTGAGTTCACCAAATTTTCTTTTATTTTAATTGAAATTTAACTTCAAATAAACAATGGGGAAGCTGGTGATTGAACTTTTCATTGAATCGCATAATATGATTAAGCAGATTAAAATCAAATTGAAATTGTAAAAATTGTTGAAAACAGTTTAGACATGGTTTGTAATTTAAGAAAATTTCATTCTATAATTTGATTATGGTTTTGAATATTCAAAAGTAAGTCATAATTAAACTAAATCATATTACGATATTAAAATATAAAAAATTAATTTATGAAAATATGGATCATATAAATAAATAAATAACTCAACTATCCCTGACAGTATATAACTATGTCCCTCTTTTCTTGTCATATTTTTGATTAGTTTCCTTTTATTTATTTTTTAATTTTACTTTCTTAATTTTAATACTTAAAAAATTAATATTCAGATATTTAAAATTATATTTATTGAACAAATTGATAATATAAAAAGTATAAATGAAAATTTTAGTTTTAACATGTATAGTTCAAATTGTCAAATTAATTAAATAATCCCACACCTACTATTGAAATTAATTTTAAGGATATAATTTCATATTAAATTTTTTCAAATAAAAAATAAATTATTTTTTATTAAAAAAAAAAAGAAGAAGAGTATCTGTACTTAGTAATTTATGTTACTAAGAAAATGAGTTCAAGATCAGATATGAATGATCATAATACACCACTTCAGAGGTTTTTTTTTCGGGTCAATTAATTTCAGACCTTTTTATTTATTTATTTATTTATGCTGATGATCATATCTTGTTTGGTATGGCAAAGCCTTCTATGACTAAAGTTATGAAGGATACATTGGGCTTAATTTTGTTCTCTCCCTTGGCAACATATCAATCTTGGAAAATCTCAACAAATGTTAGCCGAGCCTTGTCAGGATCTTTTTAAGGTGTCAACTCGGCTTCTCCACAGTGCAAGATTTGGGTAAGTATCTTGGCATCCCAATTCTACATGACAGAAGGAGCTCAAAAACGTGCCAGAATATTGTTTCCAAGGTCCAAGCAAAATTAAATGGTTGGAAAGCAAGCTCTTTGTCACTTAAAAGACAGGTTATGCCCATCCAATTAGTTATTCAAACCATTCCCGAATGCACCATGCGCATGTTGCTCCTCCCCAACACCATTTACGAGGAAATTGACAAGTGTAATAGACATTTTCTATGAGGAGCATCGAAGGACCACCCCCCCCCCCCAACTGCAAAGTAAGCTTGGTTGCTTGGGTTGAGGTTTGCATAACCAAAAGAGCTGGAGGTTTTGGTCTCTGTTTTGCAAGGAATATGAACCTAGCTTTAGTAGCCAAGCCAGGTTAGGACATTCTCGATAATCCTCACAAATTTTGGGGTTGTGTTATCAAATCTAAATTTTGTTTCAACGAGTTAATGATCACTTAGATTTGTTAAAAAAAAAAAAACAAACTTCTACTATTAATAATTTTTTATTTTTTAACAATTAAACTAAACATATTAAAACACATAAAATTATAAATTTATTTCTATATTAACTTAAAAATATATATTTGTTAAATAGAAAAATTGAAGGAAACTAGGTAGAATAATGTAGTTGATTCATAATACTTATTTTTAGTTTCGATTAATGAAAAAAAATATAGAAATATTATCTATAATCTCAGTAAAAAAAATTACAAATTATCATAAAAACAAATTTTGTGAGTTTAAGTTTAGTCTTTTAAAATATTTTAATAAAAATTTATTTGACCACTACCATAAATATAAACTCTTAAATGTACATTTTTAATATCACACATGTAATAATAGCATAATTAATTATAAAATTAATATGTAGTATCAACTATTATTATATGTTAAACAATTAATTATATTATTATTTAGTTAATTTTTTACAAATAATAAGACGATTAATTACTCAGTATAATATTATTATGTGAGTCAGATTTTCACTTATAATTATATAATATTTTTCTATGCTTATTATCATTAATTTTGATAATATTGTTATAAATTATTGTTGTCCACAGTTTTTATAAACTTATTTGACGGATGCATATTTTAACTCGATTGTACACATTTTAACTGATAGTTGCACATTTTATAATTGATAATTTTTATATTTTTTGCTTGCAAAATGTGTATAAATGCATGGATTTTTATCCGTAGACTTCTATTCGTGATTATCATTGTTGATATTTCTTATTAATTTCAGAGAAATCGCTTATGAAAAGGCGACATTTAACCATATAATCTATTTTCATTTCACTCACGATGTTCTTACTTATTCCACACATAATCATCTATATGTGTGTGTGCACCCAAATTTAAGTAAAAAAGATCACTCGCAAAATAGTGATTCTTTAATTACTTACATAACCTATATATAATATGTACCACTTTGCATCATAATTACAATGTTTTTGCACGTCAGGATAATTATTATTGTAAAACTGATAATTATATATTAATTTTTTTGGTAGGTGTATAATTGTACATAAAAAAAAAAAAAAGTTAGTTTAACATCATATATTCACCTTAGTCATTTTTTTCCAAATGATAATGAGATTAATAGTAATAATATTATTGTCACTAATATTATCATTGATTACTACTACGTATATATGTATTTACATTACTCAACCCATAAACAAAATTGGTAATTATTTATAAACACTGCTACCATTCATATGATATAGAATGACATCATTAATTCATTATGTTATTATGTTTTATAACAAACTTAATTCACGCCATAAAATAAATATATGTTGTCTACAACGTGTATGTATCATTAACATGATATCCTATCACACATAATTAATCAGATAGATTAACAATTTTAATTTAAAATAGGATACTAATTATCTCATATTTATTAATGGGGGTTGATTGATCAGGACGAAAACATTTTTTTTTTTTTTTGTTTAAGGTTTGATACAACATAACTAAAATTAATACAAATTTTCCTTTCCTACATTTCATTTGACCATATGAAACTTGTTATTGTGTGAGTACATGTGTTTCGTACCTATAAACTTAAGATAAAATCACTTAAAATAGTATTTTAGTTGATGGTTTAACATATATATATAGACTCGTGTATAAACTTGGAATTCATTTGTTGGGATTAATATTAACATTTAAATTTATTAATATTAAAATTAAATCTAAAAAATTATTTAAATTTAATCATATTTAAAATATCAAAAAAATTGTTTTTATAAAAATTTAGACGAAAACAATAATAATAAGTAATTCCAACTTATTTTTTATAATTAGTATTCGTTGTGCATGCCACTGCGCACGCATCTTCTACGCTCGTTCACACAGCCTATCCATAACTGAATTTGTTAGAATGGATGATGGATTATGGATTGGCTGCCTGCCTGCCTGCCTGCCTGCCTGCTGGCTCTGTGCTCTCTGCCCTCTACTCTCTGCTCTCTCGATATATATAAATAGTCTCCATTTTTCACTCTCATCGTTCAGTCGCCTCACTTCTTCTCTGCTTCGACAATATTATTTTCTTTCTTTTTACTTTTAAGGAATGGCGAGCTCTCTGCAGGTTTGGGTTCTCTTGGCCATTCTGGTTTTGGCTCTTGCAAACTCCGCTGCCATCTTCGCCCACTCGCCATCGCCACCCCCACCTCCACCCCCACAAACAACACCATTCTCCCCTCATCTTCCGCCACAAGCACAACAATTTCTGCTTCATCATCACGATGTCCCCGACCATTCCTTCTTCTCCCAGACCTCTCTCCTCGGTCCCATCCTCTCTCATCTCGGCTTCAACGAGCTCTCCATGGCCGCTGCCTCTCTCTCCTCCGACCCCTCCGCCACCAGATGGTCTGCCCCCTCCACTCTCTTCGCACCCTCCGATTCCTCTCTCCGTACATGTTTCTCTTGCTCGGTTCCTGATCTCCTCCGCGAACACATTGTTCCCGGCCTTTTGACCATGGATTATCTCCGCAAGCTCGCCTTTGGCACTAAAATCGAAACCCTAAGCCCCGGCCGTTGCGTCATCGTCACCTCAACTTCCGGCAAAAATGCCACGACGGCTTCTTCCTCGGCCGACGATGCTAAGGTTTTCATCGGTGGCATGGAGATCACGCATCCAGATCTCTTCAACCAAGGTCTCTTTATTATTCACGGGATCCAAGGCTTCATCGCACCTCTCTCGCCGTTTTCCTGCGACGTCGAACGCCTCAACTCGCTCACTTTCACCACGTACCAGACAGAACGACTGCAACCTCATCACTTCCAGCATCCGCCTGCCGTGGAGGAGCAACCTGCTTTCGGTGTCATGCGCCTGATGCTGCGCGATGCCATTCTCAAGCTCCGCAACAACGGCTTCAACATCCTCTCTCTTGCACTGAGAGTGAAGTACGGTGAGCTCGTGAGCTTGAGTAACATGACGGTGTTTGCTGTGGATGACGTGTCCATCTTCTCTGGATCGTACTCCTACATCGGTAGCGTGAGATTTCACATCGTGCCTAACCATTTCCTGATGATTGGTGAGCTGGAGAAGCTTCCGGTTGGGGCCACGCTTCCTACTCTCGAGAGAGGACAGTCTCTGGTGATTACCAGTACTGGTGTTGGTGGTTTAGCGGTAGCGCCGATGAGGATTAACTATGTGAGAGTCAAAGTTCCTGAGGTGATGCGTAACTTGAAGATTGTGGTGCACAGTGTCTACTTGCCATTTCCAAGGATTCATCCTACGGCTGCTGCTTACGATGATGGAACGTTTGGAGGAGGATCGGACGGCGGTGGTGGTGGTGGTGCTGCTGCTGATCACGGGGCGATGGCGATGGAAGAAGCGTGCTCGGCTGTTATGGAGGAGGATGGAAGTTGCAATGTAGTGCCCACGGCTCAAGTGAAGCCAACGGTCGAGATTGAAGATCACCATGGCCTGTAGCGCTTTCGCTTCCACGTGTTGATTGCTTGCCTGCCTTCCTTGTGTGTTCAATTTTAGTGATGTTTGTTTAGGATTGCCTTTAGTCAAAGCTCTAGGTTACATGTTAATTCAGTGTTCCGGAGTTCCCCAGTACTACTAGCTAGCTATTATTGCCCAATCTGCATTAGGTCGTTTGGCAACGAGGACTTCTGTGTCGTCGTCCGAAGGTGCACGTACAGCCTCTACTCTACTCTAGTGTTAATGTCATCTGGTGAATGCTATGCATACTCTTTGCAAGTGTTTATTTTTTTTTTTTTATAAATTCACGTCAAGAAGCCGAAAATCCCGAAGCGACAACCGATTTTTCCTATACATAGCAAACCAGACCGGAGCGCTCTTTAAAATTATGGATGGATCATTAGACGGAAAAATCCGATGGCTAATCAATTTGGCAGGTCTTGAAATTTAAAAGATTCTATGTTTGTTTGTTTAAGTTTAAGGTTACTTATGATTCATGGATGCGAACATGGAAATGCCAATATCATACCGATAGGGCTTGACTTAGAGAATATCTATCTATCTATCTATCTATCTAATATATATATATATATATATATCCCACTTTTGGATGGAGTTTATCAAATTCAAGGAGAAAAAAAAAAAAAACAAAAGACATTCTCTTTTGATATCTGGGCCACACACTTTAAAGTTCCACCTATATAACAATTGGTCGTTATGGGCCCTTGGCGCTTCAGGCTAGGCTGTTCGCTGTTTAAATACCATCTTGACTTTCAGCTTATCACAGTTTTAGGGACGAATCCGGCGATTACTGGACTGACGACAAGAAATGGATAGTATAATTTAGACGTTAATAAATGTTAGAATTGAGTTGGGACGTCATAGTTATTAAAAATTTAAATTTTATTTTTGAGATTATAAGAATTTTTTAATTATAAAAGAGAGATACGTGGTTTTTAATAACCCAAAGAGATTCTCTCTCTCTCTTTTTTTTTTTTTTTCGGTTATAATTGTTTAATAAGTCTCCTTATGAATCAAAAGAAAAAAAAAATTACATTTTCAATATAATAAGAACTGATGCACCATCTTTTCCAATATAAAACCACTTTAGAAATTATCAAAGAGAAATAAAAAAAACTTTTTTATGAACTAGTAAATTCTCGTTGAATTTTCTTGTATTGTGAATTCATGCTAGAAATTTGGATTCCTCATCAAATTAATGGAATAAGTATATTGTCAAATAAGTTGAAAAAAGAAGAAGGAAAAACAGCAGTACTCGACTATTTTCGTCATAATTAAAAAAAAAAAAAAGACAACTAGTTGACTTTGAAAAGTCAACCTAAACATGATCGAAGGCCTAAGATGTTCCCCATGTGAAGCTGTCCGAAAAAATAAAAAAAATAAAAAATTTACATGCACGCTGGTTTGCTGAATTAATAAAAATAAAACAAAAAAAAAAAATCCTACGGCCTGTTGTAGAATTTGGTTTCCCCACATCCTGAAATAGACTTGGGCAGCTTTCCTACTCTCTCTATCCCTTCTTCAAATACTATCCCCATGCCCATAAAGAAGTGTGACTCAATATGGCAATGGAACAACCAGACCCCTGGATTATCAGCCTTAAATCTCAAAGCAGTCCAGCCAAAAGGATGAACCGGCACTGTGTTCTTCATGATTGGATCAATCAAATTGTAGTTCCTTGTGTCATTGACCATGTCGAACTTGCCTTCTCCGTAGCCTAAAACCCAGAAGTCATGCCCATGTAGATGCCATGGATGTGTCTCGCTATCGTTAGGTTTCATGCTATTTGCATTTTGCAAGACAATATCTACCGTACTGCTGAATTGCAGCCGATAAATGGCATCACTAATAGTGGCATTCGGATTTTGTGGTTTTACCTTTACATCGTAGTTGGTAAGATCAAGACTGTCAGGGGGTGGATTTTGGCTGAATGTATGAAGTAAGTTCTGCTTGAGTGCAATTAGGTACGGTGTGTGGGGAAGGTTGAAGGAAACATTGTTAACAGACCAACGACGATAACCGTTGACTTCATTTTGTGTATTCAATAGTACTATCACCCTATCTGATGTGGGCGGAGGGGGATGGATGTAGCCCTGACGAGCCTTGATGGCTCGACTTTGAGCTAACCGTGGCCTAACATCATTCCACATGGGTCCGCGAGGTGGATTTGTAGGAGGAGATCTTTTGGGGTGGTTTGGATAGTAATTGAAAATGCCTAATCCCGGTGGAGTCGTTGAATTTCTGCTGACAACATTCGTTGTTAGCCAATAGTTCCTTGAGGGGACTTGGTCCGTCGTAACTAGGACCGAGTACGTCTCTCCAGAGTAAATAAATAGATTTTGTACCACAAACGGCTCAACATAATTCCCATCTGCTTCGACAACAGTCATATTATGGCCCTGCATACCCAAGAGCCATATTATATAAACATTAAACAGAGCGTAGAAATCATTTCCTTCAAATCAAGCTTGGAAATGTGATAAACGCACATCTCAAATCTATAAGAGTGGAAAGAAAGAAAGGAAGGAAGGAAGAAAGTGGGGAATTAATGGAAATTACCTCTATTTGGAAACTAAGGGCCGATAATGCCGTCAAGCTCGAAACCCTGAGCCTGTATGTTTTCCCAGGAACTACAGTCATTGTATAGGGAGAGCATTCAGGGTTGGTAGCATTACAGACACCAGCTGGTGTGCCTGGGGTGGAGCAGTTGAATCTTCCTTTTCCTTGTATCAGAAGTGACTGGAAAAAGGAAAATTGTTGCACAGATATGACATAATGAGCAAAAGGATATATATATATATATATATATATGTATGTATGTATAAGCGCAGGCGAAAAGCAGCCCAATTCATGGTAGTGGGGGAAAGTGATCATTTACCTGAGGCTCGCCAACCCAAACAAAAGCAATAGAGGATAATCCCGTGGCTTGCTCATATGTGCTTTTGTGGTACCAATCAGTAAGGATGATGCTTCGGTCGTAATCATAGGCAAATGGCTCGGATTCCCCATCTGGAAGTGATACGCGGATTGATCCGTATAGTCCAGCTTCTCTTTGCATGCCATAATGGGCGTGGTACAAGTAAGTTCCAGGCTGCATCCAACAAAAAAAGGGAGGGTTGGCAGTTAATTTACATCTCTTGGCATGACAGAAACTGTGTACAAGCCGAGGACTAATCTCTGCTCCTCCGGATTGACAAATGGCCTGTATATGTAGAGTACCAGATATAACTTACCCTGTCAACTACGAACTGGTATTTAAAGGTGTCTCCGGGCAAAATTGGACATTGAGTCACCCCTTCGGTGCCATCAAACCAAGGAGTTCCAATCTGCGATTACCAAAAAGGACACTGACCAGTAAACTTTCCATTCCATATAAATTGCAAGTTATTAGTCACAGAGTCGGCAATGGAATATGAAATTGAGGATTGTCCCTGCCACACTTCATATATACCTGTCGGATGCCGTGCCAATGTATCGCCAAATTCTCCGTCATCAAGCTGTTTGTAACTTCGACAACAATTGTGTCGCCCTGCTGTGCCAAGATTGTTGGTCCTGGAGTCTTTCCATTAATAGATATAACCAGCTTCGAGTAGCAATCGGGGGACTTGTACTCATACTTGACGTCCCATCTGTAATGGCGAATTCTGGCTTCTGTAACTGGAATGTTAATCAAGGAAACCAAGCAAAACAATGCCAATAACCTCAACATTGTTGACGTTCCTAAGCACTGGGAAAGCTCAACCATGCCGATTTGGTTGAAATTTCAAATGGATCTTGCTAAAACCGAGAAAGCAAAAACTAAAAGGTAGCTCGTTGCTGAATTTGGGTGTCATGCAGTGTTAAAGGCTGTGACCTCCTATTTATTTACTTGTGGTCTAGAATCAGGGTTACAAATAATTGATCAGAGCCAGCACCAATTCTTTGACCTGCTCTGATGGTCAAAAGAAATAATCTAAACGAATGAATTCAAATATTTGAATAAAAAAGGACCACAGTTCTTTCGAGTAAGTTTCCAATCTGGGGTGGACGTCCAGTCAATTTTGGCTTTTAACTCCGTCTAATCAAAATGCATTTCATCTATTATTTTTGAAATTAGAACTTAAAAGTGTAATTCTTGAACTAGTTTGATGAATTAGCTCTTTTTTTTTTTCTTTTCTTTTTGATGTTCTTAAAAAAACAAAATGCTTAGATCCCAAGCTTTTGTTTTTAAATTTGTGTTATGCTTAACATGAGATAAGTTAGCACGACATAATTGTAATTCCAAGGAAAATATGGTTGCAACTTGCAACCGTGGTAGCTCCGACAAGGTAATCTTACTCTTCCTTATCCGATGAGAGATGAACTGCTAGAGATACTAGCTAGTCATAGTTATGTAAGTTTCCTGGCCTATTGATTATACCTAAAAAGAAAAATAAAATATAAAAGGAAATTAAGAGGAAACCAAACTTTGAAGTCATCTGGTGGTAAGAACACATTTTCTACACAAGTGAAGCTGACGATAACAAGGGTTGAGCGGAGAAAATTAAGCCTCGGTCTTTTCTTATCTTTGTAATTTTTATATTATGGGTGTGATCATACTAGCAATAATATATTGGATTTCATCAAAAGTTTGACATGAAACGCAAGTCTTTTTTTAATGACATGACTTTTCTATACATACCAGGAATTGCCACCCTACTGCAATTGCATACTATTTCTATCTTATTTGTTTATTCATCCGACGACAAGCCGAAGTCACGTCGCAAAAGCGACTAAAAACAGGTGGAGAAATAGTCAAATGTCGTGCAGATTAACCTCCAAGTTTCCACACTTACGATGGAAATGTATAGCAAAACCACATGCCTTTTAACGTTGAAAAATGATAGCAATTAGAGAACGTTAGGATAATCTAAACGTGGAATTTACAGGTTGTTGCTTTGTGATACCGCCGGAATATTAAGAAGGAAAAGTCTTTGGTCAGACGCTTTAGTTGAACGAAGAAAAAAGAGGAAACGCTATTAAGACGCGTCCTTGACTTCTGACTTTCCTCGTTTCTACTTTTTCGATGCAACAATATTTTACTCGACAGAACCAGAAGGCATGTCTTGATTCGAGCTCCGTGTCCATTACTTTTGTTTTGTTTTTTTTTTTTTTTACTTCTTTTGATTATCAGATTGGCTATCCAGAGTAATACTAACCGACGGATGCAAGTGTTGCATCGAAATTTTAAAAACTTTTAATTTATTATAAAATAAAAATTTTATTCTTTAAATTTATAAAAAATTATTTAGTAAAAACACAAAAAAAAAAAAAAAATCTTACACATATGCGAAGAATTCAACCGCAGACCTATAAGAGATCAATGCAACCTCCACATCGTTACTGATCCATTCAACACAAAATTTTTTAAATTGTATCGGTAAAACTAATCTTATTGTTTAATTATTTTTAACTGTTAAAAAATTAGTCCGTGAGAAACTAATTATTATAACTATTATTTTCTTTCTTAATGTTTATTAGTTGTAACCGCTACTTATTATTTTTAATTTTAATTTTTATATTTAAGAGACATTAAATAAAAAATAATACCTTTTACATATAAAATATCAAAATTATTAGATTTTATAGATTTATCTTATTTATGTTATTTTATTTATAGGGTGCATACTGGTGGTAAGATTTTTCGTATTCTGAAAAAATAGTTTTTGTAACTTATTGTATTTTGAAAATTTGTTTATGAGGACAAAATTATCTTTAAGAATAATATTTTTTGCATGTTTCAAATAAATATCTTTTTTACATCTAAATTTCAATTTATTTTTTATATTTATTATAACAATTTAAAGGATAATTTTTATTTTTATTATCATGAATGCAAATATAAGTCAAACTGCTACTAATCAATTTATTTATATTTCTTCTCAAATTCAATATATTTCACTTACTCCAAAGTTCTTACTAGACACCTTTAAAATTGAAATATTTACTAGTTCTTACTTCAAACGCTGACAAGAACATATTTTTTCTGCTTTAAATGTTCTAGGTTTTGCTTTTGCTTTTTTTAAACTTAAACCGATGTCTAGTTCTGAGAATTATGACAAAATGTTTCTTGTTTGTGAATAAGCCAATAAAGTTTGTCCTCACACAATTCTCAGCATATTATCTAATGATTTATTTGATGTTTATTGTTTTTCAAAAGAAACAAAGGAAATATGAATAAAAAATATATGGTGGAGGATGCTAATACACAAAAGTTAGTTATTACTAACCATTTGCATTTCAGATGTTTAATGAAAGTAGTGTTCATGATCAAATTAATGAATATCACAAGTTGCTTGATGACTTGAAGAATGAGAACATCAAGTTACTGGAGGATTATGTGATAAGTTTCCTTTTTGAAAAGCTTCCATAGTTTTGAAATAATTACAAACATTAACTCAAACATAAAAGGAATCATATGTTACTAAAGGATGTAATTATACATATCCTGATTAAGGACAAAAATAAAATTCAATTGAGAGAAGCAAAGGCAAAAGAAATGACGTCAAGGAAAATGTGGTAGAGCATAAGAGACTAGATAAGAGTCATCACAGTCATCATCATCATCATAGTAGAAAAAGGTATAATAATAAGTCTCAAAGGAATGATAAGACCAAGACCAGTAATTCAACCTTTAAGAAGAGAGATACTTGTTATATGTGTGGGAAACCAAGACATTATGCCCCTCAGTGTAGGTATAAAAAGAGGAACAACATTCCTGCCAAACCAAATGCCAATTTGGTGAACATAGATGTTATTGTTGTTGTCATTTTCTAAATTAATGTTGCCACCAACTCTAAAGAGTGGACAATAAATTTTGGTGCTACAAGGCACATTTGTAGGGATAGAAGTGCATTTACCTCTTACACGTCAATACCTCATGGAGAAGAAAATGTCTTCATGGGTGAATCAAAAACAAAACTTGCTTTGGGTAAAGGGAAAGTCCTTATCAAGCTTACATCTTAAAAGGTATTGTATTTAAATGATGTGCTTTATATCCTAGAGATATGCATCAACTTGGTTTCTGTGTCCCTATTGGGAATGGTTAGAGTAAAGGTCTCCTTTGAGTTTGACAGAGTTGTCATAACAAAAAATGATGTGTTTGTAAGAAAGAGCTGTTGTAACTAGAGATTTTTCATTTTAAATGTACTTAATGTTATCAATATTGGAAATGCATATATTTTTTCTACTTGTATTTTTGACTCTTCTGATGTGTGACATGTTAGATTAGGACATATAAGTAATCCTTATATTAGGAAGATGAAAATCTTAATTTAATTAAAAATTTATATGGTAGTGTTAACAAGTGTGAAGTATATGTTGAGGTCAAATCAATTAAGAAGAGTTGCAAATTAGTTCACAGAGAGACAAAAATTCTTAACTTAGTGCATTTATATTTAGGTGATTTAAACAATACCATGACAAGATGAGACAATTGTTACTACGTAATATTTATAAATGATTATTCTAGATATATAAAATCATTTTTGTTAAGAGATAAAGATGAGGTGTATGATGTATTTATCAAATATGAAAGTAAAGTTAAAAATCAGTTAAATAAGAAGATCAATAGGCTTAGGTCAAATAAATTAGGTGAGTATAGTTCACAATTATTGTTAGATTTTTGTGAAAAAAAGGGTATTATACATGAAATCACACCCTCTTATTCACCTGAATCAAATAGAGTAGCGAAGTGAAAGAATAAAACTTTGAAAGATATGATGAATGTTATTATAGTCAGTTCAGGGGTACCTAATAATTTATGTGGAAAGGTGATACTTTCAATATGTTATTTACAAAATCGAAAACCTTTATAAGAAAACTGGAAAACCATATATAAGTTATGGAAAGGATACAATTCTAGTTTGAATTTTTTGAAAGTGTAAGGGTGTTTTACAAAGGTTCTTTTGCTTAAATTAAAGAAAAAGAAAATATGATCTAAAACCTTAAATTGCATGTTTATTAGTTATGTAGAACATAATGATGCATATTATTTTCTTGTTATTAAAAGTAATGTTATTGAGATAAATACTATCATTGAAACTAAGAATACATAATTTTATGAAAATATATTTCAAATGGGAAAGGATTTAATGTCATAAACTGCCCCTAGAGTTGAGATAGAGAGGGTGTCAAGTAACACTTATTTTAAACTTAAATTAAGGAGAAGCAAAAAACAAAAGAAAGAAAAGACATTTGGGATGACTTTTACACTCTTATAATGAACAATGATCCCTTGACATATACTAAAGTGATATCTTCTAGTAATGCTAGTTTGTAACTAGAAGCTATAAAGAGTGAAATTAGTTCATCAAAACATAATCACACATGGGAACTAGTAAATTTACTAACAAGTGTCAAACTCATAGAGTGCAAATGGATCTTTAGAAAGAAGTATAGAGCAGATGAATCTATTGACAAATATAAAGTCAGACTTGAAGCAAAAGGGTATACACAAAAAAAGAACATTGATTACTTTGATACCTTTACTCTTGTTGCTAAAATTGCATTTATTATAGTATTGATTGCATTGACATCTATTTATAATTCACTTGTTCATCAAATAAATGTCAAAATTGCATTTTTATATGGTGATCTCAATGAAGAGATTTCCATGTCACAACCTTGGCCAAGAGAAAACAAACACCTAAATAGTAGAATGAAAAGTTTGATAATGTCTTGATCTCTAATAATTTTTTGATTATTGGTGTTGATAAGTGTGTTTATCCAAAAGTTAAAAATAATACTTGTATTATTATATGTTTGTATATTGATGACATATTTATATTTAGTTCCAACTGAAACTAATAACAAGTATAAAATCGTTACTTGCATTATATTTTGATATGAAAGATTTAGGGGGAAACATATGTCATTCTAGGAGTAAAAATCACCAAACCTTATAATGAGATATTTATATCATAAGAGCATTACATAAAGAGAATTCTTAAGAAATTTGAATATTTTAATGATAAATCTATTTCCACTCCTTATGATGCATATTTAAATTTGTTTAAAAATACTTGTAAAAGTGTATCTTAGTCTAGATATAAATAAATTGTTAGTAGTTTGATGCATTTAATGAATTATACACATCTTAATATTACTTATATAGTATGTAGATTGAGTAGATATACACATAATCTAAATCATGATCAATGGAATGATTTGGTGAAAATTTTGAAATATTTAAGAGGAACCATAAACTATAAGGTATTTTATAATGGATTTTCCACTGTACTAGAACTGTATAGTGATGGTAACTGGATTTTTGATTCAAATGAAATAAAATCCATAAGTGATTATGTATTTAGCTTTGAAGGTGGAACAGTGACTTGGAAGTCTATTAAACAAATAATTATTGCTCAATCTACCATGAAATTCGAGTTTATAGCTTTAAAGATGGCTGTTGTAGAGGCAGATTGACTGAGGAATTTTCTTACGGATATTAAATTATGGGTAAAATTGACACCATCAGTGTCGATATATTGTGCTAGCCAATCCATTATTACTTGTGCAAAGAGCAAGTCATTTAATAGAAAAAAACAGATACATTTGTTTAAGAAATGAATTAGTAAAATAACTATTAAATAATGAAATAATATCACTTGATTTTGTAAGGTCAAAGATGAATTGGGCTTATCCTCTGACTAAACCACTTAGCAGAAAGCTAGTGAAAGTTAACTTGAGGAGAATGAACCTAATGTCAATAGATTATAGTCAAAAGTGATGAGAACTCAACTTTTGTGATAGGAGATCTCTTTAAGTAGGTTTATATGAGTAATAACAAGTTACTAATTGACATTGTGTGCACTGTCAAACTATAAGTCCTTTCTTGGGGCGTAGTTAGTGTAATGATTCCAATGATTGAGGTTGAGTTATACTCTTAATGAATTCTATAACCCTTATAGGTGATGTGTTACTAGAATACACACTTGATAAATTCAACTATATGAGAATAGAGTGAGACCGCTCCTATAAGATTCAAAGTAAGATCTCTAGAACTCTTATGAAAATAAATCAAGCATGTGTATGACCTTCAAGCGCCTAACTGCATTAAACAACATTGTCTTAAGAATGTAACATAAAGACAAGTTCACTGATGTTCATTAAGAAGTTTTGGTTCATAAAAATTCTAATTTTATGATACTTTTAAATATCAAAACTTGTATGTTTAACCTTTGGTTCATAACCCTAAAGACACCAATGACGATGTGTTATATTCTCACAAAAAAAAACCTAACAAAATTCAAATGTTTAAAATATATGGTGGAATATTGGAAATAAAAGTGTTTTAAAAAGCTTTAATCCTATATCAAAATGAAAGTTTTGTTTTTCAAGTTTATAATACATCACTTGTCTTATGACTTATAAAAATAAAAACCTAAATAAGGTCTCGTACATATGTGAAAGGCCCGAATACGGGTCTGATATGGGAGAACTAATATGACCCCATGTATTGATTAGTCTACCTAACCTAAAACTTTTTTTAGATTCTTCATATTGTGTTGGTCAACTAGTCGTTTTTAACTGTTGAAGAACTAGTTGTTAAGAAATCAGTTGTTATAATTATTATCTTTTTTTTAATGCTTATTAGCCATAACCACCTTTTTGAGATTATTCATATTGTATTGGTCAAATTAGTTGTTTTTAATTGTTAAAGAACTAATTGTTAAGAAACCACTTGTTATAATTATTATCTTCTTTCTTAATGTTTATCAGTTATAACTACCAGTTATTATTTTTTAACTTTAATTTTCATATTATGAGATATTAAATCAGAAGTAATATAAATAAAATTTTTTATGTCTCTATAAAATTATCTCTTTTCTCTTGTACTTAAAATACTGAAATTATTAAGTTTTATAAATTTATGTTGTTTCTGTTAACTTACTTATGAGGTGTACACAAGTGAAAAGATTTGTCATATTATAAGATAATAGTTGTTGTAAACTATTACAATGTGACAATTTTTCAGAGGTAAAATTATTTTTAAGAACAATATTTTTACATACTTTAAATAAATATTTTTTTTATATTTAAATTTTAATTCATTTATATATATTTATTCTAACACCCCCACTCGTGTGTATGTGTAATTACTTTGATTCTCTCCTTCCCACTCTCAAGGTTCATTTCTCTTATTTTTTTATACAAGATTTCTTAATTTTTGAAAGTGTTAATAATTCATTAGCACTCGTTTACTTGATTTTATATTACATATGTGATTATATTTTGAAGAATCGATTTTTAATAAGTTAATAATTTTGATATATTATATAATTATTTAAACTAAAAAATTATAAAATATTAAATATATATAAGATAAAAAAATTTAACTTAATAATTTTTAATAATAAAATAATTATACTTATTAATTTAAAAATAATAAATAATATATTAAATAATATAATTAATAATAATTTTTTGATTAAAAAAATTTCATCTAGCACTATATTGATAAACACTTTTAGCTGTCGATCTTATGTGATTCTACCGTCTATTCAATAGTTTAAGGTAGGAAAAATGGTGGAATGACGATGCTTCCCCTTTTGTCTTTATGTTCTTTATCGTCATTGTTTTTGTTACCAACCGTCTTTTAATGTTCACTTTTATTGGTTGTCCTCCTTTGTCATCACTATGAACAATAAGGATTTGAGAGTGAACACATTAGAGGGGAATTAAAAAAGGACTTTGACTTAGTTCATTCTAACCCGTAATTGGGCCAAATACCGACGCATTAACGAAATTTCCTAAACCCAATAATAAACCCTAAACCCATTAACAAAATTTCTTAGTTTCCACTGGTTACACGAAATTTAAAAAATACTCAAATTGAATAATAATTTTTTTATTTAATTATTATGCAATAAAACTTTATTTTAAATTATGTGTTATCAAATAAATATCATTCTATGAAAAAAAAATTACAACTACTAAAAATATATTGTATGTATGTACTTTTTAATATGAGATTTAAATTTATTGTGACATGTTTGAAATGAACAACCAATGGTAGTAGAGTATTTATAAAATCATTATCTTGACTAAAATATCATTTTCTTATACCTTTATGGAATAACTATTATTTAACTAATTCTAAATTTACTAATATGTCTAGATTTTTTAATTCTTATCATAAATAATATTACCACTTACATAACTATAAGCAAGAACAAATATTTAAGGTTAAGAAGAATTGTTTAATTTTATACATTTCATGTTATAGATTGTTATTTAGAGATACTTCAAGGTTTTCAAAGTAAAATTTCCAATTCTTTCTTATATAACATCATATAAGTTTAAAAAATAAAAATATATTGTTCTTATTTGTATAGTGCTTTTTAATTTTATTAGAATGTAAGGACAACTATATGATTTTTTTGGACTTGCTAATTAGAATGTTGATGTCGCAAAAAATAATTAAAAAAATGCTTTGGAGACTCTTAAGGTGGTTAATATTACTTAACGTGAACTATTTCTAATGAGTTGATATTCATATTGAAACTATTACTATAAGAACTTATAAATAGTAAAAATATTTTTTATTAATGTATATTTTTCTTGCTTTTATTGCATTATGAAGCATAATATTAGGTGTTTAATTTATTATTAATAAATTTTAATTTTTCTTATAAAAATAATAAAATAATTATTAATAATAAGAAAATAAAAATAAACAATAAATTGTATAATAAGAAACAATTGGCATAAATTAATAATAAAAAGCTAACAATATCACTAAATATAACCTAAATTTATATGATGTGACGTGTTGATGATGTCTTAGTTATGCTTTTTTTAAAATTTAATTTGAAATTTTTTATATATATTTAATTATATTTTAAATCAAAATATGTAAAATTATATATGACATTGTACCATTTTATTTATATTTTAATGTAGACTATATTTATTTTAGTAAAATATTTTTAAGGAAAGAAAATATATAAATTATTTTAAAATAAAAATATATAAATTATAATGTACATTATGTTAATTTATTTAACTTAAATTGCTTACATTCATCTATACATTATATTAATTAATTTTTTAAATATTGTCATATATATATATATATAACTAAATTTACTAAATATATTATATGTAATATTATTTTTTATATATTATTATATTTTTTAAATGAATATTTTTATATAATAAATATAAATATTTAATTATTTGTATATTTAAATTAAAATTCATTTAACGGGTTCAACTCTCATTTAAATCGATTAAATTTTAAAATTCTAACATTTTCGGTTGGATAGTTTCGGTCTGTGTTAAAAACCTACCTCTTAGCAAATCATTAATCGACTGCCATTTGTCCAACCCAACCAGCGCCATTTGGACGAAAAACTACCATTTTTAGCTTTGGTGCATCCGGTGCAGCTAAAATGGGGACCCCAAGCCTAATAAAAAAAAGTCCTTCACTCATTTCAGGATCCCTCTTTAAACGTCGTCGTTGCAGGCACCGCCTCTTCCAATTTAGGGTTTTACTCATGCTGTGAGCGACGAACCCATTCTTTTCTTTTTCTTTTTAACCTTCTTAACTCATTTTTCTTTCTTTCTTTTTTTTTTCTTTTTTTTTTTTTACCGGTTCTCGGCAATTTCGGACCCTTCCCTGCTTTCTCTGCATTTCGGGTTGCTTGTTTCTGCAATTGGAAGTTGCAGGAGGCAGCCTTCTTGTTTTGTAAATTAAGGTTTAAAGGTCTCATCTTTGATCAATTCTTTCTTTTGATCTCAATTGGGTGTCCTGTTTCAAAAGCCAAGTTTGTTTGTTTGTTTAGGATTTAGGGTTTAGGGTTCGTTTTTCCATTCGTCGCCTGCTGGGTTTAGGGGGAACGAGGCATGGCGATGAATAGTGTATTCAGTGAACAGATACTTGCTGACAAACTTTCCAAGCTCAACAGCACCCAGCAGTGTATTGAAAGTATCCTTTTCTGCCCCCCCACCACTTTTTTTTGTTTGTTTCTTTTCTTTTCCTTCTTCCTTTTGGTTATTGGAATTGCATGTGATTTTATGAGTAGTCCGTTACTATTTTGTTTTCAGCACTTTTTCTCAGCTACTACACAGCGGTGGGAAGATCCTGGTTTTGATATTACCAGTGGTTCTATTTTGGGCACAAACTACTGATTCTTTCTGTTTCTGTGTTAGCTATTTTTGAAAGATTTTTAAAGTTTTATTAACTTCCAAGTGCTGCCAAAAAAACATTTTATACCAAAACTGTAGATAGATAATGCAGCTTATCACATTGCATTATTGTTTTTTTTTTTCTTTCCAAACGCCATAGTTTTATGCCTTGTTGCGGACTATCTGAGTTAATATGAAATGAAAGCCAATAGCTTGATGCACACATTTAATGATCTTGCTACGATTCTTTTCATTTACTACTTGTTCCCCATCAAGTTAAAAGTCAACTGCCTCTGCAATCCACGTTTTACCATCTTAACTCTATCCTATCCTATAGCTTTATCGCATTGGTGCATATTTCACCGCAGCAAAGCAGAACTAGTTGTTGCAACATGGGATCAACAGTTTCACGATTCAGAGATGGTTAAAAAAGTTCCACTGCTGTATCTTGCAAATGACATACTACAGAATAGCAAGCGCAAGGGAAATGAATTTGTCTCTGAGTTTTGGAAGGTTCTTCCACATGCACTTAAAGATGTTAGTGAGAAAGGTGATGATCGTGGCAAGAGTGTCGTCTCTAGATTGGTAAGCTGATAGTTGTCTTTCTTTGGCAATTGGTGAAATTGATCTTCAAACAGATACTCTATACAGCTTTCTGCGGAGATTATATGTTATAATTACTGTTGTTATGGCTTAAAGAGAAAATTTTATTGTTTCTGGACCATCAGGGGTCCAACTTAGTTTTCAATTTTTTGTTATTTTCTTATACTGTGATAATATGATGTTGAATATCTTCTGTGTTACTGGGGGGCTAGCCCATATTTATTGGTGTTTAGCTGAATGATGGAATGTGAATGCCATTCTGGCTGACATAGGTGCTAAAATGACCCAACAAAGAAAAAATAAGAGGTACAAAAGGAAATTAACCACTAGGTTTGTTGCTTGAGCATTAACTACAATGGGCTACTAAATTATAAATAGTGTTAAGTCTTAAAAGGTGGAATAAGATGACTCAGTTTGTCAAATTAGTGTGTACATATTTATCAGGTAAATATATGGGAAGAAAGGAGGGTATTTGGATCTCGTGCCCGGAGCCTCAAGGAGGTAATGCTTGGTGAAGATCCGCTGCAGCCGCTGGATTTTAGCAAAAAACGTTCACGTGCTGTGAAAATTGTGAAACGAGACTCCCGATCCATTAGAACGGTCAGTTCCAGGGCCTCGTTTTCCACTGTTTTCTTTTTTCCCCCCAATTATTCCAAAGGTTTAGATTTTTTCTGTCTTGTAAGTACATGTACAGCCACGTTTGGGTCAGACTTGCTTATTTAGCTTAGGTAGTTTGTGCAAATGGCTTTTGTATTTTTAATCCTTTGATTTTAACTTTTCTTTGAAATAATCTCATTGCTGTAATTTTAAATGAAAGACAGAAGCTCCCCATTGGGGGTGCTGCAGAAAAGATAGTATCAGCATTTCACTTGGTGGACAGTGAACGTAACAATGAAGAGGTTGAGATGAGCAATTGCAAGGCTGCAGTTCATCGTGTGAGGAAGATGGAGAAAGATGTTGATATTGCCTGTAGTAATGGTAAGCCCAATACAATGATGCCAATAGAGCAATGTGGATTGGAATGGTAGTGAAAAAATATTCTCCAGCCATTTCATTATTATTGTCTTCTTCTGGAGCTCTTGCAGAGCTCATGTTTTGATTTGTGTCTTAATGCATAATTTGGTTACTCTTCAGCAAAAGATCCAAAACGAAAGACTTTGGCTAAAGAATTAGAGGAGGAAGAAAATCTTTTGAGGCAATGTATTAAGAAACTGCACTCAGTCCAAGCAAGTAGAGTTGCTCTTGTATCTCAATTGAAGGAAGCTCTACATGAACAGGTATTGATTCTATCATCTCTTTTAGATAATGTTTTAATGTGCTCAATTATACATTTATTTAAATAATCAGCATATATGATCATATTGCCTATGTCCTGATTTATTCTTTTGTCCCCCCCCTTCCCCCCCCCTAAGGAATCCGAACTGGAGAACTTTCAAACTCATATTCAGGTATGTGTTTGCTTCCTCATGCTTTAAAATGTTTGTATTTATACATGATAAGTTATGATAAGCATGCATTTATGTTTTAGATGTGTGCTACACAATTATCCCAACTATCTTTTCATAATCCCTCATGGTTTATGGAATTCATGCATTTCATGACTTTATGTGGCCTGCTTGCTTTTCAATTGCTCTTTACAATTTGGGTCATAACTTTTGAACAATTGCTATGGATGTTACCTTTTCAAGAGTACTACCAAGAGGTGCTGTGATCTTTCCTTACAACTCATCTATGAATACAAAAGTTCCATATGATGGTAAATTGACTCAGCAAGTAATTTCTATTGTTTTACTGCAGTGATTTTTTCACCACTAGTTTACATTGAGGATCTGTCTAATTCAATAATTATAACCCTAAAATTTGCTGCTTCTGAATGTGAATGTATCACAAGTTGCTAGTAGCCTCTGGTTCATGAGGGGGGGGGGGTAAAATTCCAGTTCATGTGTATACCTGAAGCCATTATGTCTATGATTACTACCATATTTCAATTTGGCAAGTGTTGACAGACAATTGTTTAATGCATTACATTTTGTGAACTTCAGGTAGCTCATGCACAGGCAGAGGAAGCCATTAGTATGCAGAAGCAGCTCAATGATGAAAATTTTGTAGCAAAAGCATCCACTGCAACAACCCTTCCATTCAATACAAATGCAATATCTGGACAAGCACCTAAGAGGACAGCAGCAGCCATTGCTGCCGAGGTAGCAGATAAGCTTGCTGCATCCAGCTCCTCTCAAATGATCATGCACTCAGTTCTTTCCACATTTGCTGCAGAAGAAGCAAAGAATGCTTGTTTAACAGAAACCTTGACACCTTCCAATTCACATACAGCCATGACCATCAGTTCAGTTACTGATTCACTGTCAAAACCTGAAAACACCTTTTCTGTTTCAGATCCCAATATTTTTATGCCTCTACAATCAGTCACTGCTCCATTGAACCGATCATATCAATCAATTATGTTGCCTCAACCAAGCATGCAGAACCAGGCCACTGGTTCTCAAACTCAATTTAACATACTTCCAAACCCACCTTCCCAGCAATATTTACAGCCATCAGGGGGGATTATGACATCCTATGGTTATGGTGCTCCTTTGTCTCCAGGACCACCTCTACCCCCTCCTCCTTATATGGTGAGCCCAATGTTGCCTTTGACTCAACAACCTTCTCAAATAACTCAGCAGCAACCAATACACTTGGCACAGCAGCAGGGCCCAGTAACTCAGCAACAACAAATAGCTCTGACTCAACAGTCTCAAGGCCCCAGTTTCCGGCCACTTCAGCCAACTGGAATGGTGTACTATACTCACCCTCCCCATTCTTAGTACTGCTCCGTTTGGTAGGTAGACAGCATAATCAATGCCAGAGTGACCCCAGGCAGAATCAGTTTGAGCATTTTCAAATGTTGTTTGTGCAACTCACAGTATTCAGTCCAATACTTTCTCTAGGGCCCACATAATGATCAGTAGCAGCTATGCTTGATCAGGGCGAGCGATTTTTCCCTCTACATCTGGGGTCAAAAGGAAGGAGCAAGATGCCTGAGTGCACGTGAAAGGGGAAATTAAAAGCTCTGTTTTGAAATAAAATGAATGCAGAGAAGGTTGGGAGAAAGAGGCAGAAAGGGATGATAACTTGTTTGGGAAGAAATGAATCAGAACGAGGCAAATTGAAGGGCAGTTTCTTACCTTTGGCGTTACACAAGGTGTCCTCTCCCCATGCTGAAGGGATTTTTTTGTTATCCAACCAAGCATGTTCATGAATGGGTAGATCTCGACTGATACCGGCAGACAAAATGAAAAGTGGAAACCCATGAAGTGGGATTACTAAAAGTAGAAATGATAATAGATTTGTTTTATTAGTAATATTTTTCTTATTTATATATATCACTGTAGCCTTCCTGTTCATGTTACGATGAGAGAGCATAAGATGAGTGAGAGTATGTCCACACAAGGACATAAAAAGCTAGAGCAAATTGAGGCTAAAAATACACGCAAATGATGACTCTAATCATAATTAGATGGATTGATTGGTAGGTAGACAGGGAAACACGTTAGTTTACAGACTATGAGTTGGAGAAACTTTCATAAGCTCACATTTTAAGAATTTCAAATAAGAGAGATGATAGAATTGTATTGGATGCCCTTTGTGTACTAAGAGAGACTCCAAAACAGGACGACTATGAGTTTGGACAACAGGGCTCCCCGAGAAAGCAATGTGGGCGAGTGCTGAGCCCCCCTGTCTAACAAAATATTTGTTATCAGCATCTAGAGCGAAACGTTGGGAGGAACGGAGAATAGGATTGCAAACACCGACATCTTGAAATTAAAGGCTCGTAAGCTGAGATAAGATGGCCCCAATTTGTGATAATGAACTCCAACTGGACTGCTGTTTTCACGATTCACAAATTCCTGTATATATTGCAAGCATTTAAATACCACGGAAAGTATGAAATTGCTCAGTGAGAACACAAAGAACTTAATGCTTCCCTCCACCCCCCACCCTTCTAATCTAAGTTCATATTTGAAAAGGACGTGCCAATAATTCTATGTTTAGATAAACAAGATCAAGAATCTATTATGGTGAGCCTGATTCTCTAATAACTCAGTAGAGACCAATATCCTTGCCACTGCAGCAGGTCAGTGACTCTCAGCAACAAGTATCTTTGACTCAACAGTCCAATGGCCTCAGAATGCCGGCTCTGAAACTGTTTAGTATGCTCACCCTTCCTATTCCGACTAACATTCCCTTTTGGCTGGCAGACAAGTGATAATGACCCCAAAAACAATTCAGTTTGAGCATTTTCAAATTTTGTTTGCGTAAATCAATCATTCTTAGATGGGATATAGAAATCTCGCTTTATTCGGATTAACATTCGGTCCCTGAGAAAAAATAGTAATTTTTTTATTTCTTCCAGGAATGTGTTGGTAGAAGTTTTAGTTTGGATGACAAATAAATTGTCAGGAAGAAATTCAAATTAAGAAGATTATTTCAAGAGTATCAACTATGCCAAAGATCTCACTAACCAATAAAAAAACTTTTTATAAATTAAAGTATCAATTTCTTATCAGAGAATAGGGGCATATGATTAGGAAAGTTTAAAAAATCAACGAAATTTCTTTCATTACAAAGGAAGATTCCCGTTAGAGTTCACAAGTTTTCTCAGAGAGGCTTCAATCCTTATAAACCTATCTACTAGGATATCTCAATTATTGTGTCAGAACCCTACTTCGTTGGAACATGATCTCGGAGCAGTTGGGATTGGTGTCAAGCTAAACAATACCAATTATAGCTTTTGGTCTCAAGTCGTTGAGATGTATATCTTGGGCAAAGACAAGCAAGGATAAATAAACAGAGATCTTATCCAACTCTTGGGGCAAACCCAGCTTTTAGGGAGCGGAGAACAGAAAATGCAATTGTGAGGGGTTGGTTAATCAACTTTATGGATTATAAACCGATCGAAAATTATCTAAGATTTTCAATAGCAAATGATATATGAGATATTGTTGTCATAACATTCTTTAATGGTGTAAGCACGTCTCAAGTATACGACATCAAAAGGAAGGTCATGAGAACAAAGCAAGGAGGAGGGACTACACTTTAGTCCACCAAGAAGATCTTCGGAAAACTATCATGTTATCAAAGGAACATGGCGATGGGACACAGAGCATTGCTATGGTATCAAAAGGAGGGTCAAACTAGCATTCTCTTCAGCAAATTAATCATGGTTGAAAAACCACTTTAATGAAGTCTAAAGCTCCAACAGATAGAGGAGGATGCTCTCATTGTGGAAATCCCAAGAAACCTACTTCAAAATACATGGGTTTCCATATTGGTGGCATGAGTTAAGAGCTCAAAAGAAGTATGATGTGGGGTAGGAGAAAATTCAGGCCAAAGTATAGTGATGGAATCTGGATAAGGTATATCTTTTGTGTTATAGGAAGGAAATGTGTCCTAAGACTTGGGTTCCCAAGGGTTGGCATTAGTTGCTTCAGGAAACAAATTAGACCAGTTAACATAAATAGTGTAGCTTATCCAATTACTAAAACTAGAAAAGTGGAATTATCTTTCACTTTCTCTCTTTCAAATACTCTTTTAGTTCTTCACTTAAAAGAAAATTGTTTTCTATAAGCTAGTTTATCGAAGATTTGAATTACTGTGTGTACTGATATACCCTACTTATTTTAGGACATTCTCACAAAAAAGACTATTGGATGTGGTATTAAACGAGAGCAACAATATTATGTTGATGATTTTTCTCCTAGTTAGGTAGGCCTGATAGGTTGAGTTAATGATAAAAATCAAGAAGTTTGGTTATGACATCGGGGCATCCAACCTTTTCTTATTTGAAGTTTTTATTTCTCAGTTTATTTACAAAATTCTACAAATAAAGCTTTTAATATAGTACCTATTTATTGGCAAAAAGTGATCGTATTTTTTATCTAGTGAGCATAAGTAGATGTCAATCACCTTTTATATTAGTTCATTTTGATGTTTAGGGCTAACACTTTGGGATCTATAGGCATTTGGTGGTTTTCTACTTTTTTTAATAAGTGCATTTATATGACTTGATTTTATTTATTAAAAAATAAGAATGAGGTGTTTAAAGTTTTTTGTATATGTCACAACATGGTGAACATTTAATTTTCTACAAAAACTCAGGTATTTCAATTAGATAATAAAGAAGAGTATGCTAACAAAAATTTTCAAAATTTTTTTAAGAAGTATGAATTAATACATAAAATTTTATACTTATGCACTCTTTAACAAAATGGAATCATAAAAAGAAAGAATAAACAAATTTTATAGATAATTAGAGTTTTACTAATAGCTAAATATATATATTGACAATTTTGATTAAATGTTATAATAGCTACTATTTACATGATGAATAGAATGAACTCCCTTATAAGTTCTTTTTTAGCATCATAAGTTATACTTCCACCAAAGGTGTTTGGTTATGTGACCTATGTCTATCTTTATAAAATCTAGTGAATAAAACTATAACCATACTTTATTCATTGCATTTTTCTAAGATACACAAGTAATAAAAAAATGATATTGATGATATGATTTGACTTTAGGAAGGTTGTACATGTTTATTGATGTGTCCTTTGTGGAGTCAGAATATTTCCTTTGGCCTAAGTCATATTCTTCAATAATTACTAGAGAACATTATGAGAAATCTAAAAAATGGGAGTTATGGCCTAATTTTGAAGAGTGCTACACAAAATTTAAGCAAGAAGAATTGGTTAAGAAGGAATTAGCAAAGGATAGTATTATTCCAACATAGGAGAATACTATTTTTGTATATGAAAATGTTATTCTAGCTGAACCTAAAGACGATTATGAGGGCTTTAGGTTAGAACTTTAAGAGAAGGAGGCCACTAGCTAAGAAATAATTTCTTCTAAACCCAAACAACCTTTTCCTCGTCGTTTAGTATATGACCAATCTTTAGATAATGTTATCAAGGTACCATTTATAAACTCTTTTGTTGATAAATCTAATATTATGTGTGGTTAAAAAATAACTAATAGGAAGAATTAAGGAGTGTCGCCACAATGATACTCACCAAATGTTAAAAGCAAGAGAGTTAAATATTTTATTGCAAATCATGTTATTATTTAATGACTACCTCATTCTAAGGCATTTGTGAGTAAGCTGTTTAGTGAGTGAATGCCCAAAACCATACAAGAAACATTGGAAAATTTAAGGTGGACATGAGATGGAAGCATCATAAAAAAAGTATACTTGGAATTTGATGGTATTACATATTGGAAATATGTGCTTGACTTATTAACTAAAATAGGGATGCTTGAATGCAAACCAAAGAATACAACTATTGTATAAAATCATAAGATAAAAGCTGATATATAAAAAGAGATACCAAAGGCTTGTGTTAAAGTTGATTTTATCTATCCTATACAAGACTAAATATTACATATTTTGTTAGTGTAATGAGTCAATTTACGCACAATCCAAGTGAAGATCATATGAATGTAATATTGAAAATTTTAGGGTACTTAAAATCCTTTTTAAAGAAAAGACTAATGTTTAAAAAATATAATCATTTGTATATAGAGGGGTGCACGGATATATATTAAGCTGAGAGTGTTATTGATAAGAAATCTATGTCAGGTTATCTAACTTCTGTTGATGATTAATGATGAACCTATTTTGTGATAATAAGTTTGCTATTGAAATTGTTCAAAATCCAATTTAGGATGATCAAACAAAGTAAGTGAAGATTTATAAACATTTCATCAAAAACAAGCTTGAGGCAAAAATTATATAGCTTCCTTTTGTAAGGTTAAAAGATCAACCTACAAATAGCTTACTTGATAAGGCATTCTTTAACTCACTTTACAAGTTAGGCATGTAGTGATATTGATACACGAACGTAAGGAGAGGTGTTGGCGTGAGTTATACCTTGGTTAGTAAAGAAATTATCAATAATAAATTCTAAATAGAAAATTATTATGGTGGTGCCAACTATGGTAAAGATCTCTTTAACCAATGATAAAAAAAATTGTAAATTGTATTACATTCTATATTAGGTAGAGATATTATTTTTCTCTATGATCAAAATATAAAGACACAATGTGTAAAGAAACAAATTAAATAAAATATCAATTTTTTTTTATCAACATGGTCCTTTCATCAATAAAGGCCTCAAGTCCATAAGTAGTTTGATGAACAAAAAGTAAAGACAACAAGGAAAAAAGGACTAAAAATAATTTTATTTTAAAAATTTGTAATAAATTACATAAACATTAGAAAGCATATTTCTTCACAAGCATAAATATTAGACAACAAGGAACCTTTTTTCTTTATTTTATGTTATTTCATACTCTAGATTTATAAGCATATTTTATTATGATATTTTCGTAATTTACTATAATCGTTTGTTATTAAATTCAATCTTCCTAAAGTTTTAAAGATTATGATTTGAAACAATGATAAAATGGTGACAATTAATACGTGTCATTAGCTCTAAAGTATGTACAAAGACCATTGCAAGTGTACTTCCCCCCTTCCACTCGTATATAGGAGGAAAAACTAGTGAAGTGGTAGAGGAAAATGACTAGATGTAAGAGTATTTTCTTGTAATCCAACCAAGTACGTTAATGATCGAGTTGTTCTCTTGACTAAAACAGGTAAAATAATAAAATGAAAAGTGAAGATTTCTAAAATGGTATTAGTCATAATATAAACAATAACATTTTTTTTTGACATATATATAATCATCATCTTGTTCTTGCTATGTTGAAAGGATATAAAATGTCATGTTCTTATTTATAAAAAGCATGCAAAATGAAGTAAAAATATAAGTAATTTAAGGCTATATAAGCATAAAGAGATAGTGACATAACATCATTTAAAGCTTAATTTAAATCCCCGCCTAGTGAGGAAATCCTTAACAAAAAGTGGCAAATGATACATTATTAAGGTAATAGTGGAGGAAGAGAACCATGCTAGTAGCTTGTTTTTAGTATGATGGCTATAGTCTTCTTTGCAAATATTTCTTTAGAAGTGGACCAAGTTTCTTGTAAAGAATGTGTAACTTTTCTAATTTCTGCCTCAAATGGCATATATAACATTGATGACATTAATTCCCAAAGGCTTGAGCTTTAACTAACGCTTTATTATGAATTATCATAAGTCAGTAAGTCACAAAAGAGATAGACTATAGGGCTAAAATGTATTTAACCCTATTGATTTGGTTATTCGGTGAGTCTTTTGAAAGTGTTGATTTAATTCCTCTAGCCACAAAGACGTTTTACGTTTTACTTTTCACAGCCTCTTTTTTAATAAAAAGAATGCTACAAAAAAATTTTATAGCTCAAATGTAAACATTACAAGAATGAGTAACTTGCAAATGCAAAGACTCGATGAAGATTACTTTGTGTATATGTTAATATTATACCCGACTACAAGTAATGTTTTTATTTTTGTTTATTGGGTTGTCACTATTGATTGTAGCACTTTCTTAGTATTATTGGATTTTTAATTATATCCTCATGAACCATAAGGTATTATAACATATACAAACCTCAAGTTATTGATAAATGTAGAAAGAGCAACTTTGGTTACGAAATAAGCACCAAACTATGATGTAGGAGCCATAATTGAAACACTTTCAACATTTACAATTTTCCCTTTTCTCTTTGCCACCATTTGAGGAACAATTTCTTCAACCATCCTTATGAGACCTATACCACGTAGAATAATAAGAAAGTGAAAGAATTTACAGTCATTTATACACACCAATAACTATTTAAAAATGAATAAGGAACAAAACTTTCGATAAATGCCTAAGTTTTTCATTTTTTTTTTCTTTTAGTTGAATTCATGCAATTAATAAGTCAAAATGTGGTGTAGAGGGTTTCTTAGGTTTTAGGAAGGAATCATATATAAGTAAAATCCTTGGTAAAAGAGAATATAGTAAACAAGGATTGAAAGGAGTAGGCAGTCATAGGGAAACTTAAGCATCATAGTAGGTAAAAAAGTGGCATCATGGACATTAAAGAGCATGATGTGAGAATAAATATGAAGATCCTAATGGTGCCACCATTTTACTACTCTAACTAAGTTGCATTTTTTATTAAGTGTTTTTCCAAAATTCAAAAGTTAGTTATATGAGATATAAGAAATGAAAGGAACTATTGCTAGTGGTCACAACTTCTTGTGGTTCCTACCTCCTTTTGAATTGGATGTAGCTTGTTAATGATTGTACTTATCAATTTCAATTTAAAATTCAAAGTTGTAAAAGCTACAAACTTTAACATCTACATAATTTGAATTTTGTAATTTGAATATACTTCCTATATATATTGAAGTAAAATGTAATGAAAGGAAGCTAAGTTATTTCTTATTCTTAAAGCTTCTTCTTGTTTGGTTTGTATGTTTATGTTGCTAAGTTAAAAACTAGCTAAAGGAATTCAATAACCTTAAGTCTTAAAAACCAATATAAGTGGTATTAAAGCCATAATGTCCTTGTGTTAACTATTCCTTAAACACCACAGAGAGAAAACATAAAAGAAAGAGTAAACACTAGAGAGATGAGTCTTACAGGTCTCAAATGGCTTCAAAAATTTTTTTTCCTTACTTCTCAAATTTAATGGTGAGAATTACATATAGTGGACAATTATTATATAGGCTTACCTCAGGGCTATTTTATCTTTGGGAGGCCACAAAAAAGGGATATGAACTTGCTTCCTTACCAATAAACCTAACCATGACTCAATTGAAGTATCAAAGTGAGTAAGTCTCTGAGCAATACAAAACATTAACTTGTATCCACACAACTTTCAGGAAATCCATTTTTAATAGAATAATGGTCTGTGAAATAACAAAAGAAGTGTGAGATAGGTTGAAGGAAGAGTATGGATATAGCTTCAAAATAAGGACTATGCAACTATTTAACCTTAAGAGAGAATTTGAAATTCTGAGGATGAAAGAGATAAAGACTTTGAATGATTATAATGACAAACTATTAAAGGTTGTTAACTAAATCAAAGTTCTTAGAGATGATTTGCATGATAGAAATGTAGTCAAAAAGGTCTTAGTAAGCATTCTAGAGAGGTTTGAAGCTAAGATATCCTTTTTAGGAGATCTTAAGGATCTAAATACTCTCTCTTAGGGGAATTAATCAATGCTCTACAAACTTAGGAGCAAAGAAGATTTTTAAGGCTAGAAGACACATTTAAAAAAGCCTTGCAAGTCTCTCACAAGCAAAAAGGCCAACCCAAAAGGAAAAATGGTAGTAAACAATTGGACAAAGAAGCTAACACCTAAACTTATTAGTAAAAGTCAATACTCATCGTGTAAGTATTACAAAAGCACCAATCATTTAACCAAATTATGTTGGAGAAAATCAAACATCATTTGCAAGATTTGCAATAAAAAGGAGCATTTAGAAAAAAAATTGTAAAAAAAAGTAAAAGCTTTCTTAATAGTCTAAACAAGAAGTATAAGTTACTAATAAGGATTAGCTTCCTTAAGAACATCTACTTATAGCAACTCTAAGTACCAAGAAAAACTGATATTAAGGTTTAGTTAATGAATAATTGTTGCACAAATAACATGTCTCCAATAGTTAAACTCTTCAAATTCTTTGGTTAAATCTTTAAATCTAAAGTGATGATTGCAATGGTGAGTTACCATGAGCATTAATATTTGAACTTAATAATTATATAATGTTATAACTAATATATAAAAGGTTTAAGGATAATTTTTTGTACATATTATTTTGTTTTTATTAATTCATAAAAGTAATAGTATATACACCAAGTGAGAGAATATGATATATCATAATTCATTGGATACTGAAGTATATTTTATCAAATATCAATTTATTTGATAAAATATAAATAATATAATAAGTGTATTAAATACTTAAAGCATATTAAGCAGTGAAGAAATCTTGCTATTAATTAAAATTATTTATAGGTCAATAAACATTATTATTAACAAGTTTTAATGAGATACTAGAATGTTTAAAATATATAAATAAGAATTTGATTCTCTTTTTATCCTTGTAGTAACAAAATTTTACAAAATATAATTATAGTTAAAATAATGATTTTACTTTTAATTAATTAATTAATTAATTTTTACTATTATTATCATGTTAAATTGACTGCTAATAGGTAATATTTTTGAAAAAGAGATTAAGCCATTTTAAAAGTATCAACATTGCCGGTCGTATAGAAAGGTAATGGGCATGCAATATTATTCTGGTTATAAAAGTTGTTAGTGACGACCTAGAAGGCTTCTATTTGGCTGTGAACCAGTTTTCTTCACAGAAATCATAATAATATTTTGCCAAAAACTCCCTGTTGAAAGGAAAAGAGTAATTACAGAAGCCGTGAATTTGTGTTGGCACCGAAAAAATCAAACCAATTATTCTGGACATGAAGAAAGCAAATTTCCTTTCGAACGTTTCTCGGAATAATTTGAAGAAAGTTATGAAAAATTCTTATAAATTGTGAATAACTCTTAATACTAAAATAACAAATAACCAAAAGAATCATAAATAAAAAGAGCATCAACAGTAAAAAAATGAAAAAATGAGAAATTAAACCAGGTACTTTCACACTCTACTAAAGCCCAAAAAAGCATTCAAAGCACCTATCCTAGTCAAAATCTTTTGGTCGCTACCTTCATTTTTTTTTAATAAATAAATAAATATATAAATATATATATATATAGCCTCATTTTTTGACCAACAAAGTGTACATCAACTAAAACATTTTAAAAAATAATACATTTCACATTGTATAATATGATATATCAATACAATTTTTTTAAAATTATATCTTTTCTTACTTTTGTTTATTCAATGTCTATACAATTATTTTATTATTTTTTTTAATATTGTTATAATTATATTTAAATTATTTTATTAATTATATTTAATTTTATGTCTAGTAAGTTTTTTTTTTTTTTGTTAAATTCACTATAAATAATTTTTTATAATAAAAAATGATATACGTTGTAATTTAAACAGTGAAATATCACTTTTTTAACTATAAATTTTGGTTTGTTTGTTTCACTAATTGTGTATTCTGTACTTGTTGTCTAATAAAAAAGTTTATCCATAGAATTACTTCCTTTCCGCTTTTTCAGTAACTAACGAGACCAAGTCCCTTTAAGCAAATATAAATTGACAAACAAAAATGATATTTCCCTGTTACGCGTTGGATACATATCATTATTTATTAATAAAAAAATATTATTATTAATTATATATAATATATATTTTTTAAAAAAAGTATATTCACTAAATATTTTTTTTATCAATTTTATAATTTTGTTGTCTTGTCAAATGTCAAGTTCGACACATTGCAAGGGAGCCTCTGGTGGAGACCCCACCCGTGACCACCCGTGAATTCAATGCGGCGGCTGACTCCATGATCTTGACAGTGAAAGAAGGTGGTTTAATGTTTAATTCTAATATTATTAGATTACTACTGCTAAAAAATATATATATATATTTATTAGCCAACTGTCATTGTAATTTTTTAAAAACAAAAATTAGAGAAAAAAATATCTATTTAGTGAAAAAATTTTAAATTATATAATTTTAAGAAATTATATACTTTAATTTAATTTAATAATTAAATATATATGAATATTTCATCAAAAATTTAAACTATCAAATAAAATTAATTTAAAATTAAATTAAATTATAAAAGTAAATTCAATATATTGTGTTAAAGTTAATCTACAATAATTGTTACTTAAATATAAAAAAATGATATGCTAATATTTAGTGAATGTTAAATGTCTTCTATTAGTTATGCTTTTCTAATTTTATTGATTAATAACTACTGATGACAAAGTGAGTAAATGATTTTATAAATAAAATTATTATAATATTTTTTAAAAAATATATTAAAAAAAAAGTATAGATATATATATATATATATATATAGAACAAATGGAGTGCAGATATTTAATGTATAAAAGGACATAACAGATAATGAGTTTGCAGACATCGTTTTCAAGCAATAATGGAGTATCACGTCCATGCATGAATCTAATTAATTAATATACATATGATATTAAGTGAATTTTTTCTCGTTACTCTCCAGTAGTTAAACATTATTTATTATTATTATTATTATTATTATTCTTATTCTTTGACGAATTTATTAAGTGTAAAAAGAAAACTGCCCATTGAAGAATGACAAAATTAGTAACGCAAACTTACTGCATTTTAATTAATGTTCATTATTGCTAAAATAATTACAATAAAGAACAATAATTACAGAAACAAACTTTAAAGTGCTTCTTTATCATTTAAATGGATTTTTTTTTATTTATTGTAGTTGGACAATATAATTGGGGAATGTGAATAAAAAGTAAATAAGATTGTTAACCATTGCCCTCTGGAACACTTAATAGTTAAAAAAATAATAATTTTTATTTAATTAAAGAAAAAAAGTTAATAAGAATAATTAATTTAGTAAAGAAAAAAAGTATTTATTGACCAATGGAAAAGTAAGTATGTGTTGCCTACGCTAGCTTAATGCAAAATCATACTGAACAAACTAAACATAATACGAAATTATTTATCATCAAAAAAACATTTTTTTAGTTATAATTGGATAAGTAAGATAGACCAGCAAGGACATAGCCCCCTAATGAATAAGATATGTCGAGGAATGTCATTAAATATATTAAATAAGCAACCTCTGCCTCGAAGATTAACCACAATTGAATAAAAATCGCAAAAAATCAGTTTTTTCGCCTTATAATTGCGCCCACCCTCCTTGCATCTAGTTCTTATCCTCGTATTTATAAAAGGCATAGGTGGATACATAAATTATCACCATTTTTTAAGAGTATGGTATAGCTTCTAAACTTAGGTCAATTTGCAATGAGTAGCAAGATTTGAATCCTTATCTTCTTTTTTGACACAAAGTCCATAGACTAATTATTATAAGCAAATCTTAATAAGTAATATTGGTTTAATAGTTAAAATTATTAAAGTTTTAATAAATTTATTATTATAAATATTAATTTTTTAAATTATAAAATTAAATATATTTATATAAACAATACCATAAATAATATATTTGAATTTACAAAATTTAGAATAATTAATCATTTGTTGAGTTTATTTTAACTTAATAATCAATTTTCTCTTTTGACATCTACTATAATTATAAGTTTTTAAATAAAATTTTTGTATTTTTTAAGAAGAAAGATGACAAATTATATATGTACACAATCACATAACTTAAATTAGACATATTCATCCATACTTAAATCAAATTCAATATTATAGCTTTTAATCCTGCAATAATGTACAAATTTATTTCTTATTAATTGGGTCACATTATGATTAAGTTTTTAATAAAAAAAGTTATTCAAAAATATTCTAATATGACTAATTAAAAAATTCTACCATTTTCCTACATGGTTCAATTAAAATCTATTAAATTAATCGTAATGTGTAAATAATGATAACAATATTTTGTAATTTCATTATAATATCATAGTATGATAAACCGTTCAATATGAATTATGACAATTATGTTTTATTTATTCATAACATTTCCTTTCTTATATTACAACACTTATGATATATTATATAAGATTTATAAGATATATATAATTTTATAATGATTTACAATAATATTTCATAATTTTTTAAAAAATTTTAAATTAGTAATGTATACACAATCATCAAATAAAGAAAATAGTTAATATAGGTCAAAAACACAACAATGAGTTGAAAGAGTCATTACATTATATATTATCAATTATTATTAGTACAACCAAGATTCATTTTGAAAATAAATTCTTTACATAATATTGGTTATGAACTTTTATATTAATCTACTATTAAAAGATCAATTAGTATTTTGTAGACACTTTTTGTTTCTGAACCATTTTTTATAATAATAAAATACTTTAATTGTTATTAAGTTCAACACTTTTAAGTATTTTTCATTTTAAAAGAAAAATACTCCTATAAAATTATCACATGAATGTTTGATAGCTTGATAATGACGTCAACAAATTTAACTCCTAAAATAAATTTCATAGTCATAATAGATGAATTATAACTTTAAATTATACCATAAATTTTGTATTTATAATGGATAAAATAATGATATACAATTTTATATTATTCCACAAAACTACTCCTTTTTTTAATAGGAACATATAATCAAAAGTGGATTTATGTTATCATTGCACTGAATAAGGTCTAAATTCAAATATCCAATTACATCAAAATGAATGATTTTCCTATATATGCGTATGTAATTTTTTATTTCTTTAGGTACCTCAATACCTTTTTTTGTAGTTTTGTAGTAATCCATTATACAATTATTCTTACACCCACTCAACATTTTGATTGCAAAACTAATATCCAATCTAGTACACAGTAGGAAATATTTTAAGTTATCAACAGCAGGACTATATTAAATTGATTTCATTTCCTTACATTCCATGTCATTTTTGAAATATTACATAAGATTAAATTTATCATCTTTTTATATAGGAATAATTCAAGTGAACAAATACTAATATTAAATTTCTTTATAATTTTCTCAATATTACTGTTATGATAAAATTGTTATTCATTATGATCTACAATAAAATATATTCATTCTTATTACACAAAATGTCTCTTTCATATCATTCATTAGAAAATTCTTTCGGATAAAATCTTTAATTTCACGTAATATACTAAAAATATTATCAACATACAAGAATAGAAAACAAACTTACTCTCACAAGTCTTTTAATATATACATTGATAAAAAATATTTTTTTCTTAAATTCAAAAGATATCATGATATCATTGAACTTAATCTATCATTGTAGGAAAAAATTTATCAGTCCATATCTTGACCTCTTTAATTTACACGCTATTTAATCTCATACGTTCTATGAAAAAACAAAAACTTTCATAATGATTTATGTAAATTTTCTCTTCAAGATTTCCATTAAGAAAGATAATTCTTACATATATTCTTAATATAACTTTAAACCATATTAAACCACTAATATCATAATTATCTTTAATGGATATAGTCTATGATATATGAAAATGAAACTAAAACTTTAGTGATTTTATTATCAAAATCTTGACTTATACAAATAAACCACATAATCATTTGAAATAATTAATCTTCCTTAACTTTAAGATCTTTTTATACTATCTTTTGTTATTTATTTATAGCTAGTTATAAGTTAATTCCTTCAAAGAGTATCTCTTCATCTAAATGTTCTTTAGTTTCTTAAACAACATTTGGTATTATAATTAACAAAAAAACTGTTATGGGTAAAGAAATATTTACCATAATTTCTTTTGTATCCTTATATGTTAATTCATTACATCCACTAATTTTACCATTTTTAATGAATCTCACATTACCTTTAGAATTTTTTATATAACCCATAAAGTAACTACTGATCATTTTACAGTTTAATTTTTTTTCATATGGATTCTTACTTTTGCTCAGCAACCTTAAACATTCAAGTGTCTTAAATTAGTTTTCCTTCCTATTCATAGTTCAATAGGAATACTTTAAATTGTTTTACTAAGGATCATATTTAACAAATAGTTTACAATTTAAGTACATACATCCAAAAAGATTTGGATAAGCAGAAGTTATTCATTTACTTCTAACTATATCCGTTAATGTCTGAGTACACCTTTCTATCATATCTTTTACTAAGTTGTATCTAACATAATTTATCATACATATATATCATAACTTTTGAGAAATTTCATAAATAAACTTAAACGTTGCTCCAAATCATTATATTTTTTATAATATTCACCACCTTTATCATATCTTACAATTTTCATCTCTTATCTAAAATGAATTATATTAAGTATAAGTGAATCAAACATAACATGAAAAAAGTTACATTAGCTAATTTATTAACTTTTTACATTTTCCTTTTATAGTGTGGTAATGAATTTAAAATGACTCATACGCAATAAATAGTGAGTTCAAAATGAACTACTCCAAAAAAAGTCATTTAATATTAATTCTAAGGTATTAACTCTTATTGCAAAATTAAATATCTCAATAATGTGTTGCATAATTTATGATCCAATAAATTTTAAAGTTATGAGTTTTGTCATAAGAGTACCAGCAGATGAGTATTCTTTAACAAAATCATCTTTTCACAAATTACAAATATTCTTTTACACTTTCTATTTGTGAAATAGTTTTCTTAATGTTGTTATTAATAATTACTTTATCAACATAAAACTTGACTTATTATTTTGTTTTTACATTTATGATATAACTTTTATTCATTACTACTTAGATTTACAATAGTAGTAAGATTACTCAATAATAGTACAAGTTAATATTTATAACACATGAATAAACATTGACTTATTCATGTCATTTTAAGAAATTTTAACAATTGAAACATATAAGTGAATTGCAATAGCTGTATAACCATAAGTACTCATAATTAATCATAAGTTAGATAAAACAATCTAAGTATATTGTAATTTTCCTTTAAAAAATCCTACGATATATTATTATAAGTAATATCATTAACTTTAAAAGGTAATTAAATATTTTTTAATCAATTATATTTGATATCTTTGGATAAATAAATATATTTAACTAAAATATTAATTTACCTTAATTATATTACTAATCATGAAATAATAATTTACCTTTGGGTGTATCATAAAATTTTAACGATTAATAGCATCAATTTAACCAATCATTTTTTATTCATGAATATTTCATTAAAATCATAGATAAATGATTTATTTATGTGTGTCATTAAACATACTAGTTTGATTGCTTTTGTAATTAACAAATTATTAAGAATAATATATATATATATATATATATATATATATATATGACATCAAACATATTAGTTTTGTTACTTTGATGACTAGTAAACTGTAACCTTAATACATACATATAAAAATACAACCTAATATTTACTAATATAGATCAACATTCAAATTCATAGGTCATTATGCATAGAACTATAAATAATATTAATAAATGGTGCCTATACGTACTTAGATATGTTTATAATTATATAATAAATATTAGAAGTGGATTTTTAAATTAACATAAGCATTAAAGCAAAAATAAAATTAAAATAGGTTTTAGAGCTCTTAACATAATTAATTCTTACTTTATATAGTGTGACTAATGACCAAAACATAATGACCTTTTTTTCTTTTTTTTCAATATAATATAATTATCAAACAATAATATAAATCTCTACCATTTTTATAGAATAAAAAAATAATTATTAATCAAATATATACATTCTATGTCATACAGAAAAAATATTCAGTTTCATATAATTTAATACCACTTATTAAATTTCTTAATAAATTTATCGTCATAAATATTAATTTTTCAAATCTTAAAACTGAATATATTCATATGAATAATATCATAAATAATATAACTAAGTTTGTAAAAACTAAAACTATTTAATAGTCTGAAAAATTTATTTTAAACTAATAATTGTTCTTTTTCTTCTAACATTTATTGTAATTACATGCTTTTAAATGAAACTTTTATGTGTATTAAGAAGAAAAAAATCATAAATATATAACTACATAATTTAAATTAGATATGTATACCAATATTTGTATCAAACTTGAGTTTATATCTTTTAATAACATAATAATATATAGAATTATTTTTTATTATTTAAGACACATTGTGATTGAGTTTTTAATAAAAATATTTTAATATAACTAGTTGAAAAAATTTTAATAAAAATACGTCAAAAGTTGTTGAATAAATTTATTTATTTTTGGTTAGAAAATAAATCCATAACAAATAATTGCTTAATTATATATAATTGAAAGACGGAAAAGTTAATAAAATTAAATAAGTATTTTACACATAGCGTGAGAATTTGTTTCTGCTCGTCTGTTTTGCTTTGTGCTTTTGTATTACAATTCACCGTCAAGCTACAGATGCTACGTAAGTTTGTTTACTTCCTTTCTCGGTCTAGATTTTATTTGTACGATGCATTTAAAACTTATCCAATTATATACTGCCAGAAAAATCGGTGGAAGCAAACGCAACTTGGAACTCGCGGGGCTTTGAGATGTTGATGTTTTTAATTATTTATCTATTCTTTGAAAGAGTTGGTATTTTATTAAATATCTTGTCTGGGAAAGACATTGCTAATCTCACATTCGGGTTATATGAGCCATGAATGCAACACAGCCTAATTTTACACATTTTTAGTCCATTAAAACATGCTTAGGCTAAATATTATGTCCCCAGTGAAGCTATCAAGTGATCATTTGGATTTAAATAACCCAACAACGATTTTCTTATCTACAAATAATAATAAATACTAATAACAAAACTTATCCACATGATCTAATGATCAAATATTTCAATGTTATAATATATAGTTTAATTATTTTGTCTATAAAATTAAATTATTACATTTAGCGTACGTTTTAAAACAATTAATACATAAAAAGAATGGCTGATTTTATAAAAACACGAGCAACAGCGAAACATATAGAGTTATATTAGATGGATAGTTAAAGAGTTGTGAGAATCAATGGTCTTGGAGCAGTGTATTGGCTTTTCCACGTGTTCGCCACTCTACTTAGGTTGCATGAAATTTTGGTGGGCACAAAAGTAACCTTAAATGTTCCAAAATTAGTGAGCTTGAAGCAGCTACACGAGATAAAAGGACTCCTGCCTTTCTTTTGTACAGGAGTTGAAAAATGCACTTGGCAGTTTCAGCCTTGCCAACCATGGAAGTGCTTTATGAATTACTCTCTAACCTGTGCTCCATGACCCTACTCTTCTTCGCTTTTCTATTCCTAGAAGCCATTAACTTCTTCCTTCCCCTCATCGGCATCGCCAGAAAATCAGGCCAAAGTGTCGTCACCACCGCCGAGTATCTTAAACTCATCGAGCAAGAGAATCCAGCAATTTTCTACACGGAAGCATCGTGGGGGAAGAAGGGATCCGCAGGCTGCACGATTTGTTTGTCCGAGTTTTCGGAAGGCGAGTGCCTCAGGAAGTTGGGTTGCGGCCACGCATTCCACAAGGATTGCCTCGATAATTGGTTGCAACGATTTTTTGCCACTTGCCCACTTTGCCGGATCAAGGTCTTGCCGGAGGAGATTGTGGCTGGTTGCCGTCGGCAGAATTCTGACGACGAGATGGAAGATGAGACGACGTTTTTGTTTGCAGCTTGTATGCTTTGGTAAATAGCCTTCATAATAATATTTTTACTTGCTTCTTCCCAGACGTACTAACAATATACGTATATATGTACAAGTATTTTCTTCGGATAAATTTCAAATCTTTTTAAGCTGAAGAAGGTAATTGAACAACTGATTTTAACTTTTCCAATAATAATATATACAGAATGTTGAAGTTCATAATTGACGTGGAATAGATCTTTTAAGAATGATAGGATCAAAAAATCAAACTGAAACCATAATACATGTCCGAGGAAAAATAAATAAAAATAAAAATTACGAGTTTAACTAACGATGATCAATGGATCGGTGATCGGACGAATGAACCGATGATCCGAGAACATGGCTTTGTCACCAGGGTCTGATGACACTGTTACATGGGCTCCGGAGCAAGCCAATTTTGAGTTAATTATAACAGTTGCCATCCGGCTTGTTCCATCGGAGTCAACGAGTGAAAGCATGTCCGTAGATTGCGCTCCAATGCCACTGCTCATTGATGTGAACTTTTCCTTTTCTTCCCTATCTAATACTGCTTATGTGTAGCTTTTGGAAACCTTTTTCTTTTGTTTTTTTTTTTCCCCTTCCCAAATACATGCCGGTAACTGCATTGAGAGAGTGCCCTGTACAACACCAAAAGAAAAAAAAAAAAAAAAAAAGAGGAAGACTAAGTTAAAAAGCGTGTGAATTCTAAGTTTGAGCATTCACTGTAGCATTTAGCAACATTCAAGAGTTCTTTCATCTTGATTGAAATGTACCGTCTCATACAATCAATTAAACTCCACAACCAACAAAAAATAAAAGAAAAAGGTGGGGGGGGGATTTTTAACTAAATAATAGAATTCAACTAGTTCGCTTACACTCAGTTAAAATATTTATATTATTTTTTTAAAATTTATAAGAATATCTTAAAAAGCTAAAGTCTAATCAGAATATTATGAAAAAAAAAATAATAATAAAACTTGAAAAATATTTTGTAATCCCAAAACTCAAGATCTATAATATGAAAAAGGAAATATGTGTACATATTCACAACGAAGACCATCATAACAATAACTTATTGTATATTGTAAAACCCTAGCACGGATATGGTAGATAGAAAGACTGTTGCACCTATCATGTGTGGGGCACGACTACAAGTTGAGGATACCAACACTTGAATACGACTAACTGTGCGCCAAAAAATCTTTTTAAAATATATATATATATATACACACACACGTGTTGGATACAAGAATGAGGATAAACACAATAATATTATGTATTGAATCATGATATACCTCAGGGAAAAAGAAGAAAGATATCTAACATGTATTCTACTTTCTTCCCTTTTTCTTTTTTCCCTCTCTATATTATGGATTCCTAGATTCATTTTCTAGAGAGAAGAAGTAGGGGATATCAACTTTCACAATATTTGTTAGGCGTTAAAGTAGAAAAATTACACCTTCAACTTATTTAGAAACTAATCCTCTAAAAAACGGTGTCCTCGTTGCCATGACAACCCCCCCCACCAATATATATATATATGGTTAACGAGGAAAAAACTGTATAAACATATACTCTATTTTATTTTTAAGTAATGTTAAATTTTATATTTTTAATATGTTTTCTTAACACATGTTAAGTTCAATTAGTACGCAATATAATAAAATTAGACTGAATAAATTAAATTTAAGTATAAAATTTAATAAAATTAAATTATAAGTTCTAACAAATATATTTATCTATTTATTTATTTTTCATTTTTTTACCAGGTAAAATAGATGTTTGAAAGTTATCTTTAATATGCTAAGGTTTCTTCATAGGCTAATTATTTATTTATTTATTTTCTTTAGGTACATTTATTGTTGAATTTTAGATCCAATGGCTCTATGTTAAATTGCCGCATACACACAGCGCGGGTGTCTTTGGCAGCAAATGTGTTCAGTACAATTAAACTGGGGAGGATTGCATTTTTAGTGTGCTGTGAATTCCCTTATCAAAATAGCTGAAGACCCAATGAAGATTAAAAAAAAAAAATCTTGCATTTTCTTTTTCACTTTGTATTAGAAAAACAATCGAATAGGTCTACGGTTCCTTTTATTTGTATAAAAAAAAATAAAAATAAAAATAAAAGAAAAAGTTAAAGGCTTGACCTTTTTTTAGTACTTTTGCCAACATAATAACACTTTTTAGTAATTGCAGTCTCGAAAAATATCACGTTATATTGTATTTTGATCTTTTCAGCGAGTTTCTCTAGTTTGATTTATAGACAAGATCATGATGAGATCTCGATGCAACACGGTTGTTGAATATTTAAATATCTTATGTTTAAATTAATTGATTAATATTTGTTTTCGGATATTATTATACTGAAGGCTTGCACCCAAAAAAAATATTAATATTTGTATTATTATGAGATCTTGCCACGGTTCCTCTCACCTATCGATCCAGCGTCCAACTGCAACTTAATCTGATCCAAACTTCAAGCCTTTCAACTACCACTTGATTTGTTTGGGACAGCAGACGATCATGGAAGGAAAAAAGGAGAAAAGTATAAAAATAAAGTTTTCTTTTATTAAGTAAAAAAAACAAAAACAAAAACAAAATCATTAAATTCACTTCTTAGCCAATAAGTAAATTTTAGCTTTTTTTTTTTTTTTCAAAAGATACAGATTTTATACATTTATATTTTTTAATATTTATTTATACCAAAAATTTCTTAATTCATTTTTCCTTAAATTTGAATATTTTATCTCATTCTTGAGTTTAATTTCTTCACTCTTTTAATCTTTTTATTTTGTATATTTTATATAATTAGAAGTTAGTATTTAATTATGACAATTTTCACTTTTGTCAATTGATTATTGTGACATTTACCTTATGATACTTTTAATAAACGTTGGTGCGAGTCTTAATTATTTAAATAATATATATCTAATTTTTTATATGACCCCTAATGATATGTACTATTATTATTGTTTAATTAACTGACAATCCAATGTCGTAATAGGATATTACAACTACTCTTCGTTATTGTCCTTCTTACAATCAGCAATTATTTTGTGGGATATCACGACTGCTCTTCTTCATCCTTCCTACAAGCAATTTTTTTTTTCCTTTGTAACTGTGAAGCAACTCATTTTTCTCTCCATCTATGTTATAAAAAAAAATGAGTAAACCTTATTTTTTTTAACTTTTATTGGGTATTTATTTTTTATTACTTATTAATATATTGACGAGTCAATTACTTTATTTTGTTCTTTAAAAAATCCCTAATTATATGAAAACTTAATCTAGCTTGAGAAAGTTCATGAAATCTATAATTTTATCTTTCTAATTAGTGCTTTTATATTTCAAAATTTGATTTTTAGAAAATTATAATTATCTTCCTAAATTTAAACTTAATAGAATATTGAGTGATAAAGGAATTCCTTATATGTAACAATAACACAAAATAATTTCAAATATACTTTTTGATGATGACCTTAATTTCATATCTCACATTGCTCATATTTCCCCTTTCATCTTCCTTTGCAGAGTTATGGAATTGGACACCTTTTGAGATTATGTAATTCTTTAGGTGACCTATTAGGGATATTTTCTTTTGCGGTGAATTTGCCAAAAATTTGAGAGCTAAGTTTTTCCATAGGACCAAAAGTTGATTTCAACAACATTAATGCCAATGTTGCCAAAACCCAGGTGCCATTATTTTTATATAAATCATTTCAAATTACTCAATATGATGGTAATTGAGATAATTAAAAGAATATAAAATTTATAACTTTATTAAAGTATTAATAGAAATTTACTCCTTTAAAATTTCAAAATTCAAAAAATTAAAAAAGATGGAGGAAATTTCTTTGTTTTTTTTTAAAAAAATAAAATTATCATCATTATCATTGAATTATGTAATGTAAAACATTTTAATATATGAACATATCAATTGAACAAAAGTTAATGTAATAAACTTAATTGCATAAAAATGAATTTTTTAGTGGATGAATTTTATAACTTTTAATCTAATAGATTGATAAAGGAATTATATTGAAACAAATTTAAACTTAAGTGATTTACATATAATGAATTAAAGTTGGATAATGAACATGCAAATAAATGATAATTTTAGTGATGAATTATATAATATAATCATAAAATATAAGGAAATATAAAATAAAATAATTGCAAAAGAGAGTGATGTTTTTTAAGGTTAAGTCGGTGGGATTCTAGTTATTTAAGCTCATATTGCTTTCGAGCCATGTCTTACTTGGGTTAAATTTGAAACAACTTGGTTGTCTAAGCGGACAATATGATAGTATAAAATCAAACATCTTAAGAGATATAAAGGAAATAGTTGCAACATTAAATCATTAAGACACAAAGGTTAACTTCCTAAAGTGCCCTTGCAAAATATAATCTAGAAAGTTCCTAGGTTTCTTTAGTCTTTGAGTGAGGAATTAAAGCAAATCTAAAAAACTATAGGTGATCCAAAAACTCCCATTTCTAAAGACAGTTAAGAACCTCTAAGTCCCTATTGGAATTACAGTCTACCTCAACTGATTCATATGTAGATCAAAAGATGAGTAACTATTTCTTTTTTTCATATCCTAAATAAGGTCTTTAAGTTTGAATGAATAAAATAGTATGAATATGTTTCCAACGATTGAAAGAATATTTGATGTCACTTCCTTTACTAAATAAGCTAGTCATTGGAGAATCACTTTATTTTCACTTGCCTATCAATTAACACGGGGTTAGCTCCATCTTAATCTACAAGGAAAGCAAAGTTTAGAAGTTTTTCTACTATGTCAATAAGGTATTGTAAGAGGCGAAATCATGGTAGCCCAAATTTAATTAGTTGACATTCACATTAACGGTTATAAAAAGGAAGTAAGGGCCATAATTTCAATTACATAACATAATAGCACTCATTAACTAACCAACGCAGTTGGTGTTCCATCGGTCGAAGGTAATATGCTACTTACTGCAATGGTCCATCTAACTAGAGGAGTTTGATGTGCATTTTTAATCCCGCATTATAGTCAAGTCCTAGTCTCTCATTAATTTTGTGAATAAATGCATAGGATTTAATAAGAGTAGCAAAAAAAGTGCTTAATTAGAGTGGTAGACTCTGTATGTGGACAGATCGTCAAGCAAGGAAAATAGTGGAGTTGGGCTAGTGTTCTTAAGCCTAGGATAGGTTGTTGTGGAATGTGTCTTATGCTTTGAGTTTCCTACCTTAAACAATTAAGTTAAGAATAAAGCTCTCATTATGAGGTTGAGCATATCATAGACCTCAAGGATCAAATAGGTTTGAATCTTTAACGATTCTAAGGTCATTGGTTAAGTAAAGAGTAAGTTTGAAGAATGAGGGAATTTAATGACCAAATAGTTAGTCAAAGTTCATGTAATATATGCAAACCTTGAAAGAAAAGTTTCCAACTTCACATACGATTGAGTTATAAGTTATGAAAATTATAGGATAGGTAAATATTTTGTCAAGACTTTAACAAAACTTATACTCAAGATTTGGGTGAGAAACTTTAAAAATGTTGAGTTACAAAGAATTGACAAAGGTGACTCTATGGGTGGACCATAAACCTTTATGGATGGACTTCATTATCAAGTATCTCCAAATAGGTGATTTCTTGAATGACAAGATAGAGGCAAAATGAGTATAGTATAAGGTGGTGAAGTATGTCATCTAAGATGACCACATATACAAACTTTCCTACAACTTACCATTGTTGAAATGTCTGACTCCAAGGAGGCTAAATAAGTTTTATGAGAAATCCATAAGAGCATTTGTGGAAACCTTGAGAGTAATTACATCTTAGCCATTAAAACTTGGAAACAAAATTTTATTGGTTAACCATGATCGATGATGCATAGGAATTTATGCAAAAATGTGATGTATGGTGACAATTGGCAATATATCATAACTTCTGGCAACATAACTGGTCCTAATCTTAATCATTTAGTTGTTCCCTCAATGAAGGACTTAACCTAATGGGCTCATTTCCTTTAGCTCAAAAAGGATAACTGTGACTATTTCACAAAGTGGAAATAACTGAGACATTAACTTTTATTATTATAAAAAAAATTGAAAACCTTGTATGAAAACACATTACCTAGCAATATGGAGTCTTAAGGTGATCATCACTTATAATATAAAGTAGTTTGACAACAAAATATTATGAGGTCTTTACTCCAATATCAAAATTAGGCTAAATTTTGTAGTAATCAAGTATCCTTAAACAAATAGCCAAATAAAAGTCACGATTAAGAGCATTACCTAAGGCTTCAAAAAGTGCTTAAGAAGGAAAAAGGGATTATGAGCAAACAAACTTTCTAAAGTCCTATAAGCCTATTGCATGGCCTTCAAAACTGTCATGGGAGAAATACCATTTGCCTTGATTTAAAACTTAAACTATGATTTTGGTAAAAACAAGGGCATTTAGCCTCGACCTCTTATACTTTGAAAAGGAAGATCAAAACTCCAAATTTTGGGACAATTTGGACTTTGTAAGTGAGAAGAAAGAATTAGTCTTCATTTAGATGACAACATTCTGAAAGAAGGTGGCTCAATACCATAAAAAAATGTAAAAGGCCACCTTTTTGTCAAGGGAGACCTCATCCTCAAGTAATGGAAATCCAATAAGAGAGATGATGAAACTAGAAAACTTGTATCAAATTGGAAAGGACCTCATCATATAAGTAACAAAGTGTCCTAATAAGTTATAGACTTAAACAACTAGATTGAACATTAATCTGAAGGATATGAACTTTTGTAAATTTTTGAATGTATTAAGTGTGGATTATGGTCTACTTCTCATTATGCACAAATCGCTTAAGATAATAAAGAAGGGACCATAGATCCTTATGGTTCTATCTTTCTCAACAAAGACATGAGTATGCATAGGCTAAGAGCTAATTCACTCTGAAAGTGAGCTTATTAAAAAAATGCTTAACCTTGCTAATTTTAAAGCTAACCACCTTGTATAACAATTTGCTTCGAAAGCAAACTCATTACAAATAGGTGGTTATAAAGGCTTAAATAACTTAATCAATGAGCCTTATACAAGCATCCTTGTATGGTCCCTTAAGGAAGATCCCCACAATCTTTAGTGCATAACTCTCTAAGAAAGCTTTAAGTGGTAACTTTGAAATGGAATAGAAGCATCTTTGAAAATCTTTCCCATAAAAACAAATCCAAATATTGAGCAAGTTAGAGGGCATTCAACGATGTCTCCAAGTGTGTGATCCTTTAGCATTGAGGCAACAAGAAGCTGGGCTTATAACTAAATACAATGGAATTTTGGATCAAGAACTCTTTTGTATCCAAAAATCCCATAAAAATGGAAGTTTAATCAAAAGGCAATAGATCAATTTGGCATAAGCTTTCTTAGAGTATGAAAAAACAAAAGTTGAGCAAAATGAGAGAAAAGAAAAAGCAGAGAAGCAAAGTACTCTTTCTAGTTAATTAAGATACAACAATAATTCATTAACTTTTTAATCTTTATTATATATAAAGATTTAAATATAAACATCATTACAAACTTGAATTGCATTCAAAATAATTCAAATTGAAACTTTGGTATTCCAAAAAAAAAAAGGTGATTTAACTCCTACTTTTACTTAATTTGAAATTCAAAACAAAATAACTTAGCTAATGCCTAACTTAAGTTGCATGAGTCCAAAAAAGTGCATCCTGTGATCATTTGCTTTGTCTGTAAGCAATTGCAAGAGCAATTAATTCAAAAAGACAAAAGAACAAGCAAACAGCAGAGTAGCCTCATCACATGACTTGTTATGCAATCCAGTAACTTGGCATTTAATCCATTGGCAGTGGATGCAGTCCTACAACACCATGTAAGCTGTTTTGATAGCTTCAATTCTCCTTCTTGGTGCCATAGGATTGCAACCCGAGTTTCCACCTTAAGTCTTCAAATCTTTGCTTTGGTAATCACTTGGTGAATATATCAATAAGATATTCAGTAGTACTGCAATAAATCGATTCCACTTTATTGCTTTACTGCACTTCTCTGATAAAATGTAATTTGATTTTGAAGTGTTTAGTTTTTGCATGAAGAACAAGATTCTTTTAAATTGCAATTGAGGATTGTTTATCACAATAAATTGGAGTTGCACCAAATTACTTCAAATTTAAGTCAAGTAACAGCTTCTTAAGCCAAAAGGCTTGATTGATAGTTGATTCAGCCTCAGTTGTTGATTGAGCTACTGTGGACTACTTCTTTGAGTTTCAACAAAAGAAGCCACCTCCAAAAGGAAATGCATACCCTGAAGTACTTCTCATGTCTCCTGGAGAACCAAACCAATCACTATCTGTATAAGCAGCTAACTTTAATTTTAAAGAATTGGAATACATGATCCTAAGATCTGAAGTTTCTTAAATGTACCTTAGGATCCTTTTTACAGTTTTTTAGTGCAATTCACTTAAGGAGTGTATGAATCTAAAAAGAAGACTTATAGCATACATGATGTTTGGTCTTATGACAGATAGATACAATAAGCATCCAATAAGACTTATACTTGGAAGCATCAATTTTCCTAGCTCCATCATCCTTTTGAAGTCTTTCACCAACTGCCAAAGGTGTTGTTATACTTCTATAATCATGCATATTAAACTTTCTAAGGATCTCCCTTACAGACTTGGTTTGGCACAAAAAAATTTCATGCTTTGATTGCTGCAATTTTAGACCAAGGAATTAAGACATAACTCCTAGGTTTGTCATATAAAAAACTAGCTTTATCTCAGCTTTAAACTGATAAACTAGCTTAGGATAGTTGCTAATGATCAACACATCATCAACATAGAGTGAGACATATAACACTTGATCTTATTATACCTTGATGTATAGGGTAGGTTCTGATTAGCTCTTATTGAAGCCAAGTTCTAGTAAATGCTTATTAATTTTGCTATACCAGGCTCTTGAAGCCTGCTTTAAGCCATACAAAATCTTTCTTAACAAGTAAACCAAGTTTTCTTGTCCAGGTTTAATGAATCCAGGAGGTTACTCTACTAAAATTTCTTCTTGCAACTTACCATTAAGGAAAGTAGATTTCATATCAAGATGGTGTATTAGGAAACCCTTATGTGTCACAACAACTATAAGCAATTTGATAGTATCCATTATAGCTACTGAAGTAAAGGTCTCACAATAATCCACTCCAAATTATTGTATCTTTAGCCACTAGTTATGCCTTGAGTTTGTTAACTTTATCATCAGAATGACATTTGACTTTGAAGATCCATTTTACTCTAATGACATATTTTCCTTATGATTTTGAGACCAAGGTCCATGTCTCATTTCTTTCAATTACTTGCAATTTCTCTATCATAACCCTATTCTAATCAAGATTACTTAAGGCTTCCTCATAATCAATAATTTTTAAGATAACTTGATAAGCCCTTTCACATATATCAAAAAGCCTCCTGGTTCATTGGATTGGAAAATCATCTTCATCCTTATTTGGGACTTCACTTTCTAGATTCAAATTGCTTAGAAGTTCCTCAGGATGAATCTGAGTTGTCTCAATTACAGCCTTGTCCTAATTCCAGTGTTTATTCTCACTGAATTTAATATGTTTAGAGATTAATATTTTGACAAAATGAATGACATACACCTTATAATTGCAAGTTGTCTCATAATCTCCAACAAATATTACAACAGCAGCTCTTGAATCCAACTTAATCCTTTTTTGATCAGGTATATGAATAAAGCACAGACAATTAAAGATCCTAAGATGATGCAAGGAAGGCTTGTGTTGAAACCAAACCTCAAAAGGGGTTTGATCAACAAGATCTCTACTAGGTAATTTATTCAGTAGATATACTAAAGTTGTCATATTTTTTTTCCCAAAAGCTTTTAGGAAGCTTCTTTTTGGCTAACATGCATCTAACCATTGACATGATGCTCCTGTTCTTCCTTTCACTTTCTCCATTTTACTATGAAGTATATGGAGCAGTAAATTGTTGTTGGATTCCAATGTTGCATATATAGCTTTGAAGGTCTTTAAAGTGAAATCAAATTCATTATCAAATTTAATGGCTTTCAATTTGAGACTTGATTAATTTTCAATTTAAGTCTTAAATCTTTTCAAGATTGAAGGAACTTCAGTTTTGTACTTTGAGAAATAGACCCAACAAAATCTAGTGAGATCATCTATGAAAATGATAAAATGTATGTTCCTATTTAAAGATGGTGAGGTCATGGATCCACATAATTCAAATGGATTAGTTGAAGTCTCTCATTGGCTTTCTATGGTTTGCTTGTCATATTGACATACATCACATAAGCTATGAGGTACAGGTATTTCAAGAAAATTGATGGCAAGGGCTTCTTGGCCAAGGTTTGAATGTCAAAATAATGGAAATGTCCAAGTCTCCTATGTCATGAGAATGACTTATCAATAGAGGCAGGTTAAGCCTTTTGAAGAGCTTTTGGCCAACTCAAATGAAAACTCTTCCCTTTTATAGGAACAGAGGCAATAACAAAGCCATTAGGACCATAAATTACACATTTCCTATCCTTAAAGGTTAGAGTACATCCTCTCTTAAGTAGTTAACCAACACTTAAGAGGTTTTGATTAATTTTAAAGATATATAATACATCAAAGAGCAGTTTGGTAAATGTAGTTGTGTTCATTTCTGTTGCGTCTTTCCCTTTGACTTAAAGAAATTGACCATTTCATATCTTTACTTTGGAAGTATACGAATGAACTAAGGATTTGAAAACATCAAGATTTGGGGATATGTGGTTTATACAACCATTGTCCACCAGCCAAACTAAATCAGAAGAGGTACTGTCAATAATAAATAACTACTCTTATGGTTATTGGTCATTGTTAGCCACTTAAGCCTCTATCTTATCAAGTTGATCATGTTGCAGTTGGCTGGACTCCTTCTTGTAGATCTTTTTTTAGTGTTTATTCTTCTTGTAGAAGTTGCACATAATGTTAGGTCTCCTCCAGCAAAATTTTGATAGATGGTTTATTCTTCTTGCAAAAGTTGCAATTGAACTCCCTTTTTTATATCTTAGATGCATCATTTTCTTTAATAGAAAAAACTTATTATTACCATAATTTGAAGCATATAATGCTTCAAGCTTGCTCCACAAAGTTTGTGTATGTGTCTCATTACAAATGTGATTGTAAACATTATCATTAACAAATTGTCATATAAAGCCACAAAGATTAGTTTGGTACCGACATTTGTGTTGATCTTTGTTGTGTCTTTCCCTTTGAATTGGAGAAACTAATCATTTCCTATCTTTATTTTGAAAGTGTAGGAATGATCCAAGGATCTGAAAACATCAGAGTATAGGAACATGTGGTTTGTGCATTCATTGTCCACCAACCAAGCTAGATCAGTAGAGGTACTGCCTGTAGTAAACAACTGCTTTTTTGGTAATTAGTCATTGTCAACCACTTAAGCCTCTGACTTATCAGGTTAATCCTATTATGGCTGGCTAAAATTCTTCCTGCAAATCCTTTCTGAGTGCCCCTTCTTCTTGCAAAAATTGCACACAATGTCAGGTCTCCTTTAGCATAATTTTAAGAGATGGTTTGTCGTACTGCAATGTTCATAGGGTGCTTATTGTTTCTTCCCTTCTGCCTTGTTTTTAGTCTTTTTTCCTTACTTCTTCTTTTGTTATTTTCTTTGTTGTTACTTGGCTTGGAAAGGACCATCATCAACTTCTTGTCTCATATGTCTCCTCTACTCTTGAGTCTGCAATGCATTTATTAACTCTGCCAAGGTTATGGTATTCAAGTCTCTGGAATCTTCTGGGGATGAGATCTTTGCTTCAAACCTTTTAAGGATGCTAACCAAGACCTTTTAAATAACAAATTTATCTGAAAATTTTTCATTTAATAGTCTTATTTGATTCACAATTTTAAGTAACATGTCACTGTATTCTTTGACAATCTCAAATTCCTTCATCCTTAACAACTCAAACTTCCTTTTGTGGTTCAATAGTAGTATGTTTTTGGTTTTCAAACTGCCACTAAACTTCTCATTCAACCTTTTCCATGCATCTTTAGTAGTGTTATAGGCAATGATCCTATTAAAGATGCTTTCTATTATAGCCGAGTGAATGTAAGTTAAGACTTTGTATTGCCTTGAAACTTGCTCATTATAGTGTTTGATCTGAGCCATGGTTGGATTATAGTGTTTGATCTGAGCCATGGTTGGATTAGGAGGAAGAGGATCAGATTATGCTCCTGTTGCAGTGACCTTCCAAAAATCAAATGCTCTAAGATATGTTTTCATCATGATAAATCACTGTATATGATTGTTTTCATTAAATTTTGGTGTAGGTAAGGGTGAAAGATGTTATAGCTGGTCTATGTTGATTTTTGGTAGGATCTCTCTCGGGTACTTTTGCTTTTTAGAGGTTTTCTTTTCTCTCTTAACTCACACTCTATAGGTTCAACTTTGGATTATTTATGCTCTGATACCAAGTGAAGTTTAGTCAAAGGGCAAGAGATCAATGTGGCAAAAGCTTTCTTAAAGTATGACAAAACAAGAGTTGAGTAGAATGAGGAAAAAAAACAAATCAGAGAAGTAAAGTACTATTTTTGGTTAATTGAAATATAATAACACTTCATTAGCTTTTTAATTTTCATTATATATGAAAATTTAAATATAAATATCATTACAAATTTGAATTGCATTTAAAATAATTTAAATTAAAACTTTAAGATTTAAAAAAGTGATTTAATCTCTACTATTACTTAATTTGAAATTTAAAATAAAAGGACTTAGCTAATGTCTAACTTAAGTTGCATGAGTCCAAAAAAAGTGCATCTTGTGGTCACTTGCTTCATCTGTAAGCAATTTCAGAAGCATCTGATTCAGAAAGACAAAGAACAAGCAAGCAGCAGAGGAGTCTCATCACGTGACTTGTCATGCAATCAAGTAACTCGGCATGCAATCCATTGGTAATGGATGCAATCCTGCAATACCATGGTGAGCTGTTTTGCTAGCTTCATAAAAAAATTTCTTGGAGATCATAATACAAAGTTTTCCACTCCTCTGTAGTCCAAAAGGAGGAGAAAGAATCACATAAGGGTTCTTAAGCATGACACGAATGTGTGGGTGGATGACAAAGATCGGCTGAAGGGAATGGCCAGGGAATTCTTTGTCAATTTGTTCTCTAGAAAGGCAATCCATTGTAGTGCAACAATAGGGGTATTTTGGCCAGCAACAAATTAAGTTTTGAAGGACAAATTAAGGGACTTACCTAGTTTGGAGTAAGTCCATCGTGCGTTTTCTTCTATGGGTGCCACCCAATTCTGACGGATTCAAGGCCATCTTTTAACAAAGGTACTGGCATATTGTTGGAAATTCTCTAATAAATATGGTTAGAAATTTTAGACCTATATGTAATGTCATATACAAGCTCATTACCAAGGTTATGGTGGGACACCTCCACCCTCTCACGTAAGATTGGATCAGCCCCTTTGAGGCTTGCTTTATTCTAGGCGCCCGACACATGATAATAATATTGTGGCTCAGCAAGTGATTAATCATATTCGAAGGAAGAAGCATGGTAAAGTGGATACTTCTCTTAATCTGCTTGCCAAACTCATCTCACTTGTGATGGATTGTGTTACTTCTGTAGAGATGTCGGCTCTGTGGATCGGAGAACAAACAACCAAATTTAAACCTCGTTGTGTGTTATGCCTGGTTGATCCTATTTTTCTGTATCAGCTTATGTTTTGTGCGGAATGTCTTTCTCAATTAATTGTACAAGCAGTTGAAGGAAATAAATTGAGGGGCCTGAAGCTTTCAAGACTTGGCGAATTGTCATTTCTTCTTTGCAGATGATTGGTTATTATTCGGCGTAGCTACCACAACTCTTGCTCGGGTCATTTAATTCTACACTTAGAATTTTTGTGATTTATCGGGTCAAGAGAAGAGTCAGGAAAAATCTAAGTTCACCTTACTTAATGCGAACTGGCACCTATCTTCCTCCGTTAGTCACATCTTGGGTTTTTCCTTGGAAGAAGACCTGGGAACATACCTAGCATGCCTTTATTTCATGATAAGAAGTTGTCTCAAAGGTACAATCGAAATTGAGCGAATGAAAGGCAAGTTCTTTATCACTAGTGACGAGAGCTACTTCAATTCAATTGGTGACTCAAACCATTCTGTATTATCTAATGCACACCACCCTTTTACTACGTTTTACCTATGAATGGATTGATAGTATAATCAATGATTTTTATGGGAGGATGCTAATGATCATCACAAAGTGAGTTTGGTGACTGGGGAGGATGTTTGTAAACCTGAAAGGGCTTGAAGCTTGGGATTGCAAAAGGCTGGTGATATGAATATATCTCTTTTGTCCAGACTTGACTGGGAGATTTCTATCAGCTCCAGTAAATTTTGGGTGAGAACATAAAGACTAAGTATTGTGGAGACAATGAATTCCTTCTTAAGAAATGGCGACCAAGGTCTTCTCCAACTTGGTCTGTCGTATTAAAAGGTGGAGATCTTCATGCTAAGGGTTTAAGACGGCGTGTTGGTGATGGGTTGCGATTAGCTTTGGCGTGCTGCTTGGGTACTGGATGCGCCATTATTGGAGAGTTCGATTAAGGATGACCTACTTGATAATGTTGACTCGATTTGTAACCTTTTGATAGAAAAAAAAATTCTGCGAGGAGTGAAGTTGAAGTTACTAGGAATTTTCATATCATCTGCCTCTCGGTAGAAGGTGCGGTGGTATGGGCTTCTAGTTCTAGACATTGCTATGCGAGCACAGGATCAGTTAGCGTTGATGATCATTGGATTTGGAAAATTCAAGCCCCCAAATGCATAAAAATTTTCTGTGTCTAATCTGGAAAGGATGACTTCTCAACTAATTAACAGACTTATTCGTCAGCGAACTAATGATGGGTTATGGGGTCATTGCTGTATGAAGTGGAAAAGCATGGACCGTGTTTTCTTTGGGAATGTCCTTCCCATATAATTTTCATCTCTGCTCTGTGAAACCTGTGCGATTGGCGTAATAAAACTATCTTTATCGATTCTATAAGTTCTCCACTGGTAGTTTTTCAATCCATAAGGAAGGTGGTTGTTGAGAACTTTGAAGTTTTTGTAAGTAGTACGCTGGGGCAGAGCTTCTTAAAGATTGACGTGGATGGCTATGTTGAAGGGGCTAGGATTGGCAGGTTTTGGTGACTTAGTTAGTGACACCAGGACTGGTAGGCTTTGGATTCTTTGTGGCAGGATTGGTAGGATTAACTTCTTCTCTCCATGGCCATGGAACTGAAGGCCATATTTGTGGTTCTCCAAAATGCATTGGGGGGGGGGGAAGCCTTTCGCAAAATCACTGAATCAGATTCTAATCTTGCACTTGATAAAATTGCTGAGGATGATTGGGCGTTTAGTTTGTGTGGCCCTTTTTTGTTGAATAACTCCACAACCAATCCTGGGATTGTCACATACAACATATGCCAAGAGAGGGAAACTACTGGTCTGATTTTCCAGCTAATCTTTTTCTACTCCAATCAAATATGGTTGGCGTAGCTTTTCATAGAGGTAGCTAATATTTGAAGTATTTTTCTCCTTTTGCATTTAAATAATAATAAAAAAAAATCAATCATGTACAAAGAATACTGACTATCAGGCTCACTATTCTAAATATCAAGTTCTCGTTGTTATTTAAAAAGTAAATAATTCGATAATTTCAGATAGGTGACATGACATGGCTGTAATCCCAATTGTTGTTGTGCAGTTGTTCAGGATTGACAATATTGATAATGAAGTGTTGTATCCATGTCTAGGAGAGAAGGGCCAACCCGACGTGTGCTTTAAAGTGTTTCTTTTTTTCTTCTTCTTCTTCTTTTTTTTTTTTCCGAGGAAAATGTACACTTTATTCATTGACTCGTTACGACTCTATCGACAAGAATAAAAACATGACTTTAAGTGCCTCTATTCTAGGTTGTCCTCGCGGAGCCTTGATAAAGCAACTTTAGTGAACACATAAGCCACAGCCCCCATGACTCTTCTATTTTCTCCCGGTGCAGCATCCGTAATAATCTTTAATTATTATCTCATGAGTTGGGGGGTGTCCAAATGACTGGGGGGATGGTCTGCTGAGGGGAATGAAACGAAGAAGATTTAGCTTGCCCAAGCTCATGACATAATTTGACTACCATCTTAATAATCAAATGTGGTGGTGGAAGAATCTTTCGCTCCATAAGTAACAAATTCCTTAACATTACTACCATCTCAACGATTTTAAGATCATTAAAGCTGCCAAAGAGACCGAAACCATTCAGGGAAAGTCCATTTGTGGCATGTCTCGCACACGCACAGCTAAGGGACTAGGGAACCACACCCTGACAGTAAAATCACAATAAAGCAAACATTGCGCAGCTGAGTCCATCATGGCACCGCACATTGGACACGACCCGTCAGTAGCCATACCCTCTGCTGCCAAATTTTCGTAGGTGGGTAGGTAGCCTTTACATGCTCGCCAGATGAAATGTTTAGCCTTTCCCGGAATGTGTAGGTGCCACAAGTTCTTCCAGCAAAAAGCATCGTTGCTGCTACCAGAAGATGAGGGAGCTGAATGGTTTGCGAAGGCTTTAGATTTAGCTAGACGGTAGGCACTTTTCACTGTATAAAAACCATTACAATCGTAATGCCATATGAGCTTATCCGTAGGCACTGGAAAGCTTAGCTGAATGGACATAATTTTTAACTTTCCGAGGGCATAAAGGATTGCTTGACAAGATCTTCCTTCCACTATTTGCTATCAGAATCAACGATGGACAAGACTCGTTCAAGACGGTTGCAAACGTGGAGAAAGGACCCTGAAATCATTCTGGTCTAGATTTCAATAAGGGGCGATTCGCAATAATACTCCTCCACCTTGCTGGTTTAGCGGAAAGTGAAGAATACAACGATTACCAAAAGCTTACTAACTTGAGATGACAGTAATTGCAAAAGAAGAAGCAGAGACATAGAAGTAAGAAAACTCTTTTTTTTTTTTTAAGTGATTTAATTGTATTAGGCAGTAATTTTTATTATATATAAAGATTTAAATATATAAATTATTATAAATTTAATTTTTAATATATTTTATTTGTTAAAATAATTATAATCAACTAGTTCAATTAGATTTAAATTTAAAGATTACAAAATAATAATTTTCTCGATCATTCTTTTTAGGTCATTTGAAATTTAAATAAATAATTAACAGATATCTAATCACACTAAGATAGCATAGTGTGATGGTTACAATTCTTTCAGGTCGTCGCGTAAAGGAAATTGCTACCCTAGTGGGTAGTCCAGAGTTTTTGGAGCCATCTTTGAAGAGAGTCTGATTTTTGACTGGGGTGTCTAGTATTGTGTGCCAAATTCAATATTGGACCTTTACATGCAACTGGTAGGCCTTGTCCATGGTAAGGCGCAAGAAACGCTTATGGATTATCTTTTTTTGCGCGGTTGCATGGAGAATCTGGCTCAAAAGAAACAAGCTTATGTTCAGTGGAGAACAGCCCAAATGGGAGACACTTCCAGATTTGCTGTCAATGAATCTTAGCTTTCGGCTCAAAGGGACACAAATGCAACGCTACCTGCTTATGGCTAGCAAATGGACGTCTCTCCTGATGTTTTATGATAACGGATGGTTACAAAAACTACGCCACCATGTCAACCTTGGACAGCCCATTTGGGCCGTGTGTTAAAAGTGGAATGTAGATAGTTCCACCCAGGGGAAACCGCAGGGATTGGAGGAGTCTTAAGGGGAAACATCTTGTTCGGTGGTTGTTTTAGATTCCAATGATTCTGAGCTTCTTGCAATCCTCAAATCTATGGAGCTCTCTCTTCTTCTAAAATAAATTTTGTGCAAAGAAATTTCACCATGGAATCAGAATCTTCAACTGTACTATCATGGCAGCATAATGAAGGACTGCATCCCTGGAAGTTGAGAAAGGAATTCAGCAAGATTTCAAGCTCTCTCCAAGGCAATGCAAATTGGATTTTCAAGCATATCAAGAGAGGCGTCAATTGCATTGCTGATGGATGAGCAAAGCAGGGAACAACGAGGCAAAATAATCTCATTGCTCGGTTGTAATACTTTATTTTGTTTTCTGAGTTATCACTAGATGCCGATTGCTGTTCATTGCAGCAAAGGGGTGAGTAAGATGCTTATTTGCTTTGCTTAGGCTTGTCTTTCTGAGTGAAACTTATAAACGTATCTATACGTAATATTTGCTACATTTAATAGAGCTCTCCATTTATCAAAAAATAATCTTTTCATTTATGGTTAACTGCTGCATATGTGTTTTGTGGTTTTATATATGGGCAGGCAGTAGTTTTGGGTGATACCTATATGAATCAAAGGTTCTGGGCTTTCGTCTTTTAGGGAGGTCCTTGACAAAAGGCTTTCTATGACCAATTTTGTTAGTCCTTCTGCCCTATAGGCACGGCACTGCTTCTTGGGACAATTCTGGTTTTTATGCAAGAAGCCTATGAATGACATTGCTTTATTGTTCAAAAGAGCAAAATAAAAAAAATAAAAAAAAAAACAACCAACAAAAGAAAAGAGCAGTGAAAGTGTAGGACTTAAATCAACTGCCTGCTGACCAAAAACTATGAAAGACCATATGCCGTTTAGCTAATAATTGTAATGTTTATTAACCATCAGGATTGGCCTGGTTTTTGGCAGTTTCCAAATGTGTGAACACCCGGGAGTGGCTCATTTGGTTGGTGCTTTCTCTAACATTAGCAATTTGATTGGGCTAATTGAGAATTAAGACAGTCGATCTATTGTGAGTTGGGACACACCATGTTTTTGGGTCATACCTTAAGCATTATTTGTTTGTGAGAAGAACAAAGTACTACTGATAATACTGGAACGATGGTTGGAAGGGCCATTGATTTCAAGGGGGAGGACTTGCATCAAGATTGAAGAACCCAAATAAAAATTAAAAAAAAGAAAAAGAAAACCATGTTGCATCCCCCTATCATGAATCATGACATCCTTACCGTTACAGAAGAAGCTTGTGGAATTATGGCATGGCATTGGCTCGTCAAACTAAGTGCAACAATGTTCAAGTTCTATCTTCTCTATCCCTGCAAGTTCATAGTGATGATGACGCAGCTGCAACACATTCCCCACAAGCTGTAGCCTAGAGTTATTGTATAAAAAGTAATTAAAAAAGAGAGAGAAAGAGAGAGAATAAATCAAAGCAACACTTAGAATGGAAATTCATCAAGCTTTCCACCACTTTCTCCAGTCATCACCCTCCCCTTCTCCTATTTTCTTTATCTATAGGGATGCCGATGGAATCAGGACATATTGGTCGCATCCATGTCTTTTTGCAATAATTTTTATGCTTAAAAAATAAATAAATAAAATTAAATAATAAAGAGGTAAATTAAACACAACTAGTTTATAGTTAAAAAAAATAAGGGAGTAGTGAAAAGAGAATTCAGAATAGACTCCAATTTTTATTGGATAAAATTTCACCCTCACAAAGAGTTGAAATTAGGAACATAATTTGTCCACACAAGAAGTGGGCACTCTCGATAACTTTTTCAAAAGATGGACAAATTAGCGAAACCCTTCATATACACACAACCCTTATGTATACATAAAACACCCCAATGTGTAATAAGTGATCCAAACGTCCTTTCGTTAGTTATCTCAGCCTTCTTAGCATTGAAGTATAGTACTCTTATCAGACTAGGAATTCTTCATTCGTCCTTATTCGAATCAGAGCACCCTTTGGTATTTTACCCAGAATCTCTACATAAGATACTTTAATGCTGGACATAGATGTCTAAGGATCCCAGCAAAGACTGACCTACCCCAATAGAGAGCCAGTCCAAATCTATAGCACGTTACTCCTGTCGTCAATGACATATGCTTCTCCCTTCCACTCATAGCAGGCCTAAATTTTTCAGCTGCAGAACATGCTCGGATGGGAGGGGCGGAGGAGACCAATCTGATCCTGTCATCTCACCATCAGCATCCTCCACAACATATTCCTGATAAAAGTACAATGCAATCATTTGGGAAGAAAATCAAGTCAAGGTGCACTGTTCAAACAAAATTATACAAGCAGCAATGAATCCGTGTGATGTAGCACCCAATGACAATAACCATACGATATCTAAAACTTCTAGCATCAGCCATCTCATGGCCAATATGATAACTAAAATTTGAGAAATTCACAGCACACAATACCTTTTGGATCTCTCATTTGACACATGTTACCATTTCAACCTAAAATAGATTTGTGTGCTTCTCTGGTTAATAAACATTTGGCATGTCCCCTGGATATCATGCCAAGCTTGGCTACATTTACAGACCCTGGTATTAGCACCAACCAAGTCAATCCGTCCCATAACATTTCCCTTTCTTAAGAACCTTTATGTTCCATCTTTGACAATTTTGGCTAAAGATTTAACCACAATAAATTTGAACAGAACTTCCTTCTTAAATAGGAAATCTTCATTTAGTGCACCATAAAATGACATGGCAGCATGTTGTAAAGTTCCAAAGACAGGTTATACCACTCACCTTTGTTAGCATTCTTTTTGCCAGTATGTGATAGTGCCGCTGCCAAATACGTTGACCGACCATTGTAGCCACCAAAACACTGTAGAATATCCCAATCACAGTGAATAATCCCAGCACAACCAATGCCAAGATGAATAATAATGGTAGCCCTGCTTCCCCAGCGCCTCCTAAACAACCACATTCACCAGCTGCACTTGCACAACTTTCAAAGCATGTGGTACAGTCAGTCCACATACACAGCGTTCCAGGTAAATGGCAGTCTGCACACATTCTGCAAGAGAAGGAAAACCAAAGTCACCTATACCATCCTTACCTTGGTTTCTAAAGCAGAACTACCTGACTTTGTAAAGGATAAGAATTAAAATTCCTTTCCCAAGCATTATTCATTTATATTTACATTTGATGCTTCATAAAATCCAGACTAAACAAAATCCTGATCCAAGGTTACATGATGGTATCATGGAACTTCATGTCCATCCAGAAATTCCTTGTCACATATTATGCCTCGGTCATCCAGAAAAAGGTAACACAAGGACAAATTGAAGGCACAAATAATGTTGCACTCATGTAATCCATGACAAAAGTCCATTTTCTTGCCATGCAATCACACAATAAGAGATGGATTTCCTAAAAACATCTGGAGAGGATAGAGAAGGGGACTGATGCGAAGAGTTTGAACTAATTGAAGGCATAATTATAAATGTATGCATAAACTCATAGAGCAATATCTTACAATGAAAATCTCCATAAAGTCATTAGTAAGATATGAGTTGATGAACACCACCAGGACTTCTCCAAGATGGAAATTGTATACCAAGCACAAGATTATAGAACCTTATTGCAAAAGAAGACAGGTCCTAGAACCTAAGATAGCAAGTAAAACAAATCCACAACAACAGTACGAGTTTTAGCTTTTCTACTTTGTTAAAGAAAGAAAGGTAGCAAAAATGGGTATGAGTGTTACTTTCTGCATTGGAAATTCGATATCATGACTGCCTGCATTCTTCACTCAATTCATTTTACTCAGTGCCTCTCTCTCTCTCTCTCACACACACACACACATGCGCACACGCACGCTCACACACAATCTCACTCACTCTCTCACACATGTTCATTCTTTGATACAAACACATACACGTATAAAAAGTTTATAAAACCACAACATCACAGCGCGAAACCACAGTCATCATTTTAGACAAAAAAAAAGTGAGGAAAGCCAACTCATCACCCTTGCAGCTAAAACAAGCACAACAACAGCAGTTAAAATTCTAACTAGATAAAGGTTTTGCAAGAATACAATATTATACCCGGGCTGACAGCAACAGAGGCACAATTCTCGACAAGGCTGAGCTAAATCATTACGCACTCTTCGATCATAGCAAGTAATGAAGCACCCAGATAAGCCCAACAATGCAAAAAAAAGAAGTGCTCCTGCCAAAAAGATCCATCTAAGTTATTGATAGAAAAAAGAAGAGTGAATTATTAAGAATGAACAGATAACACATACTTGATTTGCATGTCTTCACTGTCTTTAATTAAATCAACATTTTTTTACCAGCTTTGTGAGGTAAAAAAGTCAATACATATTTCCTGCTTATTTAATCACAAATATGCCAATAAATAGAGCAATGGTACAATTCTTAACAAGCAAGTAGCAAAATACCAAATATAAGTCACATTGAACAACATGTCCAAAAGCAGATAAAGTTCACCATGGACTGTCAGCATGCAAACGAAGCTTTACTTGATTGTACTATCTAATTTTCCAAAAAGAGGACTAGCATATTAATGCAGCAAAAACCTCATACATCCAAATCCTTTCGCTGACCAAAAACAAAAATTGCAACACTTTTAATGAAAGAATGAGAATCATTACAGATAATGAAGAAGCATGCATTAAAAGGCATTATTATTAATATCACACTAGGTTCCTGAAATATTACCACAAATATAATAGAAGCTAAGCTCACGGTCAAAGCCCCAAGCAAGACGAAGCCAGGACTGTCGATATTTGTCGATTACATACACCAAATATGCCAGTGAGGCAATTACCTGCGGAGAATCAATAAGATTTATAACAGAAAAATCCCTTGGAAAGAAGGGATTAAATATTACTGAAAATATTTGCAGGAACGAACGACATACAGACTGAACAGCCAGAAATATGAACACAATGTCTCTAGTCACAAAGAACCGAAATTTTAAAGTTCGCCATTTCCTATCAGCAGCAACATGAACTCGCAAATGGTAAGGAGCCTTGCAGGTTGTGCAATGGGCAAATGCGAAGCCTTCCTGTGCAACAATTCAAGAAAAACAGATATATTGCAAAAATTAGATTGTTTTGGAGTACATTGCCACGTAAGTCGAACCAACTTCATGAACTCCATCAACTAAAACCAACACCTAATGCAAAACACAAACTTTGTTGGTGTCATTTTGTTTTAGAAATCATGTATGACACCCATGACAATCAAGTGAACAACGTCCAACAAGATAATTGAGTCACAAGTACAACATAAACCAGGTTATGGTGTCACTATGCTCACATGGGAAATATGACAACAGCATCAGGTTGCATACTCCAACTTGAAATCTATAACCCTAAAAAAGAGCAAAATGGAAAGAGCATCTGTACCCTAACAGCTCGCCAGTGATCCAAACATTCCCGATGTACATACTTTGATGTCCCCTTGCACCTACATGGTGCAATAAAATCTCTCCCTGACAGGAAACAATGATAAGAAAACAATAATCATTATCAGCCTGAATCACTGCAAAAGCCAGATGAAACGCACTAAAGCCCTGTTGCTAACAACTAAAACGCATTACATTTCTACAAAGCCTCATTAAAGTACGAAACCAAAAATAAGCACGTGGACTCAGGACTCTCATCCTCGTTTCTCTATGAACAAAAAACAGAAGTAACAAAAAGCTTCAAAATGACAATTGTTTCTATAATTCTTCAAATGCCAACTCTCGCTGCCCTCAATAGTTAGGGCGCCGCTAAAGCCAAGCGATCAGGAAAGAAGAACTTAAGCCTAACAAACAATCTGGACTCTCCTAACAGTAAAATTCCACATTCTCAACAAGAAGCAAAGAAAAACTGAAACATCCACATGAAATGTGAAACAATAATTTAAGAAAAACACCCAATTCTCGCAGGAACCAAACAAATACGAAAGAAGCCAAATAATTAGTGTATAAATATAAAAAAAAAAGAAAAAAAAAAGCAATCGAAAAAACATTTCGGAACTTGAAGGTGGGGTTGGAGAAACCACCGTCTGTTTCGAGGCAAATACGGCACTGGATTTGGTCGCCTGGGCCGGCCTCGAGGTCGATCTCAGTGGGCTCGATGATCGGAGAGGGAGGCACGAGAGGCGAAGAATCCAGATGATCAGCCATTTGACTGACTTACAATTGATTCAAAAAAAATATATATATTATTATTATGAGTAATTACTGAGAGAGATGGTCTCTCTCAAATCTGAACCCCTCTCCCTCTGCGTCTCTATCGCTCTGCTGCTCTCCGTGGAGGTTACTAGCCCGTACTGTGAAAATTTTTCAACTTTTTGTCAGCCAAAAAGCCAAAACAAAAATACATCAATGTTCAGACAGGGGAACAGAGTCGGACACTGCTGCTTGGTCAACGCTCGAATAAATAAATCAATCGACATAAATTTTTCTCTAAATAAATAAATTTATATGTATAAACATAATAACAAAACAACATTTATATTATAAAAAAACAGAAAATAATATTAATTTTACCAAATAATTGACACTATAATTTGCTTTCAGTTTTTATTTTTTATGTTTGACACTTTTGAGTCATTCTTTTATTTTATTATAATATTAATTATATTTTTATTTATATAAATATACAAAATTATTTTGTCACTCATGTTTCATGCATTAGCCCAATTGTTTTTTATATTGTTTATTGTAAAAACAATTCATAATGTTGAAGATAATTTCAAAAGCAAAATTTTACATACTTGGAGATGGCTCTTCGCTGCCATCTTTGTTTTTTTTTTTTTTGATAAAAAAAAAAGCTAAATTTAGTACTTTTTAAAATTCAATCATTTGTTTCCTTTTATTTAAATAGTTTGCCATTAATAATTTTTTTTATTTACAACTAAAAGATAATCTAAAACCGTGTAGTCCTACAATTATGACATTTGGCATTTAAAAAAATTGGAAGGTAAAAAAAATTTAATAAAACAACTTTGTTACATGAAAAAAAATTATATGAATAATTTTACAAAAGTATCTTTATTACATGAGATAAAATATATTAATATAAATTATATTTATCCAATTATATCCTATATTTAAAATTTTATTTAAATAAAATAATAAAAAATAGTTATCTCATTATAATAAACTTTTTTTTATCTCATTAATATGTTAGTGTTAAGTTATATCATAAAATAAGACAACCCAATCTCTAGAAATATTTAGTCGTACTTTAACTATTCAATTTAAGGGTGATTCAAGCGTGTGATAGGCTAATTATTTCTCTTATGATTCATATTATATATTATTTTTATATATTATCCTATTTGTGTAACATTTTTACCCTAAACCTATAAGAAAATATGTATTAAAAAGAGTTATTAGGTGTATAATAACTTGTATTTGTACCTCTTCACTTGATACTGAGATAATAAATGAATTTATATATCGACTTAAGTCTTTATAGTTCAAAAAAGGCTTAATCAATATGTTATTTATTTTATTATCTATGTTATAAACTAATTTTTTCTCTTTTCTCTTTTTTCTTATTTGAGATTAAAAAAAAAAGTGTCATAGTATATTTTTTTTAAAAGAGACAATGTCATTGTTACCATGGGATATATAGAATGGAACCAAAGATCACTCTTATAGGTAGACTAGATTCTAAAAGGAGGCCTTTGTAAGCTCAAGATGTAGTTTTTTATAATATAACACATTATCTCTCAAATTAAAGAGATAACTCTCACACCATAACATTTCTCTCTCTTTTTCTATCCAATGTAGTATAAATGTCATAATCTGCTCTCTTAAATATGTGACATCCTAATCATTATAAGACATATAACAAAATCACTAATCACATCACCAAGCAAATAAAACTATAGAGGTAACCTCTACAAGTTCAAGACATTGACTCTATAACACTTTGTCCCATAAATTCAAGATTTAACTTACTATCACAATATAGAATTTTGTCTTATCTAACACTTAGTGTATGAACTTTAAGATGGTTTAAAGCTATGTTATCATATTGTAAAAACTCATTCTTCAAGAATAAATTGTGCTTTATCATGTGATAGTAAATAGGTGAGCATTTACACACTAAATTAGGTCATTATAGGATAAAAAAAATCTAATTAGTTACCTTATTATCTAGTTGATCAACTATTTCCCTCGCACTTTCAATTTGATATCAAAGAAGTTTATAAAGGTATTGTAACATTATATATATATATATATATACACACTATATATATATACACACTTTTATTTGTGATATTACATGCTTTGGAAATAAAATTACTTCAAAGATTCATTTCTTAAGTTTATTACTTTATATTTTTTATTTAAACTTTATTATTATCTCTCATCCCATCCTTTTTTTCATAATTGTAAATAGATCATTTTTTAAATAAAAGAATCAAATCAAATTATTTGTTGTTTCTCAATCACCATCTTAGACACATGGTTTTCTTATGTCTTTTTTTTTTTTAATTTGGTATATATGGATTAGCATTTTAAATACATATCAAACACAACACAGCCATAATGGGGATGTGTCCTTACTTTCTAGATTTTCTTAAACAAACTGACCAATAATCATATTATTTACTCTTTTGAATAAAACATCTTTTTTTATTTCAAAAGTTTTAAGACTTTTTAAACATAATCCTACACTATTTAAACACTTTAATTAAATTTCAATTTTAGTTTAATTAAAAAATCAAATATAATTGTAGATGTTAGTTAGATTCTCCATTTAAGGTGATTATTGCTATATGCAATGGTGTTATATAGAATGTTACATGTTATATAAATATAACACTCATAAATCAATTTACCATATCATTAACATTCACACTTCATATATGCAACTTCACCAACTATTTTGGTCCTTTATTTGTCTAAAATGATTTTTCCCAGTTAAGTTTTAAGAAATGTCTTTAGGTAAAGTAAAATACTCACACCTTTTAGGTCAACCCAAATAACAAATTCTAAAGAATATATCAATTTATTTAAAAGCTAGGTTTAAAAATTTAATACAAGAACGAAAAAAGTGTTAGATACAAAATTTTATTTGGTTATAGATCAATATTTAAAATTTGATTAATTCAAATTTAGTAAGACAAGAAGGAAAAATAATTATACAATAAATTCACTAAAAATTCAATCTTAGTAGAAAATTAATTTTTATATACTAAAAGGCATTCAATTAAACAATAATTTGCAAATAGAATGAGAGAACAATAATAAATAAAGATAAGCACACATTTAGATAATCATGTAACATATAAGTCAATTCTCAAACTAATTCAACAATTTTGACTAGAAAAATTAAGAATTAGTCTAGTTTCCATAACATTGCAAAACAACAATATTTTGTGTCTCATTTATAAAAATGATATCAGGGGTTAAACTACAACTTTGATCTTTTCAAACATGTGCTTACTTAAAAAAATTGGGTTGTCACATACTACCATTTATTTTATTGAGTTAAGACATAAATTTATTTAAAATTTTAAGTGTTTCAGCAAATATATCCTAATTTTTTAAAAGTAACAATTTGATAATTTTGAATATTTTTTATAACAATTTTAACAAACCATTAACCTAGGTAGATAACTAATGTGTCACACTAACATGTAAAAGATATTTAGGTAAACTAACAACAAAAAGATAAAGTGGCACCATATAGGACTAAAAGTGATTGAGCTAAGCATAAACCTATTTTAAACCAAATAATAATTCTTCATCAAACTTATATGCTATGATTTAATAAAAACAAAATTAAGTAAACAATAAGTTAATTTTGGCATGAAATTTAATGAAAAATTAAACCAAAAAGTTAAGTAAATAATAAACTTAAAAGTTAATTTTTCTCTGATTCTTTTCATTTTTTTCTAACCTAAAATCAATTTAATGCAATAAGTCAAAAAGAATAATAAAGTAATATTGTTTGACCTTCTAGCAATAGTAAACAAGTTGTTGTTGGTTTTGATTGCTCTAGCGAGAAAGCTGATTGATGTCAACAAATTGCATTGACAATAAGAATTGGCAAGTGAGAAGATGGCAACTTCATGGATATAGGTTTTAGTTGGTGATGCCTCTCAATGTAGATGCAATGATACACAAAAAAGATATGGTGGGATATAACGTTGAGCTATAGAGATAATATGTCATTATTAAGAATGAACAAGTCAAAATATTTTAGTCTTCCCTAAAAAAAAAAAAACTTTGGTGCTAAGGGTGACAACTCATAGATGACCAGAATTTTTAAAATTTTTCTTTTTTGTTAATTTTTTTAGTCATATTTTTTAAGAAAAAAAAACAAAAGATTTCTATTTCAAATAGGTGTTAGCTTAATCTCTTATTTATTTATTTATTTATTTATTGTGGTTATATGATCTTTAAGATTTAAGGTCTTGGTAATTGATTTTTTAAAAAACAAAATTATTGTTTTTAGTGTGATTTTAGGAAGAAGAAAGATTTTCTATCCATGAGAATTTAATTTCCAAATTTGAGTGTTCATAAATATTGAGATTTCAACTTGATTTCATGTTTAAAGTTTGGCTTTGATCTTAATAAAGGGAGTTAGAGGTATTGGTCATATGAGTCACTAAATTTAGGTTTTAGTTTTAATTATACTTTGATTTGTCATATTGTGCTCTTATTTAAGATAAGACATTTGATTCTAGAAAAGGGAAGTTTGTATTTCAAATTTTGTTTATCAATCCTCTCAAAATAATAAAACTAGATAGAATTATAATGTTTAATTATCATTTAAGCTTTAAATAGACTTTTAGTTTAGCCTAATATCTTTTTATCCTATATGATGTAATATCATGGTCTTTCTTTAGTCCACCTAAATATCCTTTACATGTTAGCAAAACACGTTAACTACCTTAACATTTTTCATTCACTTAGATTAATGATTAGTCAAAATTGTTACAAAAAAAATTTTAAGATTACCGACTTGTTACTTTTAAAAAGTCGAGATATGTTTGTTAAAACATGTAAAATTTTGGATAAATTTCTATATTAACCTTATTTTATCCTAAAATAAACATTTTTGTTTATATTTTGTGATATGAATTGCTATCAATTTCATTTCTTTGATTGTTTTTATTAATTTTTCTAAACTTTTGTAATTGATTATTATATATCATGTTCATAAAAATAATATTAATTAGTTTTGTTACTCATATGACGCGATGATTTCCTAGTAAACTATCACTACCAATGCATCTAGTTAAATGCTTTTTAAAATATTTCAATGAATTAAAAATTTGAGGTGAGATATCTAATAATAGTTGCTTTCAATTAAATTAAACATCAAATTTTAAATTGGCCAAATGTTAAAGGAAGAAATTAAAGGTGAAAAATTAAATAAAAAAAAGAATAGAAATAAAAAAAATAAAACATATCAAAAATTGAATTATTACAATAAGTATTGATGTTCAAACCTTTTCCTCATTTTTCAAGTTATGATAATATTGTTAATGTTAAACCTTCTCTTCTTTGTAAGAAAAAATGAAAAGGAAAAGATGTTTAAAAAGAGATGATGTCTTGTAAAGTTTACCTCAATAAGTGCAATATCCACCTTAGCATAAATTTTTTATAAACTTGCAATAAATATATATGTATGTATGTATGTATGTATGTATATGAATATAGATACTTTTATGAAGTCTTTGAAATTCTACAACTAATATTTAAGTTGTTGTTACAAAAGCAATCAAATAGCAAGAGTTGTTAACATTTTAAGAAACAAAAGAATGATAGTAAAAAAGAAAAAAAGAACAATAATTGCAATAAATGAAAAGTACGTCATTAGAAATGGTTACCATCCTCCATATACACTCACAAATTTTAGAGAGTCGAGATCACAATTCCAAACAATGAGGAATTTCAAGTCAATGGAGGATTTTTAAGTGACTTCTAAAAGCCAACATTCTTTTTATGATTAATATTAAGCTAACAAACAAATTAGTTGAAAATTTATTATGTCACTTAAATTCTAGTTATTTAAATACAAATATCATAAGAGGAATGTAAATGTAGTTTGCTTTGCTGCAAAATTTTTATATCTCTTATTCCAAGTTAAATGATTTAAAAGAAAATATTATTTGTGCTTTTATTACATGTTTAACATAACATCACATCGATGGAAGTGACACATATTATCTATAACTTAAATGTCATCCATTGACCTATAATATTTGATTATTGGATAAAAATCCCCTCTTACTCCAAGTATCTTAACTTATGTGCAACCTTTTTTCTTATATTCTCTCTTGTTTTCAAAGCTAACTACCCTTTTTTTGCCTTCCCAAATATGATTTATACAACATTTATAAACTTATTGAGCCTCTTAGAATTGTCCTATATTTTCCTAGGCATTATGACGCCCATGAACTAGTTTTTATCAAAATTACAAAGGGATAAGGTTAACTTCACATGATAAAGATGTCTTGTAGAATTACATGTAACTTAAAATGAAAGGTGGCATTATAAGCTTTTTTACAAATATAGTATTTTTACATTATAAATTTAATCCACATCACCTTTTATAAAGAAAATCATGTGAAATGTCAACTTAAAGTTAGGCAAATAACTTTTGATTATGAAAGAATTTGTTTTATTTTTAACGTGAAAAAAAGAAAGGTAAAAGAAACACTAAGCTAAAAGAAAATCATACATTTGCTAGTCTTTATCAAATAGATGATGTCTATTTTACATGGATAACAAGAATAAGTGTAAGACTTGAAAAAAGTAATGGTATAGGAAGAAAAGAAGTGGCTTTTAATGACAAATAGGAAGAAAAATAACAATTTCCGAATTCTTTCCATGTATATTCTTTTTTAAAAAGCTTTCATATTCTATTTTATTTAATTACCATAGAATATTTAAATAGTTAAATGTTTGAGACCTTTTTGTTTTCTTTATTAATTTAAAATGCACCTAAATAGTTTGTTTGCATATTTCTTGTTTTGAGTTTGATGGATGAATTTAATGAAAGATATCATTTACTATATTGAAAGAATCAAAGCCACATAGTTCTTTCTCTTTCTTACTCACTCCTTTTTGGCCTTAACTTTTTCTTTGGTCATGTATTTAGGTTTCAAATTTGCAAGCTTCCAAAAGAAATATGTAATCAAATATAATAACACTTTAGTTTATAAAATATTGATAGACTTTTTGAATTCATTGTCATATAAGTTCATTAATCATACCTCACTACTATAAAGAATGATTTAGATTATAAATGAACCAATTTAATTAAGTCATAAATTTGCTTCCATGATTAGAAATCAACACCCTAAACTATTTAATTCCAAAATCTTAAATTTTAACTCTCAATTTTAAACTTTTTATCGAATGATTAGACATTTCTTTTGGTAACTTTGGACATGACAAAAAGATCATAAACTTTTCTTATTAATTAAAGTCATTGCTCAAATCTACTCAATTATCATTAGAAACCTAGGATCTTATAATCACTTTACAAGATGAGATTTATAGCTCAAGAGAATTACCTTCATATTATGAAAGTGGGAATAAAGTGTCACTCCTTTATGAGTTTTAAAAGAGGTTCAAAATTTCTAAAAGGTAGTGTGATTTTTTAAATCATTTCCTTACCTTTGTAGTGCTCTTTCTCACGATACATTTATTGTTTTTATTGGCAGCCTTTATAACTTAATTTATACAAGTATAATATAAGTAATATCTATAATGACTTATATTGTAATTTTTAAATAATTTGGAATCATGATTACAAAAGTTATATCTATGACCAAAAATAACGAGACAAAAGACTTTGAAATGACATATGAAATCAGTGCACAACTTTCCTAGAATTAAAGATGGATAATAAAATTATCCAAATGCATTTGGTGAAACAATCAATTATGACTAAGATATACTTGCAATTGTTAGAAACTTTAGGTGCAATTTTACCAATAATTTTCAGGACCCAAAAAGAGGCGAAAGTGAACTTATGTGTAAAGTTAAAAGGAAAGTATGTTGAAAAATACTATGAATGTGGCAATAATGATCTTTTTTTTAAAAAAATTAAATGTAGCCTATCTCTATGATCATTTAATAATACTCTAAATGGATAAGTTTCTTAGGTAATAAGGAACCATTATTTGTATATATTAATGATACTTTATTATCAATAATTATTAACTTATCTAATAAGTAGTCTAACTTTTTTTTTTTACAAAAATACCAAAAGATTTACTTTCTGAGTTTATTAAAGAAAACAATTAAAAAAAAAGTACCTTTAGCAATTCAACTTGAAGTTGTGTCACTGCCATTTGCTAGTATAATACCATTAGAGGAAAACTACCATTTTAGACTCATTAATTACATATCTTACTATTTTCACTATCATGGTAACTTTTCCTCAATAATTTTGTGAAAATAGAAATTCAACTTGAAGTTGTTGTCTCTTTGTGTCATCTGCATATCAAGCACTTCCTATTCATGTAACTTATAAGTACTTAATTTTTTTCAAATTGTTATAGGTATATTTTTTCTTGTCTAATATGTCAAATATGAAAATATGTGTTAAGTATGTGTCAAGAGCATGTTTGTTTCTAAAATGTATCCCATATAGTATGTCCTTCATATGAAATGTATTTATATTTTAGTGAATAGAAATAACATCATCAGTACAAATAATAAAGGTATATGAATATAGAAAAACAAATATTAATGATATAATGATAAAAAGTACACTATTCATTTTTCTTATGCACTCTTATATATAAGGGTTTCACATGACATAACTTTGTTATCTAATAAGTATGATCTATTTAAGAGGATGTGCTCGGAGTTAAATTAAAGGGAATAAGTTATGGTGTTTTATCTACCACTAAGGTCAATGATCCTCATATCATACTTTAATGATGCTCATATGGCTGCCAAAGGATTGCACATTCCTCTCATCTCTCAACTGTTTTTTGAGTAAATATTTTGTGTAATTACATAGAAACAAATACAACATAAGAGGCAACACTACTTTTCTTCTCTTAAATTTTAAAGGAAGCTTATTGTTATAACTTATATGAGTGTGAAAAAGTTATATGTATACAATAAAATGAGATTATATAACACATGATAAAAAGAAACACTAATAAATACATATCAACATAAGATATCAATATATAAATAATAATAATAATAATAATAAAAGGAATGACCAACCCATAGTAGCATAACTCTTAAAAATGCCTAGTAAAGTTATTAAGTTGTCATAATGCATAAGAAGCCTAACCTTACCTTGAGATCATAATAAAGGGTGACAACCTTATTTTTAATTGTAGGAAAACTAAAATGAACAACAATTAATGGTAATGATAAGAAACCTTGTTATGGCTTAAATGTATAATTTTTAATTTATGTTTTCTTAGGCTTTATCAATACTCAAGATGATTTACAATTACTCTATTATTACTCAACAATCTTAAGTATGATTTGCCACCATTAGATCACTAATTTTAAAAAAAAAATTCATCACTTAAACTAGTGTAACTCTAAAGACATATTAGAAATTTTGTAATTGAAAGTGTGGTACTACCTAGATAAGATATTAGTACTCACAAAATAATCATCATATAGAATACTATTTTCTTGGTTAGTTATTCCTTCTTATATCTTCATTTCTTTCTTTTTATTTTTATTTTTATACGTTGTTTGTATTGTTATTATTGTTATGTTATATATAATTGATGATGAATAGTTTAATAATCTTACTAAATGAATATGACAACATAAAATAAAGCTTTCCCACTCATGTTGACTCAAATTTTTTACATTCAAGAGTGATAATGGGCTTTCTCTTTTGGAAAATTAGTTAAAAAGGAAAGACTTCGTTCTTTAGGCAATTAAGTTAATAATGAACGGGAGAATTGGCTAGAGGGCTTTTTACCTTAAAAAGTTGAATTGAAAAAATTAAGAAGTATTAGCTAGAAGGTTGTCTCCATTAAGAAGTTAAATTGATGAAAATAAAGGAGAATTATCAAATATAATAGTCTATTAATCTAATTAAGAACATTGAAATTGTTAACATTAAAAAAGATAATTACAAATTATAAGAGAGTGGAATGGATGGAGTAAATTTATAATAAAAATATAAATCTAACAACATTTTAGAGACTGCTTATGTCTATAAATTAGAGTATACACCAAAAAATTTGATAATGTATAACATAAGAGAGATGAGCAAAGTCAATAAGTATAAAACAATCAACATTACATTTTGTATATATGGAAGATAATCTAAAGACTTCCACACGGTAATAAAAAAAAAAGGCTTAGATAGCAAAAAAAAACAAAGAAAGAAAGAAAGTCAAGTTATATATATATATATAAAGAATATTTGTTTAAAGGGCTTCTAATACCAATATGTATTAGTATTACCAAAGTCATCACCAACCATTAAAACAAAAAAAAAATGTCAAGTATAACCTTTTATCTTATTTATATGAAGGTAAATCAGTAAATTTTTGTGAATTATATATTATAATTATATGCAAAAATTTATAATAAAAAAAGCAAAGGTCAATTTCTCTATCTTTATTATCATTTTTTAGTAGTCAACAATGAAGGATCTTTCATCCAAGTCTCGAGTCAAGCCTCTAATCAATAAGTCAAGCTTAAATTCATATATCCAACTTCAATTATATGGAAATTAATTATTAGTTAGTAAGTCTAACTCATAATTTACTAAGTTAGGCCTAATTCTTAAATATTGTTAAAACACACCTAAATCTAAACTTAAATCCAAAACAAAAAAGAACCCTAACCATAGGTTTAATGCTCCTTTTCAAACTAAAGTAGCTCTCATAAATTCGTTATAATCAAATGAAACAAAACAATTCCAAGGCCCACAATAACCCAAAACTAATCCACCAAAGCAAAATAAACTCAAGTTCAAAGTTTGGAGCCCAAAGACTTCCATAGTCAAAACCAAGCCCAAGGTTATGGCTCAAATACCAAAGTTTGACTCAAACTTAGAATTCTTAAGGTTAGATCTTAGTTGTCATTCTTAGTTATTAAATTACTTTAATAAATATGACATAGTCTTCATAAACTAAAAACATAAAATAAAAAATATAAGATTTTTTATTAAAACCATAGAAACTTAGAATTAAGATAGTTAAAAATATTCATAAAATTCCTAAGTTGTTACCTTAAATAGAAATCAAAAGACTCTAAAACACCAAAGGAAAATAAAAATATAAATATAAAGCTATAATATTATCTAAACTTTTTCTATAAGACAAGTCAAACTAAAATTAATAGCTAAACTCTAAAAATTATAAAAGAAAAAAAGAGAGTCTAGGACTCTGAATCACACACCAAAGAGCAAATTAGTGCATAATGCTAAACCTAAAACTTATAATAACTCTAGAAACAAAGAATCACAAACCCATAATGTCTATAGAAATGTAACCCATATGAATCCTAAAATTTCAAATTTTGGTGAAATAATTATCTATAAAGACTTTAAGCAAATTCAGTGCACTCACTAAAATTTAGATTCTGATACTATTTCAAACGCTAACTTTGATTTTAGGGGAGAAATAGATAGTAGGTGGAAAGAAAGAATGAAAAACTTAAAAAAGTTTACGGGAGATAATGGAGCATGAAAGAGTGTGCTTTAAGGTTAATCATAAAATAAGGAATTTATGTTCCTCAATAAGTGATTCAATTTTGAATAAAGAGACCAAGCCCTTAGCCTATTAGTCTTGTCTTGTTTATGATCAAGAGCTTATGTCTTTTAAAAGTCATCATGTTTGGGACATGACTCCTTTTCCCTTACTATACATTAAACTAGGTCATCGTTTAAACCTAAATACTTTTCTCGCTCATTTGTTAACTTAATTAAAGTTCTTAATTCTCAAATCTAATTTTAGTAATTTTTGTTAGCCTATTCTCATATTCAGTGCAAAACTTAGACATTTGAATAATTATTTCTTAAATTTTGTTAGTCAATTAAATGTTTTGTATCTTTAACTTATTGATTTTCAAATTGTATAAAGGCAAAAGAGCTTTAGGTAAATTCTCTTTAATTCTTTTGTTTTCAAATAGGAAAAAAGTATAATAACCACAAGTAAATCCTCTAATTTATCAATTTTTTAAATCTTCAATTATAACTGAGCCTTAAGCAAATCTTTTTTTATTCCTTAACTTTTAAATCATCAAAGTGAAGGAGAGGCTTAGGCAAATCCATTATGATTCTTTAACATTTAAATCATCAAAGAGATATAATATTATACAAAAATGCTTTATATCTAAGTTCTTTATGTCTTATCAATATTCAAATCGCTAAAAGGCCAGAGAGCCTTAGGCAAACCCTATCCAAGCTACCAAATAATAGTCAAAAAGCCTTAAGTGAAACTTCTTCTAACTAAACCAAACATTTTCTATACTTTTTAGAGGAGAAAACTTGTTGTTAAACATGGACTATAAATCTTTACTTGAGGACCCAATGATGTTTTAGGCTTTGTGGGTATATTATGGACCATACAAGCTTTTTAACATGGTTGCTTGGATTGTACTATTATTAGATAAATTTGTTAATAATTATCAGGTTAACTAAAGACTTAATAATAATAGAGAATGTAAAACTATTATTAAAAGGTACTAGATTTATTGTTAAGGGTAATTGTTATACCTATTAGACTAACTATAATTTTTATTGGAATTGTTGAAAAGGATTATTAGGTCTATCAAACTAGTTATGGTTTTTATTGGACTTGTTGGCATAAATTTATTGGTTGTCATTTTTTTTTTTTTGTGATAGGTGATAGGTGTTTACTCTACTGGAATGTCGTGGGTTATTTCTCTTTTATTTTATTTATTTATTTATTATAAATTTTACTATTATTGTGTATTTGTTGATCTTTCCTAAATTGGTTTTGTAGATAAGAATTGGGCTTAAGAACCATACATATTTGTATATGAATATTAGGATCTCAAGGCCCCACCTAATAACATAATAATCCAATTTACTTTGTTTTTTAGTCATGCATGACCATTTACTTAAGCAAAACGTACTTCACGCCAATCCAAACTCTCTCAGCTACTTACAAAGTACAAAATTTAATTCCAATGAACCAAAAGAAAAAAATAATATAATAATTATATTGCACATGCATGCACCAAGCGAGAATGTTTACTATATGTATAGTGTTAAGCCACGAAAAATGGTCTTCCACAAAAATGAAAGGGCATCCAAATTTAAAAGGTGCAAGGAGTTGGAATTATCTGTCATGATTTGTATTTCAAGATCCACAAAAGAGGTAATGATACAATAGGCATTCTTAATGGCATTCTGCTTTAGATTACGCTTGAGAATAACACCACAAACAGGAAAAGCAAGTACTTACTTGCGTGACGTTTCTATTTCTCTTCTTTGTTCAATAAAAACACACGGGAATATAGAAAAGATATCACTATGGAATCATCAAAAAAGTCATGTATAGCTAGGCGCCACCACAAGCAAGGTAGCAAACTTTACGCACTCATCATTGCTAGCATGACATAATTATGTAATGATTGAAACTTATCACCAATCTCAAATGGGTAATGCCAACTGAGTTGGACCTCTTAAACAAATATTTCTATATAATGTAGAATCCATGCACTTGCGACTTGCTTATGTTAGCTAGCTTGTCTTCAAGTGACTAATATGGATATTAAATTAGGATAGTGTTATCATAAACAATCCCAACATGCCAACATAAAAAATTTGATAGAGATATTAATATTGCTATTCTTTTTTTTTTATAATAAAAGGGAGTGCCTCGAAGGATAACTAGTGTCACCACCCTAGCAACTTGCTTCTTGGTTTTACCATTAGAGCTATAACTCGAATTCATAATGTGTTCACTTTTATCATGCAACCTCAAATTCATGGTTAGAATTCTTGCTCCACCTTTTATCATACAATCTCAAATTCGTGGTTACAATTCCAAAAGCAGTCGATCCTAACTAAAAACGGCTCCTGTCATCCCAGTACGATACGGTCTAATTTTTTGATATTTAATTCATAGGTAATCCCATGGAGCTAAAGATGTACCCTTTGACTTTGAGCCGAGAGACCGCTTCTGTCATCCCAACAGGAAACGTTCCGCATGATGCTGCATCCCTCTCCCAAAGCAATCAAAAGACCTTTGTCAAGAAGATCTGAACTTTTCTACTATTTTTGTTCATGACAGATTTAACAAATAACGAGTCCATGGACAATGGTTTTTTTCTCTCTCTTTCTTTTTCTTTTTTTTTTCTTTTTTTTTTTGAAAATAAAGTTCATAGATAACCTATTATACAGAACTTATAACTTGATCAACTTTCAAGTACATACGAATGGTCTCATGCATATACCAATAGTGCGTACAACACTGGATTCAAAACAGAGGCATTGGTGAGGCCTAAGAAGGATTGTCTTTGGTCATCGATTGTTATTAAACAATGTTATGGGTTGTTTTTCTCTATCATCCAATCGCAGGAAAGAGTGCATGCAATGGAATTATTATATATATATTCAATCGCCACAACTTAGCTCTTGCCTGAAGGCCATAGAATTTAGTGGTCAAATATGCCGGATTTTGTTTGACCAAAGTATAAGTGAAATTCAACCCAGTGGAAAACAGATAGTCTAATTTTGGGGACCACATTGCTCTAAGAAAAATAAATAATAATTTTGAGCATCATTACGTGGCAGCAACACATAAAACATAATTTTTATGTATTTAATTTTATTTATTTTTGAAATTAAATAAGACGTAATTAATTCTTTTTTTAATTAATATTTTATTTACTAAATGTTACTATTATATATATATATTAGGATCAAGTTAGAGCACGCTGATGAGGTCACTCATGTCCCCTTCGGACGTGATGAGCCAACGTGTACGACAATATGGTTGTGTCTATGTAAGGTAAGACCACCAACTTGCAATATATTGTTGTTTAGAGTGCCTTGAATATAGTGGTTTCATGGAAGCCACGAGAACGTGAAATGCTCTTAACCTAAGAAGAAAAAAAAAAAAAAAAAAAAGAACAAACTCAAGTGAATAGCTGTATACCTTGTATAGATTAACATATTATAGCACTAGTATATACAACTCTTATGGAATGCAATGCATCTTGCAATACTCTATTATTTTTGAAATTGATAAGTTCATAAAGATGCAAAAGGATTATGAAATACATCTTTTCTTTCTTTCTTTGATGCACTAATGGAGAAAGATAGGATGACTGGGAAAAGAAAAAAAAAATTGAGGTTTTTATTGAAACTATAGAGAACATTTGTAAAGAGACCACAAATGAGGTTGTCAATCTCCGACACTGATGATAAAGAAGGCGACAAAGATTTTTCTACGAAACAACCAACGTCTCAACAAACAACATCTTACCAATACTGAATTTTAGATTCAGCTGATTTTCTTACTAATAACCCGCACAAACTAGGAACGATGACAATGGTAGCTACTTCTATCGTATTTTTAGGTTCAATAATTTATTTATTTATTTATTTATTTCATCAATTTAATATGTTGGTTATGACATGGGTATTTTATGATACATTAAATACATATTTGAAATTTTTTGGGTGCAATTTATTATTTTAAACCTAATAATATGATATATTATATTTTTAAAAAAGATATTCTTTTATTTGAAATATTTTTTTTTATATTTCAATTTTTACTTTTAAATGAGCCAAAAGTTTTAATAAGAAAATTTGATTGCGAATTTGAAACGAATCTAATAATTATAAAGAGAATTTAATTTTACTTTTTAAATAAATTAAAAATATTTTTTTTAAAAAAATAATTATTATTATATCGTTTTCAATTATGGTTGTAATTTTGGTCCAAACGGCCCCTTACTCTTGTCTCGACTCTCCGGGGCAAATCTTCACTCTTTGTGTTTGTGTTTGTGTGTGCGTGCGTGTGTTTTATTTTTTTTTTTATTTTTGGGAGGTTAAATGACTCTTTGGCAACAGCTCGTGTAATAGACGTGCTAGCCGGACGGCCGAGAGAGTAGGAACGAAACCGATGATCGCCGGCTGAATGCAGTAATCGGGAATTGACGTGTGGGTGTGGTGTGGTGTAAACGCCAGATGGTGCGCAGAATAGGGGTTTATAGAGGGGGGCAGTGATAGGGACCGGATGCGCACAATAAGCGTGAGTGGAAGCATATGAACCAATGTTATGCATTTTCATTCCTATCTTTTATTTTTTTTTCTTTTTGTTGTTTTTATTTTTTGACTTCCTGTGCCTCACGATAAGCCTTTGACTTGAGTTTGTGCCACCCAAAACTAAACAAATTATAAGGTAGCCAATAAATAAATAAATATATATATATATATATATAATATAATTTTCAATTTGATTCGTATAAAATATATACAAGTTGAATCAGCTAAATTTTTATACGTAAAGGAAATAAAAAATATAGAAAGGAAGAATTAAAATTGAAAATTTATTTCTAAGTTAAAATAATGGAACAGTCTACTCGGAAATCATCCTCAAGCCGATGGTGTTGTTGGTGGTGGTGATGGTGGTGGTGGTGGTGGTGGTGTAGTGATTCGAATCTTGGTTGGGAATGAATATGACAGAAATAGGATTAGTACAGATAGAATTATTATTATTATTGATAGTGGGGGTTGGGAGTGGGAGTGGGAGTGGGGGTGGGAGGTTCTGTTGGTGGGACTTGCTTTCCAAGTTTTGCTTCTATGCTTCTGGTTCTCGCCGGAGGAGGCGGGAAACTGAAGTTCTGGCCGCTTTGATTTGAACAACAAATACACACACACACGCACAACCAAAAAAAAAAAGAAAAAGAAAAACAGGTACGTTCTTTCTTTGATGGGGCCTTTTTAATTTTAATTTTTTTTGGTTTTTCTCTTCCTTCTTGTTACTGGAAAAAGGCAGGAGGCTCGAGAGAAGTGCGTCTGTCTCTTTGCCTTTGTGTTTGCACTTTTAGTATCGGTCCTCGGCTGTTGTCTGGTTTGTTTACAGACACGAAGCTGTTTTGTCTTTTCGGTGGTTTTATCTTGTAAGTGTGGAAAGTGGTAGTTTTATGTTGTCAATGGACTTTGACATGGTTGGGTTGATCGTGGGAATTTGCTTTTTTTGTTGAGAGAGTTCAGGTATTGTTTCATTCTATAATGGTAATAAATCAGTTATTGATTCAAACGTCTCAATTTTTCTTTTCTTTTATTTTTTTTTTCTTCTTGATTTATTGTATCGAAGTTTCTGTCAAAGACTAAAGCTGAGTTCCTTTCTAGTTTACGGGTCACTTTTGCGACTAACGTTCTCCATACAAGTCATTTCGTTGCCTACCGTTTAGAAGAAGGCACGGGAAAAATAGCCCTGGTTTCTGACCCAATTTCTTGTGCCAACTCAACTACAGCACGCTATCTTATTTATATTCATCACTGCACTGCACCGCGTGTATGTGTTTCTGCCGCAAGCTAACTGAGAGTCAGCTTGGCTCTATTGTCAGTGTAAGGGGAGCATGAACTCACCATCTACACAGTTTGTTGCCCCTGCAAAGATGGGCATTTATGAGCCTATCCGCCAAATTGGGACGTGGGGGGGAAACAACCCAGAATATATGATACTAACAGGCAATCCGGGCTCGTCTGCATCAATAATAGTGCCAGAAATGAAGCAAGACAATCAGGTGTACATTGTTGAACCCCTTTATTCTTTAGTCTTGTACTCTGGACCACACCTTTTGATTGAGACCTGAACCAGATTTCTTCTCCTATTTCTCTAGTCAGAGGATACTTCCCAGGGTACCCTTGGACCTTCAAACAAGTTTGATCAGGAAGCAAGCAAACCTGTTGATAGGGTTAGTATCAGTCTGTGAATCTCTCTTTCTCTGGACCTAAATATATATATATATTTATATTTATATTTTATTAAATAAAAAAATTTATTCCATCTGTTTATTGTGAATTTGCTGTTCTAAATTGGATGCTCAAGTAAAAATCTTTATAAAGGTTTGGTTTTGCTTTCTTTTCTACACCCTTAGTTGAGATTTTCTAAGAGATATCAGTACTCTAATATTGCAGTTTTCATGGCCCTTCCAACGTTTGTCATCTTCGTTTGTTTCAATTTCGGCTCTTTTAATTATGTTCAAATCTTAGATTCAATCATTTCTCAAAATTGGACCCATAAGCTTGTCATGTTGCCATAAAATTTCTCCTTTTGGGTTTTTCCTTGACCTAAACATTTGGTTCACAACTCATAGATGAATGATTGCAGGTACAAAGACGTCTTGCACAAAATCGTGAGGCTGCTCGTAAAAGCCGCATGAGGAAAAAGGTAGGAAGGGCTATGCATTAAAGACAATAATTACATGCAATAAGGACCTTTGTTGTTGTTAGAATTCAATTGTTTCTTGCAGGTTTATGTTCAACAATTGGAATCCAGCCGTTTAAAGCTGATGCGATTAGAGCAAGAGCTTGAAAAAGCTAGACAGCAGGCATGGAGAAAGAGTAGCTATTTCCATTTCTCCTTTTTTTACTGCTCTAATACCAAACAAGTCTCCTAATGTTTTATAATGATTCTATTGAAGCAATTGAAGCTTTCTGCAGGGATCATATATAGGTGGTGGGTTAGAAGCTGGTCATCTGGAATTTGCTGGATTTATAAACTCAGGTTTGTTTGTCAAAAACTTGACTCTGTGTTTCTTATATTGGTTCGAGTTGAAATTGCCTCTCCCTTGTGTTGTGATTGACTTTGCTTCTGGCCATGAAAAGTGCAGCGTGGAATCCAAGAAATTTGGGGCTTGATCTGGGCATCTTCATTATTATCACATTAAAAATGCTTTGGACTTTGCATTTCATGTCACAAAACTTTCATTAAATTCTGCAGCAGAGGCAGATATTTATTCTGGAAGAAGCCAAGCCAATGCTAGAACAATAATTTTGTTTCATTTGATGTATTTACCCCATTACTTATAACACAAAACATTTAAGTTCCTTTCTAACAACATGGTTGAGATCCAATGTTTGAAGTACTAAAGGCCCTGAAAAGTGCATGGTGTTGGGACCAAGGCCTATGCTTGGGTGTGCCTGATATATGTTTGTGGAAAGCATGGGCATCACACTCTCGTGCTGTGCTTTTTGTGACCTTAGATCAAACACTGGCATCCCCTCACAATCTAAAAGAGTTAGAAAGGTGGCAAAATAGGGCAATGATAAAATTGTCAAGTGTAAAAGGTTAACTTTCTCCCCCCCCCAAACCACCACCATGCATTCCAGTTTTGTCTTTTTGTAAGTTCTTGCTAGAAAATATGGAGGCCATGAAAGATAAGCTGCTGGTCTGGAATTACTAAATTCATGCAATAGATCGAACATAGAATACCTTTCTAAGGTATTTACTACAATTTGCTGCAATGAATGAGGCCTACACTTGATATTTACACAAATATTCATTTCAAAAGTTTGCAAAATGCTCAGGCTACAAATTGATTTCATCATGTTTCTGCTACTTTACACTTTTGGATAGTTTGGATCTGCTTGGAATGTACACTAGTCTAGTATTTTCTTTGAATGGTGAATACTATTCGATTGTGCTCAACCTCAGAACTCTATTCATTAGAGTTGAATGGTTTCTTCACAATACCTATCTAAAACATGCCCATATTCACTAATGTTCTCATTGCATATTCTTTTAGTTTCTGTTCTTTACTCTTAACAAATTTTGTTTGATCACAATCCCACACCGAAATTTTTGCAGGGATTGCGACCTTTGAGATGAAATATGAAGAGTGGTTGGAAGAACAAAAAAGACAGATTTGTGATTTGAGGACTGCTTTAAATGCTCACATAACTGATATCGAGCTTCAGCTCCTTGTAGAAAGAGGCTTGAACCACTATTCTGAGCTCTTCAGGATGAAAGCTGCTGCTGCAAAAGCTGATGTTTTTTATCTTATGTCTGGCATGTGGAAATCATCAGCAGAGCGTTTTTTCTTGTGGATAGGAGGGTTTCGCCCATCAGAGCTTCTTAAGGTGACAGATGAGTTTGTTTAAATTTTTAACTGACCATATTCAAGTGGAAGGATATTGGGTTTAGAACCAATGTGCTCGCCATGTCCTGCACTAGATCTATCTTTTACAACATGCATGGAGTCTCTCTATTTCTCTTTCTCTCCCTCTCTTTCTGTCCCACATTTTTAGTTCTTTGGCAATTGCTTAGCTTAACTTATCTGGGGGATCTGGCCAAAGCTCTTTTGTATGTGCAAGTTGGTTATAGAATTATTCCCTTTTTGCTCATAATCTGTGCAAGTTAGAGATTTTTCTTCTCTTAAAAACTCTTTACGCCATCCTGTTCTAGGTTGGTTGGCTTTTTCTTCTTCTTCTTTTGTTTTTTTTTTTTTCTAATATTTTTTTGCAGGCACTGTTAGCTCTCTGTAATGAAAGTTTTAATTGTTAAATAAACTTACACATATTACTTAGGATTCTTTAATGGAATTTTCAAACTGTTGTTAGTGAAAGGTCAAATCATGCAAAATAAGCATCTATGCCTAAATGTTAGAAACATATGTTTATATAAACTAGATCCTACATTTTTATGTAGTCTTCAAATCCTGTATGTACAACTCATATGCAAAAAAATAAGAATTTCAACAATGGACATTATGGTTCTGTAATAATAGGATGTTTGTCATGCTTGTATGGTCAATTTTATTTATAACTCCTCTGCCAGAGAACCGAAGTTGACACATGACAACTGCAAGAATTGGAACTTACTTTTGTCCACATGCATGTCTGAATAACGGGTATAATTTCATTTTCCTATTAGATTCATCTGTTTCAATGACATCATTTGTTGTAATATCCATTCTATCCTCTTTCATAGAACTTTACTTGTTATATAATCTAATGAAATTATACTAAAAAGCTCACTTCTGGGAATGATCCAAGTTTTTGTTGATGGCAGGTTCTTTTGCCTCAGCTTGATCCCTTGACAGAGTCACAAATTATGGAGGTCTCTAACCTTACACTATCATGCCAGCAAGCAGAAGATGCTCTTTCACAAGGTATGGATAAACTCCAGCAAACTTTAGCAGAGTCAGTAGCTGCTGGTCATTTGGGTGAATCAAGTTACATGCCACAGATGGAAAATGCAATGGAGAGGTTGGAGAATCTTGTCCGATTTGTGCAGCAGGTCTACACTATCTTCTCATTCCCTTGTACTACAAATTCATTCATGTCTGCATGCCTCTCTCTTTCTCAATCTTGATCTTGATGGATCATTTTATGGTAAATGGAACTGTTGATATATTCAGGTTTGGTTGGTATCAATTGCGTTGAGTTCTGTATGGATTGTGAAGAGCATTTAACGGAGAAAAACAAAGTTTCATTTACAATCGTCTGGAACCAAAAGTATTCCACAGAACAACCACATAAATACCAGTGCTAACGTCTTCTTTTGCTTCTGAAAAGTTGCATTGTGCTCATTCAAAACTAACTCTAAACTTCATTATTAAACAGGCTGACCATCTTCGCCAAGAAACTCTGCAGCAGATGCATAGGATCTTGACCATCCGCCAGGCCGCTCGAGGCCTGCTGGTGTTGTGGGAGTACATCCAACGGCTTAGGGCTTTGAGCTCACTATGGGCAACTCGACCCTGTGAACCTGCTTAATTTTGCATTCGAAGGACCTCAGCAGGGTCAAAATTCCAAGTAGGTGTTCATCGCCGGCAGAGGGAATTCCGGCAACCAATGGTGTGCATTTGGGAAAATGATGTTGCAATCATATATGGACAAAATTTCTTTACTTTTCTTTTTTTTTCTTTTGGGTTTAATATAAGGACATAATTCAAGCTGCTAAAATTTTACAGGCAGCCTTTACATAATCTAGAAAGGTGTACATATAAATAGCCATTTTGTCAAGGGAACATATGTGGTTAAAATCATTTTGCAACACTGATTGTGTTGGACGTCCTGCAAATAGATAATACGTTTTGATTCAATGCAAAATTAGGTTACTCTTGTCATGTAAAATTTAGCTCGATGTATCCCTGTATGCTGAACCCGTTGTACACAAGGCTTCCCATCGTGCTTTAAAATCAATATATGCTTCTTTCGTGATTGCACCACTGTTGCACAGTATCTTGCATAGGGCTTTTGTTAGGATATTTGAGAGAATAACTATTTTGATTCTCCTCATTTTAGAGAGTTTCTTGTTCAGAAGAGCTAAAATGTCTCGGTACAAGATCTACAGTGAGTTTCTTCCCCACTACATACTTGTTGAAAGGCAATAAAATCCATCAGGCTCCGTTGAAAAGCCACGCACAATGCCCTTCAACTCATCTGTGGTTGTGTGGGCGCAAAGATTCAGACTTGTTTCGACTGCTCTTCTTTTGAGCTCAGACCCTGTTCAGAATTATGCTTATGGAGGAAAACAAAAGAGATCTCAGGAAGAAATCTTGTGAGTTAATTGAGTTGATCTCTATGGCAATCGTTTCCTCACATTCAATTTTTGGTAGTTAGCAATGTTTTGCATTCAAATGCCCTTAGAAGTTGTGGAAACAATAGTCCAGGAGAAGGCTAGGATCAATCTTAAAATAAAGATCTAACAGAAGGCATTGAGGACAATAGCTGTTCTTGGAGCAGCAACCACATCGTGCACCTCATTCAGTCATTCCACAAATTCATAATATCTCTGATATATATGGTTGTTATTTCCAACTTACAGTGTTTGGGTTGAACTCAACCCTCTTACATTTCACTCTGCACGGTTTCTCTGATGATGTATTCGTCAACATGATTTGCATCTCAATCTCAAAACTGAAAGGGAATTTATGCCAAGTTCACAGAGGATTAATCCTCACTGCATAATACCATTTAACTCAACCAAGCCTAGTTGAATTATGAAACAAACAACTGTTCCTCATGTCAGGAAAAGTTCATGTCCTTGGAATTTTCTTTGTATCCTTATTACAAATGATATACAAGAGAAGTTTGATGTCAAAACGTTGAAAATTTGAACATTCACCTCAGATTCTGGTAAGACTTTTTCTCACAATTTTGACATTGAATAGTCCAAAGCATCAACTAGAAAGTCTGCACTCACCAAAACAAAAATGTCCCAATCAGCTTTTGTCATTGCAAGGGATTCTACCAAAAGTCACATAATCTCATAATATCTTCTGAAGGCAATCTATAACCATTTAGGTCAAGATGACTTAATTGTTAAATGCAATTCATCAGATTCTAGAGGACACATGAACTTACCTGCATCATCTTTGGTGAAACACATTGGTGGTTTTATTCGAAAAACATTTCCGTGTAGGCCCCCTTTCCCAACTAGAATGCCAAGCTCTGCAGTCGAAAAAAATACTAGAGTAAACTAGAAAACAGGAGCCTTGTATTCTCGTAGCCAAAAGTTGACTTTATATCTTGGCTTGACAGGGTATGCATTGTTACCTCTAAGTTTCTCGAACAAAATTGCAGCTTCTTCCTTGGCAGGTGTCTTCTCCTTCCGGTCACTGACAAGTTCTATTCCCACCATCAAGCCTCTCCCTCTCACATCTCCAATGACTGAAAAAGGATCAAACAGTACAAAATGCTTGCTATGCAACCAACCTAAAGCATGATTACCGACTCCCCTCCCCCGGGCGGGAAATGAAATAAACAAAATAATGGAAGCATACAATGTCCAAGAGTTGACTTTTAAGTCCACTTGACTCTTTAGAAGCAATAAAGTTCCTTTAAACTAATTAGGCTTTGCTGATAGAAACAGGCCATGCTCATGGCTTGTGGCTCCTCTAGACATCCATGAGCACATGTATGCATAGAGGATTGACTAAGTGGGCCAATTTTTTTGGTTGCTTTTCTTGAGACAATGTGTAAAAGCATATGCATAATAACTCCTTAACTGAGGATGCTTCTAGCCCAAAACAGAATTCAAGTTGATTCATATGAACCAAGACCCAGTTGCTCATGTTCAGATTTCATAGTTTGCTTGTTTAGCACTGTATTGCAGTGCATTAGGGCTTGTGCAAGGACCAATCCACCAGAAGGAAGGGTCAACAGAGGTATACAGCTTTTCTTTTTCCACTACCACCCTTCAATATATGGGAACATATAAGAGAAGAAACAAAATAATGAAAACAGAGCAATTACTGTTGTGTCTTTGCTGTATGTCTCTCAAGCGTCCAATCAAATGAGAGCCAACAGAAGCACAATGTTCTTGACGTCTCTCTCTGTCAATGACTCTCAGCACTGCATGTCCACCAGCAGAACATACAGGGTTCCCACCAAAAGTGTTGAACTGGATTTTCTGAGCCATAACATTTGCTATTTCCAGTGTCGTTACCACTGCACCTAGTGGTAAACCATTTCCTATACCCTGATAAATGAAACAAAATGTCATGAGATGGTAAGGCAAGATTTGCAAGCTGGTGACATTCAAGGCATCCACAAGAGAATTGCATAAAAGGAACCTTGCTAAAGAACTGCAAATTTAGAATTTAATGATACATCAAGTTCAGGGGCCAAATAATATGGAAAATAAAAAGGATTATTTTAAAGACCTTTGCCATGGTAACTATATCAGGAATAACACCCTGTGTCTCAAAACCCCAATAATGGCTTCCTGTGCGACCAAAACCAGTTTGTACTTCATCAGCAATGCAGATGCCACCAGTATTGCGTACAATGTTGTAAACCAATTTCAGGTATCCAGGGGCTAGTTCGACTGCTCCTCCAACACCCTGGAGTTAACCAAATTGGAAAATTCGTAAAGCTTATGAAAATGCCGCATTCATGGTCATCAAATTGCAACAGATTCAAAAGAACTATTAATTACAAGATGCCAACCTGAATTGTCTCAGATATAAATCCAGCAACTCTTCCTGAAGTTCCATATTCAATGTGATCTTGCACATCTTTGGCATAGCCAGTAGGATCAGAGCCAAAGGCTCCTCGGTATGGATCTGGGTTAACTACATGATGAATTTCACCCTGTGTCACAGCCATAATCAGAATCCTAGGCAAGACACTGACAAGTTCCCCTCTCATGTGACCAAAGCAAAAGCAGAATTCTATTATAGCTAAATTGTTTAAGTAGCTGCACAAACCTGTGGAATAGAGTACTTCCATGTATTCAATGCAGTTAGTCCAATTGTGCCAGAGCTTCCACCGTGATAAGCATTTCTCAATGAAATCATTTCAAGATTACCCGTGTAGAGTCTGGCCATCATCATTGCCAATTCATTTGCTTCCGAACCAGAATTAACAAAGTAAACAACCTGAATTTTAAAAGGAGCTGAAGTAATTAGATAATTGACATGATAATTTTCTAGCAGGAAAAGACTACTACTATTCCCAATACCTAGGAAACCCACATTAATAGAATAATGAGTTTAAAATCATCGCCGTTGGTATCCATGGCGAAAGCTAACAGTTAGCTAAAATCCCAATTGTAATAGTTTTTGGTGTGTTGTGAGAATTTGATCCTGGTTACTAAAACTATGAGTCCAGCTGCCACGATACCGAGTGGCTAGTGGCAAATCCCGATTGTATTGCAATAGCAACAACTCACAAATCATTTTCTGTACCCATAATAAGAGCTTCATAATAATGGCAAAAACAGGCTTAAAAGTACTACATCAAAGACTCAAAAGACTGAAGAGTGAGTGAGAGGGAGGGAGAGAGAAAAACCTTAAGGTTTCCCGGCATCTTGGCAGCCAAAGCCTCGGCAAAGTCGGCAATGGCGTGGTGCAAATAGATAGTGGTAGCATGCTGGAGAAGCTTGCTCTGCTCTATAATGGCATTCAATACTTCTGGGTGGCAATGCCCACATGACACTGTCACTATTCCAGCAAACGCGTCCAAGTACCTCTTCCCACTCTCGTCATACAAATATTGCATCTTCCCTTCCACAATATTTAGCTGAACAGACCCACACACGCACACACACGTATACACAATCAACCATAGCCCAGAAAAAGAAAAGCAAGAAAAATTCAATCTTTTCAAAGATTCTTTTTGAAAGATAATTAAAACTCACAGGCTTCTGGTAATAGTAGAAGAGGGATGGACCCAGAAACTTCTTGCGTTTTTGGAGGATTTCGTCGGCCAACGGTCCCTTGTACAGCTTCGGCTGATAGTCAAAAGGCGGAAGCTGTGGCGGAGCATCGGCGGAAGGTGACGGCGGCGGCGGCGGTGAGGATGATGAAGGAACAACAGTAGAGAATGAATTGAAAAAGGGTGGGACCCACCGGTTCTTGTCACCATAAAGAAGCTTGGCTTTGGCTACTTGATATTGTACGCTTCTTTTCATGATTTGCCTCTGCGACGCCATTTCTCTTCCCCCCGCCCCCCCCCCCAAAAAAAAAAAGACGCAGACAGACAGAAACAGAGAGAGAGAGAGAGAGAGAGGTTGAGCTGAGTTGCTCTTCTTTCTTTGCCGATGTTTTTGTGTGTGTGTGTGTGGGAAAGATACTTGTTTTATATAAGATCAAATTGTAGCATAAGATGACAGGAGAAGAAGAAGCAGCAGAAGAAGAAATCGGTAATTTGAGGTAAAGAAAAGATTCCCCTTTATATATATACTCTTTTTATTTTGTTTTGACAGCTATTATCGTCTCCTAGGAATAATCACTGGCCTTGATTTAGGCTAGAGTGACTTAACATATTCAAATTACAGTGTCATGGATTTTGTCTCATTTTGCACGTTACGTTATAATCGGTGCTGTTGAGCTGAGCGCTATTGAAGGGGGTGTAGGATTCTTGCAGTAAGCTCGACCCAAGGGATCTACAATGATGTTCCTCTAATAACCATATTTTCATAGTCTTCAACAATTCTTTATTTTACCCCTCCCCCTACGGAGGTTATAATAGGACAAAAGGTTAGGCGATGTCCTCCTGATTGTCGGATCGATGAGTTTTGCAAGCCTTATAAGTGAATTGACCTAATTGTGAGTAAGGCTTTTAGACTCCAATCCACTAACAGAAATATACGCAACGCTCATGCAACAAGAAAGGAGAGTAAGCAGATATATTAGACCAGCAGCCATGGGTGCTAAAGCACTCTAGCAACTATTCCGATGGTGGGGAAGAGTAGAAGACGTGGTCAGTAGGAGGGGTCTCTGTTCTGGGTTTGTCTGATTCTGCCTAAGAAGCGATGCTGTTGATGCAACGATTGACAGATATGGCTATGTACAAACGGGCTTTCACTGCAAGTCTGTCCGTATGTTGACATCGCAATTCTGAGCAGTGTGGCGGTCACGATTGATGGTTGTCGGTTTAATCTCAGGCTAAGAACAAAGGCTAGTAGCCACTCTAATTTGGGGGATTCAGAGTAGGAGAATTGAAGCGGCAATACAGAGGGTTTCCAACTAGTAGTCGAGCATCAGAGGCAAGTATGGAGTGCAGCAAAGATAGTGGGTCAGCAAGAAGATAAAATAAGGAAGTGAGTGGGAGAAGGTGAGAGGAAGCGATGGTGGCTATGGGTGCAATCTCACCAGCGTACTTAAGAAGGGACACGAGACATTTGGAGTAATACCATGGCGGTGGGACCTACGCATGAGGCTGCCAATATATCACAGCCTCACAGTTGAGATGTTTATCGGAGTGTGGGCGGGTTGATCATACCAACGAGTGAGCAGTTTGCAGAAACCAGACAACGGTGGTTTGGAGGGGCTGTCAGGACAGGGTTGGGTGAGATTGAGTCTCGTAGTTTAAAGACTCAAGTTTTAGTCTTACTTAGCCAGAATTTGTGTGTGTGGAGCAATATGAAATGTCACGAAGTAAGTGACAGAACTAATAATATTCAAAGAAAAATGATAGACTATATCTGCAAGGGTGAAAAATACATATGTGGCAACAGTTTCTAGAAATGTGACGATCAAAAGGCAATTCAAGTACTTACATTTTTTAAAATCCTGATAAAATTTTTAAGTATAAATTATGTAGTTAAAAAATTTCAAGCGATAAAAAAAAAAAAAAAAAAAACAGAGAGAGTGAGAAATAAGTATTAAGAAGCATAAAATTGAAGCTAAATTATAAAAGACCAGTATATGGAAAAAAAACAATCATAAAAGACCGAAAGGTAAATTAGTCAGAGATTTGCCTACGTATTCTCAACTGAACTGAATGTTTCAGTACGTACGAAAACTAAACCAAGTCCCTATTTGCTGAAGTTCTAGCTGCCAAGTCCCTATTTGCTGAAATTCTAGCTGCAAAGTCTAAATCATCATCCCCGTGGGTTCCGTCATCGAAATTCAATGCATAACTTTGAGGATCATATTGAAACTGGTGGGTCTGCAACTGCATTCTCTTTTTCTTGTTGAACCTAAACTTGCTAAAGATTTTCTTCCACTTGGGTTCATCTTTTCTGTTCTCCCTTCTATTCTGTTGATCTCTATCATCTACGTTGCCCTTTCTTAAACATCCACAACGAGACGGCTTCATGGCTGCATCATCTTTATTATCTTTAATCATGTCTTCTTCTGTTCTCATTATAGGAATTGCAAAAGGGTAAAAAAAAAAAAAAAAAAAGGATGACATTAGATTGTGTGATATAAGGTACGAGTTGATAACTTTTTCATCTACCAACCATTATTTTTTTATTATTTAATATTAGTTGTTGAATTATTGGTCATAGAAAAATAAGAAATCCCTTGATGTATTGCATTAAAAATCATCTACAGTAATGAATAATATAAGAGTAATGTAAAGTCAATATAAGCAGCAAAAAACTTAATCTTATAAATACCTTTGATGCAGTCAGGAATTGACATGGAGTTAAAGAAAGTTTATAGGACTAGAAGCAATTGGGACTTAAAACGGTAGAGCGAAAGTCTATTTTTTGGCTTAGAAATAAATATTGGTTAATAGAAACTTAAATAAGTTAATAAGATAGGATAAATGGGTAATAAATACATTCTTATATAAGAAAAAAAAAATTGAGATTATATGAGTGATTTTTTCTTTTTCAAGAAAATAAAAGAGGAAGAATGAAAATAGACTTTAATTTTGAATATTTTTTTTATTATTTTTTTTTATAATTTATAAATTTACTAGAAACTGCTGTATCAGGAAATGTGTCGATTTCACGTATAGATATGCCTGTTTAGCCACAATACCTATTCGTTTATTTCGGTGCGTGGATTCTAGCCATTGGGCTGTTCTTGTAACTAGTTTGACAGTTTAGTGACTTCATATTAATTTATTATCCATGTGAGCTCTGTTGGGACTTGGGAATATAAAAGATAAAAATGGCTCTTGTTTAAAGCATCCAAAGCATTGAATTCGTGTTTCAGTTTGAGTTAATTTACACAGAATGCACATTTATATGTCATTGGATTTTTGCAAGGCTGTAACAGTTGGAACGAAATGAATGAAAAATGGATTATTCAAGGAAAAAGATTATAATAACAGTTGTGGTTGGAATACTACTGCTACACAAACGATATCTAATAATCATTCCTCTCCACAGGAGCCAACAGGATTCAAAACAAATAATCATCTTACATTATTGAAGGGGAGAAAAAAAAAAAACAACAAAACAAAAAAGAAGGAGAAAAAAAAAAAAAAAAAGGATGAACCCAACTGCATGCTGATCCAAGTTGCAGTTACTTGAAACGCCGTGCCTAATATTTCCAATGAAACGATGGTCCACTGGAAAGGGATAAGATTGCATGATGTCAAGCTTTTTGCTCTCATAGTTTCAAGGGACTTGGATCTACGGAAGCATATGCAAGAAGCTCCTCATCTTGCAACAGCAAAGACATCTCTTTTTCATCCAGGCAAACCCATGCCTCTATTCCCTTGTTTCTTGTATTCATGAGAACGACTGAACTGACAAACTGAGCCTGGGATTCATCTGGCTCGGTGCTCGCTACAACCCACACCGGTTTTCCGCTCCCAAAATCAAGGTCGTAGAGGCCAAAACCACACCAACTAGTAAACCCGATGCCATCCAATCCAATTGGCGTGCTGGCATATGCAGTATGACTTGCCTCCTTGATCAGCTCAATGAGCTTAAGCCACCCATCCTTTCCTCGTAGTTGATTCATCGCGTTTCCATCAATTTTTCGGATTGAATGCCTTATCTGGCAAACCAAGGTAGTCAGATTTGGGTCCTCGGTATCGCACAGGGTGGCTGCCGGGCAGTAAATGTTGCCGAATGAATATTCCGGGAATGGTGGCTCGGCTCTTGCCCGAATATTCACGGCATGGGATATCAAAGTGGGCCTATAGGCACCCGATTTCGCCTTGAACATGGCCATAATGCATTTGCTAAGAAACGCTGAGACGGACTCAACTCGCGAAGGATTGTGAACGCTTGAGCTTGCTGCTTTCTCCTTGAGATTTGCAATGGCCGATGGCTCAAAGACAAATCTCCTTGTAGCAGCCCTCCCTGTCCTAAAAAATTGGTTGAAAAATGCCATTAGAGTTGCCTCTTTCGGGTACTTGCTATTTTGCAAGAAGACCGACGGGGCATCGAAATTCGGCATAGGATACGCAGTTTGTTCATCAACATCATCATCCTCATCCTCATCAGAACTGGATTTGCGGGCTATGAAAGCCCAGCTTTTTAAAAATGACCCCATAGCCGTTCCATCAGCAACCATGTGCGTGATAAGTACGCCGACGGCAATACCGCCACAGGCAAAAGTGGTCTCTTGTATCAAGGCAACATGAGATCCTACGCTTGGTTTCCAAGAATTGAGCTCGGGTGGAAGAAGCTTACCACTGGATTGCGGATCATATTGGCTGAGGCATTCAGATAGAGAACAGCTAGCTTTGGCATCAATATAACATGCCCCTTCGTCGTCACAATCAACCGAAAGATCATCTTTGATCTTCCCCGCAAGTGGGTAAAAAAGGCTCAAGGTCTCCGATAAGGATCGCTTAAGCCTCAGTGATCTTTCCAGCGTGCCTTGATTTTGATTTGCAGGGAACCAAAGGATCATGGGGACATAATAGGTGGGAACGAGCTGGTCTATCAGGGAGATTTTGTAGGTTTTTAGATGACTTGGTGTTGGCGAAGAAGGTTTAATGCAACTCCTGGAAATTATCTCAACTTCCATTTCTTTGGTCCTGGGAGAGGATGGAAACTGGTGGGGGCACCAATTGTAGTGCGATGGAGGCTGCGCGAGCATTGATGATACTGTTGGTGTATGTTGTAACCTTGGCGATGTGGCCAGCAAATGACAACGCATTTATATAAAAGAGGAAGAGGCCGTTTAAAAAGTGTAAAATACCCTTGGCCGCCAACCTTGGCCATGGCATAGCCTAAGACGTTGGATCAGCAAAACTAGTAGCCCCATTCAATGCAGAAATCCATCATGGTTAGCAAATCAACACACGGTATCAAAAAAACAAAAAAACAAAAAAAAAAAAAAAAAGGAAGAAGAAGAAGAAGAAGAAAAGGACTGATGCTTGCCCGCGAGAAAAAGCAAAAAACCCACTAATTGTACTATTGATGAATTTTTATCAGTTCATGTTCGAGTTTAATCTTTTGTTTAATTTTCATATTTATGTAATAATAATTACTATTTTTTATAAAAAATTCTAAAAAAATTAAAAAGAAGTAGACTTAAATAGATATAATTGGTTTTTATATTATATATAAAGTATTTTATAGATTGAACTAATATATTACATATAATATAAAAATTAATTATATTTATTTCAGCTTACAATTTTTTTAATATACTTAATTGGACTCTTTGGGCCCTTTTTGAAAATAGAATTCTATGATACGTTACAGGCAGCAAGTAAATAACGTGTGGTAGACTTATAAAAAAGGGAAAAAAAAATATTATCAGATTGTCAGAAATTTATTTTATAACTATAACTATAACTAGAAGGATATCAGATTGTCAGAAATTTATTTTATAACTATAACTACAAGGAAATGCGTTCCACGTTATTATTAGAGAAAATTTGTGAAACTCTAATATTCCAATGCTTTAGGGTGGCTTTATCATTTACCAAATTTACGAAATCTTTGAAATCTCTTAGCCCAAAAATTCCCATATGGAATTGTCATGGTGATCCGGTAGGCATTAAAACAACTAAAAATTTAATTAAGTTATTTTGTGGGGTTAGCAGCCCACTAAACAAAAAAAAAAAAAAAAAAACACAAGAAGGTAATCTTTCCTGACTAGAAAAAGATGGCAGCCAAGTCCCGACTCAAGAGAGCACGGAACTTGACGCAGCCGCTTCCGGCCCCCTGACCATGACTTTAGTGAAATAGTCAAAGCATGATGCTGCCCCCCCCCCCCACCCACTAGATTAATAATTGAGAGCAATGCATTGTATTAGATGGGAATAAATTGGAATTTATTCTTTGGGATTACTCTGGTTCCTTTTTCACCTAACTTATACTTTGATAAATATTTTTTACGATTATCATCTTATTAGTCATAAAATACATTAAGAATGAATAAAGAAAAGAAAAAAAAAAACAATGATCATGTACCATACTTTTTTTTTTTTTGAAATTCAATGAAAAAATAATGATCCAAAAAAAAAAAAAAAAAAAAAAATAAAAAAAAAAAAAAAAAAAAAAAACAATGATCATGTACCATCCTTTTTTTTTTTTTGAAATTCAATGAAAAAATAATGATCCAAAAAAAAAAAATATAAAAATATGAAATACAAAATTTATATTTCCAAATATGAGAATTTAAAAAAATTAAAATTAAAATTATTAGTCCAAGAATTTAAGAAATTATCATTTTCTCCTTTTAAATTTATAGAGGAAGGAGTTTGTAAACAATAATTTTGTATTAAATTTAATATGACATTAGCAGTCAATGAAGTATTTAAAAAGATTTTTAAATAAAAAGACATAAATTGTTAATACTTTTTTGAAAAAATAAAAAAGAAAATTTGAGAGTAATTAGTCTAAAATAAAAATAGAAAAGAGATATTGGGAGTAGTTTTTTTTTTGAAAAAAATAAATAGATAAATGTGAAAAAAGTTACTTTTTTTTTCCTTGTAAGATAAAAAAATAAATTTTAAGAGTAATTTTTTCTTTTTTTGCTTTTATTTTCCTTAATTAAAGGAAAAATTACCACGTTAACTTACTAATTAAGAGAAACCTACCATATAAACAAAGAAATCCGTTAGAAGTTTTTTTTTTAGTTTTGTCAATATGTATATATATATATATATATATAATATAAATATTTATGCATGAATAATTAGATATAAAAATTTCAATGATGAATCTTAGAATTTCATAATTCTCATATAATTAAAAATAAAACATTCGTTACTTTATTTAAAATTTGAAAAATCTTAAAAGCTAGAATGGAGAAAGCTTTAGACTAAATTATACTTAATTAACAACAAATTAATTCTTTTAGTCATTACATTTTAATCATTTTATAATAAGAACCCAAATCCACAAAGAAGGTCTGGTGGTGGTTTAAGGTCCTCAAAAGTTAAAACCCACCCCATGAAAGGAGATTGCCTAAGCTCGTTCCCTGGCCCAAGTCCAAGAAATCCCCACGTCCCTTGCTTTTGGTGCCTAAAACGGCACCGTTGTCTTCTCTTCTTCTTCTATCATCTTCTTGATTCTGTCACTTCTTAAGCTCTTTCACGGCAATCACGAGGAAAGCAAGCAAGCATGCATTAAAATGGCCACACCATCATCGCCGGCCACCTCAACCCTCAAGCATCGTCTAGCGTAGAGTCGCGCGTCCTTTGGCCCTCCGAGTACTTCGGCTGTGTGTGAATCATTTTTATTTAAAATTTCAACAAACCCCACCACAAAAATAAAAATAAATAATAAAAATAAAGATTTATTCACCGCTTGCTTTTGGCTTGTTAGGCACCCACACCATTGTCATGTCTGACGTGCATGTTCCTTTTTGTTTTCTTTTTTTTTTTTTTTTTTACGGACATGTGTACGACGTAATATGCCACTTGTTTCTCCCGTTGCCGTGCAAACGGATCAAGTCCAATCATGGCCCGTGATAGGTCTGAACCCAAACTCGAATCATTTTAAGTTTATTTTTGAAATAAATTATATTATTGAATTTCTTAAAAAACATTTAAAACTTTTTTTTTTGGTTATAGGATTAAATTAAAAAAATCATTCCATATAAATTCACATATTAATACGTATAATTTAAAGATCTAAATTTTATTAAAAGAAATTGTAAAAAAAAATTAATAAACTTATTAATAAGTTGTTGTTTAATGTCTTATATTTTATTTTATTTTACTTAATTTATTAATCTTTTGTTTTCTTATACATTAAATAATTTTTTAAGTTATTTTATTTCAAATTTTTATTTTTATTTTAATTAAAACTTAAACTTTATTAATTAAATTTTATGTAAAAATATTTTTTTTGTTAAATCTAAAAATATATTTATTATTTTAAATCATAAATTTAAATATTTGATAATAAGAGGTGATTCTTTCCTCACAAATTAAAAAAATAATTGTCATTTTTTAAAAGGATCTAATTTAATGTAATACAAATTAAACACAAAAACTAATATAAATAAGCATAACATGACATAAGTACATAATGTCTAAGCCTATTAATTATGTTATACTTGATATTCAAATTTTTAAGTACAACATAACACAACATAGAAGAAAATAAATTGTGTCTTAATACAATACAAACAAAATTGAAATTTAAAAAGATGAGTCTTGCCTAATATGATATCAATCATATTACATGTCTAGCCACGATTGTATTCTGCATGTTCTTTTTTTTCCCTCTCTCATTTCTTTATTTACAAGATTGAATCAATTTGGTTAGTAATCTTGTACATTAATGTAATTAAATTTTTAGATTTCTTAGTGTTCAAAAGTTGAGAGTTTAAATTATTCATTTGTTTATAAAAAAATAAAGGTGGTACTTATAGTCTCTTCAATGAAGATTGTGCTTCTTAGTAAGTTGAATCACTATATTAAACCTATGGAAAAACAAACTTCAAGGTACCCAATAAAGCTTATTGGCTTTTTCTAGAATTATGTAGGGTCAAATATATGTTTAGTTTCACTCAACATCTCAGTGAGGATTGAAATCTATAACTTTCATAGTACAAACAAAGTCTTTAACCATTAAACTATAATGTGTTATGATAATTTAAATTATTCTTAAGCGACTTATTGGTAACTAAACTTGAACTTTTATGTTAATTAATTATATGCAAAAGTATAATTGGATACGTGATTTTTGCATTTTTATTAAGTATTTAGAAAGAACAATTAGAAAGAAGTTTTGGATTTTAAACTTACAAACTTAGATAGTATTCAAAGTTTTCTCATGATTCATTTTGTTGATTGATGATTATACTTTGTGCCAACAATTATCACAAACAACTAAGAAATGACCTACTTAATGCAATTTTTTCATCCAACGCCTTACAAAGGCTAGTAATGATACTCATTTTATTTTTTAAAAAAAGTTCTTATTATGTAGACCGAGTAAAATTAAGAGAGAAAAGATAGATTATGACCATCATTTCTTATAAAAATAAATTTTTTAATTAAAATTTTAAGTTTTCAACTTAAAAATATTTAATATATAACAAATATAATACAATTTGTAACAAACATCAAATGTACTTTTTAATAAATGGATTATACATATTGTTATACTTATTGCATACCATATGGTTCTTGTGACATGTATTTTGGTGGAAAAATTTAAAAATTCAAATAAAAAAAGCTTTTTTAGAACATGAGACCTATAAGCCAAAATCATTTGTGGCCTTTCAATTTATATTTTTCTGGCTCCCCTCATGTTTTCCCTTTTAAAAATAATAATATTGTTCCAAAATTTTTTAAATTTATTCAATTCAATTAATTTTTTTAAAATTTTTTTACTTAAGGTTTAAAATGCTAAATATTCTTTTATTTAGACCTAAACACATTCTTTCAATAAGGGATATGTCTTGTATAGATATAAGGTCGAGTCTATTTATGTAAATCTTTTAATATTTTTGTAAATTGTTATTGATTAAAAAATCATAATTGGACAGCATTTAAGAATTAGGAAGGATTTAATTACTCTTATTTAACCTTTCTTATAGGCATGCTAAATTTTGAATTTACCATCATATTGTTACTAGTGACTAGATACAGTGCTCCTTATTTATATTTGTTGACTTTTTAGCTTGAATTATTTTTAATTAAGTACAAAGTTAATAATCAAATGTCATTTATGTATGAGTATTTATTAATACATTTCCTTTTATTAATCAAATCAACATGATTCCATAATGTAAATGATATACAAATGTAGTCTATTTTATTCTTATGCATCTTATAGCTTAATGTTGAGAACAAACAAGTGCAGAGTATAAAATTTATTCTCTAATTAATTTTAGCATGATAGTTATGAAGTAAATGCTTCTCCTAGTTGATTGGTATTATTATTTGAACTATTTTTTTTGTTTTTGTTTTTCTTTTTATGAATAAAATAAAGGAAACACACACAAAATACTTATTCACCAATGTATTCAGAAGGAGTGTTAATATTAAAATTTTTTAGTTTGGATAAATGGATTTACATATATAATGGTTATGGCTACTTATTATATTCATTTATTTGTTCATAACTTGAAATGTTACAAATGCATTTTTAATTTATTGTGAATTTCATTTTGGTATTAATTAGTTTGGAAATTTTATGCTTTAAGCTTGTTCCCATATGCTTACATAATGTAGCTTATATAATGAGTTGGATAACTCACATGCCTTCTTGCCATTAAGACTTCTAGTGAGTTGTTACTGAGCACTACTTAAACCTTAATTGTTGTTTAACAGGTGGTGCTTATTGGAGAGATTACATGGAACATCTTCTCCCAAATTCTCAGATTTTGTTTTTTGGACTTTAGATTCTCTATGTTATTTTTAATGGATTGTCATTATCATTTCTTCATTGTACTTATAACTTATAAATTGGAATATTACTTATGAATGTGACCCAAGTAGCAAGTTTAATATCTAACTAAGGCAATATGTATAAGATGGATAACTTCTATTAAAATAAGATTGATCAAAGAAAAATCTATTACATATTGTAATGCCTGGTAATTTTGACATTGTGAAAAAAATTAGAGAAGAGTGTTAGTTGAGACCTTTAAGTAATTACATGCCGTTATTGGCAAAAAAGAAAAAGATTCCATTTTCTATTACTAGGAATTTAGGACATGCGTTGTTTTTCTTCCCTTAGATTGTTTATTATTGCCCCTCTTTTTTTTTCTTATTTCGCCATCCTTGTTTCCTTTTTTTTTTTTGACACCAATAAGGCCATAATCTCATATTACATGACTTTGTTCCCCCCCCCCTTTTATACATAAGATTGAATCAATTAGTAAGCAGTCTTATACAAGTGCATTTGAATTTTTGAATTCCTTAGTGTCTAAAAGTCAAGAGTTTAAATTATTATCTAGTGACTTATATATAATTTGTAAATTTCATTGAGTATTGAGAGAGAAAAACTAGAGAGAAGTTTTGGATTTTAAACTTATAAACATAAATATCTATCATAATTTATTTTGTTAATTAATGATAATATTTTATAACATTAATTGTTATCTTTGATTTTAATAGTTTTGATTTGCAAATAGTGATTAAAAAATGAGAAAACTAGAATCCAATTACAAATAGACCCATTTTATGTAATTTCTTTTTTCAATTAGTGTTATATAGAGATTAACAATAAGATTGGTCACATTTTTTAAAATAATAAAATTTGTTCTCAAAGTTTTTATATTTATTCAATTCAATTTTTAAGTTTTCTAATCCTTTCTATTAAAGTTCAAAATGCTTTAGATTTTTTTATTTGGGCTTAAAATCTCCTGATTCTTTCAATTAAGGATATTATCTCACATTAGTATGGGACCTATGTAAATCTTTTGATATTTTTTAAATTGTTATTAGTTGAAAAATTACAATTAGACTAATTCTAGACATTAAAAGGGCTCAATTGCTCTTTTTTACTTAATTTTTCCTATAGGTATGCTAAAATTTGGATTTAGTATAATATTATTAGTAATGATAAATATTATGCTCCTTATCGTATTTAAGACCAAATCCAAAAATTATTCTAAGTAAGGGTAAAGTTTATATGCTTTTGTATGTGTGTGTGTTTTCACAATTAGAATATTATCAAATTTTCTTTTTGATAAATTTATATATCTAATAATCATTCTTTGAAAGAAATTTAAAGAATGTTCACTTGCTTAACAATGTAAAAGTTTGTGATAGCAAAATATTTTTATATTTAATTAAGTTATTATTCTTTAACTTAATTATTTCTTTGTCTTTATTGTTAAGGCAAGAAAAGATAAATGATGTTCTTTTTCTATTTGTATTTTTTTTTGACACAATAATGAATATAACTTAAGCTAATTAACCTTTTATTGTATTTATAATTAGAATCCTACTTTTTCTAAAATAAAGAATCCAAGATAAAACAATTTTGTTAATTTTTGAAATTTTTTCAATTTTTCAAAGTTTGTAGGGACAATAAAAAAAATTTAATAGGGGCGTAATAAAAAATTCTAAACAATTAGCATATAAAATTTTAAACTTAGTGGGGGCAATTATCCTTACAAAAGATCACGTACATTTGATCATATTCCTTTACATTCTAGCTTGCATCAAGTAGTTTTGGGCATTAAATGGACTAAGTAATAAATTATTACTTATATGAGTGAAGCACAACTAAAGGGTCAGTTTAAAGAGACAAGGATGTAAAGCAAAATAAGGGCAAGGACTAATAGTAGTTTTATACCTAGCAATGACATGATCTAGGTATTTTATAGGCTTTTGTACATAGATCTAATAGTAGTTGCCTTACAAGTGAATTGACCTAATTGTGAGTAAGGCTTTTAGACTCCAATCCACTAACAGAAAAATACGCAACGCTCATGCAACAAGAGTCGTAAGCAGATATATCAGACCAGTAGCCATGGGTGCTAAAGCACTCTAGCAACTATTCCGATGGTGGGGAAGAGTAGAAGACGTGGTCAGTAGGAGGGGTCTCTGTTCTGGGTTTGTCTGATTCTGCCTAAGAAGCGATGCTGTTGATGCAACGATTGACAGATATGGCTATGTACAAACGGGCTTTCACTGCAAGTCTGTCCGTATGTTGACATCGCAATTCTGAGCAGTGTGGCGGTCACGATTGATGGTTGTCGGTTTAATCTCAGGCTAAGAACAAAGGCTAGTAGCCACTCTAATTTGGGGGATTCAGAGTAGGAGAATTGAAGCGGCAATACAGAGGGTTTCCAACTAGTAGTCGAGCATCAGAGGCAAGTATGGAGTGCAGCAAAGATAGTGGGTCAGCAAGAAGATAAAATAAGGAAGTGAGTGGGAGAAGGTGAGAGGAAGCGATGGTGGCTATGGGTGCAATCTCACCAGCGTACTTAAGAAGGGACACGAGACATTTGGAGTAATACCATGGCGGTGGGACCTACGCATGAGGCTGCCAATATATCACAGCCTCACAGTTGAGATGTTTATCGGAGTGTGGGCGGGTTGATCATACCAACGAGTGAGCAGTTTGCAGAAACCAGACAACGGTGGTTTGGAGGGGCTGTCAGGACAGGGTTGGGTGAGATTGAGTCTCGTAGTTTAAAGACTCAAGTTTTAGTCTTACTTAGCCAGAATTTGTGTGTGTGGAGCAATATGAAATGTCACGAAGTAAGTGACAGAACTAATAATATTCAAAGAAAAATGATAGACTATATCTGCAAGGGTGAAAAATACATATGTGGCAACAGTTTCTAGAAATGTGACGATCAAAAGGCAATTCAAGTACTTACATTTTTTAAAATCCTGATAAAATTTTTAAGTATAAATTATGTAGTTAAAAAATTTCAAGCGATAAAAAAAAAAAAAAAAAAAACAGAGAGAGTGAGAAATAAGTATTAAGAAGCATAAAATTGAAGCTAAATTATAAAAGACCAGTATATGGAAAAAAAACAATCATAAAAGACCGAAAGGTAAATTAGTCAGAGATTTGCCTACGTATTCTCAACTGAACTGAATGTTTCAGTACGTACGAAAACTAAACCAAGTCCCTATTTGCTGAAGTTCTAGCTGCCAAGTCCCTATTTGCTGAAATTCTAGCTGCAAAGTCTAAATCATCATCCCCGTGGGTTCCGTCATCGAAATTCAATGCATAACTTTGAGGATCATATTGAAACTGGTGGGTCTGCAACTGCATTCTCTTTTTCTTGTTGAACCTAAACTTGCTAAAGATTTTCTTCCACTTGGGTTCATCTTTTCTGTTCTCCCTTCTATTCTGTTGATCTCTATCATCTACGTTGCCCTTTCTTAAACATCCACAACGAGACGGCTTCATGGCTGCATCATCTTTATTATCTTTAATCATGTCTTCTTCTGTTCTCATTATAGGAATTGCAAAAGGGTAAAAAAAAAAAAAAAAAAAGGATGACATTAGATTGTGTGATATAAGGTACGAGTTGATAACTTTTTCATCTACCAACCATTATTTTTTTATTATTTAATATTAGTTGTTGAATTATTGGTCATAGAAAAATAAGAAATCCCTTGATGTATTGCATTAAAAATCATCTACAGTAATGAATAATATAAGAGTAATGTAAAGTCAATATAAGCAGCAAAAAACTTAATCTTATAAATACCTTTGATGCAGTCAGGAATTGACATGGAGTTAAAGAAAGTTTATAGGACTAGAAGCAATTGGGACTTAAAACGGTAGAGCGAAAGTCTATTTTTTGGCTTAGAAATAAATATTGGTTAATAGAAACTTAAATAAGTTAATAAGATAGGATAAATGGGTAATAAATACATTCTTATATAAGAAAAAAAAAATTGAGATTATATGAGTGATTTTTTCTTTTTCAAGAAAATAAAAGAGGAAGAATGAAAATAGACTTTAATTTTGAATATTTTTTTTATTATTTTTTTTTATAATTTATAAATTTACTAGAAACTGCTGTATCAGGAAATGTGTCGATTTCACGTATAGATATGCCTGTTTAGCCACAATACCTATTCGTTTATTTCGGTGCGTGGATTCTAGCCATTGGGCTGTTCTTGTAACTAGTTTGACAGTTTAGTGACTTCATATTAATTTATTATCCATGTGAGCTCTGTTGGGACTTGGGAATATAAAAGATAAAAATGGCTCTTGTTTAAAGCATCCAAAGCATTGAATTCGTGTTTCAGTTTGAGTTAATTTACACAGAATGCACATTTATATGTCATTGGATTTTTGCAAGGCTGTAACAGTTGGAACGAAATGAATGAAAAATGGATTATTCAAGGAAAAAGATTATAATAACAGTTGTGGTTGGAATACTACTGCTACACAAACGATATCTAATAATCATTCCTCTCCACAGGAGCCAACAGGATTCAAAACAAATAATCATCTTACATTATTGAAGGGGAGAAAAAAAAAAAACAACAAAACAAAAAAGAAGGAGAAAAAAAAAAAAAAAAAGGATGAACCCAACTGCTAACCACCCAAGATTTCAAACAATTGTATTAATTTCTTGTAGGTGTTAAATCTCACCCTATGCAAAATCATAACCAAGCTACGAATGTCTTATTTCTTATTATACCCAATTTTGCTAACCTATTTCCAAAACCGTTTAAGTTATATGGCTTAAATTGATCCTTAAATTTATTTAAACGTGTCATTGCCACCATAGAGTCAATCTTCCTTATAAGCTTTCATTTATTTCCATTCCATAGTGAACAAAAGACTACCACCTCTCGAATGACTTTCAATTCTACAAAATTTGAGCTAGCAATCCCTACAAGCTTAGAAAACATACATCTAATTATCTTATCTAACCCTCTTAAAATTATACTTATACATACTATTTTTATTCTCCTTAACATTAAGTCATATTCATTAAATTTAAAATAACTTAGTTATGATGGTTCCTAAAGAATTTGTATCTCATTCTACTATACCTTCCATCTCATTCTAATATTAATAACTAGAAGCAAAAAATTATTAATAAAATGAAATAGTCTAACCATTTAACCTTTACCTATAACATCTTTTTTATTTTGATCAAATTGCACATTTTTTCTTCACAAAGGGGTTTGTTATTCAACACTTTCTTGTCACAAACTAGCCAAATGGATCATAAAATAATATAAAATCTTATGACACAAATTTCCTCAAACGTGTATCCCTTTTTAAGAAGCTTTCTAGATCTCCATAAAAAGTCAATTGATGGATTAACCACTCGAACATAAATATCTATTCCATATATTTCATATATAAGAGTAATCTAAAAATAAATGAGATACTAATTCAACATCATGATCCAAAAATACTATTTGTATCAAAGTTTTAATTTTCTCTTGACATCTTATGTACCAACCATTTATTTACAAAAAGTCTTTCCATCAAAAGTTGCCAATAAACAATCTATACTTTTAAGAGAGCAATTCCTTTCTATATGAGAAGACCTAATTATACTTGTAACTCATGTTTAGCCTTCGTTAACTCATAAAAAAAGTTAATCATAAAGGTCTTATTTTGTTCTTCTTTCCAAATTAACCTGTCATTCTCATTTCTAGTACTTTCACTACATCAATAGTTCTTTTAAATGTTAAATACTTCTCAATTTCTCAAGCAAAAAGACTTTTCTACCATCTTGCATTCCACACCTTTCTTTCCTCCTACCACTCAAATCTATTAATTGAAAATTTTTTAAATTGTTGTCAATGCATAATCTTGGAAAATAAATGAACAATAGAGTATTATTAACCCATAAATAAAATTATTTCTAAGACCTTTTATCCACGTATCATGCTTTTATTATGACTATATCTAGTTCACCCTTACATCATATCTTTTTCTTAATTACCATTGCAACCATCACCAATCCTATTTAAAAAATTCATCCAACATTTAAACACAACAAGAACTAGAAAAAATCTAATAAATCATTGCATGCCAAATTGATATCAAAGTAAAAGTCAAATTGGTGTGATAATAGTTTTCCTAAAGGGGGATGACAAGCAAAGAAGATTGGTGAGGACTTGAAAGAAATGGGTATTTTAATGCTAAGGTCAAACATTTTCACTTTAATGACAATTTTATCTCTTATTTAGTTTTTTGCTCTCTTTTATCCTATCAATGTAAGAGTTTAAGTATCCTTTCTTCCTTTCCTCTATCCCACTCTTATCTCTCTCCTATCTTTTACACATGTACTTATGTTGCAATTCTTTCACATTTCCCTTTGAGTTTGATAAGGACTCCAACTTATGCCTATAATAGCCCACATTTTGGCCTATACCTGCTTAGCTCTTGTGGCAGGGCTTATGATTGAGATCAACATATGATTTCTCTAAATGTCTCAATAAGTCTAATCAATCGCCACTTCAACATTAAAAACTCGCTAGTTAAGATATATGCAAAAGAGACCTTAAAAATCTCTAGCCAAGTGACCTTAAACCATTCTCACCCTTTATTAAGGCCGATAACAACATAAAGGAAGCTATATTCCCTTTATAAACTACCTATATACTAACTTAAGATTAGATAGCTAATGTTAGGGAGCACCCATAACCTTAGTTTTTCTCTTTCTTGTAAACACCCAATTTAAACCTAAACTACAACTAGACTTTTGGTTAAGATCCATATCATTTAGATTTGACTATGGAAATAACATACCATGTGTCTTTTATCCCCTTCTTTATAATGATGATCTTTGACCAAATTTTTGATAGTTTTAATATGTTGTTCTTACAACCTGATTCTCAATTTGATTGGTATATTGATATTTTTATTCATCTTTAAGAAGCATGTTTCTACCTAATTCACATCCCATTATTATTGATAATGAACATTTTACCAAACTTTGGCCTCACAATATACCTTATATAAGAGTTTTTTCCATTTAAAATCTAGTGTATTTTTTTCAATATTAATTTTTATTTTGTTGTCTTATATCGTTTATTTGATTACATACAAAAAGGAGAAAAATAGACTTATGAAAACTAGTTATCCATTATAGTATCTCCCAATATCTTTTAGATATATGTGATCATTTCTTATAAGCATTTGAGGGAGAAAATCTCTTAAATTGAACCTCTCTTTATGAGTTTGCATTTGTAGATAATTGAGTTGATGAGAACCATAGAGATGATAGGTGGAAGTCTTCAATAGATGCAAGAGATTCATTGCACATTTCAGAATGCTTAATAAAATGAGATAGAGTTTCAATGGATACAAGAGGTTCATTATACATTCCAAAAGGCCCAATAACATGAGGTAGAGTCAGAAAGATTAAAGAAGCACTAAATAAGCTGATTGAGGACATTCAGGTCAACTAAACTTCAAATGATGTAAATTCAAGTTTGACAAAGAGTACAAACCTAATTAATATAATTGGAATACTTAATGGATCAGACTAGGTAATAACATTCACTTTTAAATAAGAGTTTATTGTCTGTGTTGAAATTTGTCAAAGTTAGGAGTTCCTTTGAAATAAGGATTTGTTCTAAGTAGGAATTTGTGCCTCTTTAAGATTACTATCTTAGCCTATAAATAAGCACCCCTTATAAGTTCTGAAAAATCAAACAACTTTAAATGAAATAGAAAGTAAAGGTTTTTCTCCTTCGGTTCTTTTAAAGACTAAAAAAATTATTAAGAGGTACTTCTTTTTATGACATTTCAATTGACTTAACACTTTCAATTCCTTTCTTTTCTAGAGTGTGATGTCCATATCCTTCTTAAAATACCCTAAGTTTGTGTTCCTTCGAATGTTGGGTCTAGGTTTTGTGTTATTAAACTCTGATTTAGCTTTTTTTGTTGTTTTTTGATTTCTTGTGTGCATTGGGTCTCTAAGTTATGCCTTTTTGGGGTTTTCTGCATCAGTTGGTATCAAAATCTAGTTCTAAATCAAGTTGAATCCACTAACTCTTTAATTTTCTACCTTGTGATTTATTTATTTTTGTTTAGTTTGTTTATTATGTGTATTACAATTCAAATGCATAAATCTATTTGTTTGCAATCCTTCTCTTTTTTTTTGTTTGTTTAAACTCATAAACGTGTCAATTTTAATTCCAATTGTTGTATCTAAGTATTTTACTATTATTTTATGTTAAGCAAAAAAAAATGTTCCTTTTATATTAATTAAATCACATTTCTTGGCTATGTTGTTAGTGTTAAAGGTGTTGAGGTTAACGAGAAAAAAGTTAAGGCAATTCTTGATTGGTCTACACCTCAGTCAATTAGTGATGTGCATAACTTTTATGGTCTAGCTAATTTCTATAGACGCTTTGTTAAGGACTTTAGCACCATTGCTGCACCACTTATTAAGCTTATCAAAAGGAATATGAGTTTTAGTTGGGGTAGTGACCAACACAAGGCTTTTAATTGCATTAAGGAAAAATTAAGTTTTGCACCCTTACTTGCTTTACCTAACTTTGCAAAATTTTTCAAGATTAAGTGTAATGATTTAGGTATTGGCATTAAAACTATTTTGATGCAGGAAAGGTGCCCAATTGCTTACTCTTTTAAGACTGAGGTGGTTAATTGAACTCTTTTTACTCTGTTGCGTGATATTATTCGAACAAATTTGAAAACATGGAAAGATTGTTTACCATATGTCAAGTTTGCATCTAATAAGAGTATTCATTCTATTATTAGTACTTTTCATTTGAAATTGTATATAGTTTTAATCTGTTGACTCCTTTAGATAAGTATGTCAGCTTAGATGGTGAATATAAGGTTGACATGATAAAAAAATTGCATGAAAAGTTATGATAATATATTAAAAAATGAACTGAGTAATACACATCTCACATTAACAAGGAATGAAAAAGGGTGGTGTTTGAACCTTATGATTAGGTTTAGATGCATGTGTACAAGGAACGGTTCCCAACTCAGAGGTGTTCAAACCTACAACTTAAAGGAGATTATCCCTTTCAAGTTGTAATACGAATTAATGACAATACTTATAAGTTGGACCTTCATAGTAAGTATAATATGAGTGCAACATTTAACATTTCTAATCTTTTTCCTTTTGATGTAAGTGATGATTTGAGGATGAATCCTTTTAAGTAAAGGGGGAATGATGAGAATCGTAGAGATGATGGGTGGAAACTTTCAATGGATGCAAAAGATTCATTGCATATTTTAGAAGGCTCAATAACACGAGCTAGAGTTTCAATGGATGCAAGATGTTTATTGCATTCACTCCTAAATAGAAATAATAACATTCACTCATAAACAGAAATTTATTGTATGTATTGGAAATTGTTCATAGTTAGGAATTCCTTCAAAATAAGGATTTGTCATAAGTAGGAATTTGTGCCTCTTTAGTATTGCTATCTTAACATATAAATAGACACCCTATGTAAGTTTTGAAAAATAAGACAATTTTGAGTGAAATAGAAAATAAGGATTTTTCTCTTTCGGTTCTTTTGAGATTAAAAAACTTATCAAGAGGTATTTTTTCTTGTGTCATTCCAATCGACTTATCACTTCCAAATCCTTTATTTTCTAGAGTGTGACATTCATATCCTTCTTAAATATTTTAGGTTCATGTTTTTTTCGAATGTTGGGTATAAGGTTTGTATTATTAAACTCTGATTTAATTTTTCTGGTTGTTCTTTAATTCCTTATATGCATTGGGTTTCTAAACTACGTATTTTTGAAATTTTTTGTATCATGAGCTTTGTAACTAATTAAAAAAATTTAAATTTTTATTTAAGTTATTTAAACATTTTCGGGTATGAAAAAAATTAGCAATCATGTTGAAAAATAATATACAAGATTATAAGAAATAAGAGTAATCTTAATACAAATTTATAAAATAAGAACTTTTGTTTAATACTATAACACATAATACATTTTTCTCATTACTATAGTAACATTTACATTTATATACAAGCATATATTACCAAAATTAAGTGAAAAATTATATATTATTTATGTGGCTACTTCTTATAAACTTGTAAATTAAGAATATTATAATATATTATAATTGTGAATATTTGATTATAATTAAAGTATGATTTTATGAATTAATCGATATAGATTTAATTGAAATCAAATAAGAATTCTATTAGTTCATAAAATCTTATGTTGATTGTAATTAAATCTTCATAAGTATATAATTATCTAACAATCTAATTTAATTTAACTAATTATTTTTCTTAAATATATATTAACTATAAAAATAAAAAACTTAAATCAGATTTAACACTTTTAATTAGATATCAAGAATTTATACAATGTATGAGTTTAAAACTACTTTAAATATATTACCAAAACTAAGAGAAAATTTAGATATTATTTATATGGTGGCTTATCATAAATTTAAAAATTAAAGATATTAAAATACATTATAATTATAGATATTTGACTAAAGTCAAAGTAGGACTTTATAAATTAATCAAAATAGATTTAATTATAATTAAATAAAAATTCTATTAATTCAGAAAATCTTATCTAGATTGAAATTAATTTTTCATTATTTAAGAAAAGAAACAAAAAAATATATATAAAAAAATGAAAAAAGTACTCCCAAAATCTCTATTTTAAGAATGAAAAATTTTTTTACCCTTTTTTTATTATTATTTTTTAAAACTACACTTGAATTCCTTTAAAAGGAAAAAAAAATAAGAACTACTCTAAGTTTTTTTTTTTTATTTCTTAAAAAAAATTCCTCTTAGTTTCCATAAAGGTGAAAAAATTCTCTTAAAATAAATTTAATTTAACTAAATATTTTCTCAAATATAAATTAAATATAAAAGTAAACTTAATTATAACTAGATTTAAAGCTTTTAATAAAATATTTAAAATTTACACAACGTACAAGTCCAAAATTAGTAAGAATATAAAATAGAAGATAATATTAAGTAATGAATTGACTTATATTAATAAATAAATAAATAAAATAATAACTTGGTTGATATGTTTCATTGTTTTTTTTTTCATTCATGAAAAAATTTATTTAGCGTTGAAGCATAGAATAAAAATAATTCTTTTCATTTTTAACAGATAAACTATATTTTATTATTTGGAGATAAGTTTAAACCAAGAATTGTTCCATCCGATATGGATTTTTTCTTTTCTTTTTTACCAAATTACTCATCATATTAAAATAGTTAGTTAAAAATGCTTTTGCCCTCCTTTTTACTTTAAATTTGTCATGTAGCTTTCAATTAAATGTGATATGAGATTTAAAATATTAACTGACATGATATGTTACTAATATATATTTTTTTATTTTTTAAAAAATATATATTTTTAATTACTAAATTTAAAATTTTAAAAGATTTGTTATCAAAAATAGTTGAAATATTCTTTTTTATTTTTTAACTATGAAAAATATGATTTCATATTTTATTAGTATTATTTTTTAATATTTAAAATTTAAATTTAACAATAAAAAAATATTTTTAAAAAATTTTGAAAAATTCATGTAAACAATATTTGTTGATAAGTCATATCAATCCATATTCTAAATCTTACAAAGTACAAAATTAGAAATTACGATGTAGATTTAAGATAAAAAGTAAAATAAAAAATATTTTTAATTAATAATATTAATATAAGAAAATAATGCATAAAAATATTAGAAATAAAAAAATATATAATAAGGCGAGAGAGTAAGTTTTTATTTAAATTTTTTTGGAATGAGAAGAACCAATAATTTGTTATTTATTTATTTTTAGTCTTTGTTTTTTATGTATTTCGGTTGACAGGAAGGCCCAACCGCACAAAAAGCACACCTAACCAACCACCCTGAAAGAAGAGGGTCGGGTGAGGTGATGCATTAGGGGGATATATAAAGATACACAGCCGTTGACGTTAACTTTTCTCACCATACTCATTCCAAGCTCTATAGACTTAAAACTTCCCTTTCTCCTCTATAATTCTGCCGCTTTCATTCTCTCTCTCTCTCCCCTCCGCCTCTCTCTCTCTCCTCTCTCATTCGCTCCACAGCATAACTGCTCAGGGACTTTTTGGTTGGATATTCAATATTGGCGGACAAAGAGGAGGGCTCTTTTTATTTTACTTTATTTTATTATTATTTATTTTTGAGAGGTCAGGATGGAGTCGAAAGCTGCGCAATCTCTGCAGTTGATTTCGACGACGTGGGTGAAATCGGACAAGTTCACTCCGAAAGCGAGCGGCTCCCTGCGGTTTTCGGGGAGACCGAAGCTACAGCGGAGGCTTGAGTCCTGGAGCAATAGAGATCGTCATTTATCGGCCTCTCCTTTGGTTTCTTGTTCCTCTAACAACTTTTCAGGTGATTATGCTGGAATTCTCTCTGTGTGCGTGCTCTAATTCCAATGGGAAACGTGGGTTTTGTTTTGTTTTGTTTTTTTGTTTTTTTTCCGAACTTACTTTGCCACTTTGGAAGGAGAACACCTCTTTTTTTGTAGAGTACTTGGTTGTTGTAATAAAAAAGTTCTGCATTGTGGTTGAAAAACGATATATTAACGATGTTATTGAGGTGGGCTTTTCCTGTTATTGAAGTAGCATTTTGAGACGTGCTTTGTAATCAGTGGAACCGATCTGTTGGTGCTATATTTACGGATTCTTTGAGAAATTGTTGTGCAGATTGTGTCACGCCAATCTATCCAAATTTTTTAATTTCATTTTTTTTTAAGATAAAAATGGTATCTTATTGGGCACATACTTGGAATGTGCAAACGTTATTTTGCAGGTGCTCAGTCGAAGCCCATTAGGCCGAGACTCCAGCAGTCTTGATTTTGCATAATGTTGTTCAATGTTTAGTGTGTAGATGGCCATCCATGAGTAGAATCACTTTATCCCTAGGAAACTCTGCGATATTCTTTCTGATGCTCATAGGTTTTTGAACTGTGAATTGATACATGTTGGTGCCCCCATGTCAATTCCAAGTTTATAAAGTTTCTTATTGCTACTTCTGATATATATGTAGCCTCTCTCTCTCTCTCTCTCTCTCTCTCTCTCTCTCTCTCTTTCTGTTCTTGTAGGAGTGTAGGACATAAGAGATCAATGAGATTGACACTTTTTGTGACTCTGCATTGTAGCTTCAACTTTGGAATCTGTAATTTCTACCTTCGCAGATGAAGATTTGATTTTGAAGGTATGAAATGGTGTGATCCTGTACCTAGTAAGATGGCCATATAAATTTGGTTGTACAACAGCACCTATTTTACCTTGTTGCTTGCAACTTAGGCCTCAGTGATTGAAATGTAGCTTAGGCTTTTGCTTGGTCATGTATCTCATTTGGAGGTTATTGAATGTGCAGAATAAGTCACAAGACGTCAAGCCCTATCTAAATGGACGCTGTATATATCTTGTCGGTAGGTTTCTGTCTCTAGGTTCTCTATATTGTCAGAAGATGAAGTCATTACTCAGATTTGAACCAAATGAAACTCAAATATAGGAATGATGGGCTCTGGAAAAACGACCATCGGAAAAATTCTCTCCCAAGTACTTGACTATTCCTTTTTTGACAGGTTGGTACTTGTGCTTGCTGATCAATTGGTTTTCCTGATTAAATGGCCTACTCTGCTGATCTTAAGAAAACCAGTGAAGAGAAAGGGATACGCATTAGAGAAAAAACAGATTTTTCTATTACTTGTTTACGCTTTTTAGGCTTATTGTTCAGGATACCCACCTGGTCAATACTCAATGTTTTTCCAAATAATATATGCACATGCTTTAGAGAAAATTTGACCAATACTTATCCTTTGTCAATTTGTTTCTTTTCTGAGATTGCTGTGCAGGATGCCTCTTGATGAATACTTACTCTTTTTTCAAGTCATGTGTTTTTTGTTTCTTTTCTTGGATGCTTCAGTGACACATTTGTGGAGCAAGCTGTAAATGGAATTTCTGTAGCTGAAATTTTTAAACTTTATGGAGAGGGTTTCTTTAGAGAGAAAGAGGTAATATAGGAAGCATTGTTGCATATTTTACAGAAACATATCCAATTAGACCAGTTTTGGTGGCTATGATTACAATTTTCTTTGTACTAATCCTGCTACACACAGCACCAATTATCATAAGTTCTAGAGTGATCATTATCAGTCACTGAATCACCATGTGTGTTATGTATGTTTGACATTTGTTCAATCATTCCCTGCTATTTGAACATTGTGTCCACTGTAGCTGTTTAGACTCATGAGATTGCATTATTTTCTTCTCATTTTCATGATATCAAAGGATTCAAAGCTCGACTCTTTGATGTCCTGCAGACTGATGCACTGCAGAAGTTGTCTTTAACGCGTCAACTTGTTGTTTCTACTGGTGGAGGTGCAGTTATACGGCCTATTAATTGGTATGATCAATTTGCATTGAACATGCAAATCACCAAAAAGTGTTTACCTTGTTTGTTTGGTATCTTCAATCCTTCTGTTTGGTTCATCAGGAAATACATGCAGAAGGGAATCAGCGTTTGGTTGGATGTGCCTCTGGAAGCCTTGGCACAAAGGATTGCGATTGTTGGAACAGAGTCGCGACCCCTTTTGAATCATGATTCAGGCGATGCTTACACAAAGGTGTCCTTATGTGGCTTCTGTTAATTTATCTAGCTCGTAGATGATGCAATGATTAGTTAGGATCGAATTTATCTCATCTTTTTCATCTTTTGTTTAATGTTCCTACAGGCTTTTAGGCATCTGTCCACTCTTTTTGAAGAGAGAGGTGAAGCTTATGCAAATGCTGATACTAGGGTTTCTCTAGAAAGTATGTGTACTTGAACTTACATTAAATCCAGGGCTATCCTGTTTGCTTTGTCCACCTTGAGTCACTTCCAGGTATTCCCTTTTAATAAATTGTGCAGATATTGCAGCCAAGCTAGGGCATAGCGATGTTTCCAGTCTCAAGCCCACTGTGATTGCAATAGAGGTATCTCTGTCTTCTCCCTCCCCATTCCATCAATCTGTAGGACAATGATATTCAACACACATTTAAAGCTTCAGTGCAAACAGTTGTGCCATAGCTAACTATAGTTTCGACACACATTCTGTCAGGCATTTGAGCAAATTAGGAAATTCCTACTAGAAGGTAAACGACATGTATAATGCGGGTGCTTCATGGGCTTCTACACAATGGCTGTACTGTGTGTGCTGCATTCTTTCTTTAGCAGCAGAACCTGGCATACGTCATGTATTTATCCTTTGTTGTGATTGAGATCTGGAGTTTAGACAGCTGATAAGCTCATCATGGTAAAAAGGGGCAAGACATATGATGAAGGACAATGAATCAGCCAATGTTGACAAGCTATATATGTTCAAGCAGACATTTGGGAACGTTTGTCTGTGAGAGCTTTTATGTCATAAGGATTTGACCAGTTTTGTCTTAATGATTTTGCTTGTGAGGGCTTCCATGTATTTTTTTTTTTTTTTTCTTTCTAAACAATGGTTTGTATAAATTCAGGTGAGGTTGATTTTGTGGATAACAATTTAGCCGCTTATCCAACTTCGCCGGAAGAGGATTCATTAATACATTTATACCATTATTTCAACTCACAAAATTCGTTTCAAAAAACCAAAATTGCAGATACTTAAGTGAAATAATACTATGTCCTCTTGCTCTCTGTTGGATGCTTATATTTGTATAGGGTATTATCGTATTTGCCCGGAAAATATGTCAGGTCTCACGGCGCAAAGGCCCTTAATAACTTCAATGAATTTTTCTTTGGAGGGTCTAATGCTGCAATAAAACGAATTTTCAATTGTTTGGAGGCAAAAATTAAACTTCTTTCTATTTAGTTCCACTGGTAGGATTGATCTCCACTAGTAGAATTCATCGGAGTCGGTTTGACATTTATATTAGGTCAAATTATTAATGGTTGTTTAAAAGAATAAAATTAATTAAACTATTATCAACAATTGCGAATTGATTTGGCTGATTTTATAGTTTAAACCATGATATTTGGGAGTAAATTGCCATTATTTTGCACTATATTCATTAAAATTGTGAAGAGGGTTTCGAGATCAACGCACATACAAGGAGAATCTCAAAGTCCAAAGCTTACAGGAGAGGGAGCTACGACACCACATGGTAAAGCACAAAATCAAAGGAGAAGCATAAACTTGGGAATTTATCGCGCACAAGTAACAGTCCCCGCCCACTTAAAACCACTAGTCATTTGGTTGAGTTTTGACATCGCATAAAATGCTTGGAAATCTAGCCAGCCATTCACCTGCGGCAAGTACAAAGAAGAAACTCATAGATCATGTCTTTCCTATCCGTAGAAAACACTTTCACCAAGAACAACCAGGACTGAGCCGGCAACCCACAGAAGTTGAACATTAAACGGAACCTGATAGGACTTAAAACCATCACGATGCCCGCAGGCAAATGGTCCAGATAGGACCCCTCCTCCCTTCGAACTTCTTCAAATTGAAAAGGCATTTGTCCAGTCTTGGGTGTCAGTGTACCGCATGTGTGTGTGTAAAGTTTGGGGAATGACTCGGTTTTTTGTCCGGTCCATGTTTACAAAGTTTATGGAAGAATTTTTCAATTGTGATGTTTGAATATTCTTGTATAATAATATTATTAAAAATTTAATTAATAAATAATAATTTTATATATTATTATATTATTAAAAACTGTAATATCATATGTTAAAAATATGTATAATTTTACCACATATATATTAGTTATCTCTCTTTTTAATATATATGAAAATTATATTAAAAAATATGTGATTATAATAAAAATTAGGAGAGAGAAATTTGTTATTAAGATGAAACAAATTTTGCAAACATATTGAAAGTTTCCACTTTTACAAATTTAAGTATATTATTTATAGTATTATTTATATGAATATATTTAATTTAAAATTTTAAAAAATTAACATTTATAATGATAAATTTATTAAAAAATCTAACAAATGGTATCAAAGTATGTGTTTTAAAATTGAATTTTTTTGTATATGATGGAGAATGTATATGTATATATCTGATAAATAATTATTTTTTTGGTATTATAAAAGTAATAGAATTTTATGTTATTTTATAATTGATTGTTAGATCATATAAAAATTAAAAAAAAATTATGTTTAGCATTGAATATAATAATGCTTGTTTCTTAATTGTCAGTAAGTATCAAACAATTTATATGATAATTATTATATTAAAAAAATATCATTATGTTTTGATCATTAGTTATGTCATATCAAATAGAAATTAATTATATTAAGAACTATAAAACGTATTTTAATTTTTTGCTTTAACACTTATGTTAATTTTAAAAAATCAACTTGTGATATATAGTATATAATTATATGTATATCTAAATGTTTATAAGTACCCTTTATTAATACTATTTACAGTCCTATATTACATAAATTTAATTTCAGTACAAACAAAATATATAGTGCATATTTAGTAACAAACTTATAGGCTCGAATGTTGTGATTTTTATTATTAATAAATATTAAGCTATATCTTTATATATATGTATTAATATTACAATTCTTTAGTTACCAAAATAACCAAATTATTATATTTAACATCATGCATATATTATGGTTATAGTTTGATTGCTATCAAAGTAATCAAACTAGTATATTTAATAGCACATATAAATAAGTTGTTTATCCATGATTTTAGTAAAATGTATATAAATGAAAAATGATTTGATAAATTAATATTATTAATCATTGAAATTTTATAATTTACCTACAAGTAAATTATCATTTTATGATTAGTAATATAATTAAGCTAAATTAATATTTTTGTTAAATATATTTATTCATTCAAAGATATCAAATAAACTTGATTAAAAAATATTTAATTTTTTTAATGAAGCTAATAGTATTATTTATGATAGTATATCATAAGATTTTTCAATAAAAAATTACAATATACACCAATTTTTTTATCAAAATTATGATTAATTATGAGCATTTATGATTATGCAGCTATTGTAATTCACTTACATGTTTCAATTATTGTTTCATTCAAACTTCTCAAAATGACATAAACAAATCAATGTTTTCTCATATGTTATAAATGTTGACTTATACTATTAATGAGTAAACTTGTTGCTATTACGAATTCAAGTAATAAGGAATAAAAGTTACATTATAAATGTAAGAATGAAACAATAGGTTAAATTTTACATTTATAAAAGTAATTATTAACAATGACATTAAGAAAACTATTTTAGAAAGAGAAAGGGAAAAAGAATATTTACAGTTTGAGAAAATATAGTTTCATTTGACGGATAAGTCATTCACTGATACTTTTATAATAAAACTCATGACTATAAAGTTTATTAGGTCACAAGCTATGCAAAAGCACATTATGAATATGACTAATTTTACGACAAAAGTTAAAATTTTATGATTAATGATAAATGACACCTTTTAGTGTAGTTCATTTTAAACTCATTACCTTTTAAGTATGAATCATTTCAAATTCATTACAATACCATAAAAGAAAAAGGTAAAAAGTTAATGAATTGGCTAACATGCTTATTGAGGGGAAATGAGAAAGAAAAATTAAATAAGTCACTACATCAATCTTATGGGCTAAAAAGTTAGGAAAGGAATATAAGTGAAAGCAAAATAATTAAAGAAATATGAGAGCTTACTTATATTAATTTGGTGTTATTAAAAAGATTACGCAAAGCGTAAGGTTTTATTTAAAAATGAAAGGTAAATTAAATACCTCACTATATTTCAAATCAAATTTAATTAAAATTTCTTGTAATACCTAGTGACTTTATTCTAGTGTTACTATTTATGCATCTATAATGATACAAGGATTCATTATAATCCAACTTTTTTTAATTGATATAAGAATACAAACATTTTTCGTAATGTATTCTTATTAATGTTTATAAGAATTCTTATTTACCATGCATCATAATATCAAAATTAAGTGTAACAAAATGAATGAAAATTTTACTTGTGATATAATTGTTAAGATTATATATTTAAAGAAAGATTAGTCAAGAATGAGATTCTTTTGAATCTAAATTTTACTAATTTCAAAAAATGTATAAATTACATTAAGTATAAACAAACCAAATATAACACGAAATAAACTACAAAAAGTACCTAACTTACTAAAATTATACACATGGATGTCTGTTTATAGAATTTTTTTTTCATATTATAATTATGTTTTTTTGCTTCATTAAAATTTCAATTATTAGATATCTTTAAAGTATATATAAAGGAGGTGGAAACCAATTAGATAAAAGGTGAAATTGTAAGATCTGATAGATGTGGTGAATATTATAGAAAATATAAAGATTTGAGGTAGTATTCAAATCTATTTATGAAATTCCTCCAAAGTTATAACATATATGTACAGTAAACTATGTCAAATATACCTTAATAAATAGTGTAATAGAAAGGTGTAATTAGACATTAACAAATATGATTAGGAGCAAATTAATAACTCTTTTTTACTCAAATTATTGTGGATGTATTACTTAAAACTATAAACCATTTGTTAAATAAAATTCATAATAAGATAGTTTAAATTACTCTTATTAAACTATGAATAGGAAGAAAATCTAATTTAAAACACCTAATGTTTAAGGTTACTTAACGAAAATGAGAATTCACATGAAAATAAATTAGACTCTTAAATGATCTATGGTTAATGTATTAGTTATCTAAAGAAGTTTAAAAGTTATATAACTATAGTTTGAAAATTATAGAAACTAGTAATGTAAGATTCATCAAGAATGATAAAATTAATAGGAGTAATAAATGTAAAAATATGGATATAAAAGACATTAGGATAAATATTTCTTTAACTATAATAGTTTTTTTATCCACTAAAATACAAAATATTGTGTAAGAAATTAAGGAACATTTGAATGAATAGATATTTCATAAAAAAATTAACTCTTAACTGATAAATGTAAATAAAACATAAGAGAAGAAACTAATTCATAACTAACTAATGTAAATAAATTATAAAAGATAATATTAAGAATATCTCAAAGTAAAAAATGATCAATTATTTTAAATGATTATGTGGTTTATATATAAGAGTCAACATTTGATAACTAAATTAATAAGGATACAGTTTATTTTCATATATCATATAATGTATTCATTAAAAAAATTATGCCACTAGTGGCTTAATATAATTTAAATTTGTACCAAATATATGTGAAAATCATCATTCTTAATAAAAATATCAAAGATAAAATTTACATGGATCAACCAAAAGGTTTTTCCAAAGAACTTAAAAATCAAATGGTGTGTAGATTTAAAAGATCAATATATAGATTGAAACAAGTCTTCTTACAATGATATATTAACTTTAATGATATCATGACATATTTTGGATTAAAGAAAGAAAATTGTTAATCGGTGTATGTACCAAAAGATCAGTGAGAGTAAGTTTATTTTCTAATCCTATATTGATGATATATTGCTTACTGTTAATATTTTAACTATATTGCATAAGGTTAAATATTTTTTCTAAAAGAATTTTATAATGGAATATATAAGAGAAATATTTTGTGTGATAAAAATAGACATATTCCATTATAGATCATAATAAATGAGGATTATCTTAAAATAACTATATTGAGAAAATTATAGAGAAATTTAATATAATTATATGTTCACATAGAGTTATTACCATAAATAAAAGGTAATAAAACTTAGTCTTATACAATGCTCCAATAATTATGGAATATACCTTATAGCATAAGAATTTATTGACCACTTTTTTGAGTTGATGAAAATATAACTTGAGAAATAACAACAACAATAACATCTATTTTCACTAAATTGACATTTGATTTGACAAGTATGTTACTCCCTTTCTTATACTTGCAGTTAGTGGTATAATGTCTTGATTTCCCAGACATATAACAAACGTTATTTTTTCTTAAAAGTTAGATTACTAGTTTTAAGATTTTCATACTTTTAAAACTTATTATCATACCTTTTCTTATTGGGATAATGATGATGATTATAATAACATTTGTCTTTTTTCTTTTGTTCCACACAGTTGCCTTTGTTGTCATCTTTTTGCCTTTACTTCCCTTGATTGGATTATAATTTTTTCCAACAACATATGTTTCCTTTTGCATTTAAGTTTCAACTTATAATCATTTCAAAACTATAAAAGCTTTTCAATGAGACAAGCTGTCATATATTTCTCTAGTAGTTTGATATTCTCATTCTTTAAGTCGTCCAATAGTTTATGATATTTATTAATTTAATCTTAGTCACTTTTTTATTAGACATCTGAAAATGTAGATAATTAGTAATAGAAAAATTTGGTGTACTAGTATCTTCCACCATATATATATATACATATATTTTATTTACTCTTATATTTCTTTGTTTTTTTTTTTGAAAAATAATAGAGATCAAAGAGATCATTAAATAATATGACAACAAAATTTATTGGCTTATTCTTTAATAGAAAATGTTTTATCATAACTATTAAAACCAGAATTTGGTTGGGTTTGAAAGAGTAAATGCAAATCTTGGCATATCTAAGGTTGAAAAAACAAATTTTTGCCAGTGTTTAAAGTGAGAACTAGTAAAAATTTTAATTTTGGAAGTGTCTAGCAAAAACTTAGAGATAAACAGAATTAACTAAGTTTAAAAAGGAATAAAAGAATGATTAATAGCAAAAAAAATTGACTAGTATTTGCATACTTGATAACAAAAGAAAATAACATTTCTATTAATATACATTTCAAATAGTAAGACAACAAAAATAACATTAATTTAGTTAATCCAATAGCTTTCAATAAGAAAAGGGAGAGAGTAAGATAAAATGCTTTTTTAGCTATCTTTAGATGAAGAAGAAGAAATTTTTTTTTAGGTCTCACCTTTTTGCTAAGTAAAATTAATGAAATTCATTATGTGAGCAAATAAATTAGTGTCACATACAAAAATTTTTGGAAAAACAAATAATTATACTCTTTTTAATGATATTGACCTTAATTTTACAAATTTGAAGTTACTAACTTGAATTTGAATAATCTAAAACTTAGTAATCCAAATATAAACTTATCTCCAAAAAGAAAATGTTCAAAAAATTTAAAAATAAGAGTAAAAATAAAAAAGCATGAGGAAGTAAAAAAAAAAAAAGAATTAGAAAACTAAATAGACTTTCAAAGATGTCCTAATTGTTAAACACTTAAAAAGGCCTTTAGTTCTAATATTAGAAATAAGATAGTTTATGATAAAAAAAAAATAGTTATCATCATTGTATAACTCACAACCCAATAAATATCTAAATGAATCACAATAAATAAATAAATAAAATTAAATACAAATATTCAAAATTTCCTACATGATATCTTTAAATGGCTTAACTTGCTTTAGAAACATGTTTTTTTTTTTCTTTTTTTCTTTCCTTTTTCTTTTGGGGTGGTGAGAGTGTGAAAGCATCAAAATAAAAAAGGCATAACAAGTGAGTGTGCTAGTTTTCTCTGCTTCTAGAGTAGCTGGATGAAAGTAGATAAAAGGAGAATAAATGACAGAAATAAATAAGTCCATCAATAGAAATAGAAAGGGGAGAGAGGGTCTTTTGAGGTTTATGATACATTTTTGTCTCTTTTGTTATAATTGGATATTTTAGAGACGAGGATCACAGAACAAAAGAAGATTGTGCGCGTATGGGATGGGATTGCGGGATACTCTTTTTTTGGTGGGCTAGAAATAGCCGATTAGGGTTGTAAATAAATTGACTAAATTGCCCTAAAATAAAATTACATGATTGCTATATAGAGGCTAAAATAGTAAATTCATAATCAGAGATTATTAAAATATCAAAAAATAGTAATTAATTAGGAATACCTCTCTTGATTTTAAGTTAATTTTTGGATGGATTTTTATAAAAGTGAGAATTGTTACCATCGCTAACTTTTTTCAGGTAGTGAAGAGAGAAGCGAGAAATGATCTTCTTGTTTTTTTTTTTTCTTCTTCTTCTTCTTCTTCTTTAATTTTTGCATTTTATTTTCTATTTATTGCATTTTTGGATATTTTAAATTAAATATGACATAGTTTGTTGTAAGTCCATCATTATTGGGATTAAAGGTATTAATTAAAGTGTCCTATCAACTCTATTTTATCAACCCAACTAAAATTAAATTAAAAAAAAAAACAGTTGAAAACAATTTTAATATGGTTTGTTAATTTAGGTGTACCACATTAAATACTTTGATTATGATTTTAAAATTTTAAAGATCATCAAAACTAAATCAAATTGTCTTATAATACTAAAGCATTAAAATTAATGAATCAAACAAAAAAAACAATTGTCAACCATCTCTCATAATACTCAACTTTCTTACACTCAAACACACGAAATATAGATATTAATTAACACTCAACTTTTCTTTTTATGTTCTTAATTAATTATAATTTATTTATTTTTAAAAATTTATTTTCTTATTTTTGATACTTAAAAAATTAATATTTAAATACCAAATATTTTGATTTTTAGACATATCAATAATATAAAAGGTGTGAATGATAATTTTAACCTTAATATATATGATTCTTACCGTTATTAGTTAAATCAATTCATATTTATTAATAAAAAATTTAATTAATTTTAGTCTTATATTAATTTAGTAATGAGTTTAAAATTTTCAAATTGTTAATAATGAATTAGTTTAAATACGAAGATCAAATCAACTTAAACCAACTTACTTATTGTTGTTTTGTCTTACTTTTACCATTCTTATCTTTATTTTATTTTTTAACAAAACCCTATAAATACTACCTCTCTCTCTTACTTACTTTTTTTCTAAAAATTCACATGCTTTTTCTCAAAATTTGTCTTTTGCATACAATTTTTATTAATATTAATTTTAAATTATAATAATATTATTATTAAAAATCATTTTTATTAGTATATTATTACAAATTAATTATTATTTAATTATTTTTTTTTAAATATTTATAATTATTGTGTAAAAAAGTTTTTTTTTCTTGTATATATATATTTTGAAATTACAAATAAGGAAACTAATAACTTGCCCACAAAGCATGAAAGAATGACCATAATTAAAAGTCACGGCTTGGGCACCACGGCAGAAGAAATAAAATAGACGGAGGAGCGGTGGCCGGAGCAGGGTGGATACTTTCATATCCAAAGGAAATGAAGTGAAGAATAGGAAAAGCGTATAAAGAAAAAAAAGGGAAGAGTAGAAAGCACATGCAAATAAGAAATAGCAAGCGAATACAGATAAGATTGTGTTAGAGGGGGAGACTTTAATTTGGAGATTAGTTTGGTTTGGATGTGGAAAAGGCAGATGGAGATGGAGATGGTCTTTTTAGATTTGATTGTTTGAGGGAATTCCCCATGAACCACATTTATCGGATTCTTTTCTCTTCCTCCAAACGTTGCACATGGCAGGCCGTCAATCCACTTCAAAGGTTCAGCGTTAAACCCTCTCCTTGTGTTTTTCTTTTCTTTTCTTTTCTGAATATCTAAGTTTCTGTTGACCCCATTTCTGGTTAATGGAAGCTTTTGTACTCCGTATTTGAAATCTAGCCCTTTTTCATTTTTCCTTTTTATTGGGGGGAGGGGGCGGGGGTTTCGCTTGAAGTTTAACTAATTGGAGGGTTTTTTTTTATAGCATTTATAAGTTTTATTATTATTATTATTATTTATTTATGGTTTCTCCGAAGCATTAGTTAATGGACGTGTTTTAGCTTTCCATGCGAGCGATGTGGCTTCTCCTTTTATGGGGAACATTGGGTTGATTTTAAACAAAATTGGTAAATTTGTGTCTTTGTTTGTAATGATGCATGCTTTCGACGGAGTTATTCATTTTTTCTCTCTGGTATTGGGGTATTTGAGTTGAAACATTTGGTAAACGCTGTAGGTTTGGTCCATCTAAGAGGGTTCAATGCCATGGCTATGCAAAATCAGCAAGACACGGTCATGACAGAAGGCCAAATGTTGATCCTATAATGCCCATAGAGACGGAGGTGCCTCGCTCGCGTGGTACTTGGGTCATTGTATGCTGCTTTATCATCAACAATTGATGCATGCTAATTCTTAGTTCAGTTGTCATGATTGGAATTCAGTGAATTTTGTAGGATTGATCCCATTGCGTTTGCTTAAGTAACTCACATTTTTTTTGGTTAATTCTTTTAGTATTCTGTGTAATTTGCAGCCATTAGCTGTACTGGGATTTGCTGGAATCGTAACTTTTGTTCATTATAATGATGAGAGGAGAGTAGCTGGCAAAGCCAAAGGTAATTTCCTTGCTTTAATATTGTCTAATGACTGTAAGAAGTTAATTTGACGGCTGTGATGGTTGAAAGAATTTAAGCTTTCAGCAAAAGTCATTTGCATTAGCTGTTTCTCTTTTTTACCCCATTCGTTTAGTTGGATGGAATAATTTTATGTTTGAAATAATTAAGATATAGAATTTTGTAGTCTAAGAATAATTTCTTATTGAATAGCTTGACTCAGCAACAGTAATTTGTTGTGCACTGACGTTTGCAGTTGTTTAGAACTAGAGTTATGGTTGCTTAATAAGAGAAATTTTAAGTTAAATATGCATTGAAAAAAACGGAAAATTATATTGAGTGTAGTGCATGGGACCTTGGAAACCTGTAAATTTATATATGCTCTAGTTTATAACACGTCCATCATGATGGCTACAAGCACTAGACGAAGCATGGTGACTTCCTCATAATCAAGTTCAGTGCATTCCGTGTTTCATCAGTATAAATAAGTTAGTTTTATTCTTCTTATACATCCAGATGATAGCAAGAGTCTTAATGCCCTTGTGAAATTTGTTCAACTCTGGTTTGTGATGCCGGTATAGGCTTCAATAATGTTTGATTGAGCAGTTTTAGTTAGTTTCAATTTGCATGTGTCATGTTCAGTTGCTTTCAGTGATTAATTTTCTGTCTTGTATGTATTGTCAAGTTCAGTGCATTCCATGTTTCATCAGCATAAATTAGTTTTATTCTTCTTATGCATCCAGATGATAGTAACAGTCCTAATGCCCTTGTGAAATTTGTTCAACTCCAGTTTGTGATGCTGGTATAGGCATCATCTATGTTTGATTGAGCAGTTTTAGTTAGTTTCAATTTGCATGTTTCATGTTCAGTTGCTTTCGGCGATTAATTTTCTGTCTTGTATGTATTGTTGATTGTGAAAATAATGATACACACAATTCGCATGCCAGTCGTGACAGAAGAAGTGAGGGATCATATTACATGAATTAGGATTTCATATTTTTTTGCATTTTTCATTAGCAGAAGTGAAGAGGTTGCATTTGATCAAGTTTTTCCATTTCTTTTATCAGTTAAAGTCTGAAAGCTTGCTGGCTTCAAACATCCCGTATTCACTTTATTTTACCTACTAGAAGTCTCATGTTTATGACTGAAAAAAATTAGGATAAGGGATTACTTACCAGTATTTGCGATTGTGGTTGCATGTTTTGTGCATTTTTCAGCTTTCCAAATATATTTCTTTTATTTGTTTATTTATTCTCCATTTGAAACTTTTGAATACTATCACAGGCACACAACATGTTGTATATAATCAGTTGTAATGTCAACACATTCTTGTTTTCAATGTTTGCTGTCAACAGGAATATGTTATTATTATGTTGAATTGGATTCACTTGGCTGAAATTGTTGCTACCGTTGCTTGTAGCAAGGATTGCTTTGGACCAGTTGGCACAACCACAATTTTTGTGTCCTGTGATGGAGAACTTTCTATCAAGACAAAATAATAATAATAATAATAATAGTAAAAGGAGAAAAGAACAGAGATACAGGGGATCTATTGTGATGATTTCTCTGGACTTTGGTTTTCTCATTTATTTTCTGGGCTGTAACATCTGTAGCATTTAAAACAAGAATTCATTTTGGAGAGAGATCGGTAACAAGTAATACAATGCCCATTGGGCCCTATAATGACTCATTCTCCCAAACTGCTGGGACTTATACTCCATGACATCTTCTGCAGTTCTAAATATTGCTCAAAGCATGTGTATTTTGTCTCAGGGGCTAGTCTGTGAATTCATCAGTAGGTGGCCAAACTATTTAGATTAGTCTCAAAACCAGTGTATTCTACTGATGCAGCATAAGAGTATCAACATGAAGGTGCGTAATGGGCCTTTAAACTGCATTGATTGGCCTTATGCAGGGTCAAAATGCTATGGTGGTTGGCATAGTCAAATTGTTCTCATTTGTTATTTATGTTTGGCATATTTGCAAATTGCAAGGCCTAATGGCCATGCAAGCAGCTCCGGGCAGCACTTTTCATGATGGGCTGACAAGGAACAGAACTTTAAAATGGTTTTCTCACTAAATCATTTATCTTCTGTTGTAAGAACAACAAGGATGAGAATCTGAGTGTATGTTTGAGCAAAATTTTTGCATCGGCAAATGTTCATTAGATTATGGAAATCCATCTACACTGTTTATTGCTAACAGTAAAAGATGAATGATTGTTGTGGTGCATAAGATTCTGTTCTTCCATTACTTGACTTTAAATGCTTATAATTGTCCTTCGTTTCTATTGAACAGGTGAAGGCACCAAAGGAGATAGCGTCACTGCCAAGGGCCCTATTATTGGTGGTCCATTTACTCTAAAAGATACAGAGAATAGGGTAGTTACCCAGCAAGACTTTCTAGGAAACTGGATTCTGCTGTACTTTGGCTATACTTCCAGCCCTGATGTTGGCCCCGAGCAAGTTCAAATGATGGCCAAGGCCATAGATAAACTAGGTTTGCTGTTTTAATCAGCATTTACAATATATGATATTTCCTCCTCTTTTTGTGCTGTATCACTAACATGTTTGTTTTACTTGCATATAGAGTCAAAAGAACATCTTAAGGTTTTACCTGTATATGTCACAATTGATCCCCAGCGGGACACACCTTCACATCTTCATGCTTATCTTAAAGGTTGTGGTGCCCTTGCAACTGAATTCATTTAAATAATTGGTGAACTGGATTCATATAACTGGCTTTGGCTAATCCCCTGTTGTAACTATCTTTGAAGAACTGCAGAATTTGATTCAAGAATACTAGGATTAACTGGTCCTGTTGGTGCAATAAGACAGATGGCTCAAGAGTACCGTGTCTATTTTAGGAAGGTTGAAGAGGAAGCAGATGACTACCTCATCGAGTGTTCCCACAACATGTAAGCATCAGCCTCCCCTAGTGTTTCTTTTTTTGTTTTTTTTGTTTCCTTGGGTTCTTAACTCTCCCCTACAACTTTTGCTTTCATTTGTTTTCTTCTTGAGTTCAGACTGGAATTGATTCATGTTAAACATGCAGTTACTTGATCAATCCAAACATGGAGGTGGCTAGATGCTTTGGTGTAGAGTATAATCCAGAGGAACTATCAGAAGCAATTGCAAAGGAATTAAAACTCTCCCCTGTTTAATTGCTTAACAATTTTGGCACGCACTTGGCCTTTTCTTTGGGGCCTGCTTAGTCGTATTTGCATAGCAACATTCACCATTCTCTTTTCTTTTTCCTGGTTATTTTCTTGCATTGAGGTGTTGTGCCTGACTCATTCTGCATGCACAAATGACACAGTTCATTACCTTGATAGAAGCTGTTGAGGTTATCATCTGAATCAAGTAGAATAGGTCGTTATATGATAGTTATACAAGTAAACTTGGAGATATTATCGTTGATGTTTTTCCCGTAGTTGATGGTTGCTTCAAACAAAGGATTTTTGTTCTATTCCATCGTAAAAGACGTTGTTGGGGTCCTTTCTTTGAATTTTTTTACACAAATATACCTACATATGTGGACTACTGTTAAGTCGTTGATCATGACTTCCTGTTCCTCACTGATGAGGACACATTTTCACGTCTCGGGTGAGAAGAGTGGAAATTGAAGTGGGGCTTGATGTGAGCTGAGGAAAGCAAAGAATGGTGGAGGAAAAAGAAGGTGAAGGTTTCTCAGTTCTTGAACATGAGCTAGGCGGTGGGACTAAAATGCCATAAATTATCTGGCAAATAAATACAATGCATTACAGGAGAACCTGGGTGGATGAGAATAAACTAGTCCAAACAAGAAGATATAAACTATGAAATCTAATCAAGATATCGTCATTTAATACAAAATTCTCTCTTCTCTGATTCTTTTACAGCCTAGATTTTAGATTTCAAAATAATTCATCACTTAAATCATGTTGATGAGTACAACAGATCAATAAACTTTGTCCCGACTTCATAGGTTTAGTATGTAACCCACCCAATAAGCCAGTTGCATCTATTTAAGAGTATCTCGAAGGATGACAGTCACATTTGGCACCCAGAGAAAGAATGAGAGTCACATTACAGTCTGTGTGTTGCATTGAGTATCCCTGTCAAAAACATATCGTTTTACCCTCTTTTTTTCTGTCTTTTTTTTTTTTCCTTCTTTTGGACACACATGATTTAAAAAAGAAAAGTTAATACGTAGAGTAAGGAAAAAGGCAGGCATAGTTTCGCCGATCAAGCGATGACACGGATGGCACATGGAAAGAGAGAAACAAAAAGAGTTGGGCTCCCCAATGTAGTTGGCTTAATACAGCTGTTTTGTACGCGTGATCCCCAAATGCCGAAGTAAATACACACCAGCGTGCCTCTCTCTCTCTCTCTCTCTCTCTCTCTCTCTATCTATCTCTCTGTGTTTATTGGCTGTAGTGTAGAGAATCTTGCATGAGAGCCCCCCCCCCCAAGGCCCCAACGTAAAGGGAAGTCAAGGGAGACTGCTTTTTTTTGGTTGCTAAAAATCTAGAGATCCAAATTTAACATAGGACCGGGTCTCTTGGTTCCCCTTTCCCACGACTTGAGAAACAGCAATGAAAGAGGCAAAAGCAACACAAAATGGGGAATATTGTAATCCAACTTTACACTTCTAACGAAAACAAGCACCCAAAAAGGAACTAATATTATCCATTTGCCTGCAATTTGTCAACTTTCTTTCCTTCTTGTGTTTTTCTTTTTTTTTTTTTTTTTTTTCATTTTTGATTTTTCTTTTCTCTTCTTTTTTTCGTGTCCCCCAAGCTCCCCACATCATGACATCCGATACTGTTTGTGACTCCAACGGAAAGAGAGAGAGGAACCAACAAGGAAACTTCCCAATTTCCTGGCTGCCACTCCAGGAGGCCTTGCAAAGAATCTCCTGGGGCTAGGCTAATTTTCAAACCCCATTTCTAAATTGCGCGTTTCAATCCCTTTTCTGTTTTTATTCATTTTCTTCTTCCTTTTAACCTCCTACAATTCCAACGCTTGCATCTAAATTTCTGTCTTCCTGGCTTCAATTTATGTCTTGGTTCTCTTGAATTCCTTGTTCTAACGAGAAATTTGTGATCAGGGTCAGCCCCATTGATTACTAATCAATGCACATTGACATCATTTCTATTATGACACCCAACCTAAATGTTACATGTGTTGCTGGCTTGAAAATGGGCCATCTTTCTTCCTCAACATAAAAGATCACATTTGTTTGTGGAAATTGAGGAGACAAAAAGACTAAAAAGAGAGGCTTGGTTTAACAGGAATGGCAGACGCCTCCCTGGACAGGAAATTTTCCAGCTGCGGTCTTTTAAATGCAGTATTCGGCCGGCGAAGTTTTTGGCCAAGAAGAACAATATCCACGGGCTCACTTCCCACCACCAACGGAAACGATTTTGTCAAAACAGCGAGCACTGCAAAGCGGCGGAGGAGCGGCTCCGATGAGGCTTCATTCCTTGAGAATAACACCAGCATACCAAATGCGCAGCAAAAACCAATCAGTAAAGCTCCTAACCAACCGAAGATCCCTCCTGTTCAACAACAATACCAGAACTATGGCTGGAAACTTCCAGGGCAAGCAACCAACAATAATGTATCTTCTGATCGCCATGGTCCCGTGACCGTGACGGTTAGTCAAAACCAGGTTTATGGAAATCAAGGCAGGAGAGTACCTAAAGAGGCCATTGGCATATCTGGTGAACTTGAAAGCATGATTGCTGATCACCAGAAAAGTAATGGAAGTGCTAACCTGGTTCGGGCTTCGTCTGGCAATGTCATGCTTTTTGGCAATTTAGGCAACCTTAGGCGACCAGGAACAGGAGGCAGCGCCGGCATTGGTGGTGGCGGAGGAAATACAAATTCATATAGTGTTCTTGATCATCTTCCCAAGACAAGAGCAGAGACTGCAACAACGGCTGCCCCTATCGGGAAATACCCGAACAGTGTGATGGGAAATGTAGTTAAATCGAGACAAAATGAAGAGAAACCGAGCGTAGAGCAGCCAGGTTCTCTGTGCAGGGCTCTTTCTACCAGAATGGACCCGGAGCAATTGAAAATCATGGGCAATGAAGATTATAAGAACGGGAATTTTGCAGAGGCGCTGGCTTTGTACGATGCAGCAATCTCAATTGACCCCAATAAGGCCTCTTATCGGAGCAACAAATGCGCAGCGTTGACAGCTCTAGGTAGGATCCTGGAGGCTGTTTTCGAGTGTAGAGAAGCCATCAGAATAGAACCTTACTACCATAGAGCTCACCATCGCTTAGCAAACTTGTATCTCAGGTATATTTGACCACAAGACCAATTAACTATTTTCAATTTTTTCAGCCCCATATACAAATGCAGAATTTGTAGTCATGGTAACTCCTTGTGACCATTCTTCGTTATCCTCATTAATCTTTCTTTTTTTTTTTGGGTGGGTTTTGCTTTTTGATCTGCATAGATTAGGGGATGCCGAAAAAGCCATGTATCACTACAAACATGCGGGGCCAGAAGCTGACCAGGATGATATATCTAAAGCTAAAGGTCTTCAGATCCTGCTCAACAGGTGTACCGAGGCTCGAAGACTACGAGATTGGAACACCCTTATCAAGGTGGCCCATGCTGCTATATCTATCGGTGCAGATTCAGCGCCACAAGTAAGCCTCCTAAAATCAATTTAACTAATTGCGCACTTGCGAATTAGAACGATCTCTTTTTTCTGCATGTAAAACTTTCTGTGTATGGTAGATTAATGCTCTGTTTAAATGCACAGCACTAATGTGGGCCCTTCTTAATTTTGTTGGCTTTTCATGAAGATATATGCATTGCAAGCTGAGGCCTTGATCAAGGTCCACAAGCACCAAGAAGCAGACGAAGCATGGAGGAAGGGTCCAAGTTTTGATGCGGATGCATGCACTAGATATTTTGGTCCCATAGGTAATGCACATCTTCTGGCGGTCCGAGCTCAGGTTGACATGGCAATTGGCAGGTTAGCGTTGTCTACTCGTAGTGTAGATAAAAGCCTTGCTAAATAATTTTGACTGTAGTTTGTACCATGGTATCAATGGTCACAATTTGCACCAGAATGGTCAAAGATTGCATGGGTTAAAATTCAGGAAAAAAAAAAAAAGACTCATAATTTGTGTTGTTGCTGGACAACTCAAAATTATATTTCCCGGAAAGAGTGTAACTAAAAAAAAAGTAAAAACGTCAGAAGACGAGCCAAAGTTTGACACCCCACCCGACAATCACCAACTTGCCAATGATTTCCTTGTGGTGGTGAGCTGTAATGAACTTTCTGATCAGACATGTCTAGACATTTGGATTGGAAATTATAACTCTATTTTGTCCCCATCTCAAACAGCTGCCCATCTCAATATTCAAAAGATAGAGCTTTTCTTGCCACCTAGTAGAAGAAAGGTTTCGGTAGTCCAGTTGGAGCAGACAACTAGCCAATCATCGTTGATTATTAGGCTAATTTTGCTTTGACCTGGCAGATTTGATGATGCTGTGGCCGTGGCTCAACGAGCAACTAGGCTTGACTCCAACAATAAGGAAGCAAACACAGTAATGAGAAGGACCAAGGCGGTTGCAGCGGCTCGATCAACCGGCAATCAACTATTCAAGGCAGCCAAATTCCATGAGGCATGCACTGCATACGGTGAGGGACTTGAACATGATCCCTACAACTCGGTGTTATTATGCAATCGAGCAGCCTGCCGAACCAAGCTTAGCCAGTATGACAAAGCCGTGGAGGACTGCAATGGCGCGCTTAATGTGCGCCCCAGCTATGCCAAGGCCAGACTCAGAAGAGCAGATTGCTACGCCAAGGTTAGGTGATTAACTTCATCAAAGACAGACAAAGACAACTAGTTTTTTTATTTTGTTCAGATTTTTTATCTCCACACTTTATCCAATGTGAACTATTGTGTCCTATAGCGCTCCGGTCCATGTTAGGCATAACATAAATCCTATAGGTTATGCATTTGTTAGCTTCAACTGGTGATGACGAACACCCAAATTGCTACACACACACATGCATACACGCACGCATGGAAGAAGAATGCAATGTGTCATTGAATGGAGGGCAGAGTCGAATATTGGTATACGACGGTGCCTGTAGAATCTGATGTTCTTTTCTTGTGAAAACAGCTTGGAAAATGGGAAGCATCATTTGAAGACTACGAGATCCTGCAAAAGGAAGCGCCGGAGGATGAAGAGGTGCTCAAGGGCTTGCAAGAAGCCAGGTCACAGCTCAAGAAGCAGAAGGGCGAGGATGTTTAGGACTTGGACTTCCAAGTAATGTGCAAGTCTAAACTTAAAGAGAGGGACCCCAGCAAAAGGACAGAGGAGCTCCCAATTCAACTACCAGAAACGTTTAGCGTTCCTCGGGCTGGAATCTAAAATGGCCTACCTGTCACGCCTACTGGGGGCATTTCGCCACTAATGAGGGCCCAAGGAGAAGCAGTGCAAGAGCAAAACAATGAATGCATTCATTCATTCCATTCCATTCCATTATTATAGGGAAGAGGGCTAGATAATTAGGAGCTATCATGTAAAGGAAATTCTTGGCCAATTTCTTTGATTTTTAATTCATAGTTGATGCTGTGTGTCAACATTTCTAAGACATTTTATTCTTTTGGAAAACATGAAAGCGTTTGCAGCCCTGTGTTCTTTGCTTGTTCTTTTTTAACCAATCTGGCATTTTATTTTATTTTTTTATTTTTTCAATTGTCTTTAGAATCGTAGGTTCTATCTATGATTTTTTTGGATAAATCTAATGTTCTTCCTCGTTGATTGTTGGGTTAGTAATGTTCATGTCAGGGTTGCTTGGACTTCACTGATAGTAAAACTTATTCCTTTTTGCTTTATTTTTGTGAATTTAGTCTTATAACGACTGATCTTCCATGACGATTCTATTAATGTGATGCACTGGTTAAACCGATTACTTAAAAGTATTAGTTTAATTAGTAATGTAATGCACCTTTTTTTTTTTTTTTTATTAGTTCATGTTAGAATTTTTTTTATTGTTGCTCATTTTTTAATAAACATAAATTTTTGTTAAAATAATAATGTTAAGTTTTAAATTTATTAATATTAAAATTAGATGGGAAGAGATTCGCTAGAATCTAATAATATTCAAATAATAAAAAAATTATAAAAATTGAATGAAAATATTAATAACTAAGCTTTATTTTTGATTTATAATTTTAATAATCAATATATTTACATTCTCTTAAATTTATATAAAAAAAAAGCACTCGGTTAAATAATAATAAGTAATGTTTTAATATTCACAGTATTTTATACTAAATAAGGAAAATTTAGTCTTTAAAATTTAGCATTATGAGTATATTTATAACATATGAATTATAGGATTTTTGCAATTAAAAAGTGCAATTTATTATGCCAAATCAAAGGTAAATGTAAAAATTACAAAATATTAGAATAATTTAATATAATTTGAGGTTTTTTTTTATTCCTTATAAAAAAAAAGTATATGTTTCCTTTTACTAAAAAATAATTATATATATATATTTTAAAATATAAGGAAAAAGTACCAATTCATCTATTTTCTGTGAATTATAATTTCAACATTGCAAAGCCAAAAAAAACTACAACAAAATAAAAGCATTTGTATGTATGTATCTACATAAAGATAGGGTTGTTAAAGATTAAGTAAGGAAAACATAGACAAAAAGAAAATAATTATTTACAAAATTGCATTAGAATTGTGTCATTTTCCCAAATAAAAAAACATACAAACGTATTTACTCATTATATTAACTTTTTTTTTTCTTTGACTCTATACATTACACATAAAATGTTAGGACAAATTGGATCTATTCGCCAATCTGTTATCAACGAGAGAAAATAGGGTTGACAGTCTTATTAAAATTTTTAGTTTTCAGTGATTTTGTTTTCTTTTATAAGAAAAATAATATCTTAAAATATTAACTATCATTCACGTAAATTTAAATTATAAAACTAAAATTTATTATTAACATCATGATTCCACTTTTTATATATATATATATATATATATATATATATATATAATAAATAAATTATTCAAGCCCATTCCAGTGTATCAAATTTTGAATTTAAAGACCCTACTTCAACCATAATTTTTCTTTCATTCTCAAAGGAAGGAGCGCTGGCAGGAAAATTTAAAATAGAACTAATCAAAAAATAAAAAGGTCGAATTATCGTGCTGGCCTCATAATTAACACCGACCCCGTCATAATATCCCATACCCATCCAAATTAGTCAGGTCTGTCGCTGGGCAAGGGGGGCCCATACAAGTTGACCACTAAAGGCAAAAGAAAATTGTAATTAACAATTTTCTAATTGCTAAAGCATAACAATTAAAGCGAAAAGGACAAAAAGAGTTAGAACCCCAGCGTTATTAATTATTATAGCGCCAATAATACGCATTTATTAATCACAAACAAGGGGGAGAGAGAGAGGGGGCGGGGGAGGGTGGGTCCCAAAATTCCATACGCTGCCGCGGCTTACTCTACAAAGATGCAGAACTACAATGATGGCAAATCGACACAAACTTCAAAACCCCAACGACGTCGCTTAATTCCAGATTTCAGACAGAAGCGATCGACTTGGACTTAGCCTCCCGACCCCAACCTCCTGCAAGTCGACCAGCCGCATGGTCTTCCGGTGAGCCGAATTCGTAGCAATTGTTCCTCATCGCCGTTAACTCGTACGGCGCTGCATCCCACGCGAGCCACTGCTCCACCTCGAAGTACTGCTGGGAACACTTGCCGTGGACCCCGGTGGTGGTCAACTCCAAGTAGTTGCAGTACCAGCCGGAGTGTTTGCCGGACCCATTGGAAGTCAGGTTCAAGGCGCAGGGTGGCTCCGGCAGGCAGGGCGCCCTGCCGCTGAAAATGTCGAGATTGCCCCTCTCGAAGTAGTTGTGGCCGGCTCCCATGAGGCCCCCCCACGCCTCGATGTTGCTGATCTCGACGTAGTCGCCGTACGCATCGTAGAGCCTGACGCTGACGGTGGAGTCCGTGCCTCCCTTGAAGATCGACCCTGTCCTAAGGTAAATAGTGTACACGCAATCCGGAGCCTGCAATTTATTTATTTATTTGTTCGAACAAAGCAAAAGAAGCTTATTTTGTCAGCTTAAAGAAAAAGACCAAAAGGAAAATAGGTGTATATATATATAGTAAAAAATAAAAATTAAAAAAAAAGAATCCAAAAGGAAATATGAGAAAGGCAACTTACAGAGAGGGCAACGGTGGAGAAGGAGAGGAAGAAGAAGAAGAAGAAGAGGAGGAGGCAAGAAGAGACATGGAGAGCATTGAGAGACGACATCTTGATTGGCCGGGTCTGTACAGAAATGTGAAAAGCAAGGAGAGTGTGGTTAACCCTTTATTTATAGTAAAATAGACAAGACATGGACGCGTTCATGTGTGATGTCAGAAATGGGGTTGGGGTCACTTTACGTTGCGGATGTCGAGTAGATTTTTGTGGCTGACAACTATGGTGCAATGTTATAAATTTAAATTAATATAAAAATAATTATATATATATATATATATCTTATACATCATCTAAAGTTCCTAAACGTGACTCGCATCTCAATTTTTAGAATGAATTGATTTAGGTCACGCTAACGTAAGGTAATAATTGAGGGTTGGAATGTAACGCTAAAAAGAAATTATTTTTTTTCCATGGGAGACCAAAATGTTAGGAAAGAAGAACATAATTATAGGGATTCCAAGTATCTCAACTAATTATGTAGAAATATAAATATATATATATATATATATATAAAATGAAAAAACGAATTATAGTGTCATTGAGTCACTCCACATTAATATCGTGATAAAGTGAAAAAAAAAAAAAAAGAAGAGAGAGTAAAGAGTTAAGTTTTATTAAACAAAAGACCATTAAATTGGCCTTTAATTTTAGTTAAACAACAAATACATTTCTAATAATTTATTGTTTTCAAAAGGTTTGAATTTTTTTTACATTTCCAAATTATCCTATTAACCCAACATGAAAAATTCCTTGTTTTATTATTAATAATTGGAAGACCCTCCTTTTATTTTCACCTTTTTAAAATTTTTTTTTTGAAAATTTAAAATAACTGTATTATCTATTTTATATAATTAAAAATCAGTAATTAATCATGACATATAGTATTTGATACATAGTTTGATTAACTAAAAGAGTAATGTTATGATCCAAATTAAATGCAAAGTAAATCATTTTAAATTAATGATTATAATTAAAAATTGGTAAATCTTAATTTCTTTGATAAAAAATGTTATTAAATATTTACTTATTGGCCAATAAATAATAATAAAAAAAAAGAAGATAACTTAATTTCCTTTTTATTAATAAAACTTATTTGTAATCTTTCCATGATAGTAATGCTAATCCATCGTTTCTGGATCTGTCTTGCTAGCATACTTTTTTGTTAGTAGTAGTAATTCATGGTATTTAAATTTGGCCAAACTATAGATATGGTCAGTGAATTTATATCCAACTTTCTTTCTTTCTTTCTTTTTCTCCCCTGCTATGAAAGGACAAGAGTTTGAACTCTGAATTCATGGCTACAGTAAATCTTGATTTCGCACCTCATCTAAAAGTTTTTTATATGAAAAAACCAAATCAAGCATTTTAATTAAAAAGGGTCTAACTGACTAGATTTATAATAAATAGATTCAAGTAAATATAATTAATTTTTATATCATGTATAAAATATTAATATAATATAATATTTTAAATATATAATATAAAAATTAATTATATTTACTTAATTTTATCATTTCCATGCATACTTATATATATATATATATTCAAATAAAGAAAGAGAAAGGAGTAATTGTGCACTTAGGTAATTATTTAATTATCATTGCATGTAAGCTCACTAAGTGCCAAAAACATAGAAAAAAAATTAATGGGGTTTTTCCTGAAAATTGAATTTAGTTTACACAACAACCTTACAAACAAAATTGGCAAAGTAACATGTAAGCACAAGCTTATATTATTTTCCCAAGAAAAGATATCAAATTTCCCATCCTATGATCAATGCTCTGGATAACGTTCACCTAATTCAATTAATACGGGATCCATCCAGGTGGAAGCTATTGAACGTTTGAGCATATTCCATTTGGTAGTAAAAGAGATACCAACCCATGTGTGCAGTGATGATTAAAATTCCGGAAAATGCAGCACAAACTCAACGGCTAGTGACGCATGGTCATGGGACATGTCACATGTAGGCTTTATTAATAATAAGATAATTTTTTTTTTATATAATTTAGATTTTCTTATAATCACATAATATATATGAAAATTGATATAATGTGCATGTAATTCAAATAAAATGTGTACAAAGACTTATAAAAATCTAACATCAAAAAGAAAAAAAAAAACTATTCTTCTTGTACTTTTTTTTTCTCTCTCTCTCTCTCTTTTTTTTTTTAAAAAAAAATTATTTGATTTATTTGCATATTTTGTTACTTTTTAAGCACATCAAATAAATTTTTATCAAAATAAAATCTTAAAAATATATATTATTATGTTAATAAAATCATTTCAGATCAAGTGGACCCATATCATTGTTATAAACCTTAATAATTGCAATAGGGCTTCAAAAATTAAAAACATAAAAAATAGAAGGAAAATATATGGGTGACAACCAGATCATTCAAAGTTATTATTGGTCAATGTTTTATATATCACACGTGAAGTACAGTCATTTTTTAAATGATACATGTACGTGATAAACACCTATATTAGATGTAACATTTACTCATGTTTTTTACACATCTTAAATATTTCAAAACATGTTTTGAAAAAAAAAAAGATTATTAGAATAAAATGATGCAAACATAAGAATTATATATTTTTAATATATGTGTTAAATATTTTTAATTAATGTAAAGTAAATGTCATTTGTACATAAAATTCAAACATGATATTTATTCAATACTTATATATTTTAAAATATGTTTGACAAAAAAATTAAAATTAAAAAATATATGCATATTTCATTTATTTTTAATATATGTATTAAATATTTTTTAATTAATATATTAGATATATATTTGTGAATATAAGGTTTAGTTCAAAATACTTAAAGATTAGGACATTTTGAAAAGTTGTATTATTTTTAATATATTTTAGTTATTAATATATTTTTTAAAATAGGAAGGTCTTAATAAGTATAGACATCAAATTCAAAGAGGATCAAGGTTGGAATTAGGATAAATCATGGGTGCAACAATAAAAAATGTTATACAATTAATTCTCATAAATAGCTAATGTAGATTTTGGGAGCTCAAATAATGAACACTATGATGACGTTCTTGTTAGAAAGATAATATCTCTCTTTGAGGTATATGAAAGAAGCAATGTAACTACTTTAGAGCTAGTAAATTATAATGAAGTTTTTAAATTAGTTGAGTAGAAGAAAGTTATGCAAGATGAAATCTCAGCAATTGAAAGGAACCAAACCTAATCCTTAACTAAAAGACTAGAAAACAAACATTTAATGAGTGTTAAATGGAAATATAAAGCAAAGTTGCATGTTGATGGAAGTGTGAATAGGTTGAAAGCAAGATTGATGGCTAAAAACTATTTACAATAGTATGGTATTGGCTTTTCAAACACATTTGCATTAATAACAATACTTTATACCATCAAGTCAATTCTAGCTCTTGCTGCACAAAAGGACTAGTGTGTTTATCATCTTAATCTCAAATCTACATTTCTTAATGAAATATTACAAAAGGAAATTTCTTACACTATTAGTGAAAGAGGAGGCTCAGCAAAAGACATGAGAAGTACTTATAGATATTGCTTCTCTCTTGGAGCTAGTTTCTTTTGTTGGAACTCAAAATGTAATTTGTTATAGCATAATTAAATGTAGAAGCAAAGTACATGAGTATTATAATTATTATAACTCATGCTATTTGGCTAATAAATGTACTAATTGATCTTTAATAAGGTTCCACTAAACTTACATCTATCTTCTATGATAACCCAGACAACAATTGTTATTTCCAAGAATCCAATAAACCTTGGAAGAACAAAGCATTTTAAAATCAAACTTCGTTTCATGTGAGATGCATAAGAAGTTGAAGTTGTTTAATTAACCTTTTTTGATTTTGTAAATCAGATTGCAAATATTTTTTTACCAGAGCCCTTCCTAAGTCTAAGTTTGAATCCTTAAGAGGCAAGCTTGGAATGCAATGTTTCAATCCCAAGGATTAGTGATGCAGCTAACGATCATTGGTATTGAACATTGAAACTTGTGAGACTAGTATGCTCAAAATTCTATTTTTATAATTACTATTTCTAACAACTAAGTTGGTGTTCAAGGCAAATCTTCTAGTTAGCTTCTTAGTTGGTTTTTAATTCCTTGTTGTAAGCACTTTATAGGACAAGTATAGCTCCATTTTGTTTGTTTTCCGTCTAGCAAGTAATCTTTGATTCTAAAAAGTGTATGTTGCTTGTAACTTTGGATAAAGACTACTTTGGTAAGTATATAAAAATTTATAAGTATAATGTCATTGTACTTATGTATCCATTACTTTGTAATTACAACATATAAAGGGAAGATACAAGATAAAAAAGGACTGCTTCTGGTCCTTTTTCCTTTTCCTTTCTGTTTTGCTCAGAAGGTGCCAGAAACATTGGTCATCAATAGCCTTTGTGATTCCCTAGCTTTATGCTTGTCTGTAATCCTTGCTATCATAACCATATACGTAGCGAAAATTAAGAAGTTTCTCATACTTAGAATGGATCCTTGCCTTTGTATTCCCACTCGGTTTATTTCACGCTCCTTTTACTAGGGGATTGTGGACATCAAATAGAACTATGAACCCTAGAAAAAGGATCTCTGCAGCCTAGACTTTCCTCATCAGCTTTCAAAAAGGAACCAACTTGATTGCCCAACCCCTTTGCCGCAGCGTTAGACATGACCTTAAAACGAAAATCGTACGCCCTCATCCAGACAGGAATCCAAAATAAATTCACCTTCGATTGTCTTTTGTTCCCTGCGATTTCCTTGAGAAGAAGGATGGATCTGCCTATCAAAGGCCCAATGACCATTTTCCAACATATATTCATGATCATATGCACCGTCAAAATGGAAGCCGAATATGTTGGAATCAATTTCCTTCACCTCCATCGCATTTTTTTGTTTCTACATGAGCTTCATTGTATTAAAGAAAGCTCGAACGTTGAAAAACTTCTTGGTCCTGAGAGTCCCGATGAGGCAGCTAGATGTGGCAGTCACTGTATTCTTCCCTGTATCACGCAAACCAATATCAATAGCTTCTTCTTCACTGTCCATTGGGTTGACGCTTAAGAGATAAAACAGCCCCAGAACAAAGGTGTTTTGTAGAGCAGCAGCGATCTCTCTATAAAGGGAGAAGAGACTTGCATACAAGCAAGGGATAAGCTCTCACAAGAGGAGTGAATTATTCCTTACTAGATATGACGAGAATATCGATACAATTCTTCAAGTTCCTTTATTAGTTATGTGGCATCGTCAGATAGCTCCTCTAGCATCGTCCCTTTGTTGAGAGATCACTTACTGATGAAGGATCAAGTAAAACAATTCCTGAATTGCCGTGCTGATAATATCAATGTCCATGTTAACAATTTAGGCTGACATCAACTATCTATAACATGGGTTAATCGGAACCGTTTGTCTCAAATTAACATTTTAGTATAGGAGTGCGCTCAAGGATGTATATCATTCCTGTTCCCACTTATATGCAAAGTAGGCATATGTCATACATTCATAGGTTTTGAGAGGAATGCCTTTACAGATGATTCAACAATTTGCATGATTAAAAATAGGACCCTTTTCATATCCCTACGTTAAAGCATTGTCGAGGCAAATTTATATATATATTTTAATTTGCAACCAAAAACTTAAAGTCCAGTGTCAATAATCATTCATGATTAAATCAAGTTTGTCTGTACCAACAGACATTTAATGTAACAGTATTTACGATTTTTGGAATCTAAGATGTACGGATCAATAATCACAAAGTTGTCTACTTTTTAAGTTTGATTTTTACTCAAAAATTCAATGAACTTTTTTTTTTTTTGTTCTAAGAGTTATCGATAATAAAATTGTTCTAAGACTAATATCCCTAATTAAGTCCTTTTATTATTATTATTATTTTTTTAAAAAAAGTATACTTGCAATTATAGCTTAGTTTCCATGTTGTATTCTGTCTCAGAAAAGCAGCATTTTATTTCTAAATTTGGGAGTTTCACAAAATAAGAAACATTACTTAGTTATAAATTAAACGAGCTCCAAAGATTTAAAATTTATATCTGTATGTTAGATAGAAGGTACAACTAACTTCATCAACTAAACAAAACCTTCGGTTTAAAAAAGGGTCGCAATCTTAAACAAGATAACAGTAAGTAAGGCTGCCGAATCCACATTATGAGTTGTCAATCTCGGAATTCGTTATTTTCGAAAGCTCTGTGACCTCACCTCTCAACCCCCAAAAGCACAAAAACCAAAAAACCAAAAACCAACCACCTGTTCCCAGGCAATGCAACTCTTTGCCATCCGTATGTATATGTCCTTGCCACCACAAGCCCCGGGCGTTTCTGTCCACCGCTCCTCTTTCTCCCCATGGAGGGGGTCCCAGCCAGCAGTACTGGTGACCCCGCCCATGAGCCCCCCATCGGCCAGGCCTCCCCCGTGGATAGGAACGATCCAATTTTCCTACCAAGACCATCTCCATCACGGCAGAGATCGACCCGGCAGCCATCCCTGGACCCACCCATCGAATCCGAAACATACATCGTCCAGATCCCCAAAGACCAAATATTTGGGGTTCCCCCACCAGAAAATGCCATCATCGCCGAGCGTTACCAGAACCTGGACAAGAAGGAAGGGTCCGGTTGCAGACCTTCGTTGTGCGTTGTTATAACCCTGATTGCCCTAGCAGTGGCACTTGGAGCAATCATAGGGACATTGCACATTCTTTTTAGCCCTCAAGTCCCTGGCTTCTCCATTTTATATGTTAATGTCAAGAATCCACCACCATCCTCTAATCATGGAAAAACAAATGTCGCCTATCGAATCGGATTCAGAGCAAAGAATCCAAATACAAGGATGCAAGTTTTGTATGGAAGCAATGGGGATGCCACCTTGTCGTACAAGGGCCATAAGATTGGCTCGGCTGAATTCCCCGGTTTGAATCAAGATTCAGGTGGTTCAACCAAAGTGCAATTAGGCCTCACCGGTTCAAATGGATCACTGCCTCTTGAAATTAAAAAGAGCATGCAAGACACAGAGGGCAAAGAACATGTCTCTTTATCATTAGAAATGAATGTTCCCGTGAAATTGAATGTTGGGGCAGTAACGTTGTGGACCAAGATAATTGATGTTGCTTGTCATTTCGAGGTCAGCTCGTTGGGCACAGGTAAAGATGTTCTATCGCAGCAGTGTAAAACCCAGTTCCGGTAGAAGTTACTCTACCATAACAATGATCTTGTTGGTTATTCTATATACTCAATCGGTGGATACAGTTTTCATTGAACTATTCTTTCATATTATTTAATAAAAGTTTTTTATTTTATTTTATTTTGCTTTTGATTGTTTATATGTTTATTATATATCTCTAAAAATAAAGTATATCAAATAAAGGTACTTTGCAAAAATTAATTATAATAATTATTAAATATTTATACTATTAAAGTATTATTCTAATATTAAGATGTGATACACATATTGTATTTTCTTTTTTATAAATAAAATAATTGATTTCACATACTTAATTTAAAAATATTTAAATATATATGTGAATGCTTGTTATAAAATAAATTTACTAAATTGACTTGATCTCTCCAACGAAACATTATTTGTATTTTTTAGAATTATTCATTTGAAAATTATGTAGATGATTCTTAAATTGAATATTACTAACTTATTTCATATATAAATTATTATATTTTGTTTTCATTTTTGGGTAGTTAATGGTTGTTTATGAAATGAATATTGGGTATAACATGAATTATATAGAGATAATCAAGTGATTAATACTGACTTCACATAAAGTAATTAGATCAAATGTTTCATTGTTCTCAGTTAGATTAATTCAAGAAATCCTTACATGATGTAGAATAAGGAGTTAGAAAAGAATTTTCAAAACTCATATATTAAATCAAGTATTAAAGTTTAGATAACTAAAATAATTATTGAAACATGTAATGATGAACATATTGAATTACCCCGATAAATTACATATTAAAGATTAATAAGATAACTTTGAAATTTTTAATATTTAGGGTGGTTATGATATGTTGTTAGAGACCAATCTTCATTTATAAATATAAATAAATTAATGATAAACTAAAAGAATTTGATTTATCTAATTCTTTTATATTATACTTTATATTCATTACTATCATATTAGAAATCTAATGGATAATAAATATAAGGACAAGCAAAGAAATTATAAAAGAGAGATCAAGTTGGATTTAATTAGAAAATTTTGAAATTTTTAAGTCAAGTATATGTTATTTAAAAATATAAAAATTAAAGTGAAATTTGAGAAAAAATTATTTTCTGTTCTTAAGTATACTGAGACCAATCCTCAATATGTGCCCGTATATCTGGTTGGTCATACAATAACTAATGTTAGCACAATTAGGATTTCGGTAATCTCGAGACAAAAACAAAACATAAGACACTAAAGCAGAAACCTCGGGAGAAATGATCGGAACATTTCGTTGCAAGGTCGTATTTTCCAGCCAGGGGATTCACAGATCTTGGCAACACCTTAAGTATTTTGTAATGCCCATGACTAAAATCTTACTGCTCTTGTTTGGCTAGGTCATCTCCATCGATGAGCTAATATTTATAATCAAAATATATTAATGGGTATTCACATAAACTAAACTTACTGAAATATCATCTTCTTCATTTGCATTTGATTTTGGGTTGTCACTCCTAGTGTAAAATGATGACAAGGAGAGTGTTCTTGCTTGCATAATCTTCGAACGATCACAAAAGCTCAATATGAACTTCATTTACCTTTTCTTTTACTATCGAGGAATCCAATTTGTTGAAGCGAAACTTTACGAAATCTAACTAATAACAAAGATCAAAGATTACGGTGAAAGCAAGCATAACGTTATAATAAATCCACTATTTATCAAACATGATCTTCATTTGCTTTGACATTTCATTTATGTGCGGATGAAGATGCTCCATCCCTTATTTCAAGCAAATTTTTTATCAATAGTTTCTACAAGATCTATCGAAAATTCTGTTTGAGAGGATGAAATTGGTTATGCATGTACTGTTATACAACGCAGGCAAATTCTGAGAGCCGCTTTGATTGCCAATTAATGCATTGACTTGCGTGTAGGAAGCCACAAGCTTGGTTTGGTGTGCAAACTCAATATATAGAAGAAGGCCTATGATTGTGTTAATTGGGAGTTCCACTTTTTCTTCATACAACAAATGGATTTTGGTCAAATATGGCTGTCATGAATTTAGGGGTGTGTCACTTTTGCTTCTTTCTCTATTCTCATTAATTGCAAAATAAAAGGGTTTTTAAGTATTAAAAGAGGACTAAGGCAAGGTGACTACTTGTCCCCTCTAATTTTGTTTTTTTTGTTTTTTTTTCTGTTGGTTATAGAGCCTTGACTTCTTATCTAAAGGAAGCTAACAGTGGGAATTTGATTAAAGGTTTTTCTTGAATGAAAGTTCACAAACTGGGAAATTTACTCATCTTTTATTTGTGGATAACACATTAACGTGTGATGCATAAAAGACTCAGGCTTTTTTCTCCTAGCTGTCCTTGTATGTTTCCAGGCCATGCTTGGGCTTAACAATAATTTCAGCAAATATGAGCTCTTTCCAATCGGCAGGGCTAATAATATGGGATCCTTGGCTACTACTTTCGGCTGTAAATGTGGGTCTCTCCCTGTTTCTTATTTGGGTCTTCCTCTAAGTGATAAGCCTAAGTTTAGAGGAGCTTGGATGCCTGTCTTGGAAGGGGTTCAATCTCGTCAGACTTTCTAGAAGTGCAAGTACTTATCCTTAGGTGATAAGCTTACTTTTATCAAGAGTACGCTATCACAAATTGCTTGTTACTTCTCTTTGTTTAAATCTCCCGAATATATCATTGTTTCTTTTAACAGGGAATATGCTAGATTTATGTGGTATGACAATTTTGAAAACAATAAGTACCATTTTCTCTCTTGGAGTATGCTAGATGCCGAGCAGGAACATTATATCCACAATAGATCACCTTGGCAAAATGTTTACAAGCTTAATGGGATTTATTTTTATTTTTATTTAATTAATTAATTATTATTTTTTTTTTTTTTGGTGGAGTAGTGCCAAGATTAAAATTGGGGATGATAAATCTGCATCCTTCTGGCATATTATTTAGCTTAAAGATTGGCCTCTTGCGGCTAGCTTCCTTGACCTTATGGCTGCTTGCTTATCTCCTTTAGTAGTAGGTTTGGATTTTTTCAACTTAAATGACGATGGAGCATCTTGAAAGTTTCCTTATCTAGTAAATCTGTGTGGCATTGCTGCAAGACATAAGTTGGACCTTCAAAATATTCTTGATAATTGTAGCATTTGTTGCTTTTCAGGGTGATGTAATTAATAAAGTTTGTTGAAAGCTAGCATCTTCACAGAGTTTCTCAGCAAAAACTTTTTACCATAATTTACAACAATTGTCCCTTGTCTCCCATCTAGAGTCCTTCCCTATAAATGTCATTCGACTAAAGTACATTCCATCAATGATCTTCACCTTCTTACATTTGGCCGCTAGGGACATCCTCATCATCCTTAACCTTAACAAATGCGGTTGGTTTCATGTCAACGTATGTATTCTATGTAGCAATAGCAATGAAGATTCTAATCATTTGTTGCTCCATTGTGGGTTCTCTGAGAACATTTGGAGAATTTTCTGAGGCCATTTAAGCTTATACTCTCCTATTATTTTATCAACCGCAGAACTTTTACAATTTTAGTAATTCCAACTAATTTTTTGGCTTCTTATGAATTTTCGGTTTATGATCCTTGCGAGCATTTGATGGAATCTATGGAAAGAAAGGAAGAACTGAATTTTTCAAAATAAAGTTGCCGAAGAAAAGTTAGTGTCGCAATATATTGTAGCTTCTTCATGTGTTTGGGCTAAAACGTTCAATTTACTCGATGGTAGGAAATGTGCTGTGTTTTCTTATCAATGTCTTGTTTCTTGCCTACGGATGGATGAAAATCTAATGTGGTTTGTTATATGTTTTACTTGTACATTAGCTTGGTGTACTAAAATCTTTGTACTCTTATGGTATTTTAGCAATAAAGAAAATAAAATAAAATAAAATAAAATTTCATTCCCCAAAACATGTTGAAAATATACATGGGCAGTTAGATATTAACTTCAAAAAGTAATTTAGTAGTTGCATCAAAGTATTGAAAATTCAAAATTTTGCATTTCAATTTCAAATGTCATCCACATAATGTGCAGTAAACCAGACATATGTATTTTGATTCTCTGCACGTTTAGAAAATGTGATTGGATATGTATGTCTCGCAATGGGTATAGCTATTTTCTCTGTATAAACGTTCTGGTCAATTTTGCTTCCTAATTTTTTCTTGTTCTTCAATTCTCTCATGACAAACTAAAAGTCTCCGAAGCATGTTAAAAGTTTCAAATAAGGAGTCAGTGAGATTCTCTTCTTTCAAAAGAAGCTTAAAATCATCTCAGACAGTAGAATTAGACTTTCACTTTTTTCATAATGTTGAGCTTGAAGACCCTCCTCCCTGAATAATATTGCAATCATCATCATCGACATCTATTAAGGGCGGCCTTAAGGAAATGCTACAAATTAAAGAAGAAAAATGTTTAGGATTAAGAAGGAAATTCTTAAAATAAAAGAAAGAGGAAAAGGTGTTGTATTGATCGTATGCTCAGTAGGGAAAAAAAAAAAATAAAAATTGTTAGGTTACATTGACTACCAATATAAATTTCTTGGACCATGAACATCCACTAGGACCTTGATGAAAAATGCAATTGGTCTCATAACAATATTATATATCTATAATTTTCCCTCTGCAATTCCATATCGATATTTTTAGCTAAATAAACTCAACCATTGAAAAAAGGAGAGAAAATTTTGTGATCCAGCCATCTTTGAAGAACTGAGGCCCTCTAGCAAAGAAACTTTTTTGAAATCAAGCTATTTTGGAACTACGGACCCACAGGGTCGAACATCAAGCAAACGAAACCATAAGACCCAACGAGCAACATTATCGAAATTATGATTTTTTTTTAAGCAACAAATTTCCCAAAAATCATGCCCCTTCCTTCGCGATGGCAGATTTTCAACCATTCTAAGAAGAAACAACGTGAAAATTGTTGGAAAATTTGAAATTAGCAACAACCCATCAGGAAATCAAGCTTTCAAAAGTGAAAACATCTCAAAATCAAGATCTTTATCTGAAACTGAAATTTAAAAGAAACATGAAATAACTAAAGAAGAAGAACAAGAAGCAATTTTTTACTTAAATCTCAATGCCTTGAAAGCATGGAATCCTAAAGACATCAAGGCAAACGTATGAAACCTTGATAAAAATTCGGAAATCATGCACAAAGAGATAGAGAGTGATCCTGCTTCCGTGCTTCAAAAGTAGGATCCAAGTTTAGGGAGAGTAAGGCTGATGATTAAGATGTCAATTCTCTGTACGCGAGTTTAAAAAATAGAAAACGGTGCTTAAAATTTATAAATTCAAACAAGTAAGTCCCTTGTCAAAAAAAAAAAAAAAAAAAAAAAAAAAGAAACCCTACTGTGGTGCTTCAAAAAGTAAGATCCAAGCTTAAGGATTGTAAGGATCATGCCAAGAAAAGGTGATTCTCTTAACACAAGACTAAAAAAGTAGAAAAGGTGCTTAAAAAATTAGGAATTAAAAAAAAAAAAGGTGAATCCCCCTGAATAAAAAGGTAAAATCTTAGTACAAAAAAAGTGAAATCCGGATCTCATACTTGAAAAGTGAGATCCATGTTTGGGGAAAACTGAGGTACATGCTTCAAAAGTTAATTTTACAATATACAAGACGGGACTGGTATATGCACTAGCAAAGAGCATTTTATTTTTATACTTATAGCTAACCATTTTAGGCTTCGGCATAAGGCTAATGTCCACATTAATTAAAGGTGTTGATTTCTCCATTCTACGCTTCTACTTCGAGTTTGGAATAGCAAAGAGCACAACTGTAAGTGATAGAAGTTGCATATGAAATTGTATTAGATATAATATCCTGGTGCGGACTAGTAATTATGTGTTCAGCAATGGCAAATCCTTAGAGTGGCCCTACGATACATGGTTTATAGGAAAATTTTGTGTGCTTTAATTGGTTCATATTAGTTGAATTTGATACGCGGAAAGAATGTAGCTACCTTTGAATGATAGACACTTTCTCCGTGACGAGTTGCTGCAAACCATTTTGGCAGTCAAATATATCAGCTCTTTGGATTTTCTACTTTTAAGGTTGTACCAAACGAGACTGTAGCCTCCATATTTGTTGGATTTTCAAGTCATCAAGGAATTTGGCGTTCTTGGTAGCTTGGTGGATTTTGTTTTTGGCCTATAGGAAAATAGCTCCTAATGACAAAATCTTTGTCCATGATTTTAGTGTTCTTTACGAGCCAATGAATTAGTTACTATTTATATACATATTTGATATTTTATGCATATAAATTTATTAATAAAAATATTTATTATATTTAATATTATTTATATACATAATATTATTATCAATAAATTTTAAAAATAAAATTTATGGAATATATATATTTTATAAAGATAATTTATCATTGAATCATAATTTTCGTACATATATTCTATCAAAGTAATCTATTAAGTAAGAGTATTATTTTTAAATAATTTTAATCAATGAATTGCTGGGATTGAATGTCAATAGAGATATGAGATGAATATATTTTACATTCCTTTTTTACAAAGACAATATTAATTTTATAAAGTGAAATATATGGATACTTAATTAAAAATATAGGTGCTTATCAAATGAATAAGTTTATTTAATTGACTTGTTATGAGAATTCTCAAATAAGACATTACTTATGTGTTAGTAGAATTGATCAAGTGACAACCATATAAGTGATCCTTAAATTTTAAATTACAAAGAGATTTCACACATGAATTATTATGCTTTGATTTATCCTTTTAGTTGTCTTAACCAATAAACATTTATGAAGGCTTGCATTAGGCATAACACTGCATGAAAATAGTTGAGTGATCAATAAAAGATTCATTAACCTAAAATAATCATGGAGTAATGTTCAATTGTTCTCAATTGATGAAGAATTATGATCAAATTCATAGAATCAGTAATTTATATTTTAAAAAAAATATATATAATTAGATAAGATAGACTAGACACTAATTATATACTTTATATCTAAAGAAATATGTGTCTAATCTTCGAATATTAATAAAATGAAATAATTGAAATATAATGAAAAACTATGCACTAAAGAAACATGTCAAACCACCTTTTGAAAGTCCTAATATTTAAGTGGTAACACGACATGGTTAGATGTGAATCATGATTTATGAATATGAATTGATAAATTAATGAATTAATGATAATTATCAAGTCTTTTGGATGTTGTTGCCAGATGAGCTTAATTGTAATAGGGCTATCAATCTTTATAACAAGATGTGTCAACATTTACTGAGAGTTCAAGGTATTTAATAACAAAATTCCATTAAAGCTTTTAGACATAACTAGAATTAAAGATCCATATTAGTTTTTATAGTTCCTTCTTGCAACAAGGACTAATATTTATCCCTTTATGTAGAATAAACCAAAGTGGGGACAACCTATGCACATTTATGGTCACTGTACAGTTTAAGTGTCATCTTAACAATAACACCGGTCTCAACAACATTTCCTTATATGGTAAGTTTATTATGAGTATGTCAAGCAAGCATGAAATTGAATTAAAGTTAGTTTTTCTATTAAATGGAATGCCTTTGGAATTTTTTTATTTAATTTAATTACTAGTTTAATAGTTTATTGGTCCAATAAATTTTTTTATGTAATGGTTCATAATTCTTTTAAAAAAATTTAATGCTTATTAGTTTAGGCTTGCTAATTTTATCTTGTCTTTAGTTAAAGTGTGAAGAGGTTTTGACATCTGATTTTATATATTATCAGCCCCTAAGGACTAAAATAAATGAAAATTAATGTTAAGAGAAGCACTTTTCTAACAATAATTCAAAAGGTAAGAGTTACCAATGACAGTTAAGCTATTCAATAGTTTAATGACTTTATGTATGAGATAGAACTTATGTATTTACCTATGCAAGGGTGTAGATTCACCAAGATTAACTTTCATAAGGATCCATCTGTGATTTTCATGAACATATTTTTAATTGGAGTTGAGTGGTTAGATGTATTATTGACATTAAAAGAATGGAGAATCTAATGTTGCATTTATGACCATTCAGAGTTTATTTAAGGGTGAAAAATTGTGAGTGTTGCCCTATTTTGTTGTTTTATTTTAATCACTGGTTAAATGATAAGGACTTTTGGAAGGAAGTTGAAGTTATATGAACACACTTAGTAATTAAAAATTATCCTAGGTTTATAATTGGTTACCAATTAAGGTTAACAAAGGAGTTCACAAAGTTGTAGAGCAAAAAAGGAAAGAAGTGAGCATAGAAAAAATTTAAGGGAAGCTAAGATAAGGGTGGGGCAATCAACTCAAAGACAAGAAACTTAAATTCTAATAGAAATAGAGAGGAAAATTTTGTTTTAATTCCAAGTGGTTTATTGGACTGATATAAAGAAAGAGGAGTATTTTAGAAATCATAACTTTAGTGGTTAATTAATGGAAAGTTAAATTGCTTTCTAAAGTGGGACATTTAGTTATACTCAAATCTAGTTTAAGGTCACTCCTAATTTGTTTTATATCTTTCTTCAAAATGTCACGTTATATGGGATAACATATAAAAAAAAATCTTACATTCTTTTTTATAGGGGGATAAGGATGGTTGAAGAAGGATGCATCACGTAGGTTAGGGCTTAATGTGCAAATGAAAAAGTCTCAACAAGTTAGGTATTGGCAAGTGGAAAGATAACAATTCGAGGTTATTGACAAAATGACTTTATAAGATGAAGAATCATGACAATGCATTTTGGGTAAAGGTACTCAAAATGATATATAGAAAATGTTAAATATGGCAATGGGAGTGGTCATCAAGGTGGTTTTATATGTCTTTAATATGGAGAGCAGTCAATTTTAGTTTACAAAGAAATGACATGAATTCAGAATTAATAAAATATAACTTCAGCTTTATGGTGGAGATGAAATGAAAGTAGACTTTTGGCATCAAGTTTGGATCAATAACACACCTTTAAGTCCAAGGTTCCTTAGATTATTAAAGCTTACTGTGAATAAAAATAGTTTGGTGAGCAACTTTTAGGAATGGGTGAACGAAAGATGGGAATGGACACTTTTAGGGAAAGAAATAGAATGTTTACTATAAGATCATTTTACAACTCATAAGAATGTACAGTAATGTGTCACAAGCATTTGGTAGGGATTGGCTTCTTCCAAAATGGAAATATTCAGGCAGCATTTATTATTAGATAGGTTTTTTTTTTTTGGTTAAAGATTAGCTAAGATTGGTTAATAGTGATGTAAATCTTAATTTAAGCTATTCTCTTCGCCCTATGGGTCAAGAATCAATTACAAATATTTTTCTTCATTATCGTATTATATGAGTTATTTGGTATAAGTATTTTAGGTGGCGAGGTATTTCTTGGGTGATGTTAGGCTCAATGAAGCAAGCGTGGAAATTATGGCTTGACTAAGTTCAATGTTGTATATCAAAGGAGATATGTCTAATGATTTTTTTATGCTGTGATTTGGTTAATTTAGTTGTCGAGGAATGGTCGCATTTTTTTTATAGCAAGATATTTATGGTTAATAGAATTTTTGATTTGATCCACATTAAGATGTGGTAATGGTTAAAGGCAAGTAGCCACAACGTAGCCTCTTAATTGATGAATTCATGCTAAACTTGAAAGGAATTCAACTAGTAAGGAAAATTCATGCACGTACCCAAGGTATTGTGTAGTTAATGTCATCGAGATGTTTGTTTAAGTTTAACGTTGATATGACCATGATTAGTTCTTTTGGAGTGTTGATATTAAAGAAGTCTTGCAAGATGATGATGAGAAGGTGATTAACATTTACTCTAAAATGGTGGGAGCTTTGAGTATAAATAAAGTATTTTTTTTTTATTAGGGAGGCAATTGAGATATAAGGCTACCAAACATGAGCTAACCAAACTCCACTAATCATAGAAAGTTTAAAATGGTTACAACAATATGGTTGGATAGTTTGGAGGAAAAGTTAAAAATCTTACTTTTGTATTTCATTATATCAATAATAGATCTTCAAATCACATCTTTTTCATATTTTAACCCTAACAATATAGTTTTTTTGTGGATGTCATAGCAAAATATAGGTAACTCATCAAACAAATTTTCTTACTTAGTTTTGAGTGCATAGGAACTCACTCATAAAGAATAACTATCTTGCTTTTGTTGTGTACATAAATCTTTTTGTGTAGGGTTTTTTGTTATGTTACAAGGCAACACCAATTGGGCATATTTATAAGATATCATCAATTTTTTTTACATAACCATTTGTAAAGTAAACAGAGACAATATATATTTTGGAGTTGTTAACATTGAAGTTGAAGTAATAATATAACATCTTGTGACTTTAAAAAAATGTTAATAGAAGTGTATAGGGGATGTCAGGTCTTGATGTGTTTAGAGGCACAACAAGAGACAACAATGGTGGATGAGTTTATGAATTCCTTGATCATTAGGTGTTTTGATGGCAATTAGGGTTAAACTGAATGCAATCCATGAAGGCCTTAAAACAACTTGGTAGAGAGACTGTAAAAGGTCATTATAAAATTTGATTCCCTCATTGTCTTGCAAAAATTGACATAAATTGGTTAAGAGGCGAATGATTGAGACTATTAAAACAATAGTAGAATTGTTGCCTTTAAAATAAATTATGTAGATTTTATGTCTAATTTGAGGTACAACAACAAAAGTCCCTTCGCCTCGTGCAAATAACAGTTACCTGGTATTAAAACTTTTGTTTAGGTTATTCTTATTGGGATTGCTACCACCAAAAAAGGTTAGCTTGGTTCTCTAATGTAATTTTCATTGTACTTTGTTTCTTTTACCTCATTTTTCTCCAAAACAAAAAAAGAAAAAAGAAACAAATGTGTGAAGCACAAACATAAAACCATAATTATTTTTTGAATATTCAAAATTTGAACAACTTATATAATTGAGTATGTTAAGGATATCAATAGTTCTACTAATTTTTTCAAAAACAAAATGTTGTTAATCCCTTGGAAAACTAGGTAGCCTTAATACTTTAATGATTAATGAATAACATCATTGGAAGTAGTAAACTTACATTAGAAAGTAAAACAAATGAGCAAACATTTTTACTTGATTTTTACTTTAAAAAGTAATACAGATATAATTGATTTTCACAAAAAAAATTAACTATGTTATTAACATGCTTTGTCATTATAAAAACTCACATAATTTTCTCCTTTTATATGAATTATTTTATTATTTAGGGTTTTTTTATATTTTTTATTTATAATATTAGTATGCGTAGTATAAAGTTTGATTATTTTAAATCATTAAAAAAATAGTCAAAATTGTATTGTGTGCTGATTTGGAAAAGAAATAGCACTTAGTACAATTTTAATAAATGTCCTCAGACTCATCAACAAGACTATTAATAAAACACGTATCAATATTAGTTAATTAGAAAAACTTTGTTATCATAAATTTCTTTTTTACTTCATTAGAATTAATTTTAGTGTAGATTTCAATATATATGTTTTGATCCTAACTCCTAAGATATTAGACCAAGCTTGGTTTTATTTCCAATTTTATGACCAATCGTTTGGTTAACAACAATTATATCGATATTAGACACTTAAAAGGGCAATAAATCCATTAAAAGTTTAATGCTTCTAACTTGATAAAAGTTGACTCTATTTATTTGATTTGATCAAATAAGCCGCATTAAAGTTTGATTTTAAATTTTATTAATAATTAAGTTGAGTTTAAATAATAATAAATTCAATTTGTTTAAATTTATGAATATTTTATTTATGTAATCATTAAAAAAATTCATTATTTTGTTGTTAGAATATATTTATTAAGCCCTTTTTCAAAATCATATGGTATATATAATTAATTTTATACAATAAAATTAAAAATTTATATTTTAATTGATTAATTTTATTAAAATTAAATTTTTTTTCATTTTAAAGTTTTACAATTTTTGTTATTCTAGTTAATAGATAAAATTAAAAGTATTATTTATAAAGAATTTATAGGCTCAATTCAATCGAACAAATTCAATTCAAACTTATTTTATTATTAAAATAATATTGACACTAAAATTTATTTTTAAACTCGTCAATTACATAAGTTAAATTTAAATATGTCAAAATTTGATCTAGCTTGGTTGGTTGGTTTGCAACCTTAATTAAAGTGGAATGATGACCATGTATCTTTGGAAAATATAGATTACAAAAAACACATTATAAAGTACTATAGTTCTAAGGGATTATAACATAGAACGAATGTCTTGAATTAGTGTTAAGGCAAAACAATCTCAAAATGTGGTTAGTCCAATCTAAAGGATCTGATACGAGTAATCACAGTTGGCTCATAATTGAAATTTGATGGTCCAACCATAGCAGTCTTACAAACTTCAAATGGTGTTAAACTCAAGTGTCAAGAACACTCTGTCCCATTAATTCCACCTATTTGATGAGTTTTCTTTTTCTTTTTCTTTTTGTTTTTTGAGATTTGGGGCTTTAATCACATCAACTAGAGAGAAAAATGTTTTTCCAATGGTATTAAAGTAATAGTGAAGTCCGAGAATTTAGACATTTTGCTTCACCTTTTTCTTGTTCTCCTTTATGTCGTTATACTTATTGTAAAGTCTAGCTTGGATCTAATAGATTTATACTTTTAATGCATCTAATAAAGTCTAAATTTGAATATTTAATTGCTTCTAAGTAGTTGAATTTTTTATACATGAGTATGTAATTTTTTTTTACTTAAGCATTTCAATACTTTCCTTATAACTTTCTAGTGAACCATTATAAGATTACTTTTACAACTACTTGATATTTCATTTGCAAAACTAATATTCAACCTATTACATACTAGTAAATATATTAACATACTAATAGCAAAGATATATAGAATTAAATTCGTTTTCTTACATTCCAATTCATTTTTATAACATTGCATAAGATTAAATTTGTCATATTTTTATATAAAAATAGCCCTGAGTGAACATTTACTTATATTAAAATTTTCTTGATATAGTTATTTTGAGGCAATCATCATTCATTATAATCTATTACAAAATATTCTTATTTATATCACATAAAATGTCTCTCTTATATCTTTTAATAAAAAAATATTCTAAAACAATTCTTTAATCTTACATAATATGCTTAATACATTATTAACAAGTAATATATCATCAATTTCTAAGACTAGAAAACAAATTCACTCTTTATAATATTTTAGTATATACACCAATCAATAATAGTCTTTCTTGAATCTAAAAGATATCATGATATTATTAAACTCAATATATCATTATAAAGAAAATTATTTTAATCCATATATTAATATCTTTAGTTTATATACTATATGATTCATACTTTTTATGAAAAAACCTTTAGGTTGATCCATGTAAATTTCCTTTTCAAAAATTTTATTAATAAAGGTAATCTTCACATATATCTAATAAACTCTAACTCATATTAGGTTACCAATATCATAATTATTTTTAATGAATATTTTTATAATGTGTAGAAATAAAATTAAATCTTTATAATATTTTAGTATATACAACAATCAATAGTACTCTTTCTTGAATTTAAAAGATATCATGATATTATTAAACTCAATATATCATTACAAAGAAAATTATTTTAATCCATATATTAATATCTTTAGTTTATATACTGTTTGATTCATACTTTTTATGAAAAAACCTTTAGGTTGATCCATGTAAATTTTCTTTTCAAAACTTTTATTAATAAAGGTAATTTTCATATATATCTAATAAACTCTAACTCATATTAGGCTACCAATATCATAATTATTTTTAATGAATATTTTTATAATGTGTGAAAATAAAATTAAATCTTTATTGATTTCAATGTCAAAATCTTAACTTTTGAAAATAAATCACATAATTATCTAAAATTTTTAATTTCCTTTATATTTCAGATCTTTTTATTATCATCCCTTGTAATTTATTTATATTAATTATTTATGAGTTAGTTTATTTAAGGAGTATCTCTTCATTTAAATGTTCTTTTATTTTTTAAAAAAAGAAATTAGTATTGTAACGGATGAATAAGCTATTGACGGTAAAATATTTACCTTAAATTCTCTTATACTTATATTTTGAAATTCATTGTTCATACTAATTTCATTATTCTCAATGAATCTTACATTAATAATTTCTAAATTTCTTAAACTATGGTTATATACCTTTTAAGTTTTTTTTTTCAGTAACGAGTAAAGTAACCATTAATCGTTTGAAAATCTAATTTCTTTCCATATGAATTCTTGTTTTCGGTAGGCAACCCCATATATTTAGGTTTTTAAATTAGATTTCCTTCATATTTATAATTTAATAGGAATATTTTAAATTACTTTAGTTAAAATCTTATTTAACAAATGGTTTACAATTTTTGAGTGCATATATCCACAAAAATTTGCATTATTAAAAGTAACTAATTATGTTCATGATTATATTCATTAATGTTCAATTATATCTTTTTATCACATTTCTTGCTAAAGTATACCTAACATAATTTTACCATACAAATATTGTATAAATGTTGATGAATTTCACAAAAGAATATGAACACTATCCCTTATCATTATATGTTTTTATAATATTCAACATTATGATAAAATTGTATGATTTTTACCTTCTATCTAATTACTTCTAATCGTCTTTTTATATAACTCAAAGGTATCCAATGATTCAGATGTTTATGAAACAAATGGTACAACTATAATGTGAAAAATTACCTATAAAAATGATGAAATTCAATTTTCCATCAAAGGTTATTGTATTAGAAAGTCCACATATATTATTGTGTATAATTTCAAAAAGTTTGCTACTTTTGTGACTTCTTTCATGTTTTGTTTGGTTAATTTATATTTAATGTAATTCATACATGTTCCAAAATTAACAACACATAGATTCAAAAAAATTCTTATTATTAACCAATCTGACAATTTATTTCATTTTAGATATATAACTCAACCATTTATCCCACAAGTATGATGCATAATACATAAGCATTTTTATAAATTTTATCATGTTTCAATTGACATCAAACATTACTAAGAATACATTAAGAAAACTATTTATATTATTACATCAATTAAAATAATCAAATAATAACAAATCTTTATTATTATGGATGCATGAATAGTAGTACTAGAATTAAGCCATTAATTATTATGAATACATTTAATTTGATTTGATTCAAAATATACTAAAGTATTTAATTTATCTTACTTTTTCGAATTAAACCTTACGTTTCGAGTAATCTTTTATATGGTGTCCACTTTTTTCTACAAAAGTAACACTTATTATTTTTTTAATTCTTTTTATCAACCTAAGTAATATAAGTAGGCTTTTTCCAAATTAGTTGACTTTTATTTTCATTCCTTTTCTAACTTTCTTGCCTATGAGATTAATAAAGTGACTTACTTAATTTTTCTTTCCTGTTTTCTCCTAAATGAGCATACCAGTCAATTAATTAGCATTTTTCTTTTTCTTTATTAGTATTGTAATGAATTTGAAATGACTCTTATTCAGAAGGTTATGAATTCAAAATGAACTAAGCCATAAAAAAAAGTTGTTTATTAATAATCCTACGATCTTAAGTTTTGCTTCAAAATCAGTCATTTCAATAATGTGCTCTTGCATTGTTTATGACCTAATAAACTTTATGGTCATGAGTTTTGTCATAAAAGTATTTGCAAAATATAATCATCTTTCCATAATTTGTAAATATTCTTTTGCACTTTTTGTTTGTAAAATAATTTTTTTAATATTGTTAACAACAATTATTTTTACAAACATAAGGCTTAACCTGTTATTTTACCACTTGAATATATACTAGTAGAAAAGTTATTCACTAAGAGTACAATTTAATATTTATAAAACATATGTAAACATTGGATTATTTATATCATTTTAAGAAGCTCAATTTTTGAACAAAATAACAATTGAAGAATGCAAGTGATTATAGTTATATAATTTTAAATGTTGATAATCAATCATTAAATAATTAGAATGTGTATTAGTTGTCCTTTGTAAAATTTTATAATATTCTACTGTAACTAATACCATTTATTAATACTTGGAAGTTAACAAGTAACTACCTTATATGTCATTTCACAATAAGTGACAAAAAAAAGGAGAAAAATTATGTCTCTTGGAATTCAAACTTATGACCATTAAGTGATTGGTTAAGTTCTTAACCGTTAGACCAAAGGGATTATTATCAAAAGTCACCACAACTTTTATAAATACCAATAGTTTGTCATTCTTTTTACATACATGAAACATTTTCCTTTTCTCTCTTAAATCTTTCATTATTTTGTTAAGAATCCTATTCTTTATAATATTACTACAAAAATATTATGAACAATTTGGAGAGTAATTTTGAAAATACACCAATTGCTCGAGAGCTTGATTTTAGCAGTGCAACTTACAATCAAGTATACTTCATTTTATCTTGTGAGAAAATTCACATAAACCTCTGTTCCAAAATAGTGAGGGCGAATTTTTCCTTAAGGAAAGTTGCGATAGTGTTAAAGATGACAATATTCGTTGGATTGATTCTAGAGATACTTGACATATTTGAAAGAATAAAAGTTTATTTAAAGGATTGAAACTATTAACCAATGGTACTATTATACACTTGAGAAATTCCACTATATTTCTTATTATGGGAATTAGGAAAGTAGAACTGTAATTCATTTATGGGAGAGTTATTACTCTCATAAATGTATTTTATATTCCAGAAGTTAGAAAAAATCTGGTTTTAGGTAGTCTCTTAAACAATATGTGTTTAAATTTGTATTTTAGGCAAAAAAATTTGTCCTCTCAAAAGGAGGTATATTTGTGAGAAAAAGTTACCTTTGTGATGAAATGTTCAAACTCAATATTGATGCAAATAATAATAATAATTCTACTTATATTGTTGATAGATTAAGTCACATAAATTTCAAAAAGTTATAAGACATGGTTAAATTAGAATTATTGTCACATTTTGATACATCTAAAAAGAAATGCATAACTTGTATGTTAACAAAAATAACTAGAAGTGCATTTTTAAACATTCAAAGATCTTTAAGTATGTTAGAATTAATTCATAGTAATATAAGTGATTTGTATAACACACTAACACTAGGAGGTAAAAGATATTTTATGACATTCATTGATGAAGATTCTAGATTTTGTCATGTTTATTTGTTGCATACTAAAAATGAAGTTCTTGAAAAAATTAAAATCTATAAATTTGAAGTTGAGTTATAATGTAAATCTATTATTAAATACTTAAAATCTAATAAAAGGAGTAAAATATTATGATATTTTATTTTTTTTAGACCATAAGAATTATTCATCAAATAACTACTCTTTATACACCACAACATAACGGTGTTGTTAAACGCAAAAAATAAAATAATTATGGAAATGGTTAATGTCATATTGTCAAATTTTAGTTTAAACTATGGATTTTGGAGTGAAACATTGCTTACAACATGTCATATTTTAAATAAAGTTCTAACTAAAAGGAATAAAATAACCTCATATGAGTTCTAAAATAAAAGAAAATCAAACCTATTGATTTAAATTGGGTGAACCTAAAAGGAAAAAATTGGGTAAAAGAGGAATTAAGTGTATCTTTTTCGTATATGCACACAATAGCAAGACCTATCGATTCATAGTAATAGAACATCATTACTCTATGTCTGTTAACACAATCATAAAATCAAAAAATGTTGTTTTTGATGAAAATAGATTCAAATTTATTTTTAAAATTTTAGAAAAGAAACAAGTTCCTAATAAGGAAAATGATGCATTGGCAAAAGAAAATAATAATGATAAAGTCATTGAATTTCATAGGAGCAAAAGAGTAATAAGACATAGAAATTAATAGACCTCCCATTTGGCACAAAGCCAATTAGAAGTAAATGAATTTTCAAAAGGAAAATGAAAGTTAATGGAACCATTGATAAGTTTAAAGCCAAGTTGGTTGCAAAAGCCTTTACACAAAAGTATGACATTGATTATTGTGATACATACTTACTAATGGCTAAAATTTTCATAATCAAGTTACTCATTATACTTGCGTCAATTCATAACCTAGTAATTCATCAAATAGATGTGAAAATAACATTCCTAAATGGTGAATTAAAAGAAGAAGCGTATATGGAGCAACTTAAGAGATTTTTTATTTGTGGTCAAGAGAAAAATATGTGTAAATTGGTTAAGTCCTTGTATGGACTAAAACAAGCACTTAAGCAATGACACCAAAAATTTGGTCAAATAGCACTAGCTAATGGATTCAAGATTAATTAATCAAATAAATGCATTTATAGCAATATTGAAGAAGGAAAATGTGTTATTATTTGTTTATATGTAGATGATATGTTGATTTTTGGGGCTGACTTAGAACAAGTTGAAGTTACCAAAATGTTTTTGTCTAGTAATTTTGATATGAAAGAAATAGGTGAAACAAACGTCATCCTCAGAATAAAAATCTTACAAGAATAAAAAAGTATAACACTTTCTCAATCATATTATATTGAAAAAGTTATCATTAAGTTTAATCATTCAGATTGTATTCCAGTCTCCACCCTATTTGAAACCAACATGAATTTTACCAAGAATATTGGAAGTCAAGTATTTAAATTGGAATATGCCAAGGTGATAAGATGTCTAATGTATACAATGACTTGTACAAGGCCAAACATAGCCTATGTGGTTGGCAAAATGAGTACGTACACAAATATTCCAAGTGACATGCATTGACATGGAGTAAACAGAATCCTAAAGTACATAAAGAAAACAAAGAATTATGACATAAGTTACACCGGTTACCCTTCTACTTTAAAAAGATACTCAAATTTCAGTTGGATCCTTAATAAAGAGGGTCATACTTTAACTAGTGAGTGGATTTTTATGCTTGGTAAGGAAAAAATGTCTTAGGGTTCCAAGAAATAAACTTGCATAATAGATTCCACAATAACTGCAAAATTTATAACATTATTTTCAATGAATAAAAAAGAAAAATGGTTAAGAAATTTGCTTTATGAGATTTCTTTGTGTGAAAGGCTAATAGCGCCTATTTATATACACTATGACAGTGTTGTAACTCTAGCAAAAGCGTATAATCAAGTATATAATAGCAAGTTTAGACGCATAGGACTGAAACACAGTTATGTGAGAAAATTAATTACGAATGGAGTAGTCACAATAGATTTTGTGAGATTAAGTCAAAATATGATTGATCTTTTGAAAAAATGAGTAATAAGAGATACAATGAATAAAACATCAAACGGAATGAGTCTTAATCTCATAAATACAAATCAACTATGATGGAAACTCAACTCAATGCTTGATTTCAATGAATCAAAGTATATCATTAATGTAATTAAAGTACTATACAAATCATTTCTATCCCAAGATCACATAGTGCTTGGTACCTACAATTATATTAAGAGGATGAATTTAAAACTTTTAACAGACTTAAATGGGTGTTTTATGGTAGGATCCCTAATCTGCCTATATGAATGTGAAATATTTAGGTCATTCCAATAAGTTAAAGGGTTTGACTTAAAAATATTTATGAAAAAGATATAGACACAATAACCTTCAATACATCAACTATTTAAAAGAGATGTATAATGTTGTATGATCATTTATGTGAACTAGTTCTACAACTTGTCATTCAAACTTATTGTAATGTACTTTTCACTATGTAAAGGTTATGTAAGACACTTTTATTTATACAAATAACTATATAATTATTAAGAATCTTTTATATTTTGAAAATAGTGGATGTGCCTAATAAGATTTAAACCCCAAACTGTTAGGTGGTCTAAGGGGTAGTTACTTGAAAGTTAACAAGTAACTACTTTTTAGAATTCAAACTCATGATCATTAAATGAATGGTCAAGTTCTCAATCATTGAACCAAAGGTAACAATTATCAAAAATCAATACAACTTCTATAAATATCAACAGTTTCTTATTCTTTTTACATACATGAAACATTTTCCTCTTTTATGTTAAATCTTTTATTATTCCATTAAAAATCACATTATTTATAATGTTACTACAAAAATATTATAAATAATTTAAAGAGCAATTTTGAATATACACCAACTTCTCGAGCCTTTGATTTCTATTCTTCAACCTGCAATCAAATGTATTTCATTTTATCATGTGAGGGAATTCACATAAATTTTTGTTGCAAATTAATGAGAGCGAATTTTGACTTAAAGAAAGTGATATTTAATACACGATTTGAATTTTTTTCAATTTTCAATATAATTCACAATTTTTACGTTGATAATCTTAATATAATATTTAGTTTAATTAATAAAATGAGCATAAAATTTAATGAACATCTTATCTATCCATTTAAAGAAATTTATTGATTTATTACATATATTATTTATCAATCAATTGTAAATAATTATCCAAGCATACTTTTCCTTTAAGAATTAGTAGGTCTATTAAATGCATTATATTATTCATATGTTTCAAAGTAATTTACAAAATTAAGTATAGTCCACAATTTTCAATGAGTACAAAATTGAGCATAAATAATTTTCAATATAGTCCATAATTTTTGCGTCAATAGTCTTAATATAATATTTTATTTAATTAATAAAATGAGCACAAAATTTGATGAACATCTTATCTATCTATTTTAAGAAATTTATTGATTTACTACATATATTATTTATCAATCAATTGTAAATAATTATCCAAGCATACTCAATTTTGTAAATCACTTTGAAACATATGAATAATATAATGCATTTAATAGTCCTACTAATTCTTAAAGGAAAAGTATTAGGTATAGTGCTATTTGCAAAATAAAATTAAATATAGTTAAATTAAACTATATAAATAATATTTAATACTTTATAATAAAATTATATAAAAATAAAGTAAATTTTTATATAAAATTTATGTGAAACTAAATTTTATCTATATAATATTAAATATTATTTTATGTAATATAAAATACATTTTATCTACTTTTATCTATCCATTCCAAAGAATTTACTTCTACTTTTCTAACAAATGTGTTTGTGATATTGAAAAAAGTCTTTTTTTTGTTTTTAGTTAAATGCATTAAAATCACAAATTCTTATAAAGCTGCAAAGTCGTGAGTTGCGACAGTGTCAAAGTCATCGCTTTCTTCTGCGAAAATTTGACTCAGGAACCCCTCCTTTAATTTATGTACATGCATGAACAAATCACGGGCATGCCTCGACCTGTTGCTTTTATTCTTCTTCCCCCTCCATGTTCAATTCAATGTCTAAGTTCGTGGAGGTAGGGGAGAGAGGGGTCCTGGTTTCAGGCAAATAAATATTAACTCCATCTAACAGTGAGCTACCTATCATCTCATCGTGCATCCTTCAAAATCCTCTCCTATTTAGTTTCATCATTCATCCATAGAGTACGAAACTCCAAAAATCAACCAATGACCCTTGGCCACATTTGCGTTTCCAATTTTTCACTTTGGCCTCATCAATCCCTTTCATACTTCTCAGAGGGATTCTGACTGGAATATAATAGACCAATGTCCCATTTACACATAGGGACCATTCATATGTTCCCCATAACAATGGCATCTGGGTCACATGGGAATCCATGTGACCGTGGAGTTAGGCACATCTCTGACCAATGACTAACTTCAATAGACATTATTATCCCATTAATATATAAACAATGGTACTTGTTGTATTCCAAGACAAACCACCACCCTTTCTTTCTAGTAGTGGTGCCTCGACCCTCTAGGCGGGGACCAATTCCCCATGTCATCACACGTGTTAATAACCTCTTTCTTGTATCACAAGTAGGTGACACGTGTGGTACAGGACCATCTCTTAGCCAGCTTGATCTCCGGACACCATGCCAGAAGGCCTCCTCTCCCATTCCATCTTGTAAACCTAGCAAAGCTTCCCGCCTTGATTGATAACAAAACGATATATTGTGCCGGCTCTTAGTTAATAACGCTTGTGGCCTAGTTGTTCATGACAAGAAATAATATATATTTTCCACGGTCTGTGTTGGTGGAAGCATGAGAGGTCGTCTATTACTATAACAAAAACTTTACCCGAACTCTGATGAATGTTGGGACCAATTATCACTAATACTTAAAATTGGGTAATGTGAGACTGCGTGCAATCTTTGAGTCCAACTCCTGCATCAATTCTCTATAATATATATATATATATATATATAATCAGCAATATTATGAGAAAAAGTACTAAATAATGAGTCTTTCCCAGAACACTAGTGATGATCAATAATGCGAGTAGAAGAGGAAATTGGGATTTGACTGGTGAGTTGGTCGCTTTGAAGGCAAGTAGGTTCTTTGTTTGCTTCCCTGCCAATAATTTAAGCTCACAAAAAGAAGAAAGAAAGAAAGAAAAAAAAGACTTTGTTTATTTCATTTAAGGGGCCAATGATTTGGAGTGCTGGACCTAGTGGTGTCCATCTTTCCACGTCCAAAGGAAACGAGGTTGTCAAAGCTTGGAGTCATGTTATTGTCCCCATTCCAGAATCCATGCATCTTTCTTCAGACCAAGCAAAGCAGCCTTCTTTTTGGTGTATTCCAACTCCTCATCAACCATAGATTCAATGCCTAGTGGTGGCTTTCCTTTTCAAAATCCGAACCAAAGGCAAGTCAAATAATCTCCAAAAACAGAGAGAGAGAGAGAGAGAGAGAGTCCTTTAGCATTTAAGATGTGGGGCTCCTCCAAATCCAGGCATCCAATGGGGCATAGGTCTGTCCCTATTTTTACGGGTAATGACTATGCTTCCCTGCCTAGGTTCCAACCAATGCCATTATTAGCTAGCCTAGTCGAGCACGTCTCTTAACTTTATTTTTAAAACATGAGATCGACATCAATACTTGATGAAAAAAGGTACCTGTACCGAATTTAGATTCGATACATGTATCTTTTTCTCGAAAAATATAAAAAATAAAGGAACAAGGAGCTATAAATGGGGCCCCATAGCTCCCTTCATGTAAGGGTGTTCGGACTGAGCTAGACTCAATCCAAATACCCTAACTCATACGTAAAATTTATAAACTTTTACGAGATAAAAAAAAATGCCTATCCTCCATTATTGCAGTTTACGGTTTACTAGGATGTCCTATTGGACGAAAAAGAAGGAAGAAAGAAACCGATTCCTTATTAAGCTAACGGTTAGATCTTGCTTGTAGGGTTTGTGAAGTTCATCTATTACAACCCTTCTCCAATGATTTTCTTGCACGTACATAAAGAACATAGAAACAGCTTTTGGAGCATGGAAAATGTCTATTCAACTCTGCATAATCTTGACTGCATTATGATTTGCTTCAATGAAAGTAAAGATTACATTTATAAAATTGTTGTCAATTATGTCCTACCGTGGTGCCAACCCATTTTCAATTAGTAAAAGAGCATCCCAACGCACATTAAAATTCTTCCAATCTTTCCTCCACCTTGTCTGTGTAAAGGCTGTATGTAGATGTGTGGTATGCAAAGAAGGAGACAGGTGTACAGCATGAGACAAGTGAACAGATTAGTTCAATGATCAATGTTATCTCAAGGCATCACTCCTATACCCAATAAATTGACTCCTATTTGCAATTGATCACAAAGAGTTCAAGAAAGCTGAAGGAATATCTTGAATTATTGATCATTGCCAGCCTAGCTAAATGCAAAACAATCCTTCGTCATCATCAAGTAATTGTGCTTTTAGCACGACGTTAATCATTGGCAGCTAATGATAACTTTCTTCATGAAAATCGTTTCTTCGTAGAAAAAAAAATGGCATTTCCCTTCTATAATTGATAGATTCCTATAAGTTGCAACAATTATTGACCTATGTAATGTGTTCAAACTGGAAGACTCAAAACCAGCTTGCTATAATCTAATTATTGTCCAAGTTAATTACCACTGCTCGGTGGTTAGATTATGACATGTACTCCCCATTAATCAATGCACCAAGGAAAGTGACAAAAGGTGAATCCCATTTGATGCCACTGGTATCCTTCTGGTTCAGATAAAAAATAAAAACGAATTTAAAAAAAAAGGGGGGGTGATAAGTGAATGAAGATGTTGGGGTGAAATAAAGATATAAAGAAAGACTGATAAAAATGGGATAGCATGGTGCTAAATCTTACAAGTTATACACCTCACATGCTCCCCTTTTGACTCAGCATGCATGACATAAAACTAAAAGAGGTATGTTTATTCCTCAATAGGGGGCCTGCACGTTACCCAAATCTCCAATGATCCAATCATAAACTGATACGATTATCTTATCCGCAAATTGCAGCCTTCTAAAGAAGCTGTTTGATAAAGTCTATCAACCTTTTTCTGCATTGTATTGGATTATCTTATAACAAATGGGTGTCATTCAGTTACAGAACAGAGTTAATAAATTTGAAGCATAGGTCTACCATAGTGCAGTCCATTCAGCGGGTAAGTTCAGGAATGCATTCGTAGTGGGATGACCTTGGAAACGAAGCCTTTTCCACCCTCAACACGTGAGAAAGGAAGAGAGATGACAATTTCTTCTCTTTAAACCGCCACATCAACGTGGGCTTTTAAAAGTCTTGCTACCTTTCTGCTACAAGATGATGCTCTGCCGCTTTAATATTTTTTCTAACCCCTTTAAAAGATTTTAAAAGCCGTAAACATTCAACCTATGACTGCCATTTTGCACAAAGAAACCCTCTTGCAGGAGTGAGAGTAAACTTGGTTTGGCAAGTGGTAGTGTAGTTCAAAGGCTTCTCTGCTGAAATAGCATTATTTCAATCATGTCTTCATGGACTTTTATACAACCAGATTGTAGATCATTGCCACAGTTGATTATCTGCCGCCATTAGTCTTGGTTACATAATGCATAATCGAGATGTTCAGTTCCCTTTGGCCTTCGCATAGTAAGTTGCATGTATACGGCGGAGGCCAGAATGGTACAACATTGTATTATGAAGCCCGGATTCAACTGTACCACATTGTCCGTACCTCAATCGAATATGCGTCTGTTAGATAAATCAGGATTATCCGTGACCCATAGGCAGTGATGGAGTGACCGTACTTAAATCACTCTCCTTTTGTAATAATTAATCTGTGAGTAAAGACCATAGATTTACAAAATGGTGGGCAGGACTTAGGAGTAAACAAGTTGTCAAAGTCATTCCAAGTAGATTAATTTATGTCAAGTGGTTGACTTGGTTTGATGAATTAAGAACCTGCTTTGAAACTAAGGTTCAGTTGGTAGAGTCCCGTGCGTTTTTAGTCCCCTTCTTGTCAAAACATCATTACTTTAGCTATCACAGATTGCACCGTGGAATACTTTAAAAAAATCATCTGCAAAAGCTCAACGTTCCGTCGAGAATATTTTTAACAATGTTCTTACAAGCGAAATTTCCTGCTAAATTTCCATTTGCATGGCCTAATGTTTCGTGTGTGTGTGTGTGTGTGTGAGAGAGAGAGAGAGAGAGGAGAATAAAATAAAACAGCCACGAATTTAGACAAAATTACAAATATTTGCCCTTGTACAGCACTAATTAAAAGATGTACAAGGTTTTTCAAGCCAGAAAATAGTTACTTTCCTTTTTCCTTTTCCTTTTTTGCCCACTTCTCTTTTTTTTTTATAACTCATACTTTCATATATTTGAACAAGAAATTGCATAGCCTAATCCCACCCATAATTACACTTTTTAAAGGGATGGCATATAAAGTTCCTTCTCCTTACACTCTTGATCATAGCTTTCATGAAGACAGATGTTTCCACTCTACCAAACGCTGCAAAAAATCCATAACCTGTATGAAACAATAAGAATATTAAAAAAAAAAAAACATTAGAGTAGTGAGCCACATATACATGTGAAATTGAAGTAAAAACGTTTAACAAGTGTGATACAACTGTTGGGCTACTTGCCTCAGTGGGTTCCTGTAGATAATAAGATGCGCTGGTGTCCTTGGGAAATTTGGAGACAAGTATACCAAAACCTTGCCCTCTTTCTCTTAAAACCTGATTCGAGAATAAAACAAATTAGCTTTGAAAGATCAAAACTTTTTCAGTGTTGATTTTTTTTTTTTTGTTGGTCGTCTAAAGCATTGGATACCTTGAATGCATCTTCATCTGTTCGATCATCTCCAATATAGATAGGAAAAATATTTGTGCAATTGGCGAATCCTATAAAGATGAATTTTAAATGTTAGGATCCATCAAAGAATATGACATAATCAATATGTTAGTTAAAATGCAATCTGCAAGTGAATAAAATATTCTAGTGGGGGGAGATGGCCTACTTTAAAGTGTGCTTGATGATATTCTAAGTTTGGGCTACATTATATGATTCCTATAACTAAATTAACCAAATGTCTCACATCTAACTTAACCGGTTGAGGAAGAATGTGTGCTTTTGGTGCAATGAATAATGCCCCTGAATAGGACTCACCCAGAGACTCTAACAAAAATTCAAGAGCCTTCCCTTTGTCCCATTTAATAGTAGGACGGATTTCGAGGACCTGTGGCGGACAAAAGTTGCATGCAGGGTGAGATACCTCTACTCCATGCTGTAAAACTAGAGAAACAAAAAGATTGCTGCAATAAATCGTTAGATGCCATTTGACACACACCTTTCTTCCTTGAGTTAGTCGAAGCTTTGGATACTTTTTTAACACTGACCTAACTACATGTGCCAGTTCACTCCATTTCTGTAGTTTCACCAATATGTTAGTTAACATAGGAGACAGTTCAAAATAGTATAGAATTTTTAGAGGAAGGAAAAACAAAACAAGAATAGAGTCGTAACTGTTCAATGATTCCTACCTTTTCATCAACACAGCGGAAATGCACTGATACACAAAACTTGTTATTTTCCACCTTTGCCCCAGGAGTTGATCTAGTTTTCTCTACCAGTTCCTTGTTAACCTACAAATCCATTGTAACAAGTCAGTTTGAAAACACCTTTTGCCAGGTCCTTTGATTAAGATTAACCCATGTTTACATTATTACTTGCAAAGTACACAGATTTGTCTTGGGACACAAACCTCATCAATCATGGGAAGAAACTCGCTAGCAGGTTGGAACATGAGCGCTTCATCTGTCTGAAAAACACACCAAAAAAAAAACAATGCAAAAGAAGTAGTCAGAATATAAGAATTTGGATTTTACTGCTTGCTTGTGGAGGAGTAAAAAGTACACCAAGAATTCCATGGCAGTGCCATACAGTGATAAAGCTCACTCACTTTCTTGCATTTGGAGGCTTTTGCTGGTCCCTTAATGTCCATGCCATGACTGCCAGCATAGTACAGCTCTGCTAATCGTACAAAGTTATAGACCTACATCATGTTGTAGGAAAGGGAACAAAACTAACCAGAATAAAAAATCAACCAAACAATCAGAGAGAAAATGAACGCGACTCCTCTGCTGCCACGTTATATCAAACAACAACCAGAACAGCGTCAAAATGTACCTTGTCTAGACACCTCCCGGTCACTATAGCAGTAGGGTAACACTTGGCAAGCTTTCTCAACGTTCTTCTCATCTGAGTTAAAATAAAGGTTAAAACTTTAGTAATAATAAAATAAAAACCGGATAAAAATAAAATAAAATAAAATTCATTGCCAGATTTTTCAACTAAGGGAGATAGAATTGTGAAAAGAAATAACCTTCTTGGACAGGAAAGCACGATCAGGGTCATCAACGATGGGAGAAAGTGTGCCATCGTAGTCCAAAAACATCACTATTTGCTTTCCTTTTGAGGCTTCAATTATCTGCTCAAACATGTCCAAGGCCGATGGGTGTTGAAGCTGCAAATACCCAAGAAAAGCAAACCCAACTTGTCATTTTGGACCATTGTAAATCAATACCATTAGAATGCCTTTTAGTGTGTGTATGCGTTTTTTATTTATTTATTGGTTCTTTACTCACCATCCATGAGTTTTGGTTTTGGTCATCGGGAAGAGAAGGTGTGGATTTGATATGGGTAGGTGAAGAAGCTCTCATTGAGTCAACCCAGGCATTGATTCTTGCTCCCCCATTGATTTCCAGGTTTTTCAGAAGTTGCTTTGTCGAAATGGCGATGTACCCGGCAGGCGCCGCCGCGGTGAAGATAGAGGAATTTGACACTTGCACTTTGATTGCCAAACCCGATTTCCTGTCAGACACCACTACATTTTGGTTCCTCATCTTGCTCTGAATTTTGCTACAATAACAAACGCAATACACTATAATTATCAAAGGCCAGTCGATCAGGATTGCAAAATCAAGAATCGAAACACAACTCTTAAACAAAACAGCAGTTCTAATACGGTACCTCACAAGATACTAATACTAGCGGCTATGACAATAACAAAACAGAAACAGAGGAGTTTGAAACAGAGTGCTCTGCCAGAGATGGAACAGAGAGCACAAAAATGCGTGTACAAGAGAGAGAGAGAGAAAGAGAGAAGCAAGACAAAGATTTCTAAGAAGGGGAGGGAGAGAATGCAATTGCGACGGGGGAGAGACAGAGCCGACTGGTCGATTTTATGGACACAACCATACACTAAAAGACAAAAAATTCTTGGGAGGAGGCTAACAGCACCACGATCAATCTGCAGTCTCTAAATATGGACCCCCACAGAAAAGAGAGGGCCCCATACTCCCTGAAATTTTGACCCCTGGGGGGACCCATCACATCACTCCCTGTCTAGGTCCCCACCGCCACCACTACAGCCTCTGGCGCATAACATAGCCGTCTTCCATGAAACTTGTTCGCCGGTTGACAGCTTTTCTACGCGGCCTATGCATCTTTTCGCTGACTCAATTTTCATGGGTTCTTCCCATGTGTTTACTCTCCAGCTAAGCCCCCCCCCCCCACTGACCCACCACGCCACCTCCCACTGGCTCCTTGGAGCTGTAGAGCGAGCGGTCTTTTCTTCTTTTTTTGGCCCCTGCCTTTTTGATTCAACAGATCATTACTGTATCAGTTATTAACCATTTCTTCTCTTGAGGGTCATACCAATACAGGGCTTTCCTTTCTTCTTCTTTTTTGTTCTTTTTTTTTTTCTTTTTTTAATAATAGCAAGAATACAAGGAAGTTAGTTTATATGATGTGTATTGCGTTTAAGTCTTTGAAGCACCAATAGTATTAAAAGATGATTATTTGCATCAAACACTCTGTCAGACATATTTACATGTTGCATGAAAAATAAACACACGCACGCACACGCACGCACGCACACACACACACACACCTATACATACCTATAATATTATATATTGATGTTCATGCCATCTACATCTTAATATTCTAAAAATTAATATATTGTCGTCCTTTGTCTGTATTTTAATATTCTTGTTTATGCACCTTAAATTTACATAGATATGCACGATAAAAACTCAAAAATTAGGATATTTATACGAGACAGAGGCTTAAATACGTTGAACAATAAAAATGGTTTATAACTAATGAATAATAAGCTTTGACTGATTGTTCACCAAAATAAACAGGAAAAAACCCTTTAATTTAACATAGATGTTACGATGGTCTAGCCATTTAATAATGGAGTAAAGAAAAAAGGGAAAAGATACAGACCCTTTCCTGGTTTAGCTTTGAGGTCACCAATTATAAGGGCGAAAAAATAAAAGAAAATAAAAGGTAACATATTAAATATGAATAGAATGAATATTGGAGTATTATGACTCTTAATTATAATTAAGATGTCTTTTTATACATAAAATAAATAATTTTAATAAATTAATATTTATTTTACATCTATTAAATAATATACACTTAACAGGGCTCTTGTAAAAGGGTATTTGGATATTAAATATAATAAAAAAAATCAGTGTGAAAGCATTGAGTTCCTTTCCTCTCTTGGGTGGGTGGTCACCAATTATACTGGGTTGACTCAAAACGGCCGCCCCCTGAATTGTAACATTGAAACTAACAACGCAGACGGTAATCGAAAACTTCAGTTGCTTACACCTGTCTTCAGTTGCTTACACCTGCGCTACGATGTGCCTTTCGATGCAAAAACAAATACCCTTCTAATACTTCTCAAGCACATTATACATAAAACTTGTTTTATGTAGTTTTTCGGTTAGTAATTTGTCGGATTTTTCATAAAATGTTTAATGCAATCAATTGCATGAAAGAATAAAATTGGAGATTGTTGTTGTTGTTGTTGTTCTGTTTCTGAGCCCTTATTTTATTTTATTCTTTTAAAATAATGAATTCAGTCACCGGAGGAGCTTCATATGCATAACTATATATCGTAAAAAAAATCTATGATATCACTTAGACTCCACAGAAAAAAGAAAGATATTCTCTTGCATATAAAAACAACACATATCATATATACGAGTATGTCTAGTTATTCGGCTGTTTTAATCTCACCCCCCCCCCCCAAAAAAAAATAATATATATATTGGGCATTCTTTATGTACTTCAATATGTATAAAAAATTCGAGACATTAATTGGTCAACCGTAACATTTTCTTGCACACAATTTGCTGGAGGAACTTAAACTAAATAGAATATGTCCAAAGAGTGCAAGGACTAGGCCTCTGTTCTTGAAGGTGTGGATTATTCTGTTCAATTGGGTCAAATCGAAATAATTCCGCCTTTCAAAGAAAGGCTGCACAAGAAGCTTGTTCTTGATAGGCTTCTCCCTCAAATTTTACTTAGCACATTGAAGGTAAAGTGCCAGAGAGAGGGAGAGAGAGAGGAGGGAAAGAGGAGAAATTGTTGAATATGAACTTGATTTCAAACCAATTACGTGGCAACAAAGTTTAAAAATAATATTAAAAAATTATGAATCAATAAGAGCTTATGGTAATGATACGTGCGAATGATTACCATCAATTGTACTCGTTGCTTAAGTAATATGAAAAAAATAAATAGAATATCATCTTATGAGAATTAAAAATAAATAATTATTAATCTTAAAGTTTATTTGAAAAAATTAAATATAAAATTAGAAAGTTAAATAAAAATAAACAAAAATTAATTAAAAAATTTAAGTTCTAAATAAAATCAAGATTAGAAGACACTAAAGGATTAATTCACAACCAAAATTACGTGAAAATTTTAGTTAAAGTGCTATTAAGAAGAAGTTTTATTTATAGGATAGCAAAATTTTCTAAGTTATTCAATATATTTTTTAAGATATATTAAATTTATTTTTATCTATTAACCTATTATATTTTTATGTAAATTTAAATAGACATAAGAATATTAAATTCTATAAAAAAAATATAACTTAAGTAAAAATCTTCAAATATACCAATTACTATTGCATGAATAATTTTTGCATTTGTATTTATTTTATACAATTCATGGTGAGCATATTAGAATTTATTGCAAAACATCTTTTATCGATCTCAACCATGCATATTAAATTAATTTACAAAGTGATGCTTTCAAAGCATTAATAGCAATAATACATACTCATTATGAAATAAAGCTTCTTAAATAACATAAAAGTCAAAGAAAAATATGTAAACATGTTTAGCGTATATCATAGCCTTAACCAAAAAAAAAAAAAAGAATAGTTCATGTTAAAAATAATAAAAACTAAACTAAATAACAAGAATAATGAGAGTTTTAAGAAAAAGATGTAAAAAAAAAAAAGTCAAATGTTGGTACACATGGAAGCTAAAAATGGAAAGAGATAATTGATAGTTGAGATGTTATTTCAACAACAAGAAGGAATTAGAGATTTTGGAAATACATATAAGAGTTTCAATTAAGTGGGAATATATATATATATATTCATTTGAATATGAAATTTACTAAGTTGAAATGGATAAGGATTAGGAAGGATTATGACTAATATAAATATAGTTAGAAACACATGAGTAATGTATGCATAAAGTGCAACAAATTCTCGATCAATCACTTTCTCTTAACTATTTCTCTCTTCCCTATCTTCTTATCTCTTTATATCACTTACCTTCTTCATTTATTAGTTGTATTCTTTGATTACTTTGATTTCATATTCAATATTTTCTTACATCGTAGCTCATATATAAATGGTATTAAAACTTTCATTCCTACACTTGTGAATATTTATGGTCAATCATAACAAAGCTATTAACCACAAAAATAAACATTAGGAATTTATTTGCATAATGATTTAAAAGTTGATAAAAAAAAAGGTACTACATTAGTTTAGAGGAGCTTTGATCATGAGTTACTAGAAAGAACATACAACAAAGCTAACTACTCATGTAAGTTCAATCAATGAACTTTTTAGCTTCCAAATTTAATGGTATGTCATCTCTATATGGAGTTAATCACTTTTACTACAATGAAAGAGAACTCAAGTTAGAATTTCCTTATTTATTTAAAGATGGTCTTTAAAACTATATTTGAAGATGTGAAAATACCTTTGCTAAGGTGAAGATCATCGTAAAACATCTTAATGACATAGTTCTCCAATGGTACTATAACTAGATTAAGCTAAACCAACATTATTTGTGATGTCATAGCTTAAGTTTGTCTAACTCGTATATGTTATATTTGGCATAAAGGTCTTTGATGACTTTGTATTAAAGTCTTTTAGCCTTAAGCAAAACTATTTAATGGTTGAATTCCAAAATTAGTTTGACATATTGATTAAAATTAACCTATCAAAGTAATATACCATTAAAATTTTATGAATGACCTTAAAAAAGAAATCTAACACTCAGTTCATATGTCCATGACTAAACAATAACAAGATGCCACCATAATAGCCCTATAACTAAAGACCAAAATCTCACATATACTTCTTCCATTGTTTCCTAATCCTTTAAAACCATAAAATGTTCTCTTTTTTTAAGTTTTTGGCCTTTAATTTTGTAAATTATGCCTATACCAATGTTAATTTTGGATGAAGAATAAGGAAGGAACCCTAGCCTCTCACAAATTTTAGGATGTGTAATTGTAAAGAGTTTGATGAGAAACAAGTAAAGGTACTTTGCTTTCAATGTGACAAAGACTATAAAGTTAGGAATAAGTGTCATCAAAAGAAATTGTTTGTAATTAAAGGGAAATGTGTCATGTATATGAGGAAGGAAAAGGATAGGGGGGGATAAGTACATGTCTTTATAGATGTCATCAATAACATAAAAGCATAATCGCATAAAACTATGTATGTTAGTGCATACATGGGCTCCGAGACCCTTCATATTCATCAATTTCACAAGTGCCTATAATCTCTTAAGGTATAAAATAAAAAGTTTGAAAGAAAGTTATGAAAAAGAAAATAAAAAGAACAAATAATTTTTCAATAAGTTGTTTAAATAGGCTAGAAAAGAGTGGGAAAGAAAATAAATGAAAAATCTAATTTTTTATTTAGATTAGATAAGAAAATAGACGAAAATAAAAATTAATATGTATAAAATGACATTTATTCCCTTAAGATCTAATAATATAATTGGACAATTGTTTTAGCATCAAAATAAGAAAATAACAATTTATACATGATCAATAACATCTTGTACCTAATAACAAGGAGATTAAATATGCATATATGATTTCACAATATTTAATAGGTCTAAAATATGATATAATTTTGTAATTTAACATATGATAAGAAAATAAATTAAAATCACTTATAATTTTATGTTAATTATGAACCACTTTAGTTTTTACTTATAAAATTCATGAGAATAGAAATACTAATAAAATAAAAGAATAATTATAGTTATGAGAATTAGGTCATCTTTGGTCAAATTGTTTTGATATTTTTAACAAGTACTAAAATGCACCAAATTTTTAACAAGTAAACTTCAAGTATAATACACCAAATTCTTTTTTTGTTGATTAAGAATACAATTTTAATTAAATGGTAGTTTCCTTGCTCTTAAATCTTATTGGGAGTCTTGCTTTGACGATGAAAAATGACCTCTTCAAAGGTGAAAAACTTGATTTGAGAAGGAAACAAAAGGCAGCAAAGGATGGTACATGAGTAAACGCGAAAAAAAAAAGGATAGTATGTGAAGATGACATTGGTGAAGTAAAGTAAATAGGAATAATTGTCATTAAGTTAACGGTGTCCGATAAAATAAAAATACGAGAGTAATATAGTATTTTTAAAATTAAAATATACACCTTTTTTATAATTGGTCTTAGTAACAAGTATGCTTTGTGAAGGTAATTATAATGAGATTATAATTATAAAATATCTATTATTTTAAAATATTTTTCTTAAATATTTTTAATCAATATGTTATCAGGGTAAAATGATAAGAAAATTATAAGACTAACACATGTTATGTTCCATTCTTATTGTAAAAGCAATTGATATCATAAACTAAAGTATATAAATGCTTAAATAAATATTTATGTGCTTGTTAATTAAATAAGTTAACTAAATTCACTAGCCATGAAATTTTTTAAATAGAACATTACTTTTGTGTTTAAGAAATTTTTCATATAACAATTGTATAAATGATCCTTAAACTTGAGATATTGAAAGTATCTTATATGTGAATCAATATGATTTGATCTCACATATAGGTTATCATAATCAAGAATTGTTCATGGAGGTAAAGTTAAGCATATTGTGAACTATATAAAAATAATTGAGTGATTAATAAATGATTTGTCACCATGAAGTGATTATGGATGAATGTTATATTTGTTGCTAATAAGTATTAGTTTTATAGATCCTTCCACAGGGTAAAATGATGATTCTTAAGGAAATATGATCTCATTCATGAAATTAATTATCATATGAATATTTGGGAACTAATAAAATTATACAATATGGTCTATCTAATTGGAACATTGGTATGATAAAATGATTAAATTATAGTAACAAACTCTACACTGAAGTGATTAGTCAAACCACTTTGACAATCCTAAAATTTGAATGATCATGACATAGGTTTAGAAATTAATCTTAATCTTTAAATATGGATTAAATAATTAGAGAATTAATAAAAAATTAAAAAAATTAATTTATCTAATCCCTTAATATTACAATTCATATTTATTTTCAACATGTACATAAGTAACTTAATTAAAAAATTTAAGAAACTTATGAAATTAAATATAACTCTCAAATTTCTTTTTCCTTTAAAATTTCTTTTTTAAAATGGAAAAAAAAATAACTCTCAAATTTCTCATTTCATTTTTTTAAAATAAAAAATAATCTCAAATTCTTTATTTTTTTTTTCTTAAAAAATTATTAATAATTTAATTTTTTATAAAATTCTCTTTTTAAAATGTAGGACATAGTGTTAAAAATTATTGAATTGAGTTTTATAGCTCATTTTCATATTAAAATTTTTATTTTATTTTTTATCAAACAAAAAAAAATATGTCAGCTATGTCAGTCTTATAAGAAAAAACTTAGCATTCAAATATTATGGGACCGTGTGAGGCTCTTTTATGGTTAATTATAGTAATTATTAAATTTAAAATTTAATATTCACAATTCAACTAAATTATTTAGTCTATTTTAATTAAATACACTCAACATATTTCACTTTAGGCAAAGTAATTGGTTAGGGATTCAAACTTATTCCTACTATGAAGAAACATACTGAAAAATTATTAAGGTTACTACCTAGATAGTTCTAAATTGTTTTATCTAATCCCTTAATAGACTCATATTGTATTGCATAGTTTTCTTACGATGGGTAGGACTTTCTCTCTTTTTTTTTTTAATATAATTGGGCCGCGTGGCTGTCTCTCTTTCTCTACGTAATAGAAGCAACATCAAGTATACATAGTTCTTTATATTTTATTTCTTGTCCAATTCCTTATATTGTGCGAACTAGCTTCTGATGAAATAATCTATATATTAGTGGTAACATACTGAATAATAGGACTTTTTACAATCATTTTGGTCTATAAATATATATATATATATATATATGGAAAGAAATTTATTAAAATTTTATTTCAACATCAGAGCATAGTCGTGACATGAGATTCGATTCGACTTTTCATGCTGTAATATGGTATTACGACATTTGGCACAATGTTAGATGCAGAAAAATTGATGGTACAATGTCTGTGCACTTCAAATTAAAAACCATAATATTTGTGGCAATATAAAATTACGAGGAAACACAGGGTAATATGTTATCACTTAACTTGGGATTGATCAATAATTAAATTTGCAAGAAAAGCTCACTCCGCAGGGTGGAATTAACAAAGTTCAACTTGGTCGAGAGAGAGAGAGAGATACGTGCTGAACAAAACAAAAAGAAAACTATAAAAAAGAAGGTCGAGTGAGTGTGTGACAGATTCCATTATCATTATTGTAAATTAAAGTTCATTTCATAGCAAGCCTAAACATCGACACGTCTCGCCGCCATCTTTTCATCTTTACCTATTGCAAGTCCTTTTAAAGGACGTAGCCATGGCGAACCGAATTACTTTTGGAGATTCCAGGACAGCGAAGAGCAAAACAAGTTTCCTCAGCCACGTAGAACCTAACCAACAAAGTGACAGCTAACTGAAGATAACTGTCACGCCGAGAAATTTTGAAAACTTTCGGTTTGATGCGGGACCTGCTTTTCGCTACACTCTGGCGCCACGCATGACCACTCCACACATGGACCCCGCTCCCCTCGGATTTTTGTCAAGTTGACAAAGAAAAAAATAAGGGGGGGGAGTGGGAGGAAGGTGAAAGTCCACAATTTCGAATAATGGTTGCAAATATTTCAATTTCTTAATTAAAATTCATCTCAAATTCGTGGCTTGCACGTTTTAGGACTAGGGTTCCTGTGAAGGTATAAAGGATTAAAGTACCTGGTTTCTTTTATCGGTTGAATTTTTGTGGTTTTTTATTTTCTTTTTCTAAATTATTTTTCTCTTTTATTTTTTCTGCTTTTAAAACTTTTTCAGTATATTGAGAGAGAAATAAATGAAACATAGCATAAAATGTTTACATTATCCATCCATTTATTTTAGCTACGTTGAAGTACATCATCACCAAGGCTAAACTATCACATCAATGAGCTAACAGAATCGATTATAAGAAATTGATATCAAGCTAAAATTGAAACGAGAATTGTGAATCATGTTAAAATTGATGTGCTAAAACTAAGAAAAATGGCAAAGTTCATTGATTTTTATTTTTTATTTTTATTTGGTAATTAACCCCTCTATTTATTATGCCAAGTGCAACAATGTCACACCACAAAGCCATCACCTTTGACTACACATCCTTGAAAATGCTTTCCAAGCGATGTTAGGGTTCTTTTCTCTCTCTCTCTCACTTTATTCAATTCTCTGCGTCTTGGACCTTTCGATCTCTTCTTTATTTCACTCTCATACAAGCTATTGATATTGACTAGGCAAGACTAGCATGAACAAGCAAGTGTCAAGGTTTATGACAATTTGTTAAAGTCAATTCCATTGGTTCAATTGGCCATTTTATTACGGGGAAATATAAACGACTACCGAAACCTACTAGTTCAACATGCATATTTTTTGAACGGCAGATATCTATTATATTCACTTAAGCGTAACATTACAAAAAGTGCTCTAAGTGAAGTAGATTCAAAATTCCTGCTTAAAATCTGTGCAAGAATAACAGAGTATATATAGAGGCCTTGGTGCACCTATCTTTACAACAACGCAACGAGGCGGCAGCCCATCGTTCTACTAGTTCCCATCACGACAAGAGCATTGGTAAAACTAACTAATGGCCACTTTGAACTTATATACAGAAACAATACTGCCCTTCGTTTTGTTCCTAATAATAATGTGAATGAATTCGAATAGTTTGGTTTCTCATCAGGCTGTTAGACATGCATGCATCTAATAACTCAATTACATCTCACAGCAGGCTTCCTTTTTTCTCATTTTTCTTTTTTCACTTTTTTTGTTAAGTTGAATGTATTTTATTAATAGTTTTTGAAGTAGGTTACAAAATAGGCCACGGAAAAGAATAAAACGCTCAGAAAGACAAATTAAGCGGCGCCTAATGATTCGGCCTGTCAAGAATCAAATCTTAGTCCAAAAACAGAAAAGCACACGTGAACTTGAAAACTGCTATACATGCAGAGAGAAAATTGATCGCTCATGCAACTAAAAAAAAAAAAAAAGAAAGAGAGAAAGACTAATTTTTATCAAGTAGACTTTTGTCTCCAACAAAAAATAAGTACAATTTTTTTGTCTCGCAGTGTCAAGATAATAATTCATTATATGCATGTCACCCTTAAAAAATAAATAATGATGTGTCTGTAGATATATATGTGTGTGTGTGTGTCAATTTGATTGATAAAATATTTATTAATCATTCCACGTCTTTTCAATGCTTTTATTATACTTTTTTAATTTGGAAACGTTCTCAAAAAAAAAATATCATATAGGAAAAAGTGGTCGTTACGTACACAACTAGCGAAACCTTTTTATATTTTCATAAATTTATACGGACGTATAATTTACAAAAGAAAAATAAAAATGAAAATGGAATAAAAAAGTAGGAACTGAAAAGCAGTGTCACCTAACTCGAAGATTTCAGTTGTGTTAAGTGTTCACCAACCCGATTAAAAGTCATCATATATATATATATACATAGTTAATTATAGTAAGTATTCTATGTTTTCTAATCTGAAAACTTTCAATATTATGTTCTCTTGTCAATTCAGAAACAAAGTAATCTAGTCTCATTTTCTGAACGTAAATATATATCTTACAGGTTTATGATACTGCTCTGGTTTTGAGTTTGTCAGACTTTAGCTGTACTAAAGTTGCGTATTTAGTTCTTGGTAGTTAAAAAGAGTTTTTCTTTTTGTCTCAGTTGTCTAACTACTACATGTAACGTGTTTCTTTTCTTATTAATATATTGTTGATTCATCAGGAAAAAAAAAAAAAAACGGTGCCCATGTCAATTATATTTGTGAGCATTTAATTTATCTGCTATTGTTTCAAGTTGTTAGTATACCTCTGCACCACAAAAGGCGTGCGAAGCTGACACTGTACGTGGAATGTTCATCAATCATCAGACATAGATTCTTATAAGTGATCAAAAGTCGTTTATTAATTGGCTTCTTCTCAATATATATATGCACTTTGGAGTATCAAAATTATTTCAAATTGATTTCAATTTTCTTTGCGGAATGTGGTTATTATAAAAGGGGTAACTCATATTTCAATAATTTGAAGCATGCATTTAATCTTCAATTTTGATCAGCTATAGCTTCTTCTTGGGGGATGTTGGGCTTTGTGTGGCGTTTTGTAATTTTTATTTTTTATTTTTATGAATTATACGGTTATTTATTATGGGTTTGGAAGTTCATTTAAAATGTTTGGCGTCCATAGATTGACTATGAATTCTACATTTTCTCTTTGTGGTGAATTCTACATTTTCTCTTTGTGGGTGAGACATGTAATTTCATTAAAAATCTAGCATTGAAGCACTTGGTTATTACAAAACTTATCAAAAACCTGGAAATCATTGGATACAACTAACCATGTATGAGAGACTTGTTATAAATAAAGTGAAATTCCCTTCGGATTCCAAGCTCCATGGATTGTTCTTAATCATTGCTACTTTTGAACGTTCAACACCTCCGAACAGGTTTTGAAACTCGAGTCATGTACGCTCGCTTTTGGTCCTCTCACACTTGAGAACTACATAACAAAGAGTAATAATATATGACAAACTCAAATTGAATCAAATGCACGATCGTCAGCCTTTTCAATCCAAACTTTTGGTTCTTATCCTCGGTGTACCAATTGCTATGCCAACCATTATTTGGCCCCCGTGATCATCATCAATCGTACCATATCATTATAAAAGAAGAAGAAAAATAAAAACAAAGAAATGAAATGAACATAATTGGATGATGATCGAATGCCAATGCAATGCCTTATCCTAAGAAGTTAATGGGTGGGCAATCATTGCAACAACTTGGGTATTGCAACTATATCTCTTCATGTCGACATGATAGAGAGAAGTTGGGTTCTTTTTCAGTACATAAAATTTCTACAAGCTTCTCCGGGTTGTGCCTTTTTATCCCAATAGAGAGAAAAAGAAAAGAGCCTACCTAGGGCCACCTTTTTTTTTTTTATCTCTTTCCCTCCCTTTTCCTCCCAGCCTTTGAGCCCATTACCAACGGAAACAGTTGGTGATTTGATGTTGTCGGAAGGTCCGCGTCGGCATGATGGACTTACACGTTGCCGACATCAATTTCTCCATTAAAAAACCCTCACTTTAATTTGGAGCTAGCTCTTTTTGTTTTGTTTCTTTTCTAATGGATAAACGATACTTTTTAATTGCTTTTTCGTCCACTCGAAAAAATATAAATAGTGTTAATTATTCATAAAATATTAGGGAAATTAAGGTGTGGCTTTTTTCTTTTTTTTTTTCCTGTAAAGTTTAAACGTGACATCACAGCATTTTGGCCAGAGAAATTAACGTTAAAGCCTGTGCAAAAGGAAAAAAAAAGTTCAATTTTAGACCCCACACGTAAGGCATATTTATTATTACTATTATTAATTTCTTAATAGATTCATCCAAGTAGCATGTAAACTAAATTATTTTATTTATTAAATAAAAAGATCAGTCATTAGCTAGAGCTAAGCATAAATATGCATTCATTTGCTCAAAAATAATATATATATATATATATATATATGAAGTTAGCATATATGCTATCGTAATTAATTTTTGATCTTTTAGAACTAATGCAAAATACACTTGGCTTCTTAAGAAGTTTAAAATGTTTTCCTTAAAGTATTTATCTTAAGGAATTGTTTTCTGTAAAACATCTTTGTTGGAGGGGTCTGAACGTATTGACACGTGAACCATAAAAGTTATCTTTGTTGTGAAGTAGTAATAATAATAATAATAATAATACAAATTTTGTTGCATTATTGTAGTCTAACTTAGAAGTTCATAAAGTATATATCATAAATATATATTACGTTAAAAGTATTGATAAGAATAGATTCACTTTAAAATATAAAAAATAATAATTTAAAAGTAATTTTATATGAATGATGACATAATACAAAATAGTATAGTTACTTATCTTAAATGTCTTAAAAGAACAAGGATAAGTTAATAAGTATACTTTTTCTTTAATAGGATGAGCACTAGCTTAGTATGGATAATTAGTCTATCAACAACTTCAAGGCACTTAGCAGAAAAAGGATAGCTTAGTAAAGTAACTTATAGATAATAGGAATATCTTGACTGACGAACTCAAGGTTATCTTACTTTATTGATGTATATTAGATTAAAGTGAGGGATATCACTATAACAAAAAAAAAAATGTGGCAATGCATGTGTTGCAAAGCCACAATTAACATATCTATTTAATATATTCTTTCATCTCTCTGAGACATATTCTTTCTAGTTCTTTCATCTATTCTTTTTAATATAAGCATATAAGATTCTATTCTCTTGCCATGCCCCTGATATTGTCTAACATGAAATTTCCGATTTTTAAGCAAATTTCTCTTCCCATATGCACCTAAATGTGCTATTTCTATTGGACCAACTACAGAGTGTAAGCGGAGGGGAGAAAAAAAAAAAAAACAGAGAGAGAGAGAAGACAAAAGAGGAATTAAAGAACTTTTTTTTTTTTCTGTGTATCTCGGGATTACTTTAATAATTAAGAATTTTAATTTTTGAAGGTATTAAATTTTAATTTTTTTAAAAAAAAAGAAAAATAAAATTTGTACTGTAATTTAAGTTTCAATAAATCTTTTAATAGATTGAAAAAGAGAAAAAAAAAAATTATTTCTCCTTCCCGCCAATTATGCAGCCTATTCGGGAACCAATGTATAAGCAAGTTTATAGCTGAAGGTGCATGTATGTTTCCTAATTCCCATGCCTTGGCCGCCACCTATTAAGTTGTTCTTTAGAAGGCATGGCATGTGTACATATGCCGCTAAAAACCCTCTTTCTCTTATACGTCTCTTGAGCATGCAGCCTTCCACGTGGGGAAAAAGAAGCTAATGTGTTCATTAGCCGATAGATATCGTTTCGCATTTAATTAATGAATAAAGTGTTTAACAATGCTTGCCTCCAACTTAAAAGCATTTCGTCCAAATTCATGGTAATGGGATATGGAAAAATTAAAAAGTGGGAAAGTTGTCTTATCTTATAATTCGAATCCAGGTCAGATGGACCTAATAAAAGCCAAAATAATAAGATTGTGCCTTAGATATCAAACACGAGAAAGCAAGGAAGTTGTCAAGAAAAATATTAAAAAGAATCATGCTAGAGGAGCCTTTAGAATCTAATCAAGAAAGCAAGTCTCCAAAAACATGAGGCATCGTAGTGAAAGTGCAAGGATTTGCTATTTTAGGGTTCAATTTCCAATTTTTTGGATGTTTGATCGAAGGTAGTTATACTGAAAAATGAAAGCGGAGTAAATGATTCTTATTTTTAGTATTTGATAAAAATAAATTTTTATTTTTATTCTATTATTTATAGAAATAAAATATTTTTATAGATAATAATCACTAACATTAAATATTTTAAAATTATGATAATAATTAAATTATCAATAATAATTATATTATCATAATATATATATATATATATATAATGCTATATAAAATTATTATTATTATTATTATTAGAACTATGATGAGAAAAAATTTCAAAGATTATAAAATATTTAAAATATTAATTAATGAATATTTTTTATTATAAAAATATTATGTTAATATGTTTATTTTAAATTTTATATTTATGATTATTAATTTGAATTATTGTTATGATGAATATCATTATTACTCAATTCATTAATATAATTTTTATTTTTGTTGTAATTAAATATTTTATAATAATTTACTAATTGAACTATTATTATTATAAATATCATTACTATTAGAAAATTTTTTAATATAAATTAAATTTATGCTTTATAGTCATTAAATATATTTTAGTCGTATTTTTTTTGTCATAATGTCTTTTGTCTAATTCCTATTCCAAATTTAACCAAAAGGCTACTAACAAAATTTGATTCTAATTTTGGAGTAAATCGAATATGTTCATAAAATTTATTATTCTATTTTTTATTTCCATTAATTTCAATTTTAATTCCACACTATAAACCAAATGACCTGGCGTGTGTTTTGGAAAAAAAAGTAAAATAAAATTGAATGAGTTATACATTATCTAATAACTATATCTTTGACCTTTTCTTCAAAACCATTATTTGATAGAGTCAATTCACACAATCTATTATAGAACAAAACCTGTTATAATTCCATGTAATTTGTATAAAAATTATTATCGTTTTGATTGATTCCATTGTGTGGACTTACATATAATACAAATGTATCCATAACTGTTAGAATAAACAACTAAAGTATTGAGTCATCTGATAAAAGAATTGTGCATGTATTCGCACATTGTACATATTTTCATTTAATTAAAACTTTACTTATATTTCATTTCTAATTCTCATTTCGTGTCCTTCCTTTGCAGTTTTATACTCACCCATTGCATGCAATTGGTTTTTTTTTTCTTCTTTTACATATTATTTTGTTTCAGGAAATTAAATAACCATACATTATTTGAATGAGATGCCTCAAGAGAAGACAAGATTGGCAAATGGCCAGGAGTGGTGTTTTTTATTCATTACTACGTACTTTATGGTATATTTGGAAAAACGAAATAAACAAGTCATTGAAGATGGCAATTATGATTCCTTGGCCTTATCAACAATTTTAGTTTCAGAAAATGAATACTCAAAGATTCCATGCTTTCTACTAATGCGCAAGTTGTGCCTTGGGGATCGCCTCCAACTGATTGGTTTAAACTGAACGTTGATGGCAGCTACTACTTAGGTAATCCTAGACAAGCTAGTGCTGGAGACTGGTTTGGAACTCCGCTAGATTTGGCCATGGGAGTTAGGTTTACATCAATTACAGAGGTGGAATTACTTCCATTGAGGGAAGAACATTTTTCTTGCTGAAGCTTTGGGCGTTTTGATGGATGATGGTGGACACTGACTTACATGCCGCACTTAGTTTGGATTGTTAAGACTCTCCTTCAATGACGCTGGGATTGTAAGCTGACCCATTGATTTAGAAACGTTAATTTTTACGTGGCTAAGTTAGGATATTTTACAGGTTTTAAAAGGGTTCATCGCATGTCACCTCCCTATGGTTTATCTCTTTGGAATTTTATTTATAATTTTTCATTTGAGTTTCTAATTTTGAGAATTGAAACCTTTTTTCAAGATTCCATTAATTTTAATACTCCTTTTTTATTCTAAAAACGTGTATAACATTCAAATGTTATAGGATTTAATCTATTTGATTCATCATAAGTTTTTATTTTTATTTTTATTTTTGGAAACTTTTAATAATTTATAATTTTTTGAATATTTTATGGGTTCAATTTTTTTAACTCTAAAAAAATTAAAAATATAAATTCTAAAAAATAACAAAAAAAAAATTAATGGTGATGAGCTATTTGTATTTTATAAAATTTTTTAGAATTACAAAGGAGCTTTAGACTGAATGGAAGATCATGATGAATGGTGCTAAATAAGAAACCATGGAGATCTTAAGATGTAAATCAAAACCTTAGAGAGGTGAAATGCAAAAGGGATGAAAGAATATCTGGCATTGAACATTTTCTTTTTTTTTTTGGGGGGGTCGGCTCACTTAACCGGAATCTACTTTATTCGTTAGTTCTTGTTCTTAATTTTTAATTTCTAATGAAATGAAAAAAAAAAAAAAAAAGGTGCTGGGGTTCAATTGAAATGACGAGGGTCTCAATCAACAAGTGCGTCGCCATTAGTTTCTAAAGAATCCTTTTGGGTATGCTTTTGGAATTCCAGCTACCAACGGCTGTGAGAGGTAAAGGGTAGAATACAACTCTTTTGGAATCTATAAAGAGTATTAAATGTGGTGACTCTGCCTCTTTACAAAGTGGTATGGTCTTTCCATGGACAAGAATCAGTTCTATATTTAATGGCGTCTCTCTATTCTGTCAACAATATTTTCAAGAGAGAATCTGCCTATGTATGGGGTATACACTGCCCAATTTTTGAACCTTGAAATTCTTTGAACGGAACCGTATTCTCAGTTCCAATGTGTTGACCATAGCCAGAGCCATTAGATGTTGACCAAAACTAGATCACTTCTTGTAACCATAATATGCAAATACAACTGGATTTTTTTCCCTTTTATTTTTTGACGTTTCATTTTTTCTTTTTTTTGCTGCAGACGATTCTTAATTGGAAGCTGCCACAAGCAAATGACAATTCGCCAATAAAGAAAAAGACATGAGAAAGGTAGAAAGAATGGGTGCTTTTCCATTGGTGATTTTGTGATGTAAATCATCTCTAACGCCAACCTCAAGCTGGCGTGCTAAAAGTGTGAAAGCGAGACTTTGGTGAGAGGATGATGCATGTGGCTTTGTGAGAAGACGTGAGCGACCACCAGCTCATTCCAAGGTATGCCTAGTTGGATTTCAAGTCACTCTTTGGCTTTTAGCACATGACCCTATTTATTCTACATCTATTTGCAAGTGGGTAGGTTAAAAGCTACAAAATATTTTTAAACCATTCATGGTGTTGACGTGATGCACGGGGATACGACATTAATTTTACGTGGAAACCGAAATTCGATGCTAAAATGGAGTTATACCGATTGGTGGCACAAAATCTGGTTCGCGGCATCTTCAATGGTTATTAGCTCCTCACAAGGAGGATCTTGAAAGCATATTGGTTTTGCATTTATTGGGCCATCGAGAATGTTGCTTTTGGAAGACACAATTGAGTTCTAGAAACATGAGTTACTCCTTTCACGTGGACAGAGTCACCTATGTGGCTGTTTCTTTCCTTTTTTTTTTTTTTCTTTTCTTTCTTTTTTTAGTAGTCGTTAAGAGGTTGTTGAACTTCCAAATTGAAAGTGTCAAATTTAAGCGAAAGGGTGAAGATATACATGGGATACAAAGACATGTCACTCTCTGTCGTGTTATGTAACCTAGACTCCATTAATCAATTAAAAAGGGAATGCCACCTTCAATTCTGAAATTCAAAATGTAACCATTAGATGCAAGAGAAATGCCCCGTAGCAGAAAGAAGAACAAAAGCTGGGCCTCACTCAACTCAGAAGACCCAAATGAGTGAAGTTTATGGGAATAATGGGCTTGATTCCTTCAGTTAGCCCGGCTCAAAGACATGTATCCAAATAATCATAGATCTTTTATTTTTAATATCTTGAATTTTAATCTTAAAAATATAGTGCAAAATTTATAAGAATAAAAAAAATTTTATTCTCAATAGTTAGTTTATAGTCCATTAGGTTTTCAGATTAAAAAAAAAAAAAAAAAGCATAATTTTTGTTCTCGTCTTTTTAAAATCTTCAGTTGTTAATTTTATTTTTCGAATTTTAATAATTTTAATTGGATTTATTGAGAAACCCAATAGACCCAATCCAAGTGGAAGGCCACTTGAAATTTACATGGCATCCTAATTATTGTCCACATTATACCTTTTAATAATTGACCACGTAATGAAGATTTTCATTAAATGAAAATGATAGTGGGTTACATTTATTATATAAAAAAAATTTACACATGTCACATTTTATTTTTTAAAAATCAAGAGAAATTTATGAAAAAAACTAAAAGTTCATAATATTTATTGTATATTAACTCAAATTTTAATTCCAGATCTATACCTAAATGAAAGATTTTATGAGATTTAAAAATTGACATGACAATGAACAAAATAAGAAAAAAAATATATTGACATATGATATGTGATAATTTATTATATGACATAATATGTTATGCCTATATGTCTAAAGCATCATACATACAAGAAGATGTTTGATTCTCTATTCTGTGTACTTATATATGAACGTGAATACATGCATTTTTGTATGTATTTATAAGAAGATATGCACACATCTAATCGTGAACCTTAAAAAAAAAGAAAAAAAAAAAACTGGCATGCATGAACTTCAGAAATTGCAAAAAAACTGAATTTGTAACCTTTGATGGAGAAAAATGCTTTGGGTTATTTGGACTTTGGACCTGCTGCTAACACAGTTTGCTCTTTGTTTATAGGCATTGGTTACAAACTGTCTAAAACCGAACAGAGCCCATCTCTGACAAAGGCTCCTGTAACTTAGGGGGACCTTACAACCCATAGTTCTAATTCTGGGTCAAGTCCCACAACCGTCAAAGCAAAATTAAAGGTCGCCGATCTAAGTTTATTTATTTAAATTCCAAATAACTCAAATTTATTTATTTAAATTCCAAATAACTCAAATTTATTTATTTAAATTCCACACCCAATCTAAGTTTTATTAGCTCGGGAAGCCAATCTAAGTTTAAATTTTGAATATTTTTAAGTTCGAATAATTTGAAATTTGTAACTAATTCAAAAAAAAAAAATTAAAATTAAAATAATTAAAATTTTAAATAACTCAAATTCAAAATTCATATAATCAAAAACTTAATAAAAAAAAACTTAAAATTTGATATGTGTCAAATTAAATTTATCTAAAATTCAATAACTTAATATAGATATATAAGATTTAATGTGTCTGAAATTTGAAATACTCAAAACCAATAAGCATAAATTTGGATGTAATTGTAACTAAATAGCATTTAGTTTATATCACATGAAAATAGTATTTAATACTACATTATGGAGTTGTATAAATATAGAAAAAAAAATTATATGAAAGTTATGTGATATGTAATGTTATATATGTCATACCAAATATTATCTCATGTAACATAAATTATAATGTATATATTATATTTATCAAAACAATGTGTCTATATAATGTGGTCTATTATTTAATTTATGTTCTCTTATCTACATAACTTATTTCAAACAAAAAATAAAATTTTTATGATATATTATAGTAAATCATTATAAATTATGATTACATATATCTTTTATAAACATTACACATTGAATTGTAATTATTATAATAAGTAGAATAAAATGTTCTACATAAATAATTAATAACCACCAAAAATCTTGCTAAACAATTTGTCAAATTATGACATTATAATAGATATCACAAAAGATTGATTATTATCATTATGTATGCTTAATAATTAATTTTATAAAATTTGAATAAAGAATGTGAGAATTTATTTTTTAAAAAAAATTGATTAGGAAGCCTTAAGTGTGGACCAAATCAAATTAAATTGTAAAATAGTCTAAAAAAATGGAAATAATTTATACATTAGAACACAGATAAAAAATGAATTAATAAGAAATTAATTTTTAATGTTAGTATGATTATTTGGTAGACATATTAAAAATATAAAATGAAATATGTGTTTATGTGTGTGGTGAGTGTAGTCATTTTTTATATGAACACAAACAAATTCATCAAAATTATGTACTCAAGAAAAAAGAAAGTTCGAAAAGGGAAACTTGTTAATAAAAGAAAGCAAAATTTCATAATTCTAACTTAACAATAACTAAATTTTTTATAAATTCAAATGCTTTTTTTATATGTTGTATTCATAAAAATTTTCAATTTCAAGATCTAAAATTTAATGTCTAACTATGACGAGTTCATGAAATGAACCTAACAATTGTTACTATGTCTATTTTACTACAAATATTTCATTTCTTATTTGGTATTTTTATTAAAGAAAATATATTTAAGTATTCTTATCTTTAATATTCTTACTTTTTAGACAATTTATATATTCACATCTTTAATTTATTATTGTATAATGTCATTATTCTAATTTTTTTTTGCTTTAATTAATGAGAATTTTTTTGTGTATTTTCAAAAGGAAAAAGTTTATTATAGTTAAAAATTAATTATAAGAATTTAATCACTAGTTATCTTCAAAAGACATAATTATCTAAAAGCAATTACATTAATACCTTTATTTTGGGATGCAATTACATTTACATAACTGTATCTAATAACTATTTAATTGCATCTATCAAGGATTGCATCATTAGGACATAACTATTTAAATAAGTTAATAAACTATCATTATTCTTACTATTTAAATAGATCAAACTAATTATTTTCTTTTATAAGAAAATGCAAACAATTTTATATACAATTCTACGAGACATTCTTTTCTAAAGTCTATATTTCATAAAGTGTATAGTGCAATCTAGTAGGTTTTATTTTATCCTATTCTTCTAGTGCTTAAATTTAGAGTAAATTTTACTTTAAGAATAATAACATTATTAGATGACTTGAAATAACTCTATAAATTTCAAATTAGTATTATATTTAGTTCTAACAATAATTTTTGGCATTGTTACACAAATTGAAACAATTCTTCAAATTTCATATTAGCCTTGTATTTGATTTTAACAATTTTAAAACAAAATTTTTATTATAGCTAGAACCTCAAAAGAATTTACTTTTAACTTGATGAAACTTTAAAGGTTTGATTAAGTAAATTTTCTTTAATGATAGAAAATGTGTTCATTTCCTATTGATAACTCTATAAGTTGCCTATATTTTAAATATTACAAAACAAATTGAGTTAGAAAATGAGATTGTTGTTAATGCCAAAAAAAAAGGCAAAAATAAGAAATAAATGATAAAATTTGTTAAGCACATAATTTGAATACCATGAATGATTCACTTTTTGACATCAACCATAATTTTTGTATAATAAAAGAATTCTAGAAGAAATTATAATTAGAGTACATGTAAAAAAATGTAACTGGTAAAAAAATTTCTCTTTTCTAAATTTATCAATTATAAAATAATATGTTAATTTTTTAGAATTAATGTCAAACAAATCAAGGTTATCAAAATATTTTTATGAAATAATTTTGACATAAAAAAGATGGTTAAGGTAGATATCATCTTTAGATTTAAAATTTTATGAAACTGAAAGAGCATAATACTTTCTAAATTACATTAGATTGAGAAAATTCTTAATTAATTCAAACATTCAAATTGAATTCTAACATCTAGATCATTTAATCCTAACTTAAAATTTACTAAAAATGTTAAAAATTCATTATTACAACTAGAATATATAAAAGTAATAGTGAGTTTAATGTATGCAATAATATGTACAAGGTTAAAGACAACTTATGTAGTTGATAAAATAAGTAGGTATATGAATATTCCAAACAATAGACAATGATATAAATTAAACATAATTTTGAAGTAATTAGAAAAAACAAAGGATTATGACATAATTTATTTAAGTTACCTTTTTGTTTTAAAAAAATACTTAAATATTCGTTGAATCATTAATAAAAAGAATTATGCCTTTACCAATGCATGGATCTTTATGTTTAGTAAGGGTGCAATTTATTAAGATTTTAAGGAATAGACTTGCATAGCAAATTTTAAATTAACTGTAAAATTTGTAATATTAGTTTTGATGAGAAAAGAAGCAAAATAATTAAGAAACTTATTTTATAACATTCTTTTGTGGCCAAAGCTAATAACATTCATTTCTATTCATTATAACAGTACAACAATGTTAGTCGAGTGTATAATGATAAATTTAGACATATTAGACTTAAATATAATTATGTTAGAGACTTTATCATAATTGGAGTGATTACAATTGACCTTGTAATATTAAGTCAAATTATGACTTATCCTTTAACAAAATGATTAACAAAAGACTTAGTGAATAAAACATGAAAAGAGATAAGTTTCTAGCCTATATAGATTGATTACTAGTAATGAAAACTTAATTTAACAATTGATACAATGTCAATTCTTAAGTTTAATGAATAAAAGTAAATTATTAGTATGATTAAAGCAATATAATTAGTTATTTTAATCTTAAAGTTATATAGTGCTTATTACCTATTACTTATAAAAATAGATAGATTTGTGTGTGTGTGTGTGTGTTATGAATATTTCACTAGTTAATAGTTTAAATTATAAAATACAATTATTTATATATATATATTTTAAAATTCTTGATAATTCATTATATTTTTAAATTTTTGAAAATAATAAGGAATTGTTGCTATAATTTCAAAAGAAAACAATTTAATGTAGTTAAAAGTTAGCTATGAGAAATTAATAACTGATTATGTCTAAAAAAATATGATTACATAATTATCTTTTTTTTCAATATAATTACATCTAATAATCATATAACTACACATGAGAGTTGTATAACTACATTTGTCAAGCAAATCTATAGATGAATTTAATAAAGGAAAATGTCATATGCAAACAAAATGATTTAAAAAAAAAAAAAAAAAAAGGGGACACCAATTATCATTAGTCCATAACTAAAAGGAGGTGAGTTTGCTATTTTCTTCCGCTATATAATTCCTGTAAAGGTTCATAAATCTCCTTCCGTAGTTGCAAGTTCCAGCTATCAGAATTTCTTGTAGGAAGACAGGAAATAGTAACAGTTGAACGTTTCATCAACCTCCGTGGTAAATAGCTTATGCATCATATGTCGCCCATGACTCATTTGTTTTGTCTGGCTTTTTATGTTATATGGCAGCCTAATATCAGCAGCCCATGCAGGTCATCAGTACCCTTTTGCTTCTCTTTTGTTTTTTTTTTTCTTCTTTTGTTTTTCAATGGTATTACGTCTCAAAACTGGATTGGCTCTCCACCCTCTGCTTAGACATGGCTGAAACTGAACCTTAATTTATAATGCCAAATCACTAAAACCTGTGAAGTGCAATTTGCCAACTTGGCAATGGCGGGTAAGGACCCATGACATTTTTCTCTCGGCTTCAATAGGAATCCTTGAATAACTTTAGGATGCAAAATTCCAATCCCATTCACAGTCCCCCTTTCCTTTTAGCCTCTTGTTAGATGCTTTAGACAAGATAGAAGGCAAGGTGTACAAAACAAAAGATTTTATAATCATATATAGGCAAAAAGTTATGGTAAGGATCAAAGAAAGAAACGTAGAGTATTAGTGCTAAGCCTTTGCTTTTTTCTTTTTTCCTTATATATATATATATGTAAGGATTCCTGATGGACCAAGAAGGCCTTTTCTTAGAGTCTCTCTAATTTCAATTGTTATTTGCTAGTGTGAACTTGCCTCGGTATGATTAGAAGAGAAACCAAAGAATATGAAAAAATTGACCCAACCTTTCTTTTATATATATATATATATCTTGGAAATTATGGGTGGTCTCCAAATTCTTTATCTTTAAGCCTCGGGGGATCAAAAAAAGTGTTATTTTCTTGTGCCATTTACTAGTTGCCACTTGCAAGTTACAAGCCACGGTATTGCCGTCCTCACCTGTTATTCGAGCCTGCAGATAAGAAAATTACAGAAATGATGGGATATCCTATATGCTTGCACTACGCTCTTATCTAGTAAATTATGTTACAGGGAAGAAAAAAATAATTAATAATAAGAACGCCACCATTAGAATACAAAATATAAGCGGATGATCTTTGCCTCTCTTCATTTCTTGTAGTAGTACATGTGAACATTCAAAAAGGATATCAACGTCTCCATGAATTCATTTTGTATCTTGAATTCTTGATGTACAAAATTGCCTCTGGACATGCACGGGAACATGGAGCACAGGAGCAATCCGTGAATCGGGGCATCGACTGCTTTCAAGTACAACCTTCAAATCAAAAGGACTAATATGCAACCATTGGACCACGGTTCAATTTGATTGACACTTGAGTGGTCACACGCTATATTCCTTGCCGGGAGAGCCAGAAATTCTCCTTTGGGAGGGGAAGCTTTTGCCAATAATTTATATGTGAATTTGAGATCAACTAGTTCAATTTGTTCTGCAAAATCGCATCTTACTAATTTAACATGCACTGCAAGAAAAGCTTTCCACGTTATTTTTTAAAGAAAACTTGGACACAGGCATTCGTGTGTAAGAAGAGTCATGGAAAAAAATCTAAAATATGCGTATAATCTAAAGATAATGAAAAGCATGAAATATATGCAGAAATTGTTAAATAAACAAATTGTAGAGCACAAAAAATTCTAAAGGATTGAATACCTTCACAGAGTATTTATCTTGCCCAGCTTTTTCCTAATTGGCCTGCCATTTCACTTTAGTCATACCTTCAATTTCAAAAGATATAGAGATCCAATGTCAATAATTGTATTCATTTAATTACGTCTCTTGGAATTCAATTCAATTTGGAAGCATTTAGTGGACCCCATTCAGGAAAACCACAATCGATAATTTTGTTTGAATGACAAGTGAATAAGTCCCTTGTCATTCTTTCCATGTTGCCATCATCAAGACCTTGTGCAAAATTGACTCCTTTTCGGCCGATTCACTGAGAATGCAGTTTAACCAACTTTGCAATCTATGCTATCTTTTCCCCCATTTTCTCAAAACCAAAGTTTTGTAAAGAATTGGAAATCAAAATATTGGCAGCCCGGTTGCTTTATTCAAAAAAATTTAAAGGTGCAATTTTCTACGGTAATAGAATATACTATTTGAAACCAACTCCAAGCGGTTGATTGCTTTTTCGACCATACACCACCCTTCCAGTGGTTGCAAGTTGCGTTTATATTTCTTTGCTTCAGATCTGCTTTTGTCCTTTGCATTTGGCCTTTCCAATAACCAAAGACGATGCTTTCTTGCTGATGGGCCCTTGGACGGATGATATCACTATTTTTAGGCTTAATTATATTTGTAATTGTGAAGCTCCATTTGTCAAACGAAGACCAAAAGGCATAAGGCTCCACTTGGAGTAAGGTTTAAAGTTACGTACGTGAATGCAGTCAATTTGACATGTTTTTAATTGTCCGCCTGCATTACCAGAGATACCTAATTGTTATAAATGATGAGGAGGATATGTATTAATAATAGTATAATATAAATTTGGGTCTAGGACGTATCAAGAAAACGTGGTATCCAAAAAAAAACTAAACTCTTGATTCTAATTCTGGAATTTTTCTTTTCGTTTTATACGTTGCACCCATTAATACCAGAATGGAGGGGAAGAAGCCAACTTGATCAATGACACAACTTTATTCGCTGATAATTTATTCTGCTAGAAATCAAGATTATCTATTACTTTATATTTCCAAAACAATTTGCCATTCTTTTTTTTTTTTTTTTTTCCATTTCTCCATCCTAAATTTAATCACATTTTGAGACAGTTGAATCTGTTTGAGATTAGGAAGGTGATGTTTGCATAAAACACATTGAGATCACCAGACAATTAACCAGGAAGAACAAAATATCATCACATGAACTACGTATTTTACACCAAAATACAGTAAAAGTACACAGGAACTTGTACATTCAAAGAGAGAGAGGCTTAATTACAAGACCTAACATAACAGTGCAAAACCAAACTAAACTCAAGACACTCTCCCACGGTCAAAGCAAGGATAAAAAAACACCAGCAAGACCCAGATGGAGATGGCAATTGAGCTCTAACATATTAGACATACCGACTACCTTAATACTACCTTAATACCCCTACAAACAGAGCCGCTGCAAATGTCAAAAACTTCATCGCAGAAGCTACTGAGGACAACTGTAATAGACCTCTAGACAACAAAAATACAAAAAAGCAACGAAAGATAATTTATTAATCAGGACTTAGATGGATGCCCAGTCGATCTCAACAGAAGGGTACTTCTCCAAACAAAGATTATCGGTCTCTTTCCACTGCAAAGAGGAATCGGAGAAATTCAAGAACGAAATCCCGGATTCAGGTGAAGAAGAACCCGTAAATGACTCATCAGATAAGGCGGGCGATGGCGAAGAGCTTTCCACCCTACAATTCTCAGCTCCAAAATTATCAGATTCTCTGTTAAGTTCATTTTGAACGGAATAATCCTCTTCCAACTTGGCAGGCAAAGAGGCTGACGGAGTCCTCTTCGAATTAGCAGCGGAACAGGGCTCCCCAGTTTTCCCCTGCTTCTGCGAGTTGGCCAAGCCTTGGCAAATTGCTTGCAACCTCGCATTAACAGAGGAATGAAGAGGCTTGTAAACACTGAATTCTCCGGAGATATCTCCTCCTTGACTGCGAAGATAAGGGAAGTTGAGCCTGGCAAACTCTCCTCTAAGCTTATAAGCAGCCTGATCATAAGCCAAAGCTGCTTCTTCAGCTGTATCAAAAGTGCCGAGCCAGAGTCTTGTTCTGTTCTTGGGCAGTCTGATCTCAGCCACCCACTTTCCCCAATGCCTCTGCCTCACACCACGATAGAGTTTTGCTGGCTTCAGAGGAGAGGCAGATTGTTTCATGGGGACAGGTTTTGGAGCTTGTAAATTAAGCCTTCGGTTATTGAGCACCTGTGACCTCCTGGCAACACTGGCCAGCATTTTTTGATGTTGTTGTTGTTGTCGTTGCTGTTCTCGCTGTTGTCGCTCGATTTGGGCTTGGATTTGGAGGATTTGAACAGGGGTGAGGTGGTTGAGCCCTATTGGACCCGTTTGCTCAATACCCATTTGACTGTAGCTCGAGACCCCGTCAGCAAACATGTGGGCGCTCGATGTGGAGCAAAAGTCAGGGCACAACCGAGGCTGGCAAGAGATGGAGGAGTCATGAGAGCCGGAAAATGAAGGGGAAGAAGTAGAGGAAGATGACGAGAAACAAGCTGTAGAAGTGGAAGTCAGAGTAGAGGAGGTTGGTGAAGCACTTTTCATAAAAGGTTCAAGTGCCTTCATCAGTTCCTCTCTACAAGGATCTGATAAAACTGGTCTTGCAGTGTTGCTGCAGTAGAAATCTATAGCTGCTGCCATTACTTCCGATCAAGATCAACCTGTTACTTCACAAAACTCAAATTATATCGATTGGGTTCCCCCCCCCAAGCACCTCCTCCCTTATATATATCACAGGAAATTAAACCAGAGGAACCAAAAATTAACCCTCCAAGCTGATCAAGTGAACCAGCTTACAAGAAGAAAAACAAAAAGATATAAAAATTCAACCTGGATATCTATTCTGAATCACCTGGCTTTCAACGAAAGGAACACCCTTTATAAGGGTCTGCTTGTCTTTCACCAAAGATTACAGATCAAAACAACCCGAAGAACACAAACCCCAGAATGGATACAGAGAAACCCGGATCACAGAATAGAGGATAAAGTTTTTTTTAAAAAACAAAAATCAACAAAAAAAAAAAAAAAAAAAACAGACGCGAGGAAGATTTATCACTCAGTTTTTTGCAGTGGCCTCACTTTGCTGGTGTTTACACACTCCTTGCGTTGCTAGCCTTCTCCTTAACCCTACTTATATAACCCTCTTGACCATGGTTTGGCCATAATTTTCCATTTTTTCCCCTTTTCTTTTTGTTTTTCTATCATCACATAAATGAAAAAGTGGGAATATTGTCTCAAGATCGTGTCAGAGTGAATTACACTAATATTCAATCCTATCAAATTTTAACAAATATACCAACCGTAATTTTTATATTATTAACGTATTTTTTAACCACAAGATCACAACTAATTGTTTTAACAGATTATTGTAATTATTATTAATTATAAATTAAAATAATCACAGCATTGTCTCGGCATGACTCCTTTATTCCATGCAAGTTATTCTATGGCACACTGCCACGTAGCTTATATGATCGGCCGGTCTTACCCAGCACTGGCTCCACAAGTAGCGTCTTTTGATTGGCTGTACATATCTATATATATTATATTCTTTATTTATTTTATTTTATTTTTTATTTTTTACTTTTTACTGCAATGGCGTGTCCGTCCTCTGCTTCAGGGTTGGTGGCCACTTTTGTCCTCACCACCGTCTGCATGTGATTAGAGATCTATATTTCTTAATTTGTGATGATTTACATTAGTAAATCTTATAAAAAAAATTCAATTTATATTAAAGTTATATCTAAATAAATTAATTTTCACACTAAATTAAATGATCGATCATGAAAAAATAAATAAATGATGGTGATTAAAATTAATGAAAATTTTTTCAAATCATGTCTATGTGCAACTTTTTACTTATATATAAAAAAAATAAAATTGGTCCATAAATAATAATTTTGTAGAACTATATGATAATAATTTTTTAAAAATATTAGGTCAATAAATCTCCTAAATTCACTTAAGAAATAAATGTAAATTAGCCTTAACTTGTAGATATATAAATGTTAATTTGACTACCTTATGAGTAATTACATCTAACAATAATTTTGGCTTTAAAAATAGAATAATAAGAAAATATTGGTATAGCCGATCAAGTCTAATTAAATTTGAAATTAAAATATTATTATTGTTGTTATTGTTAGTTTTATTGCTATTATAGCTTAATTAACATAGTTTAGTTGGTCAATGACCTTAAACCATTAAAAATAAAAATAAAATGCATGCATTTTTAAAGTGATACGTTGTCAAAAAGAAAATTATTAAAATTGATGAATTGGGGCTTACATAAAACAAACACACGCATGTAAGGATTTCACTTCACAAGTATCAATAAAATAATTTATCTAATCAATATTTTTAAATTATGTTAAATAGTGCTGAAAATAAAACAATTACTTACAAAAAAAAAAAAAAAAAAAAAAACTAGAACACAATCCAGTCATCTATAATGAAAGTAAATGTGACCCTACTAATTGACCAAATATTAATTTAATCAGATCACAAATTATAAAGTTAAAAAAAAAAGTGTATAAATTTTCTCTTATAACACGAAATGTAAATTAAAAAATAAAATTTAAATTTATGTAAAATTAAACTTAATATTTGCTCAAAATCAAGAATAATATGTCTTTTATTAGTTGTTTAAATTTCAACTCATCTGGATTACAATTTTGCTTTTCAAAGATAAACTCAAAGATCACTACTTTAATCTAAGATTTCCTGCTCTTGCTCACTTTTCTTGTTTTTTTTCCTTCCTCACCTTCTCCATCTACCGCCATGCAACAGCCAAAAGTAAACTAATAATCCCCGCTTAAGTGTTTATGTTTGGGGTCTAAAGTAAACACTTTAGTCACTCAGCTTTCCATTCCAATATAATTAATACGTTATAAAATTTATCATAATAAACCACATAACACAGAATAACTCTTTTATTTTTTAAAAATTTATATATATATATATAAAATTTAAATTTTAAACTTCATGAATATCTAAAATTTTATTTATTAAAAAATCTACTTAAAATATTTTTTTTACTTAAAATTTATTTATTGTTATTATTATTATTATTGTAAAGTAATAAAGGAAAATTTTTAAAGAATTATTTTTTTATATAAAAAAGAGAGAGAGAGAGAGAAAGAGAAAACGCCAAAGCCTTTTTGAGCGAGTTTAGGATGTAACCAGAGTTAGGAATCAAGTCAAAAAACGTTGGGAAAGGAAAGGGATGCGCCGAAAAAGGCTTTTGATTCTAAGTTGCGTGAGGAGTAAGCGAAAGGATCCATTTTTACCATTGGGCCCCACTCTGACGCTCATACGCGTCATTTCCTACGTGGATTGATTGAAAGCCAGCTAAGCGGCCCACTCCCTCTCTCTCTGTCTCTCAAGTTGGGTGTGTCAATTGTGCTAATTTGTCAGATCACATTATATTCACAAATTTTTATTGGGTAACATCGAAATAAAAATAAAAAATAAATAATTATTCGTTGGTCTATTAGAGACCAGAAAATAACCCACACAAACTCCAAGCTTTTCAGTGTCCACCCCATCCCATGTATGTATCTTTTATGCATCTATGAATGGTTTAGAGGTATGCTCAGGGGTGCTTGACTTGATTTGCCATGAGTCATGCGCATCGTCAAATAGTCAAAAAGATCCTATTTTCTTTTTATTATTATTATTATTTAAACATTTGTGTCATCCATCGTATGGGTCACAACTGACAAATGAACTCGAATTATAGAATGATCAATGATGCCAAAGAGAAGAATTTGGTATTCTAATTCAAATGACATTAGATTAAGCTAATTAAGCAACATCTATTAGAAAAAGGTTACCATAAAGTAGAAGTAGTACGCCAATTTAGTTTTGCCTTCTGCCCTTTTGTTTTTCTAAATTTTTTTTATTAATTAATTTTTCCACGTACCCCAGGAAAAAAAAAACTCTTATTTGTATTATTAATTTTCTATTGTTTTGTTAATAATCAAGATTCGATAAAATTGAGAGAGAGAGGGAGAGAGATTCGGGTGCATGAACCTGTCAAAAAGATCCAAAATGTAAACATGTTACGTAGAGGGATGACTGGGTGACTGAATGATAGACGAGACAATCTACGAAAAAGGTGGCATCTGGTGATGGAAAGGGTGCTTGAGAGTGCTGGCGACCTTTTGATCCGCTTTGTCTTCGCAGAGTGATTGGTAGTTTTACTCGTCCGGGACGACTCATCCAACTCCAAGAGTATATAAGTGGATCGGTTTGATCGATTTGCTATTTATATTTAAATTAGGCCAATAGTATATTTTGAAAATCTTTTAAATATATGTAGTAAACTAAGATTAAAAAAATAATAATAAAATCAGTTTAGTTATCATTAAAATATGTAGATTAAATAGGTTAATTTGACAATTTACTCATTGTATATGGACTATATAGTCATTCTCTCAAATAAGAAAAAAGAGACTAATATCTGTAATATATTCTCTCGAATATGTGAAGAAGGTCAAATCTATACTTTCAACATAATATGATCTGAAAAATGAAAATCTTATTTTAAATAACGAAATTTGAGTTATTATCAAAAATATATTCTAATAATAATAATTTTTTGGGGGGATATATTTCAATACATATAATGTGTGCGTGCGTGTATGTGTGTGTATATATATGTATATATATTATTAAAATATAAAATTCATTTTAAAAAATAAGTTTGATGAACCATGAGTTGACACTTACCTGAATACTAAGGGTTAAGTTTTATCTTTCAAGACCCAAATTTGAAAATGATATAGCTCCACCCGAATTCAAAATGATACTATCCGATCTCACTCGAATCAACTCGTTCAATGTCACTATTCAACTCCAATCCACGTGCATATGCTAATTGCGTATTTCGTTTCTCTTCTTTTACCCTTGTTGTTAACTAGTTTGCTTTTCTTTGTTTTTTGGTAGATAAAAGTTAAAAGACGTTTATTGTTAAGTAGTGTTGCAGATGTAATTATGGGGTGAACGATGTAACTAAATTGAGGTTAGCTAACCAGCCCCGCTCGCTAGCTGCGTCGACCGCCAAAGAAGGCTTAAAGGCTTTTAACCTTGTTTTGGGGAACAAGCGGAGGTCTGATCCCTTGGCTGCTTAAAATGCCACTTGCCCACAGTAGTGTGAGAGCTCAAGTCACTGGGAGCATTTAATTATGCGGCGTCTAAAGATGATCCACATGTCCTCTTGTTCTGGTAACTCTAGCCATTAACATACTTATGTATAAAATTAACATACATACGGATACATTATTTAAAGAAAATAAATTGGTTATGTAGCATCAGAAATCAATATTTTAAAGGGCCTTTAAAGTAGGCGGCAAATGAATTATTGAGTTGAGAAGGAAGGGTGACAACGATGGTTTTAATGGTTTTGCGAGGAGGATGGCTCTTTAGAGCTCGTAGCGAGCTCCAATATCATACTAGTCTTTCACCAATTGCATTTTCTTTTTTATTTTTTCTTTTTTAATAATTCATTAACAAGAAGATTTATCACTATTAATAGTAAAATTTTGATGCTGAACGACTTTTTTTTATGGTGGTTGATTGAGAGCTCAGGCTAGGAAGCACATGGTGGGAAGAACTTAAGGAGGCAACATAAATAAGAAAAGAAAAAAATTATATATATATTTATTTTTTTTTAGAGTAAAAAGAAAATTATTTTATTAGAGGGAGATGGTCTCGTTTAATAATAATAATAATAATAGAGAGTTATTTTTTTTTTCAAGTAAAACATTTGAATAGATCAATATTTATAATGAATAATAATTTTTGAAATACCTTATATTTAATAAAATAAAATAAATTAAATTTTTATTTTCATTACATCACTAACTAATAGTTATTTTCATTACCCAATATTTGTGGTGTGAAGACTCCTATCTTGGGCATCTTTTTTATTTTTTTTGTTTTTTTCTTTTGATGCGAAGAGGAAACAAATATAATCGAAGACAAAGTACAGAAATAAAGCGAAGAAAAAGCCAAAAACTATCCTTCCTTTGGAAGTGTCGCTCCCACCATATCTGCGGTGAGCAGGCTATTTGAAACCGATGAAAGGATGCATCCAAGGGGTGAATGGTGCCCAGGTTACACATCCTATTAGAAAAGGTGAATTTTGGGGAAATGTTATATTTCAAAATTCTAATATTTTATTATTTTTCTTTACATGGGCTCTTTACATGATATCATGCTAATTTTATTCTGTCTATTCTCTATCCGATTTATTGGCTCATGTACCTTATTTTCTATGATAGACATTTAGTTAAAAGGAACGAGTCAAAGGGGCTTTTTTTTTTTTTTCTTCTTTCTTTCTTTTTTTTCATCCTAGTTTTCCCTTACATAACAACTCGTGGCCAAATGAATTCGAAGAAGTATAGAAAGACAACCATTTAATTTTTTTTATATAGTAATTGTGTATCATATTTTAAATGATTGAACTTATCTTGATGATTGTGCGTTGAATTTATCTAATTATTATGATTCTTAAAATGTTTGTGTGAATCATAATTTTGTGTCCCTCTTGCAATATTTTAATAGTTAAAAGTTTCAAATATTATTTTTAAATTTTTGTTATAATCGTGTGAAAAAAATATTTAAAAATTTAAAAAAATTAAAAGAACTATTTTATTGTATAGTTAAAAATCTATTGAAGCTTTAGTGGACCACAAAAGAAAATAATTTTGTATTCGGTAAATGATAACATTATTAATCAAAGATTTATTATAATAATATTAATTTTCTAAACATATCATTTTAGATTTTTCAAAATATTTTTATCACAGTTTTAGTGATTTTTTCTTCTCTTAAAAGATATTTAAAATAAAAAAATTATTTGATTTAATTTTAAGGAGTCACAATTATAAAATAATTAATCAAAATTTTTTAATTTTTGAAATAAATAATTAATTTTTTATTATTTTTAAAAATAACTTACACCCGTGAAATGATACTCTTTAAAATACTTGCACACTATTTCAGAGTCACCAACCAAGTGAAATTTAAGAAAATTTTAAAAGCGAAGGAAAAAAAAAAAAACAAAAATGCAGAAAGCTATGTAGTAGTAGAGCTGTTTTGGCATTATGTGCCATGGTGGTGGGGTCTGTATCGAATTGAGCACCGCATTCAATTCCTTTTTATTTACTACTGAAAATTTGCTGGTGCAAAAGGGTTTATGTATTTCTGAAGGTGGCACGTCACGTGGATTCTTTAGCACGTCTCTCTCGAAGTTTAAAAAATAATATATTAAAAATAATAAACCAATTGCACTGAATTGATAAAATAATATATTTTTGAAAGATACTAACAAGAAACTGCCTGCCTATCTTTATCAGCAGAACGAGAGAATCTAGACGAACGAAAAGTCAACCTCTTTGGCCGGCTAGTTCATGACAAAAAATGGTTGGAATTCCAACCATTTTAAAGCGATATCCTTCGACTCAAAATAAATAAATAATCATAAATAATGATAAAATAACAAAATATACTGCATCCCATATCATAGAATATAAAAACTATTATTATTTTTATAGAAAAGTATAATAAATATTGAAATTAAAATAATAATAATAATAATAATTACAATTATTACTATATATTTGTATTCCAATATTATTGTTTAGTTGACAAATTAAAATGAGCTTTGGCTATTAAACAAGTAGATGGCGAAGCTTGTCCCATAGCTTTTTCAGATAAATGCTAATCCAAGAGATAATCCTTCCACTTCGGAGTACACAATTATTATATATGAAACACACCAAAACTAAAATTTTCATTGCCCTCACTTACAAAGGATTTTTTTTTCTAATTTTTTTATAATGTCCCCTCGCAATCACAGCCGCAACACTCTCTCGCTGGTGGCCACAAAAAAAAAAAAAAAAAAAAAAAGAGAGAGAGAGAGAGAGAGAGAGAGATAAAACGACGGGTACGTGTCTATTATCTAACCAGTTGACTTTCCAATGGGAATCTCAAAGTACCAAAATCATTGCGAATAAATAATGACGAGGAATCAGCTTCCTGAAACGTGGCCAAGCCAAATGCACAAGCGGGGATTTCAGGGCCAGTTTTGATACCCACCTTCTTCAGGTAGTGGAGGTTGGAGCACTTGACAATTAGGAGCACGATCTCCCCCAGCAACCTAGTTGACATTATGGGATAATCACCAGGAGATGGCTCACCTGTCCCACCGAAGGCAGAATTACTAGAGCTGCAATCATTGCAATTCAACTATGATTATTATTATTATTTGTAAAATTAAAAAACGCAAAACAGTGCTCCACAATCTGTTAAAGAAAAGAAAATTGCGTTGGTTATACTATACAGTGAATCGAGTCACTGCCTTGTATCTACGTAACGTCACATTTTATGATATTCAACAAAAAAAATCAATAATCGTACTGTGTAAACATATTCAAAGCCGTGACATTTTGTAATACAGACGAATCTTTTAACTATTATTAGGCTACAGTTAGCAATGCTTTAATTATTGTTATCGAAGGAGAAGTCAAAATGTGTAATGTATAATTAACCAATATATTTGCTTGCACTACCATCATAAGCTGCCAAGCTCGCCAAATGATGTTTGAATATCCACAAACTAACATAAAACATGAAAGTCAATGGCAGCTGGAGGAGTTGGTTCTGATGTTCATGCATATATCTAATTAAACTCTAAAACCATTCTTAGTCAAGAGTTGGTTCTTGGCAGAGGGACCCCCCCCTGGGGTTCGGAATCAAGAAGGAATTTTGCCATAATCTGTTTTAGTTTTTTTTTTTAAGAAAAAAAAAAGCAAAGAAACTACATAATTCTCCATTTTTTGTTTACTGAAAGCATTGAATATACTGCTTTTATGCAGGAATAAAGTATGATCAATATATATAAGACAAGAAATTGATTATTTTCATGCCAGATATCATTATACATCCGAAACATACCAAGCTTAGCTTTTAACTATCAGATTAGTGACATGGCTATCAAATAGCATAAGAAGTATTAAACTGTAGTGTTATAATTTTGTGCCAACGAACTTATATTCTTAATGAATGCATTACACAGGTGGCCATTTCTTGGATGATATGCCTTCTCCACTATCGGAAGAATTAAATTAGGGCAACCAATATATCACAACTACTCTATTGGGTTTCACAATAGTGATAAGAATATCGCGACATACCCCTTTTTGGCGTTAAAATAAATTTTGTGCGAATGAACAAGCATTTATGCTAATGACTGTGAAACTCGTTTGCACCATGCACTTGTGTGCACCGAATCGTTTCTGACAATATTGACATGCAAATGATAAAATGCATAAGGTCCATGTAACTCCACGATCAGTTATTAGTGGGCCAATCTGATTAACCCACATGAACAAAGAACTACGGGATAATTGCCAGTCTTAAAATGATTACCAGGACGAGAAGGAGCAAGAATCAATTTTGGCCCAATAAAGGGTCTTCTGGTTAGGTGGAGAGTTACCAGCCATAAAGAACCGGCAAGAGAGTTGCAATTTTGACCCAATAATCGGTCACCCTTTCACTGCATGCTAGAGCTACCGCTCCTTTTTGTTTTGGCTTTTTTCCCGAAATTTCCCACTCCTTGTGTCTAGAAAACCCAGATAATTTTTGCAGCAAAAGTTATATTTGAACACATAAATTTGGTAAAATTGTTATAGCTAGACTCATGTACCTTAAACTTAATGAATTTATACTAGGACCTTACAACAATCAAATTCAGTTAGATTACAGACATAATGTATCTTATGCAATGGAAAACCCTAGCAGTCACTTGATCCTTCTTGCCTTTCTATCGCGCTTATTCCCCAAAAGCATTTATGTGGCTATTGCTGGGTCTCTTTTGCCAGCAACAAGCCGGTCGGATCCTTTGTTCATTTTTGTTGGCTTGTGTTTTAGGGGTAGTTTTCTTCAAGTAATAAACTAAAGGCAGTTTTTTGTCCTCCCTTTTGCTTAGATCTTCTTATTTTTGCTATCCTTCGTGTGGGAGTTGTGTGTATTTTTTTTTTCATTCTATGATTTGGTTTGATTTTAGTTATGCAACTATGAATTTCCAAATCCATAAGCAAACCATGGTAAAAAAAAAAAATTAGTTTCAATTCCAATTCTTAATTTGGTAAATACTGTAATTAGTTATCCAAATAGAAACTTATTCAACTTTCCTATCAATAAAGACCCTAGCTACTGTTGAGATTGTTGTGCTAACATCATGTGTTATATATTTTTGTATTTTGATGCCTCCCATGTTTAATTGATATCAATATGTTTGATTATATTTCTATATTATTAATTAATTGATAGCACAAAAGTGATATATAGATATTAATTATTTTGATTTATATTATTTTTTTATTAAAATTTTTAAATTTTAAATTTAAATTGCATTATGTCTTGAAAAAAAAAATCTTACATTTTTGTTCATCTCTTTTTAAAATGAAATTGTTTGAAATTTAAAGAGATTTCAAAAATACATGAGAAGATTTATGAAAATTTAAAATTAGAAGAAATTGGAAACTAGTCCACTTATGACATTGATTGAACAGTAAGAAGAAAGGAGTAGTAAAGCAAAAAAAAGAAATATAAAATTTAAGTTAATTAACAAGACCAACGTCAACAAAATGTTAACAAAATTTAAAGTTTTAAAGTACAAGAAAAAAAATAGAAAATTAAGACCAATCAACCTAATTATAACTACAATTGATGGAAGGTAATTAAAAGACATGAAGCTATAAAGTGCAATGGTTACAAAGATTTTAGATTAACCGACCAAATCATGCATATGGTTGATTGATGGGAAAGAAAAATGTGAGGAATGAAAGTTGAAAAAGTTATAGAGATTTTAAGTTGGTTGACTAATTTAAATGTTGCAATTGATTGATACTTTAAAAAAGAAGTTTTCTATTTTTGGAAATTGATTGTCTTTATGAAAAGAAATCAATGTATAATAGCTAGTTTGTCTACCTATAAGAGAGTTTGTTAAAATTCTTTTATGTGGTTTCTTAAAGAGCTATTCACCGTAATCATCTAGAGAAAAAAGAAGAGTGATTAAAAGTGAAAAGATCAAAGAGAAAGGACTTTAAGAGAGATAAGTTGTGAATATGTAAAAGCAAAATACTTAATGAAAAGTGATACTATAAGTATTTAAGTGTTTTGAAGAAATGTTAAAAGTTTTATCATGATCAAATTCAAGGTAACTAAGTGTAAATAGTTATTTTCACTTTGAAAAAGAGGGAATTCACAATGAATTGAACTCTTAAGGGAAAAATTTTAAGAAGTACATGTAGATTTTTGGTTTGAATTAAACCGTTATAAATTGTTGTGCACATAGTCTCTCTTCCCTTATCTCTCTTTAACTTTTGTTGTTGTATTGCTTGTTTTACTTTGAATTATTGTTTATCTTGTTATCTCTGTTTAGAATTGAGATTAAGCACAAGTTAAGTGACTAAACTGATTATACCTAATTCATCGCTATCTTAGGTTGCCTCAGAAACCAATAAATGGTATCAAAACTTGGTCTTTGTTTCATAATCTTAACCTTATAAAGTCGATTTATGACATCTTTCATACATATTTGTTATGCTGAAGATGAAAATATTCTCAAACCTCTCATTTTAATGGTACAAACTATACAAATTAAAGAGATAAGATAACTGTGTATATTCAATCTTTTGACTATGAACTTTGGAAATTGTTAAGAGTGGCCCTAAAAAATCTTTGCAAGCAAGTACTAATAGAACATAGAGTGAGTTTACCATTAAGACAAATAAATTTAAAATCCTTAACTCTAAAGCTGCTTACATGTTTTGTTTTGCTTTGGGTATTAATAAATATAACATGATATCTTTATGCAAGATGAAAAGGAGATATGAGAAATTCAAAGTCATTCACAAGGGTACTTTACAAATAAAGGATACAAAGATTAATTCGCTTATGAAAGAATATGAACTCTTTAAGATGAAAAATGATAAGATGATCTCAAAGATGTACATAAGGTTCATTAGCATTAATAATCCTTTCAAGAACATTACAAAATATATTAAGATGAGAATTCTTGGAAAGAAAATATTTAAAATCACTTACAAAGTTTATAAAACTATTTAAGATGACCAAAATGACTTAGAAGATGATTATAATGATGTTGGAGTCAATTTAACATTCTTGGTAATAAAAGATGAGGTAACATCTAATTATGATACCTTTAATGATGATAATTGATGAGTTGTATGACACTTTAAATTGCATAAATATGAAACTTAAAGATGTAATTATTAAGAATAAGAGTCTTTATGTTGAGAATTTTTTTTATAAAGCATAAAATTGGATTCTTAAAGGGTAAGACCAATTTTTTAAAAGATGAGATCAAGTTAGTTAATAAAAAGAATAGTGAATTAGGACATTTCTATAATGAGCAAAGACCAATAAAGTTCTTAAATAAAAATATTTATTTTAAAAAGGAAATTTCTAAACTTTAAAAGTCTTTTCTATGTTTGTTGAAAATAAAAACAAACTAGACATGTAACTTAGCTCTCAAAAGTCTCAAGGTGAGAAGAGTATTTTGGATTATGCATCTTAAGCATGTCAACCTAAAGATTCTTAAAGATAGCTCATGTTCACATATGTGCTTAAGCATTTACAAGTCCATCTCATAAGAATAATCATACATTATATCATAATAGAAAAATATCTTATCAGTATACTTACATGTACACGAGACATACACAAAGACCTTCAACATTATGTAGGTATGTATCCTCTCATGATAGATGACATAATTATGATAAATATAATGTTCATGTATATAATGTTATATATTATATTATATGTTATTTTTATGGTGACTATGATTACATGTAATGTTCGTGTAACTTAAGATGAAATTTAAATGGTTATTCCCATATAAGTGGCTTTTGCACCAAAAAATATAGGTACCTAAATCTATATGACTTATTTTCAATTATGTCTTATAAATAGTAAGAATGGTATTTCAATAATAACTACTCTATACATATAATAGGAAATCTAGAGAGTTTCATTTCCCTTAAGAAAATAAATGACATGATGATAAAATTTAGAGACAATAACAAAGGTAAGATTATTGGCATTGAGAAAATAGGAAAGGAAAAACCTCTATTAGTTGACAATGTCTCACTTGTCAAGACACTCAAATTTAATTTGTTGAGTTAAAGGTAATTGTGTTATAATAATTATGAGATATCATTTAAATAAAATACTTGTTATGTTGTTAATTCTAAAATAAATGATCGTTTATTTGTTGCATAGTGATTGAACAATATTTATATTATTGATTTATATACTTTTTTTTACCAAGATGTTAATTGTTTTGCCTCTATTAGCTAAAAATTGTGGATGTGATATTAAAGTTTATGTTGTGTAAGTATAAAACAACTATTAAAGCATAATTAACACAACCTTATGAAAGGTTTTTCAAAGTTAAAATTTGATAAGAACAAAGTGTATGATGCATGCCAAATAGGTAAGTAAAACAAGAGCTCTTTTGAGAGAAAAAAAGATAATATTTACTACTACACCTTTGTAATTGTTTCATTTGAACTTGTTTAGCCCTAATTGAGTTTAATCTTTAAGTAATAAGTTATATACATGTCATTATAGATGATTATAGTAACTTTTCATGGATTATAGTCTTAAGTCACAAAGACAAGTGCTTAAAGACTTTTAAGGAGTTTTGTAATCAAGTTTAGAAAGAAAAAAAAGTACCATGTCACTTTCTTTGGACTTAGGTGGTCTTACTCAATTTTCATCTTTGAGTAGTAAGTTATATACATGTCATTATAAATGATTATAATAGATTTACATAAGTTATAATCTTAGTTCACAAGAATGAGTGCTTAAAGATCTTTAAAGAGTTTTACAAGCAAGTTCAAATTGAAAAAGGGGACCATGTCATTTCAATTAGAAATAATCATGATGGAAAGTTTAAAAATGAGGACTTTAAAATTTTTTACAATTTTAAAGGTACCTTTTACAACTTTTTAGCTACAAGAACTTCATAACAAAATGAAATAGTTGACAAAAAAAAAAAAAGAATAAAGTCTTATAGGAGATGACTATAACCATATGAAATGAGTTTGACGTTGCTTAATATTTTTGAATATAAGCAGTGTATATTACTTATTATGTGTCTAATAGAATTTTTATTCATTGGACCCTTGCAAAGATCTCTTGTGAGTTATAAAAATAAAGGAAGCATAGAATAAACGTCCATAGGAATTTTTCATGATTTAAATTAATAAAGCTAAAGTAACAATAGTATTTATATTATTTACAGGTATAGCTAACTCCCTCTAAGGCAATTGTATAATTTTTCAAGGTAAAAGTGTGCTTAGTAAATTAGAAACAATAATAAAAAGAAACATAGTCTAATGACCTATAGACAATATTCTTCCTTAATTTGAATTTTACTTACATCTCAAATGACTTTAAAGACATAAAATTGGCTAATCCTAAAGGAAAGGATCAAGAAACTTAATGTCATTATTCTTAAACAATTTGGTGTCATACTCTCTTTTCACACTATTATAGATAGGAAAATAATAAGAAAATTTGGATTCAATTGTCAACTACTCCTATAAGAAATATGATTAACTATGGATTTAAACCATAACACATGATTTCATAAAAGTATATGATTTTCTTGATATAAATAAAATGGGTTTTACATAAAGAAAATTTGACTCAATATGTTATATTTAATATGAGTAAGAAAAGACCTAACTTGGTATTTTTAAATAAATAAAGAAGTTAGAATCCCTTTCTTTTTTATAATGGAGATAATCACATATAATGATAGGTTACAATCATATTTTTAAAAACTTAAAATATGAAAGGATTTCATTCTAGTGTCTGAAAATAATATTTTAAAGATTTTATGTGTTCTTTATTACTTATGTGAATAAAACTTATATTATATAGTATATAACTTGTAAAAGCAAAAAGATAATAACAATTATTAGAGTTTTCAAGTTGTTACACATGAACTTGTTTAGTCTAACTTGACTTTTAATTTTAGATGCTAAGTGATATATATATCATTATAAATGATTATAGTATAATTACATAAGTTACATTCCTAGCTTACAAGGATGAGTGTTTGAAGACCTTTTAGGAGTTTTGTAAATAAGTCAAAATGAAAAAAGATATAATATCATTTCAATTAAAAGTGATCATGATAGTGAGTTTAAGAATAAAGACTTTAAGAATTTATGTAATTCTCAAAGTATTATTTACAACTTTGTAGTTCTAAGAACTCAATAATAAAAATAAGTAGTTAAAAAGGAAGAGTAAAATTTTATAAGAGATGACTAGAATCATGTTGAATAAGTTTAACTTTACTTAATATTTTTTGTGTATAAGCACACTATCATTAAAAAGAAAACCCTTATATTTGTTATCTAAAAAATTGTTTAGAAATATTATAATGAAAGGAACATAAAAGTTTTTTACTAGGTATTTGACTAATAAAGTGTCCAATTGCTATAAAACTTATCATTAAAATACCTTTAAAGTAGGATAAGCTAAACAATGAAGTAAAAAGGGTTTTTTGTGAGATGGGAAATGAAACCATTTTTCCCATATAAGGTTTGTAAAAGAAAAAAAGTGATTGTTTGATAATGATTAAGAAATATAACCAAGTATCATAAGTAAATTACTTTTAGAATTTCAATCATTTGATAACAAAAGTTATTTTTTGATAAATAATCATAATGAGTTAGATTTAATGGAATTGAGACGTGAAGTATAAGGGAAAGAATTTCATAATTAGGGTCTTAAATAAGTGGACGTGTCGATTTTATTTTATTTTCATATAAAAATGAGGGTTGTCATGCTTTTTATCAACATGATATTAAGCTTTTTATTTTTGCAAAGTCTCATATATAGTATCTTCATTGTAATAAAGTTTAACCACCAAGTTCAATATGGATTGGTATGGTTCCTTTATATTTAGGGCACTAAAATATCAAACATGAATGAAAAAAAGCATAAAAGAAAAGCATATTAGTTAATGATTATGAGGTCTTAATTTTTCATTGAAGGAGACTTCAAAAGTTTTTGCTCTTTCATCCCTTAGATTAATATAAAAGGAGGTTATTTTTATTCTTTGTGTTAAATTTTTTTATTAATTTATTTCCATTTTAAAGTTTGCCTATCTTTTCAATTATGATTAGGGAAAATTTTCTTTGTATCATTTTTAAAAAGGTTGATAAACTGGGTGGATATGTAAAAGATATTCTTTCTTTTCCATTATTTTGAGATGTATAAAAAACTATTTTGACATCAACATACACAAGTTTAATTCTAAAGTGGATGAAAGTATTCTCTTAGGTTACTTTTATAACAACAAAACATATAGAATGTTCAATAAAAAGTCTATTATTGTAGAAGAGTTCATGTATGATGCATTTGATGAAGTTAACTCTTTCTTTTTTTGAAAAGAAGAGTTAGATAGCTTTGTAGGTACAAATGGAAGTTTAGAGAGAACAAATGAATTTGTTAAGGTAATAACAATAATATTTTAGTAATTTTCAAGATTAATAGAGTGAATAACAGGAAGTGAATGAATAAAGCCTGTCAAAGGTTAACATCCTTAATAATGTTATTTAATGGATTCTGAAAGAGTGCAAACATAATGAAAAGGTATTCTAGGATTAAACTATTGGTGACTCTTTTGACCTTTTAAAAAATTGGTATGTCTCTAAGAACATTAACACTGTTACAGTTGTTTCATAAGTAAAACCAACATATATAAATGATGTATTGGTTTAAGTGCATGCAATGTAAGATGAACTCAACTAGTTTAAGAAAAACAAACTCTAAACTTTGTTAACAAGAGCTATTAATCATCCTATTATTGGAACTAAGTGAGACTTTAGAAACAAGTTTAATGAAAATGTCCAAATTGTAAAAAATAAGACAACATTAGTTGTCAAAAGCTATAATTAAAAGTGGTATAAACTATGCTAAGACCTTTTCCTTGATTGCTCAGTTAGAAGTCATTAAAATGTTACTTACATCTTTTTCTCATAAGTATTTCAAATTAAATTAAATGGATGTGAAAAACATATTCCTTAATAACTATATCATACAAGAAATATATGTTGATCAACCTCTTGACTTTTAAAGCAAAGAATTCCTAAATCATATTTACAAGTTTTTAAAAGTTTTATATGGGTTGAAGCAATTATCAAGAGCTTAGTATAAAAGTCAAACTTGTTGGTTGATAAAGGTTTCATAAAAGGTAAAGTTGATAATCCTTTATCTACTATGTTTAAAAGTAAAGACTTGTTAATTGTTTAAATTTATATTGATAATGTCATATTTTGTGTTATTAATAAGTTATTGTGCAAAATTTGTGTTGATAATATATAAACAAAATTTAAGATAAACATAATGAGAGAATTAAAATTTTTCATAAGACTCTAAATTAAGTAAACAATGGATGAAATTTTCATCAACCAAACTAAGTATACAAAGGTGCTAATGAAAAAATTTTGGCATATATGATTTCAAACCTTGTAACATTCTAATGATTATTTCCATAAAGTTAGAGAATGATGGAAATAGTAAGGTTATAGATGAAAAACAATATTAAGATATGATTGATAATCTTCTTTATCTTACTACTAGTAAACCATATTTAATGTTTACTTTTTGTACATGTGAAAGATTTTAACCCAACGCAAGGGAGTCACACTTAATTGCCATGAAAAGAGTGTTTAGCATATGAAGGAAAGTATAGATTTAGGACTTTGATATCCTAAGGGATCAACATTAGACTCAATAGTTTACTTAACTTTTGTTAGAGAAAAAATTGAGGGAAAAGTACCTCAAGTGTATGTCAATTCCTTGGCCAAATTGTAGCCTCATGGTATAATAGAAAGTTAGGTTATATTTCTCTTTCTATAACTGAAGAAAGGTATATGATAACTAATACTTGTTGTATTTAATTACTTTGGATGAAATAAACTTTAAAGAATTTTAGATTGTATTACTTTAATGTGCATATTAAGTGTAATAATACAAGTATAATTAATATGACCAAAAAGCCTATACACTATACCAAACATATTGACCTCAAATATTATTTCATTAAAGATGATGTATTCAATAGAGATGTGTCTTTAGAGTTTGTAAACACTAATTATTAGTTGACCAACATCTTTACTAAACCTTTGATATGATTTGTGACCATTAGACAAAAATTTAGTATAAATGAGTTAGATTAATCTATTAATTATATGATTGTTATGATTTGGTATATGTTTATATAATTTGAGGCATGATTACATGTTTGATATATTTGTTGCATATTGATGTAAACATTTTAAGTTTAAAAATGAAAGTTAATAATTCTATTCAAAAGAAATCAATTTACCAAATTAAAAGTATAAGTTAACTCATATAAACGATTGACCCATAGCTAATTTTTGTCTGCCAATTATATTTTAAAAGTCTTATTTTCCCTTTCCCTTTTCAAAAAATATGAAAATATCTTTTTTTTAAAAAATATATCTTTTTTTTTGTAGAATTTAAACCCTAAATCTTAAATTTCCATAAATCCTTTGAAATCAACATTTAAAAATCATCATTTTCTCAAACTCATCGTCAATGGTACCAAAGTCTAAATTTAGTTCAAAGTAAGGGAAACTCATAACAGTTCCTTTAGAACTTGAACCATTATCACTACTTTTCTAGCCTTAACTATACTATCAACATACTATCAATGACTTTAGTACCTAAGTCGATTGTCACTTTTAAGTTCTTGCCATTAACCATGTTGTTTAGATCCTTATCACTATTAGTTTCTCATCTCCCTCTTTTTGCCTCCATTTATAAATTTACTAAAAAGGACCTAAGTCAACATTTGGTGAAGAAAGTAATGTTAATCTTAAAGAAAAGGATGAATGATAAATAAAAAAGTGCTAAACTAGCCTTATTATCCTTGTTATAGACCTCATTGATGCCTCCTTCAATGGCTCTAACTAAGGTAACATTCATCTTTTTTCTTAAATTTTTAAATCTTTAAGGTATTATAACCTTACTTTTAGAACCTTTGATATTGCTAATAAGTTTAAATTTAAGAAAAGGAAAGTGTAGACCATTAAATTTACATTTTGGTCCTGAGTTTGAAAAAAATAAATTTTTGGATGGATTTGCTTATTGGAAGTATTCAAAGTTTATCACATTTTAATGTGAGTATTATACTGAGATGTTGATAATTTTCTTTACCAACATTGAGGTAAATAAAAATTGCTCTGTGATCACTTTTTATGAGTTTAAAAAGAAAGTGAATATTATTTTTAAAGTGATTGTAAATTATCTGAATTTTTAATTAGAGGTTGGATGTGTAAATTGGAATAATTCTTGGAATTTGGGTAAGTTTAGTCCTTAAAAGGAAACAAAGACAATATTTGAAGGTTAAGTTGGCCTTAAAAAGGAAAACTCCGACATTAAAAATCCTTTTAAAACTTCTTCATTGTCCACCAAGTTTAGGATAGTACAAAAATTTTAGCTTACAATATCAATCTCAAAGGTGGACATTATAATTACTTGATATTTTCTGGTATATGTATGTTAACATATCCTATGAAAAATGAAAAGTTTAGCTTGCTTAAGTACATAATGAGAGTTTTCAAAAAAACATGAAGGAGATAGTTAGGAAATGTCCTTATAATATGCATTTAAGTCATTTATTACTTAAGTTAAGTGTTCCAAAGCCAAATATAGAGGCACAAAGTACAACACTAAACACTATAAACACATGAACATCTTCTTTAACTTCTTTTACTATAGATTTTCCCTTATTAGTTGAGGATTTTAAAGAGTTTAAAGAGAATCTTAATAGTTTTTAAGATAATTTTGATGAGATTCATGTTAAGCTTTAAAACTTTAGGAAGGTAACAAAGGAGACCTTTACATATATTATTGAGGTGATACATAAAGAAAGCCCTTTAGATGTGAGCTTTAAGAAGTGGAAGTTGTGAAGACTTCTTTTGAGTTATGTTTAATGATGTCAAAAGGAGAAAGAGATAATTAATGACCTTGTTGATTTAAATGATATAGATATTTAATTTTTTCTTACTTTGGATTATTGTACTTATTATTTCATGTTTTTGATACTTTATAACTCTATGTTTTAACACTTATGATTATGCTTTCGTTTAAGTGTTTGATTTAATTCTTGCTATGACATGGTTATTGATTGATTTTGTTCTTCAAATACTTGCTTAAGTTTATTTGTTAATTAATAAGAATTTTCAATTGTTTTGATTGCATTAGTAAGAAAGATAACACATATTTAAGAGGAGATATTACATCTAATTTATCATTTTTTTTCTCCATTAATCAATCTTAGTTATCATCATAAAAGAGACATTGATTGTAATTTACAAAAATATCTAAGAGAAAGTTTATAGAAATTTAGGATCAATCAACTTATGATATTGATTGGATAACATGAAGAAAAGAAAAATGAAGCAAAAAAAAAAAATGGTTTGGTGGACTAGAGCAATGCTTGTGGTTAACTAGATGCCAAAGAAGGTTTCCAACTTTGAAGTGCAAGAAGAAATAAAAAATTTAAACTATTTAACTTAACCGTTGTCACAATCAGTTAAAGGTGGTTAAAAAACATTAAGTTGCAAATTGTAAAAGTTACAAATATTTTATGTCAATTGATTAAACTATACATGTAATCTATCAATGATATAAAACAACACGAAGAACAAAAATTGAAAAAGTTATGAAAATTTTAGGGTAATCAAATGATTCAAGTGTCATGTTTAATTGATGTTTCAAAAGAGAATTTTTATTGATTTTGAAAATTGATTATCTTTGTGAAAAGAAATTAATATCTAAGGACTAGTTTGTGTAATTAATCTATAAAAGAGTTTAAAAATTTTATTGTTTAAGATCTCCAATGCTATTCATTGTAATTATCCAGTGAAAAAGGAAAAATGATGAAATGTTAACAAAAGAAATCAAAAGTAAGGCCTCTGAAAAAGAAAAATTGTAATTATGTAAGAGTAAAATTGTTTTAATAAAAGGTGATGAGATATATTTCTAAGTTTTGTAAAAAATTATTAATTTTTATGAAAATTTTATAAAAATTTTATATTGATCAAAGTTAATATAACTAAGTGTAAAAAATTATATTTACTTTACTAAAGAAAAAAGTGATAATAAAGTAAATTTTTAAGAGACAAATCTTCACGAGAGAACAAGAACTATTAATTTGAACTGATTCACTGGTATGTATATATTTTTTCTTTTTCCTTATCTTTCTATAATTTTTTTTATTGTTTATTTTACTTTCAATTATTATTTATTTATTATATCTCTTTAAAATTAGAGTTAAATATAGACTAAATATCCAAATCAATTAAATCTAATTTATTTCTTTCTTAAATTACCTTAAATATTAACAATTATCACCAATTGTTGTGATATAATAATTAGAGGATGGATTGTTTTATGCAAAGTTCACGGTTATAAGTTCTCGCAAAAATAGTCAGTGAAACTAAATGTACAGATGTCATTGCATAATTATGGGAGTAATTAATTATATTTGTTAAATATCATAAAATTTATTAATTTAACATAATAACTTAATTTATTATGTATAGTACGCTTAATATAATTCTCTTTAATAATAAGTCTGTACAATGCCATCTATACTTATCTACTTTTTACACAAAAAAGAGTTAAAAAAGCAAAATGTCTTTGCAAAAGGTGACTTCTCGTAGCTAATCAAAGTAAACTTGGCTCATTAACATTTGATATTTTGAATGAGTGATTTTGACAGATCCACTAATTGAGCAATGTGTCGGTGAGATTGGTTCAATAAAAATTTAAAATTTAACAAATAGACAGTGGAATCTAAACATTAGGCCATTTTTTTAACATGTTGCAGGTTTCATTCCATTACTAGATTATTGTCACGCGAACTTAATCCTCTGTTTGGATTTGAAATGGGTTGTAATATATATATATATATATATATATATATATATATATATATATATATAATGAAAATTAAACCTTTATATATAAACTAAAATATAATTTAATAACCTTTTTCTGTATTCCAAATATTTATAAAAATGATATGTGTGTCCTGTGTAAAAAGAAAATAAAAAATGAAGGTATGATTAATTTTTTATATATATATATATATTATTTATATCAAAGTTGAAAGATAACTTTTCTATAATAATGTATTATGTGATTGCCAAGAACCAAGACACAATAAAAGGTCCCTTTACCCGGTGGCTTGCTTTGTTGGGTTAGACGTAATATATTAAACATTTTAATACATTGATAATATTTTATACAAAATAAAAATAATTACTATTTTATTATAGTTTTTGTATGTATAATATAAAATTTATTATTTATTTATTTATATTTATGAGATTTACATCCACCAAAATATTTTTTCTTAAGAAAAACAACAACAATAAATAGAGACTAAATTTAAAGGTATGTTAATCATTGTGCGAGTAAAACAACTGCAATTTCTTCGTTTTGTCAAGCTTTCTCACGAATTGATAAAAAAGGCTTTTCCAGGGTCTTTTTCTCTCTCCAACCCCCCCCCCCAAGATGAAAGACAAAAAAAATAAAAAATAAAAAATAACTCTATGAATATTTTCTTTCATGTTAATTTTCTAACAATCCAAACAAAACATGAGACAGAATATCCCTATTGAATTGAATGCCCAATGACACATTAGCTGGGAAAGTAAGCACTGGCCGGAGGTCTAATGGTATCCAAAATACTTCCCGCATACAAACAAATAGCTCCAATAATTATACTTTTTAACTGGCAAAATAATTTCTTTTTATAAAAAATGTCCAAAGAATTTTAGCAAAAAGTAGGAAAGAGATTATTCTATAAAAATATTGAAAATTATTGATTTAATTTTAAAATAATAAATAAAATTTAATTTAATTGGACCCATATTGTATTGTAGTGTCAGAAAAGTAAAAGGACAAAAGAAGGGTGCAGACCCCCAAAAGAAAAAAAAACGCGGTTTCTAAGGAGCCGTTGGCGCTAAAGAAGTATATCGGGAAAAGTTAAAGAGGGTCAATTGTGTCAACTGAACTATCTACGCATTGCTGTGTACAAAATAAACTCTGAATTACATTATATAACATCATCACCATCATGAACAACATATAACACTTAGAAAACACAGCATTACAATGACAAGGAGATAGAAATGAAAATAATAATAAAAAAAAGATAGTATGATGATAATTTTGTTTATATTTAATTTCATGTATTTATAAAAATTCTCCATTTCCATATAATTTTTCTTTTTTCTGTTTCTGGGTGCAACTGCAACCCCATCTCCTATTCCCATATCTTACATACAGAGGTCTGGACATCTTTCTAGAAAGAGACAAAAGTCACAGTTTAGCTATCTGGGTATTGCAAACAAAGGAGTGGGTTCTGTGCAAGTTTCTCTCTCTGTTTTTTTTTTTTTTTTTTTGTTTCTTTCTTTTCCTTGTATTAAGAGAGGTCAAGTGTATTCATTGTTGTTGTGCTGATGCTAACGTAGTGGACTGAATATAGATGGATATACCCACACAGTCACGGACACGAACACAAGAACACGCAAAACGAGGCAGTTTCTTCTGTGTATCAGCTTTTACAGATTCCTCTCTCTCTCTCTCTGTCCCTGCCTCTCTATTTCCTCTCTTGCTTTTTCATCATTTCAGTTTGGCTTCTTTTCGCTCGCTGGCTCTTGCAAAGTCTTCACTTTTGGATACTGTCGATATGCGCATATGGCCTCACATTCATTACTAACAATCGTTTGTTTCAGGCTTCCGTTAATGGCTTTGTTCTCATGGCTCCCCAACCTTTAACTTTCTTTTGGCAAATGCGCTAAGTGCTTCTTCTTCTCACTATCTGGGTGGGTCTTGTCTCCGTCGTTTGTGCAAAGCTCTTTCCTCGAAGGGTGTCTTAATTTCAGGAATAAGTAACCCATCTGTTCTTTTTGCTGAAAAATTTTGCTCTGTTGTACATCAAGGTGAGGGCATTGAAGAGAAAGGATCGTTCTTCTTGAGGTGGGATTGAGTGTTTTTAGAGATTGCTTTTATGGACACTAATAAGTTTATGTTTGCTTCATAAAGAGAACTGTTCAATATTTTAATTGAAAGTTGAGTCCTTGCAGCTCTTGGTGGCTACATTTCAGGTGGGTTTTGAGTCATATGTAATGATTTCTGCTTCGATGCCTGGAAAATGCAGTTGGTCTGAGTAACAGCGGTCAGTTCTATCTGGCGAAAAGTTGGGCTTTTGAAACTCTGGCCTGATTTCAAAATTCTCTGTTTTGGATTAAAAAAAGAAAAAGGGGAATTAATTGTATGAACTTGGGGTAACATTTTGTCCTAAAAATGGGTTCCAAGAAGTACAAAGCAGAGAGAAATGATGCTTCGCGCCTGTGCAAAGAAAGGATGCGATTCATAAAGCAAGCTATTGATTCGAGGTACAATCTTGCAGCTGCTCATGTGTCTTACATAAACTCTCTGAAAAACATCGGTATACAACTCCGGCGGTTTGCTGAGGCAGAGATTGTGATAGAGTCCTCGCTTTCAGAAAAATCAGCAGCCACTGAGCTTGACAAAACCCCCTCGCACTCCTCTTACCCATCTCCCTCTCCCTCTCACATTGTAGAGGTCTCGGATTCACCATTGCACAGTGAGAGCCCCATCTCTGCTCCGGTGGTGAATATCAGTCACATGAAGGTTGGCGGCCACCGTAATACGTTGACTTTTAAGGTTAACTTGAAGAATAATGATGTTGATGATTCTGTGGAGGACGAGTCATTTGGGTTCCCTATGCCCATGCCCCCGCCACCGCCACCCCCTCCTTTTGAGTCAGGTGGCTCTTGGGATTATTTTGATGCTAGTGATCATGGTGGCAGTTTTAGTTTTGTGAGGCACAATGAGTTGGATGTGGATTTTAATGATGCGAGAGGATGGAATGGGTTTAGAGTTGAAAGGGTTGTGACTCCTCATGATGTTAAAGGTGCAAAGGCGGAATGGGCAAGAGGTGGTGTAGATGGAAATCACCAAATGCATAGAGTGACTTTGAGGCCTGGATTTGAGGAAATGAGCTCTGTGATCGATGGTAATATGGTAACCCAAAAGGACAACTATGGTTTGAGCATTGAAAGCAATGCCCCTTCAATGACATTGAGCAGAGCTGAGGGTTCTGAAAGACAAGTGCTTGATAGTCAAGTGAGACCAGTGGAAATAGTGCTCAATGGCAACAGTTCTGCTGTTGAACACTCAGCTTGCAAGATGGAAAAACAAGGAGCTACAAAAGATTCATGCACAGAGAGGGAAGATCCATCGGAGTTCATTACTCATAGAGCCAAAGATTTTCTTTCAAGCATAAAGGACATTGAACATCGTTTCTTTAGAGCCTCAGAATCTGGCAAGGAGGTGGCCAGGATGCTTGAAGCAAATAGTATTTGGGTTGGATATTCAAAGACAAAACGTAAGAACATTTCTTGATGACTTCAACAGCTAAGAAGTTCGGATTTCTTGGTTTTTCTTCATGCAATTCAACTATTTTGTATGCTTCCATTGTTTTAAATCATACAGTTATTGAACTTTTTTAAAAATTCTATATAAAAATTCTCATTCTTTCAGGGAAATCATCTGCCTTGGAACTTTTGTCTGCTTTCCGACGTGTTTGTTGCCGTGCAGGGACCACACTTGTTTCTGATGGTAAGCACGAACCTGTACAAATCATGCATGTTTGAGATTAACTACTGAACAGGGAAATTTAAGCTTTTTGATGTAGACTTTTTGCTGGTTGCTGTAATCATATCAAAATCCATGAGTTAACTAGCCTATTGAATTGATAGACTTCTTTTTAGTTGTCCAAGACACACATGCATACAATGGCACATTGCGTGACTATTGAAGTATCATTTTTGCAATCTTGGCGCTGAACGATTTTTCTAATTGAGGGCTTTCATCAGCACTCATGATCTCATGAGTAGTATATGGGTAATTCCAACACACTAGAAGACAAATGTTGATATTGAACAATTTCTTTTTCATAATTTATGCCAAGATATCTCTTGTTGTCTTGCCACTGTATAAGATCTGAGACATCTTTTGTAGAACCTGTAGAAAACACAACAAAGGTTATTACATGGAAGCGGACTACATCTTCAAGGTCATCTTCATCTAGGAATCCACTTGTTGCAGCAACAAAGGATGATATCTCTGATGTTGGCAGTGATTTTATGGAAGAATTCTGCATGATAGCAGGAAGCCATTCCTCCACCCTCGATAGATTGTATGCATGGGAAAGAAAACTCTATGATGAAGTTAAGGTACTTAATCAAACTTTGTATAATATTGCATGCAGTGCAAACTCAGATCAATACTACTTAGGGGTACTATCATAGATCAAAGGTTTCGATTCATTTGGATGTTGTTTATGGGAGGACAAACCTTATTTCATAAATGAACTGTGTGAAATAACTTCCAGTTAGTTACATTTTGCATTTTGGCTTTCCTCCACAGTGTTTTTCATATAGAATAAATGCTGTCAAGGAATAACGTACCTTTTGATTGCTGAAAGCATGCATGAAAGTCAATTAGTACAAAGAACTTTTTCATACTTGAGGTTCACCCATCTGTTGTGTGTGCTCAAATTGTTCTTCTCCAGTCTTCATTTTCTTGAAAGCAAATTAAGAGATATGCCTTTACATTGAAATTTTGGTTGTCTTAGCCTTTAGTGATATACTGTTTCCTCTATTCTATTTACCGCCAGCATAATGTTTCCAATGTTTCCACCCCCACTGTATTCTGACTGACTTCCCATGTGGTCTTCTCTAGGCCAGCGAATCTGTCAGGAAAGAGTACGACCGGAAATGTGAGCAGCTCAGGAAACAGTTTACCAGGGATCTCAGCACTCAAAAAATTGACAAAGTGAGAGCGATTTTGAAGGACTTACATTCTCAGATAAGAGTAGCAATTCTTTCTGTGGATTCTATATCAAAGCGGATTGAGAATATGAGAGATGAAGAATTGCAACCGCAACTTCTGGAGCTGATTCAAGGGTTAGTAATGTTCTAAGTTCTCTGCTTAGTGGGCATTCAAATGCTGGTAATGGGTTAATGACAGTTAAGCATCTACAGGTTGATCAGAATGTGGAAGTCCATGCTTGAATGTCATCATGCACAATACATTACCATCTCACTGGCATACCATTCAAGGAGCACCCCTGCAGCACTACATGGGGATACCCACAGGCAGATTATGGTTGAGCTTCAGGGGGAGATTGAATGCTTTGGCTTGAGCTTTGTAAATTCGATTAACAGCCTTGTGTCCTACATAGAAGCTCTTAATGGGTGGCTGCAACACTGCATTATGCAGCCACAGGAGCGTTCCAAGAGCAAGAAGCCATTTTCGCCCCGTCGGGTCCTTGCCCCACCTATATTTGTTGTATGCCGCGACTGGGCAGCTGGGATAAAAGCTTTGCAATCGGAGGAACTTAGCAATGCAATTAAAGCCTTCTCATCTGATCTATGCCATTTAATTGAGCGACAAGCAGACCAACTGGAAATGAACAAGACAGAAGTAGACGCAAGAAATGGAGAGTCAGAGGGCAAAGATGATGAGAAAAATGATGATGTGTTATCTTGCTTGTATTGCATACATGCTAGTTTGATAAAGGTTCTCGATAGGCTCAATAAATTTTCTGAGGCTTCACTGAAGATGTACGAGGACATTAGACAAGAAGGTGAGGCAGCTCGGATGGCATACATGAGTTGCAAGCCACCTAGATATTAAAGCTTTTGTAACTATCGTGTATGATACTTTTCTATGCTCATGGTTGGAGGTGGATATGCTAGAGTGTAAATGCTAAATTAAGTGTTTTTCAAGAGCTGTTGAGAAGAAATACAGCTTTTCCCTGGGTGAACAAAGGAATACGGCTGTTACTGTCTTGTTTGATATAAATTCTTGCGTCAAATTCAGCAACTTGGTATGATATCAAAGCGCCTTAACTATTATGAAATTAATTTACTTTGGGCTTCATAGCTCCTTTCTGAGAAAGAAAAGGGCATTGGACTACCCACCCCTACGAATAAACTGTCTTAACCTGTCTAATTACGTCTACAGATTCAGATTTCTGTTTCACAAATAGGATCAGTGCCCTGGATCATCCATGTTGAAGGAAGAAGCAACCATAACCCTTTGACCAGTATCTTAAAGTACGACCATGTATCATTGAAACTGCACAACTTACACGAAGAATCACTTCGTCCCCAAATAACAAATCCATTTAGCAGCATTCGCAAGGACCTGCCAACACAAAACATAGAATTCTGCAATAACCTAACTCAGCCAAAAAGCGAGTTTCAGATTAAGTGGACTAATTACAAACTAATATAAGATATGAAATCTGGTATTGCAATTTAGAGTATGGTACAACAAAACAAGAAATATTTTTCCAATGTTGACCTCATTATTCTTTCCAAGCGGAGGACCATGACCTCACCTTCCAGGTATGCAATTATCTCCGAAGCCATCCCTTAGAGATGACAAGAAGGAATAAGGAAGCCACTCCCCATATGACACTTCTTAGAGTTTTAAAATTGTTGCTAATTTTCTCTTTGCTGCCTTTCACTTTCTCTTGAAGCTAGAACCCAACAAACTGTGTGTACTGAGAGTAAGCATCTGACTGCATGGCAATTGGAGCCCGTGTAACCAGGTCGGGAAGATCAAATGCATCTATGAGCTCACCTGCAATATTTCTCACCTGGAAACTTAGGTACTCTGTGAGTTTGTGGATTGCCTGCAGAGGTGAAAGTTGAACGTATGAAAACCTTCAGGTAGTGTCTGTTTACCATGAAATAGAGAACACCAATAGAGCAGAAAAGGGAGACTCTTATTTTAATTCCCTTCATGATGATAACTAAGTGGATTCTACACTCAGATGATGCAGGGTACACTTTCCAAATTTGGGAGTAATAATTTTTTCTTAATTGGTCAAATGATAAGGCTCTTTGATAACTACCAGTGAAAGTGGCTACTTGGAGCACATTTTGAGATATTCAAACTCTATGCATTTTAGTACCTTAGCTTTGTTTGGTGCAACATAGTCCACATTACGGTATGTGCCTATGTCCTTCCAGATCCTATCCAAGGCATAAAGATCACAGACAAGTTTCAAAGCAGCTTGTAATTGTTGATCAGTACAGCTGGCAGACAAAAGAGTCAAGATTAGCAACTAAATTAATTTAACCACATAAAAGGGATAAGAATAACTTCTGATGATGCGAATAGGAAATACTTCTGCACAGCTTCAATGAACTTTGCAAGGATGACAGATTCAATGTGGGATTCTGCAAGTGTGAGAAGGTGATTCAAGCATCTGTTCCAAGCACCAAAGCCCCCAAGAGTTCTAGAGTGCTTGCGAAGTCGACCAGCAACACTTTGAAGCAATCTTGAAGTCCGGTACTATTAGAGGAACAACCAGAGTAGTAAACAATGCAGGTTGATTACCATAAAATTATAAACCACAAAACAAAACAGAGGCAGAGCTCACTCTAAAGGCATCCAGCTGAAATTTAGGATCTCGCAAGTGTTCTCCTCCTTCCCAACGTGCAGTAACAGGATTTGGTTGGGACAGATATGCATTCATGGATTCTTTCAAATAATTCCACGTGACAGACAGTTTCCCACCTTGGAACTTCTCCTGGTATTGCTTCAGAAGATAGGCTGCCACCTGCATCACAGGCCAATTCTCAGATCTAGCTTTCATGCCAAGACAAGACTCTTTTGTTTGTGTTTCTCTTCAGATAGACCCTTTTATTTGTAATTAATACAAATAATAATCAGTAACACAGAAATAATGCGTGGTGGTGACAGAGGACAAAGGCCCTTAAATTTAAATTCACTGAAAGACTGACATATCACAGGAAGGAAATCTAAAACTGGACGAATAGGGATGCTATTAGTTTCAAATTAACCCCAATCATAGAACATGTCTAGAGGTCGACTGGACATACATTTCCCATCAGCAAATGTAAAGACAGCATATACATCTATGAGTTGCACTAAGCATCCTTGGTATTGAAAAAAAAGGAGATGGTCAGGCCTCTAGCCACAGCCCCTATGATGTACCCTCATGGAGAATGACCGATGTCAGGAAAGTCATTAAACAACCTAGTCTTTTTTTTAGGTGTATTCACAGGAAAAAATCCTTTACCTAAAGTTTTTACTCTAGTTAAAAACAGGCCTCTAACCAAAGCCCCTGTGTTTCTATTTCGTTGTCTCCAATGAGAGCATTAACACCAACAATGACATGTTGTTACCAGAGATGTTCTGTGCAGTGAATAGCCCAGAACCTCACCTGTTGCAGTAGTACTGTGTTGTCTCCTTCAAATGTCTGAAAAATGTCATGATCATTCCTCAAGCTACCAAACCTATTGACAGCAGCATATCCATGACCACCGCAAGCCTCCCTGCAGACACTCAATGACTTTGCTGTATACGATGTCACATAAGCCTTAAGACCTGATGAGAGTGTATGGACATCTCCAACCAATTGTTCATCATGTGTCCTTTTCATCTCACAATATCTTTCTACCAAATATGAAGTAGCAAAATGATATGCATAAGTTGAAGCGAGCATTGGCATAAGCCTGTGCTGCTGAGACTGATAATCAAGAATGCTAACTTCAGGCTGCTTGGGAGGGCCAAACTGCTGGCGCAGTAAAGAATATCGGATCGCAATTGTGCCTGCAAGCTTGAGAACAGAAACAGAAGAATATGCAAGACTAACACGTCCACCTACAAGTTCTCCCAATGTGGCAGCAAATCTTTTATTCACAGTTGGAAGACTGCTTGTGTACTTCCCATCTCGGGATACATCTCCAAAGCGATTGAGAAGATTATCTCGTGGAATTCTTACTGAACTGAACCTCAATGCCCCATTATCTACTCCATTCAAGCCAATCTTATAGCCACAATCATGTATTTCTATGCCTGGAAGTGTTTGATGAGTTTTCAAATCCCTTATTGGAACAATGAAGGCATGGACACCCATATCATTGACTCCTTTTTCATCGTGAGTTGGCAACATCAATTTGGCAAAAACAGCAGCAAACTTCCCATGAACAGCAGCGTTGCCAATCCACCATTTTATTGCTCCATCATTGGGTGTGTTGATTACAAATTCATCTGTAATTGGATCAAATGTTGCAACCGTTTGGAGGCCTTGAACATTTGAGCCTTTAAAGCATAAAAGTCAATAGTAAAGTTCAGATCAATTTGCATTACCATAATACACAGTAAAAGAGAAAGTACCTCAGAATTTTCAGAGAAAACATAAATGCATTATTTTACATGTCAAGTTATGGAAAGATCCATGAAAAACCAAAGATGAAACTGTGAGACCCACATACAAGATGAAATGGTTCAGAGTGCAGACATATAGTTACTTGCAATAACCAACCAGTAGCCACTGATAGGAACAATGAGTCAGCATGAGGGACAACAGCTAGATAGCCTTTAATAAACTGAACTATGAACTCGGTAATTTCTAATTTGGAATCCTACTTGTGGATAGCTTTCCTCGGAATGATTTTCACAGTGAGATGATAGATGCTATTGCAAGATACTGATGTCTTGAAGACTCAAACAAATATTTGGGTTTACATTCCAATAAATATTCTGGGAAACAATTTTATTCTGTTTATTTAGTTTTTAGAATGGAAGCTTATAATTTTAAGCTATGAAACACAGAACAAAAATATTGCAATTCAGGCACTATACTTTGTAAGTTCATGTATAATAATCAATAAGAAACAAGAGTTCTAAAAAAGCTGTACCAAGAAATGCCTCATTTAATAATATCAATGAAGAGTCCAAGGACACAAGAGCTTACCATGATGGAGCTCGGTCATAGCAAAACAACCAGAATAGTCCAAATTGTCAATACCATCAAAGTATTTATCCCTATGCTTCTTGGTTCCTAAATTGAGCACAGAACCTCCCCAGAGACTGCGTAAAAAAGATTAGTCAAAAGCCAGTAGTATATTTTCAATGGATGAAATGTGATTAGGTCATTCTCTGTTGACAAGGATGAACAAAGCAATTGAAACATAAAGTCCATAAGATTCATCTGTGTCATTGTACAATCCCAGCTTATCACAATTCAAATTCAAGCACTAGGGATGGGGAGGGTGGGGGTGTTGTTTTGAGCAGGACAGAGTTGTTTGGGTGAAAGCCTTCCTCAATCAAGGAGAATAATGATTACGGGCAAAGATGCAGATTGAAAAATCTGAAGCACAAATCGCGCTTGCTTGATCACCTCAAAAAATGATACCCAATTCGGAAGGCGACAGTCCAATTTATGAAACCATTCATGTGCTACAGAATAAATGGCAAGTCAACTTAAGCGTTTTCAATTTCAGCATTAGTGCTTTTTACACGATGAAATAGTGATGGAGCGTTAGATGAACGAAGACCCACTTAACTGAACTATAAAGCAAACAAAATTAAAGTTCAAACCCACGGAAAGTTTGTCTTCCAAGATAACTATTGAGAAGAGCAAGCCAAAAAGAAAGAAAAAGAAAAAACCTGTAATGGACACCCAACTTGATGCCAAGGGACATGTCGACGCCGCCGACGGCCTCGACAATGGCGAAATACTTGGCAGGATCTTCGACCATGTACTTAAGGGGCCTGATCCCGGCCTCCCTGACCAATCCGAGGAGCTGCCTCCAGCAAAGTTCCCTGTGATCGTCTCTTGATATCTCCAGCGGTGTCTGCAGCTCCGGCCTTGTGCTGTTGTAGTACTCGAACACCTTCTCTTGTATCTCCCTGTGCTTCCCTCTCATGAACCTCGCCAGTTTCTCCTTGTCCACCTCCAGCTTCCTCGACGCCGCCCCCGCGCACGTCACCATCCACACCTGCTGCTGGATTGGGCGCCGCGGAACTGGGCTGAGCTGCAAGGAGAGCCGCCGGATGCGGCCAGCTGCGATCTGAATTTCATCCTCGGCGGCCGCCTTATTTGGGTCTTCTGGTTCCATTATTCCCCTTTTCTCTTCTTCTTCTTCTTCTTCTTTTTTGTTTTTTTTTTGTTTCACTTCGGCTGTATATATTTTATATATAGATTATACACACACACACACACACACACACAGAGCTCATCATCGATGGCTAATTATGTTTCATTTGAGAGACTTTTGATCGAATGACAAATGAAGTAACGATACCAACGATCGATCAAGGATAGCGTAGAATCTTCGGTTTCCGCATTTAGCAATACTCAATTATATATAATAAATAAGTAAATAAATGTGAAGTCAATTAATATTTAATTATTTTACCTATGTCTCCTCGAAACGGCGTCCTGTCACAGATATCATCTGCATACGAGATGAACGTCATTGACAAACATCGTACTATCGCAGGTTGATGCTTCGAAAAGAATATCATGTCTATCCTCTAATCTCTCTGGGCATGCCCATCTCCTAAGAAAGTCGTTTGTGTGCAAGTAATCACGACCAGATGTGTATGGGACAAGTAACAAGAATCTAAGTTCAGTATATTAGAAAATAATAATAAATTAAAAAATTATTTTTTAATATATGATACAAATTTTTTAAAATATAATTATTTTTCAAACATAAATCTCCCTCTAACTCTTTACCTACGCCATGACGCTGCTCCCATGAGCCCCCCAAGGCAACAAATTGTAGTTATTATGTAAGCACATCTCGTCCAACTTTGATCTTGCATCTTTACTTTAGAGGGATTGCAGGTAACTATCTATCTTTCCCAACAAAAAAAAAAAAAAAATATTTCAGAAATCTTTAAAGTTATATTTTAAAAATTAATAATATTCATCGTTGATTTTTATAAACACTCATAATTTTTCATTTATATACTGTAATTAATTAAGTGTATTTTATTTTATTTTATTTTTTAAAAAAAATTAACGTAAGATAACTACGGTGGAATTACACGAAGAGTTGGACCCTTCAAAAAGTGTGCACAAAGAAGTAGAAGAGACAGAATCAGAAGACATCAGCTACGATGAGCTCAAGAAGCGCATGTGGAAGGATCGTATGCGCATGCAAAAGCCTAAAGAGAAGCTTCGCAACGGAGAGCCAGGGTCATTAGCCAAAGAAGAGGCATCTCGGCGCAAGAGGATGTCAAGACCTTTAAGATTCTATCCTCTAGTATATGGTGAAGATCATGGGAGTTTGCAAAGGACAAGGGATTTTGTTTATGGGATCATTCCAGAGGATGGCAAGCCCCGCAACTGGCTCGTCTTACAGTCCACGGGAGTGGTGGAAAGAAGAGGTTCGATTTGATCAAAATGCCCCACTAGCCATTGATGAATTCTTCTTTCCACGTCTTGAGCAGTGTGAGATGGATCCAAGTTCATATATGCATCTGCTCCATGAATTGCAAGACAATACTTCAGGTTCTCTTCTTCCTGCCCTTATGCAGCAACACTGTGTTCCTCCGCAAAGAAAGTTTCCTCTGGAGAGGGGCTTGGGCCCTCCTTGGTGGCCAACTGGAAGGGGAGGTTTGGTGGGGTGAGCAAGGACCATCCGAAGGACATGGTCCGCCGCCTTACAAAAAACCTGACGATCTTAAAAAGTTTTGGAAGTTTAGCGCTTTGGCTGCAGTGATCCAACACATGCTGCCTAATGTGAACCATATCAGGCGGCTAGTTAACCAGTCAAAAGTGCTTGCAGGATAAAATGACAGCTAAAGAAACTGTTACTTGCTCCAAAGTCATTAATCCGGAAGAAGCTCTTCTATACCTTACACAGAAACGTCTCAAGAACTCACCATCAGAAGAAGGTGAAGAGAAGGAACAAGGCTCGACAGGTCACTTTGAAAAGAAGAAGTGCATGTTTGGAGGAAATGTTGCAATGGGGACAGTCAATTCTGCCGAAAAGCTCCAGGTTTCGGTCGAGTGACGTAGGAGTAGGCCTTGCAGAAAAGAAGTCACGGATTGATCATGAGCATCAGCATGAGGAACATTCTGAAGAAACTGACAATATCCAAGAATCAGCGATGGGGCCCCTAATTCATCTGCCAAAATTCTTTCCCTGCATGATCAACCCCTAATCTGCCCTCAGATGATTACGGCAATCCCGGAACATACCGGAGACTTGCTAAGTGTAACTGATTGGGCAGATATGGAGTTTTCAAAGGCTAATCAAATGATTGGAGAAGGATCTGGCAGCAAGATAGGAGACTATTCAAACTACTGGAACGAAATCGAAGACTGGCAGAGCCAGAAATAGCATTCGAGAGAAAGAGAAAATATGGAATTGAATTTTGATCCACCTCCAGGGAACTCAAATGACGAAACAGAAAATTCAAAATGGGATTTTGGATATCATAATTGAAGCAAAGCTAGCTATTATCATTACAAAAAATGGCTAGGAATATCAATTTTCCTAATGTTCCGCTGCTGGATAACAAGGGAAAAAGAGAAAAAGACCAGGATCAGGAAACCAGGTTGCTATTCGAGATAGTACAACTTCTTGTACATGTCACAGAGTTTGTGGTACATTTAGTCCACATTTCTCTCCCCTTTTTCCCTTCCTTTCTCTGTGCTATCTAACAAAGTATTCCTGCTTCAATATACATTTTCATGTTAGAGTCCTAGTCCTAGTCCTTATGATACTCTTGATCATTTTGCGTTTTGTTGGCTGCCCGGGAAAAGAAAAGAAAGACAAAAAATGTGAAAGTAGATTTACAGTGAAAGACAATGCCGGTGCTAATTCTTTCCTCGAGAAACCTAACGAAATAAACACTCTTTCAAGTTATTCTCTATTATAGCCCATAAAAGCTATGCCTTTGAGGTATGCAATCATCGTATTCCAGTCTTGCAGAGGTACATGAATAACCCTTCCTGAACCTGCTGACATTTCTGGTCCCCATTTCCACCTCGACTGCAAACACAGCGCACACGGGTCTGTGATCAGAGAATCTTGATTCTCCTCGAAAGTAGGATAACTGCTCAATGCCATTGCCTCGCCACAGTATCCTGTCACACCTGAAAATCAACCTTAGAAGTTAGAACTGATCTTTTTCTTTTTCTTTTTTTTTTTAAAAAAAAATCTTTTGCTGCTTCTTCTACTTCCACTGTGGTAATGCAAAACAGCAAGTGGTTAATCTTCTGAAGTATTAAAAGGAATACCTACCATGCTGGGGTTCGCCGCTTCTTCTTGGATTTGACAGTTTCTCCAGCATAAGAGTCTGAATTATGTGAATACTTGTAAGTGGGAGCGAATAGGATCCGCCCTTCCTTGAACCCGCTTAAAGCCCTCCCTCCTTCTCTTTCTATGTTCAACTGTACTCAAATATATCAAACAGGTCATCCTAAGGATATGCAATCATAAAAATGCTTAGTAAAATGCCAGAAAGTTCAAGTTAGTCCTTTAGTTTAACATCTGATTCTTGAAAAAGAAATATCATTTTGCCGTATGGAAAAATTTTTTCCAGCAAATATTAGAATTTATCAAGTTCATTCAATGATTATAAAGGATAGAGGAAATTGGATAGGGATAAGGAGAATAGACATAATCATACATACAATATAAAAAAAGAAAAAATTATTAAAAGTGATTGAATTGTGGAGTCTACACATCAAATCAAGTATCAATTTAATTCTGTTTAATAACTTTTTGCTGCTGTTAAATTTTTCTCTTCTGTCAATAGATAAATTTATTGTAGAAGGCATCTTAATTTCTTGCCATCTGCTAAGGAGAGACATATATTAATGCTCTAATGTCACTACCTATCATGATTTCATATTCTTTCAAAAGAAGAAGATAATTATTCCTAGAAGACCCAAAAAAAAAAAAAGGGCATTTTTCTTCCCGGATATATATAGACTGTCAAGCTTTCTGCATTGTGCTTTGGCAAGCTTGACAGCAGCTTTTAGTGAGTTTCTAAATGATTTCTTGAGACCTGGTTAGATATTTCTTATGAGGCAAACTGGAAAATATAGTCAAATATATTCCTCTGCTTCCTCTAGCGTGGAAATCAGACCCAAGGCATAATTTATCGTTAGATAATGTTGTGTTAGAGAGCACGAAAGTTATCAAACAAATAAGAATAACACCAGAATATAACGTGGTTCGATCAATATGACCTACATCCACGGGAAAGACAGAAAGAATAATTTTATTTAAGTGTTACTAAAAAACAAAAAGTTCAGATCTCAATTTCTCACCCTCTATTTCTCTATATTTTTTTTTTCATTACTTATAACCTTAAACTCTCTCTCTCTCTCTCTCTCTCTATATATATATATATATAGGGATATATGATAAGGGTCAAAAGAGTAATTCTAACTCAACTAGAATACAAGGCATATTCTAACAGATAATGAATTGAAATGTGACAAAATGTCCTTAGAAGTGGTAGCAAAAGAAGCCCATCTTTGAATTCTCTCCCAACAATTAATAAAATGGTGGACCAAAAATGGACCTATGATCCAAACAAAGAGTGGGAACTCACTAGCTTTTTGGGAAGTTCTGAAAGTAATTGAATCAACTAACCTGATCCTTCTCCAGCAAGGTGTCCCAATCATTATCTTCCAACAGAACTCTTGCTTCCTCATATCTCAGGGCTAGCCGATAATTTAAATCTCCAAGCCAAATTACACGACTGTAACATGTGAAACAAAGGGCCTTAAAATGAATGTGTATTAGATACGGCTGTAGAATGTGCTAGCAAGATTAAGAAATAATCAAGAAGTAACACACCCGTGATCAATTATCCGTTCAGGGGCTGGTTGATTTGAATTCTTGCAAATGTTGGGGAACACTGTGCCCTTGAGAATCTCAGCAACATCAGCATTTCTCCTTAGCTCGTCGCCTCCCTTTTCTCCGGAAGCCAGATGGCTGCACACAAAGCAAAAGCTCGTTCGGTGCAACGACATGCTTATTGATATACATCCCTGCAATAACATACCATACGAATCAAACTAGGAAAAGTCAAGAGTTGATGCTCTTCCTGCTCAACACTAGTAATATTTCAGACAGTTTCATTGTGGCTTGATCTTCTATCACAGTCTAGGCAGCATGCACCTTCTTGCCAACAATTTTATCAGCAAGACATATTAACAACAGTTTTCATAGCTAATACAACATTAGCAGACTAAATGAAAGACAGGAAAAAGAAAAAAAAAAAAAAAGGAAGCCATTTTGGGGTAAATGCTGTTCCTCTTTTGGATGACTAAATGTTGTTATGCACGGTGTAACAGAAGCTTAGTTATGTTGCCCTCTGTTTCCAAAATTACAATACTGGCAGACAAATTATTATATCCTCCATCTGATTTGGCTATCCGTTTCTTTTCTCTGAAAGAGAGAAAAATGCTCTGGTTGAGCATGGAACGTGCTCTGTTACCTTGTTGCCTAGGCATCCCATTATTCCTCTTCCAACTGTGGAGATTCTAAGATGACCAATGTGAGGCACCAACTCCTTTCGAGCCCACACTGAGAGGAAAATACCAACCATCTGCTTGCTTGCTATAAGATTATATGTCAATGAGCATGGTGAAGAAGGCAAATCAGCAGCATAAAGCAAGTCATCAGAACTTCTGTCCTGATGACATCGAGCTGCTGATGAGTCTAGTTTAGTTATGGGATCACCGAACTTTCTAGTTCTCCCTCTCCCAGAAGTTGGGAACTCCATTGCACAATTGCACATCTTTAGAAGGCTGCTTTCTGCCCTGAAATTTTTACTGAGGACTTTGAGAGAGGGTTTGTGGAAGAAGTGTGATTTTGAGTCTTTTGTGTTGTTGCTGTTGGGGATTTTCAAACCAGGGTTTAGTTCACAAGAGTAGATGGAGTCATGCTGCGGCCTGTTGAGCGCTTGGCTTATCAGAGCCAACCATTTTGCGGCAGGTTCGTTGTCTTCAATCACCAATACGTTTCCAGCACTGAGTGGAACAATTTCCTGAAACCTAATGAGAAAAAACTTCAGAAAAGTTGCACTCGCCAAATTGTTCTCATTGCAATGGTAATAGAAGCAAAAATCACAGCTGATGCAGAACCTAACAACTCTCTATAGATTTTGCTATTGAAGTATGAATACAACTACTCAGTTCTCACCTGCAAAATGGAGTAGGGCTTTTCAAACCATCAAGTTTACATTTCATTATTCAAGCTATTAAATAAATCAATCCTCGTTTTTCCCCAACTATAGCATGTCCTCAAAATATACTTGGAAGTAACTTTTTATCTTATAAACGAATACCTCTAGTAGATACAAGTTTTTCTTTCATGAAATGATTGCTCTAGATCATCAATTTGGAGCTGTAATGCTAAAATCTACCACACATCAAGTATCATAATTAGCCTCTTGTCATTCAATTTCCATACTTGGGGATTTTAAGTGACTCATAATTGTGAGATACCATACCCACAGATATATATATCTGCACAAGCCTCCACCTGCAGAAAATCTTCCAGGTTAAGGCCATTGTTTGGTGCCTTTCCTCCTACATTCCATGTCGTGACAAACATCCTGGAAAACAACCACAATACGACCAAATGAGACAGGAAAACAAAAAAGACGAAAAAAAAAAAACAAGGCAAAAGATCTCAGGAAAGAAATGGCAACAAGAATTATTCATACCGGAATTCATTAATTTCTGTCGCTGGTGCCATAGACTGGTTGAAGTTTGATAAGTTCAGGCCTTCTATGTCCGGGCTTGCCTGTCTTTCTGCAAGCAAATAAAGAGAGAATATTAACAAAAAAAAAAAACCACGGCTATTTAAGAAACCAACCATTTTGGTTTAACTTTGCAATTGAATCCTAAAAGTCCAAGATCAAAGGTTCTCTGGTGACAAGGACTAAAGGTCCACGTCCACATGCAGAGTTGCCATATCTTGAACATAGCTTTTCCACATATTTAACAAATATCTACACGGAAATCAAAACTCATGAACGTTAGGTTAGCTACCAAGAAAATAATAGAGAGGAGAATGACGCGAGTGAATACATGGCTTGTACCCCTCACAGATAGCAACAATCAAGAAATTCTAGGCCGAGCCTTCGATTATTACAACTCTTCAATAAGATTGACAAAATGGGGTGTTACTAAACTTACTTATATTAAATAGTAACATGTATATTGGAGGTAATGGCTTAATTAACCTTATAAAAAATAGCAGATAGCTTTAATTACCTGAGAAACTTTTCCTCATCATTGGAGATGCCTCCATGAACGATTTTCTCCTTGCTATAGTTTTGGTTTCGAAATCTACCAATGAACCCCAAGATTTTTAAAAAGATTAACACATGTATTAACCATGTCTAAAAAATTGGAACCAAAGATTTATTCTTACGAAAGAAAGGAATACCAGAAGGAATTCCATCACTATCTGATACACATAAATCCTCATTGGAGCTCCCTGTGCTGCTTTGTTTTGAACTGAAAATTTTTGGAAGGATAGACTACAAGACCAGAATGGCCATAGAAAGCAAATTAATCAGAAACTTCTATTATTATTTGCTCATAACATCTTTGCATATTGAAATGAACAAAAGGAAATGTGTGATCATTGTTGATGGAACAAGAAAAGAAATAGGAACAAAGAACTAACATTTTAACCAAAAAAAAAAACAGAGTTGGGGGACAGATTAAATGAATACCTTCTTTTTCTTGTCATTCTTGACAGAATTGTCAGGAGTGGTGCAAGTAGGACTATTGGTTTTGGTCATTTCAATCTTGGATTTTGTTCATAAATTGGTATTAAAGAAATGATGGATTATGGGGTTCAATTTCTAAACTTTCTTTTTCTGTGAAAGATAACAGAAAGTCTGATCTCAACAAGAGCAAAGAAAACAGCTTGATTAAGGAGAAATGTAAAAGACACGAAATTGAATTCTGGATTTGCCTCTCGTCCTGAATTTTGATGGATTTTCTTCCTAGTTCTTTTTTTTTTAAAAAAAAATGTTATTTTTCGAATTATTTTGGTCAATAACAATGGAAAATGAAATATTTATGATCTGTTACGAAGTTGAGATTTTGGCGCCAACACTTTCGGGATAGTTTCAGGACGGTAAAACTAGAAACCGTTAGAATTTACAGTTGATGACAGCCCAACTGTCCATAGGCTTTTGAACATTTGGACGAATTATTACCCTATAAGATTACAAGCCTCTTTTTATGTTAAGAAAAACTAATTAGTAATACTTTGCAATATAATATCAATATAAAAAAAAAAAGTGAATAAATTATATTTTATTTAATTTTATAAATAAATTAAATTAAATATGAAAAATTACTGTATTATATTCTTATTTGTGTGGTTATATAGTGATATTCTTTTAAACTTAACCCCCTCTTCAAAACCCATATCACCCTGAACATTTCAATGGCAGCCAAACAATTTTCGCACATGACCCATCTTAACAATGGAATGCTATGGTTGTCAGTTGTTATGAAATCATTAGCAACTTCGCTGGCTCGGCTGGTATCCTGTCCGGGTTTTATTAAGTTTAATGGCAGCAAAATTATCCAAATACAGATTCATTTTTCATGAACGATGTCTCAGGGAAACTGAATTGCTAGCATGGACTTATCGCCTCTCTTTCTACCTGTGTCATGGAGTGTTTATAGGAGTATTCTAACATTCTATTATAATTCTTGCACATTTTACATTTTTTTTTATTGTACATCATATTTTTTTTAACCGAAAAGTTTAAAATTATGTATATTTGTAACACATGAGGCTTACCATATCGACTGACTCTAGTTCGCTTGCTTTCACTCTTTAGCAAACTTATCTATTTGTTGCCCTAAATGAAAATAAAATTCAATTCGATAATTTATGTTAAAATCTATAACATATGTATGTAAATTTATATGTATATTATAATTATTGAAATTAAAAAAAAAGTCATGAAAATGTTTGTATGATGGTGTTTACTTGATTTTAGAAACATTTAAATAGGTGATTCAAATTTTATTTTTTATTAATAATTTTTTATAATATTTAATATTAATTTAATAGTTAGTCTATATTTTTTTTAAAAAAAAATTAATAAAATTATAATTTAAATTTTTATTTAGTTTATTTAATTTACTTAATTACAATTTAATATATAGTACAATTTACTTAATTCATATTAAAAATTATTTACACATGTAGTATAATGTAAATAATTATAATTGAAAATAAAAGGAAAAAAATAAGTTCTAAAAAAATGAAAAAATACTTTTAAATTCTTCTTCCTATTTTCTTTAAAAAAATTAATTCTAAATTTTATTATTTCTTAAAAATGAAAAACTAATCATAATTTAAGTATCTTTTCTATTTTTTCAAAAAATTACTCACAATTTTTTTTCTTCTTTTGGAAAGAAAGAATATTTTCAAATATTCCTTTTTTTTAAAAAAAAGAAAAATACTTATAATTTTAGTTTTTTTATTGTTTTCCTTTATGTTTTCTTAAAAATTTTTTTAAAAAAAACTCTCAATTTTTTTTTAAAAAATTTATAAATAAAAAATATTTATAATTTAAATATTTAAATAAAATAATAAACCTACACGATATAGTTCTAATATTAGTGACAGTGAAAGCAACAATTAAAATATCACTATCCTGTAATGTTGATTTAATGACCATTATAATGATCATATCTTACATTGACAACACAATTAGACTTGTGATGTGTTGTTACAATCAACCAAATATAAAATTTATACTTTTAAAAATATATATAGTAGTGCGAGTGTAGATCATTCCCATTAAGAACATTTAATCTTATTTTTTACTATATGAACAAGGATGAAGGGATCTAAATATAACCATAAAAATTTAAGGAAAATAAAATAACTAAGAAATAATTCAACATAAGTTATCAAATTCAATAAGAAAAACAATCTTAGTTTAAGTTGATGTCCACCATCGAAAATCCACAACTGATTATTGATTCAAGTATATATCAATTCATATTTAAACACTCACCATTGAAACTATTTTCTTATTTATCCTCAATCATAGTTAACTAGAAAATAAATGATCTAATTAACTTTAACTACTAAATAACCCAAGACAAGTGTTAAAAGTTTCATCTAGTAGCAGTATTAAGAATTAGAAAGATTGATAAGGGTAAACAACGTAAGTACAAGTGGTTATATTTAATTTAATCGAAGTTCTTTGTAAAACCTAAGAATTTATAATGTAACAAACCATTAAATCCTAGTTGCTTTATGAATTGAATAATCAAATAATTATAAATTTGATATCTAACCTAGTAACAGATTACAACAATTAATAAACTAGTAGACCTTCTATTAACTAAATAAAAAAATCATAAAAATAACACAAAAGAACATTTGATACTCAAAACATAAATTGAGTAATAAAAAATATATATCTCATAGTTTTTCATTCTCAATTTTTTGTTTCCTTTGACCAAGTATAAAAGTTTAGCCATTTAGGGTCATAAATGTGAACTTGAAGGAGAAGAGGCATGATAGAAAAGATAAAGACCTTTATCTATAATGATTTCCTCCCTTTTATAAGTTAATTATCTCTCTTAAAAGCCTACAAAATTTTCTAAAAATATTCTAAATATTATCCTAATTTAATAATATCAAAATATGACTAATTGAGAAAAATATTAAAAATAAAAGAAAGTCCCAATATAGTTAGGAGAGTGGTGTTTTTAGCTGAAACTTTATGTAACGAATCTTAGAACTTTTGAAATTAGACTACATCAAATTCACGTATTAGAATTGTAGGTTAAAGAATGTTTTAGAATGTAGCAGTACATGTGCAATAACTTTAAATATAATTATAACCTTAATATAGTTAGTATCTCTTAGAACATAAAACATGAAAGTTGTAGAGTTTTTCATTGATTTTCTATAACATCTTAAATTATTTCAATTAAAGCTTATATGAGATAGTTATGTCCAAATTACTAGTAATTCAAAATTGTCCAAAATCACCTTATTAGCTTTGTTTTGCACTTAATGCCTTCATTCGCATTCTAAATCAAAATGTAAGAAAAAAAAATACATTTAGGCTCAAATAAGTATAAATGATTAAATGTTAAGGGAAAAAAAAATATGATATTTTGCATTCTTATTAATTTGCACAATCATAAATTATAAAAACATTACAAATGAATCATGTTAGTCAAAATAAAGGTGAAACAATGTATCATTGTTCTAATCAAGATACTTGATACTTGGGAAGTTTATAGCTTTCCCATCAGAAGAGAAAGCAAATGTTTGGCCTTCATCTTGTTAATAGCATTGATAGGATTAAGACTTTTATGATAAGTGACTTTGCAGTTCCTTATAACCTTACATTTATATAATTTCTTACAATCTTTAGTCAATGATTTTAGTCGTTCCTCTATGAATTCATCACAACTGCCTAATAGCCAATAATAAGCATCATATATAAGCATTAAAAGCCTAAACTCAAACTTTGAGAAAAAATAATAAAATGGCCAATTATATAATTGTAACTTGACATTCACATTATATTTGAATACATGCATTATGTTAAAGTAAAGTGAAGGATAGCGTAGATGGGATCAGATAGGGTTACTTGTCAAAGATCCATTGATATGCTTAAAGGAGAGTTGCAGGTCTAAGAACTTCCTTAGGATTTTTACCAATAAGAGGGGTATAATCGTACCGCAACAAACACATAATATACATTCATATAGCCCATATAGTTTCCATTATGAGTTTTCAATTTTGTCAAAATCTTGAATTTTTATTATTCTTATTAAATAGGAAAGGAAGGTGTTGCTAGATGAGTGCATTAAGGGAGTTGTTGGATGAAGAAAAATATAAGGCTATTGTGGGTGTAACAAACAATAGGAAAATCCATTATGTAAATTATTTATCACCATTAATAATAAGTGATATTGTGTATTTAAGGAGTTGAATCAAGCAAGAGAAAAGCCACCTATATAAATATGGTTGACTAACTGGATTGTTTGTTATAATAATAAAATATAACAAATTCTCTCTTTTTTATTCTCTTTCTCTACCTCTAAAATCTTCCCTTTTCTCTTTTTTTTTAAACCTTAATTCCCTAAAATGCTCAAAGTCCTAACAAATATGGTATTAAAGCATTTTGATCAAGTGAAAGTGGTACTTCAATCTAGCGAAGAAAATGAAGATAGTTGCAAATATGAAAGCAACAATGATAATGGAAAAGGAAGGCTTGATGAGGTGGTTGGAGGAGCAATTTACATGTTTGTGACAAGATAATGCAACCTTGAAGTAATTGATGGAACTCCTTTCATAAAAGGTCACTAAAATAGTGGATTAAGGTAAATCAAACAAACCTTACTCCAATAATTTCATACTAAGATCAGTGGAGATATTAGCAACCATTCTTAGTATCCAAACATTTTTCCATTGTTTAACAAATTTTTAGGTAAGGGGAATGCAAATAAGGGTAGTAAGAGTGGTCAAGGAGTAAAAGGCTTGAATTGGAATCCTAAGGCTACTCTTCCCTATTTTAAAGGAGTAATCCTAAGGATTAGGTCATGAAGATAAGGTTAAGTTGGTTATAATGTATTTGGGGAACAAGTAAAGATTTGATTTAAAAGGTTCCTAGCTAAACCAAATGAGGTAACTTGAAAGAAATTTATAGATAATTTATGTGTTTGGTATGGTACTAGCAAATTTTTAGATATAGTGAAAGATTTTAATAAGCTAACATAAACTAGATCATCAAAGGAGTACTAAAAGAAGTTTAGGTAATTGAAAGCTCTTATGAAGAATGTCAACCTCATTCTTATTGAGGAATACTTCATTTTCAGTTATATAAGTGGGTTAAATGTTTCCATCAAAACTGTTATGAAGATATGGAAGCTAAAGTCATTGAGTCATTTATATGAACGCTCCAAATTATAGTAGGAGGTGGTGCAAAGCTTAGGGAAATTTAATAAATTGACCCAAATGGAATTTAATTAAGAACTTTCTAATAATATCATGAGGAGGAACCTCAGTAAATTGGGAGACAAGAAATAATTATAATTCAATAAGCCAACCAATTTAGGCAATCTTAGTAGATAATAAAAACTTTTTATTAAGATTACAAATCCTTCATCCTTAGAATCTAACCTTAAGACATCTTCAAAAGAAGTTAGGAGGAATAATCCTTGTTAGAAGTGTGAAAAAAGGTTTTTCCCGAGTTACCAATGTAATAAGAAACCCTTCCCTATTGCTTTGAAGGGAGAAATAAGAGGTAAGGAAATGTGAAATAAAGACTCAAGAAAGGAGTTTCATGACATAAAGCTAAAAGAAGTCATAAAGGCTCAAAGGTATATTTCTATATATGCAATGACAGGTTTTGAGGGCCTTAGCACCATACATGTGAAGAGATAGGTAAGAAATAAAGCCTTAGTGATTCTACTAGACTCTAGGAGTATAAGTAACTTCTCAAACACCCTTCTAATGAAGTTATTACTTTGTTCCTTGGTAACTACCCACCTATTAAGTGGAAAATGCATGACTAAAACTTTAGAGCAAACCTTAGGATCATGAATTTTGGATCCTTTGACATGGTATTAGGGGTAAAATAACTAGAACAATTTAGCTTTATACTAATGAATTTTAAAAACTATAAACTCTCATTTATAAAGGATGAAAATAATTTGGAGATCTTAGGAACTTTAAAGGGATAAAGAGCAACTCTTAAGGTGTTGAGTGACATTTAATTGCAATAGTTATTCAAGAAGAAGGAGAATTTGAAGCAAACTTATGTGTGCATAATGACTACCATTGATTGCCCAATTCCTCGAAAGGAAAACCATCTTTGGAGTCTCAAACTCTATGTAAGTTGTAGTTAGAAGAGTATGAGGATGTGTTTGAAGAACCAAAGGAAATACCCCCTAAGAGACTTCATGATCATATTATACTTTTAGAGCTAAATGCTTAACTTACGAATCTATGACCTTATAGGTATCCCCTTTACTAAAAGATAATGATAGAAAAGCTAGTCATTAAAATTTTTGAATCTTCTACCATGCAAGGTAGTACTAGCCTTTTTGCTTCTCCTGTGCTTTTAGTGAAAAAGAAGGATGCAACTTAGAGATTTTGTGTAGACCATAGGTAACTCAATTTCATCATTATAAAAGACAAATTCCTTATCCTTATCATTAATGACTTATTAGATGAGTTGCAAGAGATTACCATTTTCTTCAAACTACATTTAAGGGTAGGGTACCATCAAAATGGGGTGAAGGAGTAGGACATATACAAAATTGTATTTAGGACTTATCATGGATATTATGAGTTCAAAGTGACACCTTTTAGTTAGTCAATGCACTTACCACATTCTAAACTCTTTTTTTAATCATGTGTTTGCCTCCTTTTTAAGGCATTTTGTTTTGGTATTTTTTGATGACATCTTGGTGTACAGTAAATCTTTATATGATTATGTGAATTACCTAACTTAGGTTCTTAAGGTCTCAAGAACAAAGAGATTATACGTAAAAAAGTTTAAGACTAACTGTAAGAGTTTAAAGTTTCTATTACAGAATCATTTCACATCTATATCTAATTAAAAGGCATATTTAAATTATTAGGGTTAAACTAGAGTATTCAATAAAAATGAGTGGAAAACAAGGTAGCAGATGCATTATTTAGAAAAGAAGGCTCAAGTGAAGCAAATAGGGAGCAAAAGGAAGTAGGATGCTATGTAATGGCTACATAGGTTTCTAAGTGGTTGATTGAGGTTATTATAAGCTATTAGACAAATCAGCAGGTAGGAGAATTAATCCTTTCACTCAGATCCTCTTTTGATTCTAAAATTCCTTATACTTACCATAATGGATTACTTAGATATAAAGGAAAACTTTACTTTGGCTCAACAAGCAACCTGAGACAACAATTTTTATCTTAATTTCATAACTCAATATAGGGAGGGCACTCAGGCCTTAATGTTACTTATCATAAACTAGGGTAATACTTCTTTTGACCAAGACTTAAAAATGATATCATTCAATTCATACTACATTATAATGTATGTCAAAGATCTAAAGGAGAAAATGTGCAATACCTTAGATTGTTGCAACCTTTAGCCATTCCAAAGCAAGCCTAAAGGGACATTAGTATGGACTTTATTGAAAAGTTTCCTAAATTTAAGGTAAGGTAAACTATATTAATGATAGTTGACCTTTTCACTAAATGTAGTCATTTCATTACCCTTCAATATCCCTTCATTACTTTCAGTGTAGCTAAGATCTTCATGGAATAGGTTTTTAAATTACATAGGGATAAAATCTTCCTGAACTTATTCTGGCAAAAGCATTTCAAACTTCTAGGAACCAAACTTAACCTCAGTACTACTTATCATCCCCAAGATTTTTTGGTATTTTTTTATGACATTTTGTTTAGGAACCAAACTGGAGACCTACTTATGTTGTATAGTATTCCAAAAACTCTTCCAGTGGAACAAGTGGTTACATTCGGTTAAGTGATGGTATAACAACAACTATCATTCCACCTTAAAGATGTCTCTATTGTAGGCCTTCTATGACTATACACCCTTTCTCTTGTTAGAGTTATCCTTAAGTGAATCAAAGGTATATGAGGTGGAAGCATAACTACAAGAAAGGTAGTGAACGAATGAACTAGTGAAAGAACAACTGGTTAAGGTACAATAGATGATATAACACTATATAGATGATAAGAGAACTAAAAGAACCTTTGAGGTAGGTGATAAGGTGTACCTAAAGTTTTGACCTTGCAAACAAACCTTTCTAGCACTGTGTAAAAGTTTGAAATTGGCCATCAAGTATTATGGTCCATTACAAGTGGTTACCAAGGTGGACTTAGTGGTTTATAAATTGCAGCTTCCTCCAAAATTAGTCACTTATCTTCCTTTCCATGTCTCATTATTGAAACAATTAAAGGGGAATATCAATAGCAGCTGATGCCATAACTATCATGGATATATGTCTTGGATTGTAAGATTGTTAAAAGGAGCAATAATGTTATCACTTAAGTATTTATCTAATAGTCCAATCTTACGTTTGAGGATATCATGTAGGAAGATTGGTCTTATGGAGCTGGTCAATTTTTAGAGTTTAAGTTTTAAGGATAAGGTTGTTTAATGAGGGGGCACCTATTATGAGTTTTTAATTCTATCAAAATTTTAAATTTTTATTGAGTAGTAGAGGAAGATGTCATTAAACAGTAGAAATATTGAATGAAGGCAGATCCAAAATTATTTTAATTGTAACAACAGTAAAAGAGTTCATTAAGTATTGTCGTTAATAATATATGATGTTATGCATTTAAAAAATTAAATTAAATAAAAAAAACTATATAAATATAATTAGTTAGCTGAATTATTTATTATAATAACAAAATATAATAAATTTTATCTCTCGTTTGTTTTTCTTTATCTTTCAATCTCCGAAATCTTTCCTTTTCTCTTCCCTTGTAAACCTGAAATTAAAAAAAATGCTCGAAGTCCTAAAAATTTCTTTCTATCTACGGGCGATGGCCTGTATTCTTGCGCATCCTTCAATCACTTTTTTGTCTTCAGTCGTGGGTCAATTGATCTTTGTCATCACAAATTAATTCCAATGCCAACAATATTAAAACAAACAAGGACTAATAATAATGTACCCAAAATAAATAAAAAATAAAAAAAAAACCAACAAAGCCTTAAGGAATATTGTGGTGAGGAGCTTTGGTGATAAATTGCAAGTAGTAAGAGAAGTGATTCTTTCTTGCACTCCTGGTAAAAATTGGTTAGGTCAGCAACAAGGTCTTTGATGACAGACGTGTGAGGCAAAGGCGTTCTAATGCAGGGTTTGCTAGTATCAATGGGCTTAAGGCAGGCCACAGTGTTGGTCCCATCAATGTCCATGGCATGCGACCCACGTATCCCTTCCCTGCACGACCTCCTATTGGCCAAGGTTGAATCTTTCTTTGCTTTTATCCTCTGCAGTGCATCCAAAACCTACATCAACATAGCAGTATAGAAAATTTTTCACACCTTCGGCCTTGAGTATCTACGATGAACAAAAACAATCACAATTTGGGACGCCATAATACCATGGGCCCACACTTGGAGAGGTCTACGTGAAAAGACTGGAGAAAAGGCTTTTAAGTTTGGATTGTCAGGGCTGCATCTACATATTTTTTTCACATCACATGTAAACTCTGGGCTATTAACAAGGGTTGTTAACCGAGTCGATAGGGGCTGTCTGTCATCCTTTCTTTTAAGAATGTGGGTCATGTTGAGGTTGAACCGTAGTGCATTTCTGTCGTGGGTTTAGAGAAGCTTGCTGGGCCTGAACTCTGGACATTCCAGTGACATGGCTTCCAAAACTAAACTGACTGAAAAACCCCAAAAAAAAAAAAAAAAAAAAAAACCAAAGACAGAACTCCACCAAAAAGCAGGTCCATAGTGGAAAATTGCCCCTCTCCCTCCCTCCCTTAGATCCGCCCCAGGTGCTTGAACAACTCTTCAGCTGAAATCCCCGCACCCCCTTTTTTTTATTTTTTTTTTCTTTCGGCTCATTCGGCCTATAGTTCAAACTGTGCATAATAATATTGGCTCTTTCGTTCTATTCGGACCTCTCCAACAATCGTGGAATGGAGAATTTTAGCATAATTTACATAATTTATAATAATTGAAATTATTCCTTTTTTCTTTTTTTATCATCCAACTTTGATTTTTTAAAATTAAATCACTTAATTTCAATTTTTTTTTAATTCAGTCACTCTATTAAATAAAGAGTTAGAAAATTTATCCACTAAAAAAAATATACATTTTTATGCAATTAAATTCATTTCATTTACATTTAGTCAATTAATTTCTTCATATAATACAATTATTTAAATCATTTTAAATAATACAATGTAATAGTAATGAAAATAATTGAAAAAAATATGAAAAATTTTATTTCTCTAAATTATTGTCATTATGGTTTGCATTGTATAATTTAGAATGATGTAAAAAATTAGAGTATAAGAACAGTTTAATTAAATAAAAATAAATATATTAGACTTAACTTCATAAAAAGTTTTTTTTATCGAGTAAATTTTATAATTTTTTATTTAATATAGTAATTAATTAAATTAAAATAAATTAATATTAAGTAATTTAAATATAAAAAAATTAAAATTTAATGTCAAAAATAAAATTAAATAATAAGTTAAGTGATAAATTATATAAGTTAACATGTATTTTATTGAGAACGATTTTAAGGGCACAGAGTCCAAGTCTCCATAGAGTTACATTGTATGAGGAGGGAAGCTCCACGATGAGGAGCTGAAAGGGTTGTGTCTGTGAGCTGGGCATGGTTTCTATTGCGATTGCCATCTCGATAGGAAGCAAAACTTGGTTTCAAAGTGACTATCACAGTGTGTGCTCTCTATATATCTAGATTCGAGGTTTGATAAGTTACAACAATTTGTGATGAGTACAGTGGCAAAGAAAGAAACCATAAAATTTATGATTATGGCCTAAAAATTGTGATGAGATATATAAAGGAAGATGTAGAAATTTTTCAAAGGCTCTCTTGAAAATACGAGTAACTAAGAACTTATACTTTTATTCTTAAAATGTTGGATGGACTCTAATGGAAAGCAAGACGTGAATTTATGAAGATGGAGGGAGTTACAACATTGTATATAGTTCGTAGTGCAATAAAATATATTATTTTAAGTTATAAAAAAGAAAAGAAAAGAAAAAAAAAAAAACCTTCCAAGAGGAAGAGGGTGACGTTTACTAATGCATTATTTATGAGCAATGACATACTGAGAAGCTCGAATAGAAAGAATCGGTGGAGAAATCTAATGTTATAAACGGTAATCTTTTTTATATCCAAATTTTATCCGTATTTCATATTTATTTTGTAAAATAAAATAAAACAAGTTTCTAATAAAATTTTTATGTCATTCCATTAGTTGATCTTTTAAAAAGATTTTAAATAAAACAAAAGAGTAAAAATAAATTTTAAAAAATTAAATTCCTAAATTACTTTTCTTTTGTATCGTTAGATTCAATTGTAAAAATTAGAGTAAAAATGAAAGAAAGTTATTATGATTTGACCAAAAAGCAACAAAGATTAAAATAATTGGTTAATTTTTTCTATTTCAACTATAATCTTTCATATAATCAAAATCAAATGAACCTTTTAATTTAAAAAATAAATTAGAGTATTTATAAAAATTATTAGAAATATTTTTTTAAAATATATACTTTCTTTTAGTAAACATTGTTATGATAATTTTTTCTTTTAAAACGTGTAAAAATATTTATATTTTATTTTTGACACTAATTAATTTAGTTTGACTCATAACTTAAAATTATAAATTTAGATTATAATAACATGCAACAAGATTGAAGTTTAAATTTAATTTAATTTTTATTTTGATTAATTCTCCTTTCTTTTTCTTTTTTTTCCGTCTTAAGGTTTAGGAGGGTAGCCTGAAGTGTGTCCATCATCATAGGTAGTAACATCAATCACAGGCTCTAAGTTAAGGATGAATTACACATGAAAGCAAAGAGCCAAAGTGGCATGTAAGCACATTTTACTGAAAAGTTATTGGGCCATTGAAATTTCACTTTGATGTATACAGTCAGTATTAGGAAGCAAATGGCCAGTCAGAAAGGACCGCAAGATCTCTTGGCTTGTGTGGTTATCTCCTCAGTCGGAATAAATTTGAACACAACCTTATTTAACATTGGCACAGCTTTTGTTAATAAAAAAAAAGAAAAAAAAAAAAAGGAAGGCTGTGGTATGTCTAATCATTCTTCAATAATAGGTCGAAAAGGGTACTCCAAAGTATAATAGTCATCATCCTTCTTTTTCTTTCTTCGATTATTTCTGAGCACAGTGCAGTAATTGTAATTATATTGGACTTAATGTTCCACGGAATAAATTTCCATTAACTGCAAGCATTATGTTCTTTTTTTTTTTTCTTTTGTTCTTTGTAGGGCAAAGACGCATGCAACTAATATATAAATATACAAATGGTATTGAGCTTTTTAGTTGTATAGATTCTAGATGCATGGAAAAGAAACCATCAAAAGAATCCATAGAGAATAAATGGGAGAGGGAAAAAGATATATTCTTATGAGTCGCCTCAAAGGAAATTCTGATTTCGGGAATATATTTGCAGAATGAGAATTTAATGCCCTAGTAGTGTGTTCTGTCTGCTTGCACTTCGTCCACAAGTAATCGTGGAATGTATGCCTTATTTGTCTTCTTAAAATTCAATCACGATTAACATTGTGAAGCTAATTAACAAATACTTAAAGCTTTTATTTTCCTACAATTTTTTTGTCATATTATTTGGACAACATTTTCAATAAAATATTTTAGCTCAAATAAATAAGTAATAAAATTACTCGTTTGAGCTCGATTTTAAAATCACATAAAAAAGAAAGCGTTAATCCCAATTGAGAGGTTTAGGAGAATTATGTTAGTTCATGTGTTAATTAATTTTGATTTGTCAATATAATTGAGTAATTATGTAACTAATTAGTTTTGTTTATATTAAATTATCACTTTACTCTCTAAAGAGTTTATCTATTTATTGAAATTTACGTGATAAGATAAAATTTAGAAAAATTAAACTTGTGCCGCTGAAACTTAATCTAAAAAATTAAATTTTTACTATTGAAACTTAATTTACAAAATTAAGTATGAGAATGCGAAAGGTCTTTTTTATATATATGTTAACTTAAAGCGTTACATAAGATCAAAAAAAGATTTGTTTTGGCAAGAATCCCAAGATTTTATTGCTGAAATTATTTTTCAATATACAACATTCAATTTTTGGTCACAAGAAAAAGTATCTAAATTGAAGTATCTTGACCCAAATTAATTTTAATATCTTATATAGAAAAATTCTAATAAATTTGCTACAATTGTCCAACAAACAAACTTTGGTTGTAAGCATAGAAATAAGACCAAAAAGAAATTAAGGGATCAACAAGAAAATTGTTTCTTGACATGAAAATAAAATCAACAAAACATCGTTTCTTGGCATGGAAATATAAATAATAAGGCATTGCTTTTTGACATGAAAATAGAACCAAGAAAGCAGCATTTTTTGATGGATGAAAGATAGATTTCTTGAAATGCAAATATTTTAAAGACATTGTCTTTTTATTTGTAGCAAAAGAATAATAATAATAATAAAAACGCGCACACACACACACACACACACACATATATAAGAGTTTATATTAAGTTTTATGAGTATTTTAAAGTTATAAAGAGATTAAGAGTTTGAGAAAGATAATTGCATTAGTATATTGTAGGTAAACTATAGTTTTTTATACGATTATAATAGAGTATTGTATTATTGTTGTAATCGGTCTCCTCTATATTAAAAAACTTGATAATATACTCAAAATTTCTAAGATAATAGTTTTTAAGAGAAGATGTAGGAATACGAGTTTTGAATTTTTATAAATTATTGTATTTTACTCTTCTTAATTTTAACCTTTTTGTATAAACTCATATATTAAATAATGTTTTTTTATCATAACACAATTTAATGATTTTCTTTTATGCAAGTTGGTTGCTAATTTTATGAACTAATTTTTTTCTTATTTCTAATCAATATTAACATTATTATAATTGCATTAATTCATTTGTATACCATATAATATTTTTATTTACTATAATCATTTTATTTTTCACATTACATGTATTAAAAACTCTTATTCTTTGTTAACTCAATTCATCTTCCTTTTGGTATTATAAGACCAATAAGTTAATTGATAATAATTAAAAGGTTAATATATAACATGCCTACTAAAAAGAAAATCGATTAGCAAGCTAGTAGAAAGATTATTTCTCTATCTTTGCAAATTTTATTTATATTTATTAATAAATTATTTATTTTGTACTTTAGTTTTTATTATTAAATTATTTAATGTGATTAGCCTTGTTGAGTATTATCAAAATGGAATATAAGTTACATTTTAGTTTAATATCATTTATATTTATTACATGTGATGTATCTTCCAAAGGGTGACAAATAAACAACTTGTGAAATGTGAAAATGTTTTGAGGTTCAATTTATTGTTGTCGTCAATAAAGCTATATATATGACTTGCAAAAATAACTTACTTGTACATTAAGTTCTTTTTTTGTACTTTTTAATATTTTATAATTTTCTAAATATATAAATGGTGTGGAACATCCCTTTATATTTTTAAAATATTCAATATTTTTCAACTTAATTTTGAAAAATAGCAAGAAATAATGTGTTAGTTGAAGTTATGAAAATATATTTTGAATCTAAAAGTTTTACTTTCTACCATGGAATAAGATATATTAACCCTTTAGTATCAACATATTGATAAAAAAAAAATTTAGTGTAACTTATAAAGTCTTAATGATAAAAAAAACTTTAAAAAAGAAACACTTAACAAGTGTGTATGCCTAATAGTTTGATTGGATTCACATGATAAATTATAAAGTAAACATGATATATCATTATCTAGTGAAGATGAAGAACACAAACATATCCAAGTTGAGTGATTTCAATTTGAATTTAAAACACATAAAAAAGGAAATAGAATGAGATCAAAAGTAAAGTTCAATGTGTGACAAACAAATAATTCAAGTCAAATTTGAGTTAACTTGTTTTAGATCAATACAAGTTGAGTTGAGTTAGATTTTAGGTAATAGGTCAAGTCGAATTTAAGTGATTTAGGTAATGGGTCATTAGGCTTTTTTAATCAATACAAGTTGAATTGAGTTAGATTTTGAACGAATTCTATAGGTCAAGTTAGTTTTTGCTACATTTATTTATTACCATTAGTCATTTACAATGCTCAAATTTGTTTAAATTTGAATTGTACTAAAAATTACGTTTCATTTTAAAATAATTTATTTGTAGTCTTTCTTTTATTAAATTTAGACATTCCATTTTATTTTAAGTCTCATGTTTAAAAAATAAGGACTTAAGGTTTTTAATTAAAATTTGTATTTATTTATTTATTTTTATTACAATAATTTTCATTTTAAAAAGAAATGAATTGTTATTTTTAAAGGAATTTTCCAATCATGACATGAATTAAGCACTAAAGTTTGGGTTTGTGGGCTATTGCAAATTAATTTTTTAAATATCTTCATTAAGCATGACATAACACAAGAGATAAGTCATTTTACTTTGGCACAATATAAAATAAAAGCTTCCTTTGAAAAAATTTCATGTCGAACATAACATGATCCATTTTGTATGTTCATATAAAATGATTCAAAATAACACATAATAATGACTAATTACTAAGGATTTATTTAATTAAACTATTGTTATTATTATTTTAATGCCTTTTTGCTCTTTTTCCTTTATTAAGTAGGTGTGATTTTGTTATTTATGGTCAACAACTATTTATTTCTAATGATGATATTTTTAATAATTAATTCATTTCATTCATAGTAGAGAGACCAAATGTTAAAATGCTAAAAATTTTATGGATGTCATTCAAAGAAAATTAAGGAGTTAAATTGAACTGAAGGAATTGTGATTTCTTATAGTGTTAAGTTAATACAAAGAATTTAGTTTAAATTTGATCTTAAAAGACTCCTCCCAATGGAAAAATGTTTTTGGTGTGAAAAATAAAAGGAGGCCTTTAACTTGCTAACATAAATATTGTGTTCTTTAATTAAAATGAAAAGTTTAGAATATGAGGAAATTATATACAAAACATCTTTATTGGTGGTGTGTTGCCCTTTAACAAGTACGATGAGTTGGAGAAAGCTATTATGAAGCATTTTGAACTCTTATATACTAACTTTAGTTTTACATCTCACCTATGCATTTAAATTTGGTGTTTAATTTTCTTTCTCAAGTAGAAGTCAAAAGTTTAGAGGATCTTTTTTTGAGGAGTGCTAAATCTTTTGGCCCTAATGACTTAATTATTACTTTTTATAAAAAGTTGAAAATTTTGTCAAAAGGGATATATACCATGTCTTTAATGACTTCTTTGATACCTGTTTTAGAATCACATTAATATGTAAAATCATTAATACGTTTAACTTTATAATAGTGTCCCTATCACTTGATTATAAAAGAGGTCATCCTTTAAACTGAAAAATGTTAAAAGATAAGGGATAAGATACCAATATTTTAGTATGTAAGCCAAATATGCATAAAGTATGAAATGACTTAACTAGTTAATACATCAAAATAACTTTTAATCTTTTTAAAAATATATAAATAACTAAACATATTATAATAAAGAAAATAACTCAGGTACATATTTTGTATAATAAGTCAAGAAAACATCAAAGTAAAAGAAGAGTAAGACAACTACCATAACATCACTAAAATACTTTTTATATGAATCCTTTAACCATTTATAGTCACTCCCCCACCACACTAAAATGTAATACTATATCCTCTATTAATTAAGTACTATAAAATTTATTTTGATTTAAGTATGTTTATAAATATCATATATAAATTATAATCAAAACTATAACATATTTTAATTTTTTTTTCAAAAAAATTTATTTCACAATCATGCAACTCTTCCATACGTAGTTATTAAAGTAATAATATATATACTCATAAATCAAGATATTTGATTACTTAAACATTAAGTAACTAACCAATCTCTTTTATCACATGTTACTAATCAATTCTAGATAATATAACATACATATACAAGCTATAAGATGATTTAAAATATCATACACAATTGCTTTATTCACAATTTATAAACTAGATGATAAGTTAATTGGATATATTATCAATTATATCCTCTGGAATCCTCTATAAAAGAGTTATTCAGTGATGGTGAAATGATGAATTAATAAGAGGAGAAGTCAAAATGTGACATGTGGCAAGAAGTTGATACATCAAATGCACGTTTACCATGTGTCACAAGATGATTGGCCGAGTGATGTAATAGATGCCACGCTGACTCATCCATCAACATGTCGTGCTTTGATCGGTCTACCAATGCAAAAGCTGCCATGTAATGCACTGTGAGTGGCCCCGTCGTCTGTCGGGCTGCGATTTGTCTAACAATGCCCGAGATGCCATATTTTCAAGCTATGCTACGGAAAAACATGGCACATGTTGTGCTGGTCCATCAACACTATGGATGCCAAGTGCCACATCATGATTGGTCCACTAATGCGTCAAGTCACAATTGGTGAACTGACTTTCATGCCATGTGTTGCACCATTATTAGTCCGGAGATGTGCCATTTAGAAAAAAATGCCACGTGCCAAGAAAGGATGGGTTACATGTATACTAATTGGGGCATCTTACCATGCACTTCAGTGTACCGTATGCAAACTCTAGTCCCGGGGATAGCTTTCGGTTCAACATGCCATCTCACCTAAGATCTCCTTAATCTCTCAACGGACTTAGAACAACATGTTTAAGTATATCTCACTTCTATTCTAGGATTTAGCCTCGTAGCACAACTTCGACCACTTGCATAAGATAATATTTTGCATTGGAATTGGCCTACATTGCCAACAAGAGCATTGATTCTCATATTGATAATGAGATATGTGGGGGTAGTTTTTAAATCAGATATCAAAAAATGCCTATGATTGCATTAATTGAGAGTTTCTTTTTTTTTTTTCATTATGAAGCAAATGGGTCATGAATTCGTAGTGATGTTACGTTTTGCTTCCTTTTTTTATGCTTATTGGTAGAAAAAGCTAAAATTTAGCTACCTATTATTTGTAGATGACATGTTACTTTTATGTGAAGCTGAAGAATTTCAAGTTGTCCAGTTTAAGATAACATTGGTTTGCTTCCAAGCAATCTATGGACTCATAATAAGCTCTACAAATTGGAGGCTTTTCCTATTGATCGATAGGGGTTGACAATGTTGAGTTTTTTCGCAAATATCTCGGCTATAAATCTTGCTCCAGAACTCTTGGGATAAATCAGAGGGCTACTCTGGAGAGGGTTCAAACTTGCTTAATATCCTGGAAGTGTAAGTATCTATCCGTGGGTGGCTTGTTTACTTTTATCAAGAGTACCCTCCCAAATCCCTTTATGTCATTTCTCTTTGCTTCGTCCTCCTCGAAATATTGTTGCTTCTCTTGATAAAATCTAGATGCGATTTAAGTGACGGGGCAGTATGGAAAGGAAGAAATATCGTCAGAAACAAAGAAAGACAAAGGTTGTGCGGGTTTATGTCTGAAAGACCTTTCTCCTATGAATAAGACATTATTAAGTAAATGTTTATGGAGATTTTGTACCGAGAAAGACATTATGTAAAGATGCTCTATAACTGGCAAGCATGGCTATGTGAGTGGCAGTTGGGTATCAAGGAATAATACTAGGATTGACAGAAGTTCACTAGAGAGCCTTTTAGAATATAAATTACTACGGAACAATACCCATTTATAGTTTGATGTATGACTGAAAGGGAGGTCCCTTACTTCTAGATATCTGGACCTTCTTGTTGCTTGACTTACCTTTCAGCTCTTGTATTTGGTTTCATTGGCACAGTGATGATGAAGGATCCGGCAAGTTGCCTTATATGTTCAATCTTTACAGGATTACTGCTTGTCATGTGTGAGGCTTCAGTCTCCTGGAAGTTCAGATATGATTTCATGGAAACTTATATCTTCAAAACTTATTCAATTAAAAGTTTGCTAATGCTTCATGGCCAGTCATTTTCCCATTAAATGCTTTAAGTTGAAGAGTAATCCATTTAAGATTTATATTTCTTTCACTCTTGGCTGCAAGAGATAGAGATAGGACCCTCACTATTTCAAATCTCAGTAAACGTAATATGAATTCTTTATGTTGTAACTCAAATGATGAAACAAACTATTTATTAATTCATTACATATATTTCAAGCCGATCTTGTTTTGATGTTTTTATAAGGCAATCCCCTTTTCCACTTTTTGTTATGTTTTTTTCTTTGTTTTTTTTAAACAAGTCTTGTTATGCAGATTTTTAAGCAATTTGGGTTCATGATCCTTGCTATCGCATGTTGGTAACTTTAGAAAGAAATAAATAATGGAGTTTTTTAAAACGGAACAGTTGACTCAATGAAGGTTCTCAATGGTATCGTCATTTTTTTATGTGCTTGAAAAAATCCTTCAAGCTCCCTGATGTTGGGACGTTGGCAACTTTCTCAAGACATTGTCTTAATTCTAATACAACGTCGAGTTGAGTTTGTGTGCTTCAGGCATACAAGCGTGGTGTATTCTCCATTAACCTTTCTGTTTCCAAGGAATTTTCCAATCTTGTGTTTTTCTAATTTGTAATATGTACTGGATTTTAATTTTTCTAGGTCATCTGGGACGGATTGATGGCAGATTGGGGGTCTTCATAACCTCAAAAAAAAAAAAAAAAAGACTCAATCCATCACCATTTGATAATTTGAAAAATATATATATTGCACTATTTGTGTCCTTGCCCAAGGCGTTGCATTAAGAAGAGGTTAAGTTGTGATTTTTTTTTTTTTTTTTTTTGGATTTGCTTTCGGGATTGTTATGGCTTTTTTGCGCCGAGCTTTTTTCCTCTTTAATTCATGTATCGGCGTGCAGCGCGGCTAGGAGGGGATATACTTTTTATGGCTAGTGTTTGTACAAATGCTTTGGATAACTCTTCTTCATATCTTCTCTTTTGTTTTTTTTTTCAACAAAGAAGAAGTTACATATCTTGTCTATTTTTGTTGTTGAATCAAGTATGTATTATAAACTTGCATTTAATATCTATTGTCTCCCATTATTGTTGTAGCATTTTGTTTAGTTAAAAAAAATATAAAATTAAATCTTCCAAACTATCCGCAACTGATTTACAATCAACTTGTCATTTTGGGCGATTTAGGGAAGTTTATAGATTAGTTGTAGATCAAGATTTGGACAAACTTTCATTAACAGTTTATACATATAATTTATTTTCTAACCACCCAATCTAATCTGCATGCATCTCTACTTTTATCTAAACATCAATAAAAAGTGATTCATTCACCAAAACAAATAAAAAAAAAAACCTTCTAATAAGCATTATTAAAAGCCAAGGGAGGTCAAGTCATCTTGCATATGTAAATTTCAAATGAGTCCCACTGCCTTGACAAAGAAGAATATCATGATAAAGTGACAAGTGAGTCTTATCTATTTAAAGAGAGAAAAAAATTAATATTAAAAAGAACTTTTAATTTTTTTGTCAAAAACATATAACATACAATAAAAATTATCATTGCAAAACCTCTGTTAATGGGTCATTAATATTAAGTTTTTTAAAATTGTCATTTAGTTGTATCGTGGTATCCACTTAGTGTTTAATGTGATTAATAGTATGCAATTGAGTTAGAAAAAAATATGTTATGTCGAAACTCTTTTACATAACACCTATCAAAATTTTTCTCCGCTTTCACCATACTTATTTTCTTTTTTCACTCTCTCTTTATCCAAATTATTCTTCCTAGTGTCTACTTTTTTAAATTCAAAATTGTGTTACTAACTATTGCATAGGTTTACAATTATGATAGTAACTATTAGTTTCATTTAATAATTCAAGAATGAAAAGTAAAAAATATTTAATTACTTAATTTTTATTTGACATTTATTTATAAACAAAAATAACATTGTTCTATGATTAATATCATCCCAAGAGAATTTTGGGAAGAGACATTATACAACTTATAAAATAACAAAATGAGACTATGGACAATGTTTATAAATAAAAGACAAAAGACTCGTCTTAATATTCAATTAGTCACCTTAGACTCTTAAGTGTATACACCTTGCATAGACTCTCCAACAGAAGTGAATCCATTAACATCTCTTATAAGGGTTAACAATCTATGGTTTCTTTGTTGTTGTAACTCCTTAGTCCTAAATATATTAGGACCTTCTCTCTCTGTTGGAAGTTGAGACCTCATCCTTTTATTCCTTTGAATCTATAATTAAAATTGCATATAGTTTCATGATTAATACATAAACAAACAAACAATCAAAAATTCTTTCTAAGTTACTCATTTGTCTTGATGGTTTTGAAAAACAGGGAGATAGGACATTTTGTAACCTCATTTGTTTGCCCTAATTCATGACAATTTTTAGAAGTCATCATTAATCCTTTTTTTTTTTGTTAACTTGCTTGTATATGGATATAAGTCCTTATTAGTTTTGATTCTTTATTTTTTTGGCTTACCCATCATGTTATTTAACAGTGGTGCATCAAAAGGGTCTTTTTCCCAAAAGTGCTGATCTTACAAAGGATTTATTATAATAAGTATGTCTCTAAGTATTTTTTTTTTCCTTGGTTAATCATATAAATAAGCTATAGGCTCTTCTCTAGGCTCTGCTCCTTTATGCGTAACAACAGAAATAGCATGAAAACAAGATATGTTAAACACTTCCTACTCTTTGCCTGAACAAGTTCTTTTTTGTGAGTCTAAAACCACTTAAATACCTTTATGACATATCTTATACCCATTAAGACCATTAAAAATCACATGACATTCAAATTTCACCTCTCTTCCAACCCTTAGTTTTCTCTTGATCTTATATGTATAACCATCCTTCCTTTATCCATAAATATTTCTATTTGTTCTTAATATAGACATCCATTAGCCTAATTTCCTTGAGCTCGGATAAAATGCATTTTGACCTTGCTCTCACAATCATATCATTGAATGTCACGTACAAATTGTTGTCAATTACATGACATTTGATTGTTTCATCAAAATATGCTTTACAACACCTCTCAACAAAATGCTTGACAAATTCATTGTATGCTTTAAACAATATAACCTTCATTTGCAATATGCTCTACTTTAAATTTGGGATGTTAAAGGCCTTGATGTTATCCCAAAACAGTGTCAATAATTCATGCCCCTTATGTTGCCTTCTTCATTCAGTAAATGTGTGTCTTACACAAAACTTATGTTTTACCCTAGGCAAACAATCCCTTACACAACCCTTAGAATGCCTTACAAACAAGTTTATGAATAAGTTAGTAATAATGGAATAAGTTTACAATTATGTTAGTAATAATGAAATAAATTTATAATCAGGTCAATAATTATAATATGCATGTATAATTGTGTCAATAACTAACATTTCTATTTGTTTTTAGATTTATAAATTTTTCTTTGATGGATAATGTAATGGGTATAAAGATACAAAATTGAACAAATGTAGTACAAGTATTGAAAATAAGGACTTATAATGTGTTTATTAGAAATTATTGTCCAACCATCACCATTGAATATGTTAATATCAATTTTCAACAAAGAGATGAGTCAGAATCACAATCTAAGCTATTGGGAACATTTAATTTGCATCTTTTCCAACAACTGACAAAAAGACTCCTTTAATAGACCCTTAAAAAAAACACCATTAATAGCAATTATATTCCCATAGCCTTTTAAAAACTCTCTTACAATAGTTAAAAGCCACATAAATACAATTAAATATTGGCATTCCTTTCCCAAATGAAAAATTTTAACTTAATTGTATTCTTAAGATCAAACATCAAAAGCTCCTTTTGGTAGTCCTATAAAGTTGTATTCTTTTTATGAATATCTCCAATATGCATTACCAAATTTTTGTGGCTCTCTTTAATTTAGAGATGTTAACATCCAAATGGTAATGATTTTGGCATATAGTTTATATATCATTCTATTTGTTAGTATCAATTCCTTGGTAATTCTTGAATGCATTTTTTACCAAGTACGGTGTAATGACCCTTTTGTTGATAAAAACTTTGGTACAGTTATGATCTTCTTTGAAAAGTTTAATGACTCTAAAAATAACTTTACTTGACATAGTAACTATGATTTTTTAGGGATAATTCTCTACAATGTAATAATATACTCTCATTAGGTTTCATGTATTTCTCATGTATACTATCTTAACTCTATTAGTCACTACATACTTCACTATTGCCTCTTTAAATTAACTAGTATCTAAAAATCTCATTTTAAGGACAAATTGCGGATTCTTTAAGTATTAATCATACATAAGAACCTTTCTCTTTGTCTTGATAACTTTATATCTCATATTTTTTTCACCTAAGCCACATACTTACAACTACCTTCCTCATCACTATCAACATATTCAGTTTCATATTCATTATCCTCATCAAGTTGATTTGTTTTAGGTTAACTGGCTTCATTTTTATTTATATTAGTTTAAGCTTCTTTGCTCTCACTAAAAACATCTTCCCTAACTAAACTTTCTTCTCTTCCATTAAAACGACCCTTAAAAATGTAAAAATGTTTCACTTGTTCTCTTGCATTATAAATCTCTTTATCATCATCTAACATGACTTCAATAAGAACTTAAACAAATTTAAGCTCAGGATTTTCAACTTCATCTTCACCTTCATCTTTATCATTAGTAACTAATGGCTTGTTACAAAGACATACATAAAACACTAAAATCTATCTTTCACACTTTTGGTAGTCTCTAAGCTTTCCTTTTAACCCTCATTCGTACCAGCCTCATTTCCACCAACATTAGATCTTAATATGTCATTTTCCCCAATGATGCCTTCTATTGTAGTTCTATTACCTACCTCATCACTCTCACCATCAATATTGGGCATTATATCTTTATCTTTATCTACTTCTTCTTACCTTACAATTATTTCTATTTCACTAACATCTCCTTCAATCATTATGTTACTCATGTGTGTTTCCTAAATATCGATGCTACTATGATGCTCTACAATGTGCTTAACCATATCACACAAAGCCTTGTCATTACATAACTCTTAAAGTCTCTTATCCTAACTTTATCCCAAAATCTTATAATATATTACTTTGACTTTATTATCATTATTTGATCTATCACCACTAATTAGATAATTTGTAGCATCCTTAAGATTTTAGAAATGTAATTTATTCGAACCAAACACATCTATCATATGTTGTATACCCTCACATAGGACACAAAGGGGTCTCTTACCAAAGACCCACCATAAAACATTGTGCACAATCCCTCATATTTTGACATTATATTGGCAAAAAAAAAACTATATTTAAGATAAGCCCAATCTCAAAATAAAGCTTATAACAAGTGATTGAAATAAATTTTAACTATGGTTATTTACAAAAACTGGCTAATTGATAAACAACTAAATATAAACAATTAGCATCAAAACTCAATTATAGTTATTTTTTAACAAGTGGTTAACAATTTTCAAATTATTAGATGTAATCTTGTATTAATCAGTTTATACAACTAATGAGTTCCAAAAATTTCAAATCATTTGGGTTTAATATGAGTTTCAATAAACAAAGGCAACTTTATGGTTTCCAATAATTTCCAATAAATCAAAAACTCAATCTCATATTTAATTAACTCATTGAAATAATATTGCCAGAAAGTTCTCCCTTCTAAATCCAATGCAGTGGTGTTTACACTAGGTTTCCTTGTCACTTTGTTAATCAACACTTTAATTAAGGTTTTAAAGACTTAATCTATCACAAAGAATATAAGTTTTTTTTATTAGGCCTTTGGTTTTTCAATTTGATTTTGGAAATGAAAGATGAAATTGAAAAGGGAGAGTTGGAGTTATGTTTTGAATTTTGAAGGATTAAAGCAATGAGAGAGAAACGAGAGAAGGGTTTTGATATGTGCCACATAGGAAAGCAAAAGTGGTTTGGCGCGAAACATTTTTTCAATTTAGTTGTATACTATTGGTCATGTCAGATGGTACATGATGTTACATCATGACTTAATAGTGATTTTCAAAAAACTAAGATTAGCGATCCATTAATAGATGTTTGTAATGATCTTGAAATAATTGATTTTTAAGTTATTGACCTATATGTGCACAATTAGAAACTCAACGATCCAAATGTAAACTTATCCTAAAATAATTACATTTGGTAAAACGTTTTTACAATTTTATCTAATTTCCAATAGATGCAACATTTTTTATGGTATTATTAAATGAGATTGAAAAACTTTTAAAAATAAATTAGATTCTTGTAAAATGTTACATTTGATTTCATTAATATTATGTCTATCATCAAATACTCCAAAAGCAAACATAAGTTTTTGTAAATTTTGTTCATTATTAATCTAATGACATGTCTTATCCGTAGAAAAAAGAATTTGCTCATGAACATTGACCAATCTATCTACCACAATGTATCAATGTATGACCACAAAAATAAAAGTAAAATGATTTTACAACTTACCTTTTTTTTTTGTTACATTAAAAAATCAATTGGAATGTAAGTTATAGAATTATAAAATTTTTCTCTATTTCTATAAATGTCGTATTTTAATTCCAAAATTAAAACTCAAGATCTCTAAATAAAATTTGTAACTTACTTTTTAATTATTTATAAATTTTACATACTATTTGTATGAGAGTAATTGTGCAAATGCATTTAGTAATAAGATTTGAAGCATTTTACCAATAGTTAACAAAATATTTTTTTCTTTTACCAAAAATGAACAAGATGTATTCAATAGTAACAAGTTTATTTAGTTTTTCCTTATTTGTTAATTGAGGTAATAAAATAATAAAGAATGGTTAAGGTACCAAACTCGAAAATTTGCCTTTATACTTGACCTTTAGCAATATCATTAAATGTTTCACTTTTATGTGTTTTCACAACTTGTACCACTTTTATCTTTTTAGTTTCATCCTTTTGGACCTTGATGAATGCACCCAAACATTTTTGGATTTGAATACTTTTTCTAAATATGAGTGGGAGTGAGATTTACATCTCTATCCTTGAAATCTACATGTTATCTCTCTTAAGTTAGCAATAATTCATCTTTATTTTAGGATTACAAACATAATTGTCTATATAGGAAAATTAAGTCACTTTAACCTTATATTTATTTATGTTAAACCTTATACTTGACATTTTTTTGTAATTAATATCAAAAATAAATGAGAGGTGAAATTTCAAAATAGTAAAGTTGAAAAGTTATACTAATTGATAAGTTAAAAAAAAAAAAAAAAGAGTACCAATAGAAATTTTAATAATCAGAATATAGGTAAATAATTCAAATTTAATTAGTAAAATAAATGTTGCAATTAGAGAATAAAATAATTGAGAGAGAGAGAGAGAGATTGAAATGTTATATTACTTAAACAAAACATCATCATTAAACTTTAATTTAAGATCTTGAACTTGATTATTTTCATAAAAATAATATACTAAATAATCTAACAAAGTTTGTAGAAGTCAAAGTCATTAAAGTGTCACAAGAACTTATCTTAACCGAATAACTAATTTTTCTCCTAACATTGATTATAATAATATATTTTTAAATGAAGATTTTATGTGTATTAAAAAAGAAAACCATACATACAAACACAACTACACAACTTACATTAATTATATTCATTGAAACCCAAATTAAAGCTAGAGATTAAAGTGTTTGATAGCACAATAATGTACAAAATTTTTTTTTATTATTAATTTAGTCATATTATAATTGATTTCTTAATAAAAATATTGTTTTAGAATATTTTAACATTATTAATTGAAAATATTCTAATATTCTTCCATTTGATTCAAATAGAATTTATTAATCATTATAAGAAAATCACAATAATAATCATAATGTCATAATATAATAAAATGTTAAGTGAAGTTATGATAGTTATGTCAAATTTACTCAGAACCCTTTATTTCATATCCTATAACATTTATAGTCTATCATACAAGATCTATAAGATATATATAATTTCACAATGATTCACAATAATTTCTTATAGAAACTTTTATATTAATTTTAAAATAGTAATGTATATATAATCATAGCATAATAAGAAATAAAAAATGTCTGTCAGAAACACATTGTTGAGTTCAGAATCATTGTATAATCATAAATCATCTTTATTACAACCAAGTCTTATCCTAAGAACATCTTCTTTAAATAAATTCGGTTATAAATCTATTGTCAAAGGAAGTGTTATCTTGAAATTCATACTAGTATGCTTAATAGACATTTTCTATTTTGAACTACCTTCTTAATGACAAAATACTTTAATTTCATATGTTTAGCACTCTTTGAATATTTTTCATTTTTTCAAATGAATACTGTTGCAGAATTATCACAATACATTTCTAATGACTCAATAATTATATCAATAACCTAAAGTTTTAAAATAAAATTTTGTAACCATAATGCATACATTATGGCTTCAAAACATGTCACAAACTCTACTTTCATAATAGATAAAGTAATGACAAATTATTTTACACTATTATATGATATTGCTCTTTCAACTAATAAGAACAGATAATTGAAAGTAGATTTCTTACTATCAAGATATCCAATAAAATTTGAATATGAATATCCAATTACTTCTAAATCATTGGATTTTTTTACATAAATATATAATATTTTATTCTTTTCAGGTACCACGTCACCTTTTTTGCAGTTTTCCACTAAATTATTCTAAGATTGCTATTTGCCTAATATTTGACATCAAAACCAATATATTTTCTTAAACAAATTTGCAAATACATTAAGTTACCAATAATAGAGGCATATAGAATATATTACATTTCTTTATGCTCCACATCATTTTTCATATATTGCATGAAACTAAATTTGTCAGCTTTTTGTATGGGAACAAGCCTAAATGAACATTTATTCATATTAAATTTCTTTGGAATCTTCTCAATATAGTCCTTTTGAAAATATTATAACAGTCTTTTTGATCTATCATGAAATATTTTTGTTTATATTACATATGATATTTTTTATATTATTAGCAATAAAAAAAAGTTATTAACACATAGAACTAGAAAAATAAACTTTCTCCCACTTATCTTTTGGTAAATACACCAATCAACAATTTTTTCCTTAAACTTAAAAGATGTAATGATTTTATTAAAGTTAAGATACCATTGTTAAGAAACTTATTTCAATCTATATAATGATTTTTCAGTTTATACACCATTTGATTTTTACCTTATATGAAAAAACCTTTAAATTGATTTATGTAAACTTCCTCTTCAAGATCTCTATTATTAAGAAAGGTGGTTTCCACATTCATCTAATGTAACTATAAGTCATACTGAACCATCAATGTTATAATTATCCTTAATGAATCTTTTTAAGACTAAAGAAAATGTCTTTTATAATCAACATTATCCTATTGAGTATAACCCTTGACAAAAAGTTTAACTTCAATCTTTCAATATTGCCACTTGAGTCACAATTAGTCTTAAATATCCATTTATAATTGAATTTTTTCCATCCTTCTGGCAATTTGACAAGATTTTAAATATTTTTCCTTTTTACATATTTCAACTCATCTTACATGACATCAATCCATTTAATAAATTTGGTACTTTCCATGGTTTATGAATATAAAACTAGATTTTATTGATTTCATTTTCAAAATCTAACTCTTATAAATAAACCACATAATTATCTATAATTGTTAATCTCCTTCTTTTTTTGTTTTAGTTTTTCTTAAAGTTATTTATAGTTTGCTAGTAAATTATGAGTTAGCTCATTTGAGGAATATCTTTTCATCCAAATATTTTTTAATTTTTAGAACAACATTTGGGTACCTATCCATATACGTTTAACTTCCTTACAAGAAATCCTATGTAACAAATAATTTGTGGTTTTTAGTGCATACATCCATAAATATTTGGGTAAGGATAATTGATATACTCCTAACCACATCTAGTAATGTATGATTACGCCTCTTTATCATACCATTTTGCTTAGGTGTGCTTGACATAATGTATCTATGTCATGACTTTCGAAGAATTTTGCAAATAGGCCTAGACATTGTCTTACTTCACTATAGTTACCATAATATTCATTACCTCTATCATATCTTACAATTTTCACTTTTTTAAAAACTAAAAAAATTGTATTCCAACCTTCTTTATGTATACTTTAAGGTGATCTAAAGATTGATACTTTTCATGAAATAAATAAATATAACCATAATGTGAAAAATAATTTATAGAGATGATAAAATATTTTTTGCCATTAAGAATTACAATGTTAAAAGGTCCACAAATATCAGTATGTACAATTTTAAAATGTTCAGTATGTTTTATGGCTATTTGCTTGTTGTGTTTGATTTTCTTACCATTACTGTAATTAATATATGTTTAAAAATTAGTAAAATTTGAATTCATAATAATCTCATTATTTAGCAATCTTATTAATCTGTCTTTAGATATATAATCCAAACGTTTATATCATAAATAAGAAAGTTTTCATTTGTCATACTAGAATCTAACATTGTCATATACATTAAGGATTTGACAAAGATATAATCAAGTTTCAGTTTATATAAACCATTAATATGAATACCTAATTCAATCATACTAATATTTTTATATAAACTACAAATATCATATTCAAATTTAACATTTATTCAAGAAACATCTAATTTAGAAACTGAAATAAGGTTTCTCCAACTGAAGGTACATAAAGATTTTGTAATAAGTTTAAATGATAACCATTACTAAATGATAAGTTTTTATACCTTTAATTGAAACCTTTATACAATTTTTCATAAAGACAAAATCTTTAGTTGGGTTTGTAGTTTCGATTATGATGAATTTTTACATCATATTAGATACATGAATAGTAATACCAAAATCAAATCACCAAGTATTATGAGGAATTTCAATAAAATGTAATCCAAAACATACTAAGGCACTAATTTTCTTTTCTTTTTTATTCAAGTCTTATACTTTGACTAATCTATTTGATAATGACTAGATTTCTTACAAAAATAATACTTATCACCTTTTTATTTTTTCTTTCCAGTTTAAAGAGAATAAGTAGACTCTTTCTTTTTCTTGAATTGGTGGGTTTTCACATTCATTTCTTTCCCATCATTCTTGCCAATAAGATTAATATAATGCATTTTTTTTTATTTTTTTAATCTTTTTTCCTCCTGAACAAGCATACTAACTAATTCATCAACATTTTATATATCTTTTATAATACTTTAATTAATCTGAAATGGTTCATACCCATATGGTAATGAGTTCTAAATGAATTACACTAAAAAAATAATCCTTTAACATTAAGCTTAAGGTCTTAAGCCTTTATGCAATATTAGTCATTTCATTAATGTGCTATAACATAGTTTATGACCCAATAAACTTCATGGTCATGAACTTTACGATAAAGTACCAACCAGTGACTTGTCTACAAAATAGAAATATTGTTCTAAAAATAGCAAATATTCTTTTGTACTTTTTATTTGCAGAATAGTTGTCTTAATGTTATTGGTAACAGTCATTTTCATAAGTATAAGACTCAACTTATTGTTCTACTCTTAAGGTTTATAATGTAATTTATCTATCTCGTTACTTGAATTAGTAATAGCAACAAGTTTGTCAGCCAATAATGTCAAGTCAAGATCTATAATACCTAAGTGGAAATTGACTTGTTCAACTTATTTAGAAGAGTTTAATCCATTAAATAAAATAACAAATGAAGCATGCCAATGAATAAAAATAACTACATAATCATAAATGTTCATAATTAATCATAAATTGGATACAATTAGCAATTAAAGTCTATAATAGTTTTCTTTTGAAGAATAATATAATACACTATTATAAGTAAATATCATTTTAATACCTAATAGATAATTAATTATTTTTTAATTAAATATATTTCATATATTTGGATAAAAAAAAATATTTAACAAAAAATATTAATATTCCTCAATAATATTATTAATCATAGAAATGATTTACTTTTGGGTAAATCATGTAGTTCTATTGATTAATAGCATCAATTTACCTAATCACTTTTGATTTATAGGTATTTTGTTAAAATCATGAATAAATGACTTCATATACATATCATTAACACATACTAATTTTGTCACTTTGTTAACTAACAAACTATAACTATCATATGCTCATATCATTTAAATATTTTAATTTGGTCACTTTTATGATTATCAAACTATAACTATAATATATATAGTCTGATCTCTTTAGTGATTGTCAAACTATAATTATAATATAAAAACCACCACACCATATCAAAATACAAGCATATAAACATAAGTCATTGTTTGTTAATAACAAGAGTCACATCAAGCAATTTATATGTCTTTTATATTTGTAAATAGTAAGAGAATTATGTCTTCTCTTTAAAATTTAAAAGGAATTTAAAATTCCTTAAAATATATTATCACTATATCTTGTATCCTTTTTATCAATCTTTATGAGAAAAAATTGAAACCTTTTTTTTAAAAAACAATATCATAAAAGTTGAATTGACATACAAGCCAAATTAAAAATTTCCATGCAAAATCATACAAGTCAAGGAAATCAATCACAACTATAGGAAAACTAAACATGAATACAAATTAGACATGTAAAATCATATTAGTTTTCATAAGAATGGAACAAATTAATCTTGAAAATCAAACATTAAATCCTATTATTTTCTTTCAATTAAAGAACTTTCAAAAATCAAGTATATATCTTGTTATTCATACAAAAAAAAATATTTAATTGCTAAATATAAACTTTGATACTACTTGTTAAATTATTTAAACAGACTATCATCATTAAACATTAATTTTGGATTTTGAAATTGATTATTTTCATATAAATAATATAGTAAATAATATGTCTAAGTTCATGAAAGTCAAAATCATTAATATAATTATAAAGTTTGCCTTAAGCTAATAACTAATTTTTCTCTTTTAATATTTACTGTAATTACATACCTTTAAATAATTTTTTTTTGTCTTAAGAAAAATGATGACTAAATATATAAATTAGTTCCAATAATACCTAAGAAAGAGGTCAAGACACATACTTATAATGTATATAGTATGAAAAATAAAATGATTGCAATAAATAAAAAGTTAATGTGTTATGCAATGAATCAATGTAATTACAGTAATGCTAATATGACTAAAGACAATAAATAAATCAAATAAATTTAATTCGTAAAAACAACAACCATCTCGTGTACAAGGAAAAAAGAAAGTAAAATAATTGAAATGTATTATGATGAAAAGCTTGTGAGTGTATGAGATTGTCAAATAAAAATAGTTAAGAGTAAAGAAAATAAGACATGATAATTTATAAAAGTTTAAAACTCTTACTAACAAATTATCTCTTTATAATTAATTTTTTGTTTAAATCTTTTGGTACATGTGCATTAAGTTATAAGTAAAAATTAAATTTTGATTTAAAAGTTATTAAAAATAAGTTTTATTAGCGTGAACTAATTTTACCAAATTAAGTTTGGCTAGTGTGAACTTAAATTTTTTAAAATTAATTGCATTATATAAATTTTAATATGCAATAAATAAGTAAACTTTTTATAGTGTATTGTAATAATATTATGCAAACAAACATGGTCGACTATATAATCACTTAATTATACTAACATATGAAAATTAAATAGCATATGATTTAACAATATAGATAAAACTATACATCTTATATTAGACATGTTTATTAGTCTTTGAATTAAAATTTAAAATTATAATTTGTAATAGTGTAACATATATAATTTTTTTTTGATTAATTGAACTACGTTATGATTGATTGCTTAATACAAATATTGTCTGAGAATATTTTAATATAATTAATTTAAAAAATTCTAACATAAAAAAGAGTAAAATTGGTGTGAAGAAGAATGAAATGAAAGAAAAGTATTTATAAGTTAAATTTAAAAATAAATAAATAAATAAATAAAGAACGAAAAGAAAAAACTTCGGGAACAATGGTCATTTGAGTGTTGCTCCCACATTTTTTTTTTTTAAATTTCGGAGAATCAAGAGATTCTAAGTTAAATCCCACTATTTTCGATTGGATTCTAATTTGGCTACAGAGTCCATTACGGTTACAATTCTAAATTGATTTTTAGAGGGAATAAACTGTAACTGGACTACCTCCTCTCTAATTCCTGACTGATTGAACCGAACCAGAGTCAAATCCCTTTTGATTTTTTTTATTATTATTTTTAATTTATCAGGATGTGCATTGCACAAATGGACCCTAACTTTGTGTTAAAACCACAAGAACCAAACACAGTCCAAGCAGACCAGTATTGAAATCAAAATTAACTAGCAAAATATGAGTCATAGTTAATTAAAAAAAAAAAAAAGCAAGGATTATTTGGAGAGACAAAAATTTGTATTCAAATATCACAATTAATTTGAAGAAATGTCTCGTAGCCTGAACTTCTTCTCATAACTTGATCATAGAAGACATAATATACCATAAAAAACAGAACCATATTTGACAAGACAATATAAATTGCTTGATAAGAATTACAGATATCTCATATATCAAATTCTAACAAAAATATTCTTGCCAACGATTTTCTGGGGTTGAGATATAGATGCTAGTAAATTAGTAACAAACGTGGACTGGTTAGGTGTAGTTGGAACACTAACTAGCTTTTAAGGTTTCTTTCAAAGATTCAACAGTTTTCCTGACGGGTTCACTGAAAGAGAATTGGTTACTCGGTTGCTCTGTTTGCTTTTATTGAACTACTGCCACCGCATGACGGTTCCATCATTATCAGGAGTATCATATAAGGAAAAAATGTAGAGTGGTCCTCTCTCTGTAGCTCTCTGACTGCTGGCCCAAGGAGGCCATTTTAATTGATTGTACTTTTCCCTGAGGGCCGAGTTCAGCAAGGTTTGCTTCAACACATCCCATTCGACCAGAGTCCCTTCCACACGTACGGTTCTTAGATATATAGCAACTCGGTGAAATGAAGTTATAACTTTATGGGGTCACATTAACTAGAAAAGTTTACACTATATCGTGAAACATTTAGACGTTATTGAGAATCGTTGTAACTCAAAGAGCCTATTAGGTTAACAAAAAAAAAAAAAAAAAGGTCTTTATTCCCGATTTTTATACAAACGCACCAAATTTTTACAGTATACAGAATAATATAACTAAAAATTAAATATATAGCATTTTTATGAGAAAAAAAATTAAAATTATAGTTTAAGTTAAATGAATATAATATAAATAAATAACCTAACTTTAAAATTTAGACCAAAAATAATATTGTTCTTATCTTCATAAAGTAAATATGTAATTTAATTTCTTTGTAGTATTTATAGTAATATTTTTGTAATTATTTTTATTTTTTAAAAAAATAGTTAACACAATATAGTAATTATTATAAAATTTAAATATCAGTATATTTTTATTGTGTTTAAAAATATAAGATTGTGAATTATTATTAGATTTAAATAAAAATATGTAAAATATAAATTATGGAAAAAAAAAAAAGCTGAAAATGTCGATTAGTGGCTCTACTATGCCACTATCCTGATGAACAGTGGGGCAGTGTTCGGAGTCAACCACTACCATCCATATATGTAAGAGGGGACCCTTGTATTGCAGCATCCACTTATATTCCATCCGCATTTCTCTTATTAACACTGTGATCATTGTGACGCGGATGAGCCATCAAGACAAGATCCCATAAATGGAGCGGCCCATATGAGCGTAATGAGTATGCACTGTTACTTGTTAACATCTCCCATGGCATGTGAGCCACAGGTCCACTCAGTCCCATCAATCCACAGTGTTGATTATCAGAATATCTATTGCAGTCGGACAGGATAGCACCCACATGCAGTTAACCCCCGCCCCCCACCCAGCAGTTTTGGAGGTGCGAGTAACTTACATGATTTTAGAGATAACGAGTGTGACACTTGGGGGGCACAGCATTGGTTTGTGAAATCTCTAAAGCATTGAGATCATGAAATATTAAAATAAAGATCCTTCTGATGAATTAAATTTTGTTCGATGCCACCCGAGCTAAGGATCCGATGGTTATACGGCGTGTTTTTTTTTTATATATAATATTACTTTGAATTTAAGTTTATTTATGGGTATTATTTTTAAATAAACTAAAATTTATATTAAAAAAATTAATAATAAATCTATCAATCTTGTAATTGAAAAATAGTGACTTCTTAAAAATTGATAATATTTTAATAATAAATTTTTCACATGAAGAAAGTTATTATACGATTGATAATCATAACGACATCAACTTGTGGGCTTGGCTGACTCTAATACGTTACAAATTAGTGACTTAGGGTTAGGGTTCGGTCATGTAGGGGCAAAAGTAGAAGAATAGACATGAAAATAAAAAAAACACGACGGAATCAACTCTATACGGAATGACAAGAATAAAGTAAGACCTATAGCTGGTTTGGTGTATTAATAAAATATTATATGAAAATTAATCCAAAGTAGATTTTAAGCAGTTTCCAGCTCTTTTTTTTTTTTTTTTTTTTTGGTTTTGATGGTTGGAGCGAACTTGGGTTGTCGTTGAACAGATCTATCTATCCCCATTCTGCAGATTGCATATTTATCGGGTTTTCCTCTTCATTTATTGTCATTAATGAACGAAAGTATCATGTAATTAACAATACCAAAACCTTTTTCTTTTCGATTATATGCCATTTCTATCCACTAACCATGTCCCAAGAACATGATTGAGCCTTCAAAGAATCGTTGGGGGGGGGGAAATGACAGATATCATGAATTTGCATCTTAATTTTTCCGGAAAATAAATAGCCAAAGATTCTCTGAGGTTCCCTCAATAATGACCCGGCAGATGCAATGAAATTTTCTTGGGATATCATTTTCTGACTTGGTCAAAGACTGTGGCCGAAATTTATTTATTTATTTTATTTTTCTTTCAAGGGCATTCGACAAATAAAATTAATATATTATGTCCTGAAGAACAAGCAAGGAGGTCAATAGGGTAATAAGCTCTTTTTATTTGGCTATCATTAAATATTTTTCCTACTTACGGGTGAGACAGGAGGTTTCATGGTGAACTATTATATTACATCTTCTTTTTTTTGTTGTTTTTCAAATCTTATTCCTAATTTAAAATTTAAAAGAAAAATTACAGTGTAAATTTTTAACTATTAAATTTTCATTGACCAGAGTTGTTAATGTTACATAATCAATCTATCCATTCAATTCGTATATATTAACAAAATGATTTAATAATATTACAGAACTTTTTTGTTTTCCTAATCCCTTCCAATTATTTTCTGATACTGAAGAGTAACGGTGATGCTGATTATTATGCTTCTCCTCTGTACCATTCAACAACCATCTTCCCTAATTTGGTTGCTTGTCCATCGATCTCATTACTTTAAACCCAAATAATAATAATAATAATAATATCTAAATAATTTTTTTTTTTATTAATAAGTCCATGCTCAGTAGTAATAGTATAGCATTACTCGGTATATGTTTAGCGGAATTGATACTTATACGAAGAAAAAAAAATATCTATACCAATAGAAATAGGGAATAAAAATGAGAATATCGTTACTATAAAATTATTTCTTCTGTATAAATAGCATCTTCCATTTTTAACCTACCATTTTTAACGTAGAACCTTAGGCTTCATACCCTTTTTCTTCTTCGTTTCACACCGCAAATCAAAACCACAAATCTTTATCACTTTGACACGCTGCCTCCTCCCTCTCCCATCAAGACCATGGCGCCCATAGGGTTGGCCTGCCCCACACTCTGATATTTTGATGATAAAAAAAAAAAAAGCGCAAGGCAGACGCAGCTTTTCTTTTGGAGAAGAAAAGGTTAGTGAACTACCTCCCTCTTTCTCCCTCTCTCTCCCCCCCTCTCTTTCTCCGTTTCTCTTTCAAGAAAACCCTAGTTTACCTTAACCCCATATGTGGCCAAAAGTAAAAAAATAAAAAAAAATAAAAGGGAAAAACAGAGAGAGAGAGAACAGGAAGAACATAAGCAAAGAGAGTGAATTTTCATCTCTCCCTTTCTCTCTGGGAGGCCGCAACCATCAATTTCGTGAACCGTGGGCTGTCGTATAGGCTACCGCCTCATTACACAATACTCTTTTGCCCAAAGACAAAGTAAAAGCAAGTGAAACCCTGTCCTCTCTTGAAGATCAAAGCCTTAAAGACAACTTGGGGGTACTTCCTTTATAGCTCTCACTCTTCCAGAAGCTTTTTTTTTCTCTCTGTGTCTGCCACTCGATCATCTTCATGTTCTTTATGGGCTTATGTTATGCTTTTAATTGTGTAGCTTTCCACTTAAATGGGTCTGCGCAAGTAAGTAACAAGTAAGCAAATCTCTCTGCATCCCTCACCCTTCTCTCTCTCTCTCTCTCTCTGTGTGTTCATATTTCTGTCTTAGCATCTCTCTGTGTTCATATTTCTGTCTTAGCATCTCTCTGTGTCTTCGGTTCGAGGTTAGGTGAAATGGATTCTGGTAATAGTGGAAGTATGCAAACTTCGAGTGGTGGAGATGAGGAGTTTGATTCACGTGCCGAGTCAATCGCAGCTTTCTTCGGCAACCCAACAGGTCATGTTGGTCCCATGCCTAACCCGCCGCAGCGGTCAGAACACAACCACTCCTCCATTTCGCCATCCATGTTTGACCCCTTATCAAACTACTTCGATCCTTTGTCGTCGGTGTCGAGATCATCAGTACCAGCGCCCCTCACCAACCCGAATTCGCTTCTAAATCTTGATGTCTGGTCCAAGAACCTAAGATCCGAGCACAGTTGCACTGATTTGGGTGGGTTCATGGCTTTGTCCTCTTCACCAACCCAACAGCTCTTCACCAACCAAACACAAGGTAGAACCACTTTTCCTTCCGTACAGATGCCATCGGGAGTAGAAAGTGCCGCGAGAGTTTCAATCTTGGGCTCTAACGTTAACGAAAAAATCAACAACAGCGTGAGCAGCAGTCACAATACTACCGGCCGCAACCCAAAGAAGAGATGCAGAGCTTCCAGGCGTGCACCAACAACTGTCTTGACCACTGACACCACAAATTTCCGAGCCATGGTTCAGGAGTTCACTGGGATCCCTGCACCACCCTTCACATCCTCAGCTTTCCCAATAAGCAGTCTTGATCTGTTTGCCACTGCAGCCTCCACTTTGAGATCGGCAGCCACCCATTTGGACCCTTCGCCACCGCCTCCTTACCTTTTGAGACCTTTTGCCCAAAAAGTCCAGCCACAACCTCCACCGCCAGCGCCACCATTTCTCTCGCCTCCTCCTCCTCCACTACCTTCGACGTCACTTTCCACTTCAATTATTATTGATGCCATAGCTTCTACCACTACAACTAACATCACTTCTGCTAGTACTAGTAATTCTTCAACTTCCGTCAACCACCAACTACCTTCTGATTCAGGACTTCTGAAGCTGCAGCCAGAGAGTTTACTCGACATCAACATGCAAAATCCGGTTCTCAATTTTCACTCTCCCCTTCAAGCCCATCCTAGTAAGTACCCGCTTCCCAGTTCAACCATTCTCGGCACCTCCAAACCACCACCACCACAGGGGTCTTTTGAACTTCCATCCAACGATTCCCATCTCAAAATAGCTGGATTGGAAGACTTTGGCCTAAGTCATGGCCATGTTCGCGCAAACCTCACCGGTCTTCAAAACATAGTATCATCGTCATCGTCAGACACACCATTGAGCAGGACTGACGGCAATCCATCAAACTGGGCGGACCGGGTCAGCTCCAATGAAGGTGATCATCAAGGCCTCTTGAGAACCAATATCAATAGTGCAAACTACAATAGCACATCACAGCGAGCTACTAATGGGAAAGTTAACTACTCGGCTTCATCATCAGATTTTCATGGTCGTAAGGGGCCAGAGAATATGCCTGCAAGAAGTGAAGGTATGGTGGAATCGTGGATTTGTGCTTCAGATTAAGAACCACAAGAACCCATATAGTGAGATAATCAAGACCCCGAAAGCAATAACTAGACGGCTAATATCTAATGCATGAAAGCAGAAGAATATTTCCTGATTCTCTCTCTAAGTTCACCCTAACCGTGACCTTCACCATAATTAGAATACTGTGTTTTTCTTCTTCTTTTGTTTTTCTTAATTATGTGTATAGAATAGCCTGTTCTCTTTAACAATATCCCCATATATTTCTGATTTTATCATGCACCATATACAAAACATTATCATGATCTTTCGGATAACATTGTTGTCTTCGAGATTCACTAACACAGTACGAAATTCCCTTTAATACTAAAATGCCCTTTGATTGGTTGTTCTTTCTGAAATCCCTTTTGAAATTTGAAATGCCGATTTCTCCTCGTATGTCTAGCTTTTACTCTTTTTGTTGCCTTGTTTCTGTAGATTTGACTATTTTCTAATAATAATATTTTTTTGAAAAAAAAAAACAGAGAGAGAGAGTTCTAATATTTAGATATAAGAAAAAAAAAATTATGTAATCCATTAAAGTGTGCTTGCTCCCTCGTCGTACCTAGCCTTCCATGATTTTATTTTTCTTTTGTATGAACATAAAAATCTAAATTCATGACATGAAAAGAAAAAAGAAACCCAAAAAAAAAAAAACAAAAAGAAAGTGTTGTTTTTAGTGCACTGCAGGGAATGGAATGGGTTTGGTCCTCCGTCTGGTCTGCTCTTTTGATTACTGTCCATGAGTTCTTTATTCGTAGCTTTTTCTCCCTTTTAATTTCCTTGTTAGTTAATGAATTTGTAATTTTGTATAGAGTGTAGGAGTGATTGGTGGCGCGATTTGGGGAATCGTTAGCCGCCGCAATCTAGTTTAATAAATAGAAACTGTTATCATCTCTCCATGTATGAGTCTTAAATGTCTCTTTTCTACTCCTTCAGTCGTCTCTTCGATTCTTTATTGTTTAGTTGCTACCTTAAATTAATGCCTTTGCAGCCACCATTCCTATTTTAAAACAAGGGTTTAGTAGGCTTTATGTCAAGGAGCATTGGAAAAAAAAAAAGTAAACACAAAAGAATTCTATTAAGTAGTTTGAATATTTGATTAGAATAGTCGGAGTTCGAGTTTTATTTAATAAAAAAAAAATTATTTAAAATTTTAAATTTTTTTATCAAAAATCAGTAGATGGACAATTAAAGTAATAAAAAATATAATAGATAATATAAAATATTTAATGAGCTATGAAAATATTCAATGGAATTTTATTAAATTTTATTTTATTTATCATTGTATATTTTGTTCTACCAATTACTCATTTAGTAATTTTAAAATAAAAAAAATTAAAAAATATATATTATTTTTTATTAGATGGGACTTACAATCAAGATGCCATAAACATTTATCCAAAAAGAAAAAGAAAATCCGATTATGATATATAATATCTTACATACTTTGTGAACGATGTTTGGAGTTGATGTACATACGATAATATCTTACATGTTATGATATATAATATAATATAATATCTTACATAATAGCTTTCAGTTTGTTCATAACAAGTTTTAACTTGTTAGCTCAACGTCTTGTAAATTGTATCCACTTTCGGTTGAGAAAGAAAAAGGGATTCGACACGGACACCCATGCATCTCAAAAAGTCAGCAAAAAACATTATTGATGTTCTTTCATTGCACAAAAATAAAAATATAAGTGCAAACTACGAAGTAAGAATATTGAAGAAAAAGTCAGGGATGCACTTGGTATGTATGTACGACTTGTTCCAAAGTTCCTTTTTCTCATTGGAATTCAAATTATAGCCTTGGATTGCTTTTGCCAACCTCTCTCGACAGCTGATCTCCTTCCCCTCCTGCCCTACCCCACTCCCCACCAAACGAAGTTCCTTATTTCGTTCATTTTTATCGGTCAGTAGCATCATTGGATCATTTAGCTTTTTAACAGAGATAACTTTCTTTTTCTCACTTTTTTGTTTTTTTGTTTTTTAAGGATTCGAATTTGATGCATTCAACTTCTTAATTGATTATCGTATTTGGTGTTAGCGTGGGTTTTTACATTTTTTGACTTATTTTTAGACAAACAGCACAAATTATATTTAAGTAACTAATTTTTAATCCTTATTTTCTTTTCAAATTATGATATCATTTATTCAGAAAATAATTAACTTTAAAAAATGAACAATTTTTAATTTTTAGTACAATTTATATTTTCAGTTCTTTTTTATACTACTCATTTTATCTCTCATACTATATTCTTTTTTTTTTATTTTTTTTCTCTCTATATTTTTTTCTTTTTTGAAATAATTATTACAAGTTAAAATTAACTACTTTATATAATTTGTATTCGAGATAAAATTACATGAAACTTATGATAATGATATACTAATTAATATACTAATATTAATGTTAAATTTATTATTATACATTTTCATTGAGCAAATTATGAATTTTTTGCGCCAATAAATAATTGTTTTTAATTTTTATTCATAGTTTAAATATAAGATGTTGTATCAATTTATTACTAATAAATTACATATTAATATTAAGTCTTCTAAAAAACTTCTTATTCAAGGAAAAAAAAAACAAAAACAAAAGTAAACAGAAAACATCATAACATCAACAACAAACAACAAAACTAGAATATTAGACATAAACAATTAATAACAAAAACTTAACAGTATAATTAAACAAACTCTTAAATGTTTACTCGAAAACTTTATTTTAGTCAAATTGAGTTGGGAAGATAATATTTTATATGAATTGATATGCGATTAGAATCCCAAACTCTCACCCTTGAGAAGTCAATTCATGTGTGCAGGACTAACTACTCATTTTTGTACAATATTCTTTTATGAGTATCGAAATGTTACTATGCTCTACAAGGGGGGGTTTTTAGAGGATAAATAAAATTAATGGCGATGTTATACAAATCACACAAGATATCCGAAAGTATGCATGAGAATGTGATAGTCTTCCATTTGGAGTCTTCTGTACCATAAAGAGTAATAATGTTACTATTTGTAGCTCAAAAATCCAAAGTCATTCCCGCCGTACATGTACAAATTTTCATATTTACTTTCGAGATTCTGAAACAAGAAATCCAATGTGAGAACGTGATAATGGTGGTAAAAGTGAAACAAGAAATTCTTTCGAGATTGAAAGCATAAACAAATTATAATCCTTCTTGAATTTAAAAATGTCTCTAAAGTTGACGTATTTTTTTTCTGTGAGTGATTCCCCTAGCAAAACTTTGTTAAGGATATAACATTTGATAAAACCAGTAGCTTATAAGGATTAATATATAAATGAATCCACAAGTTTTCATGTTTTAACAATTTTAAATCAACTGTTAAAAAATTAAAATTTAGTATTCATGTATATATATATATATATATATTGTAACAAATCTACCCGCAGTTAACATATACTAATATATTTCATTAGTTGGCCTATGTATTATATTTATGTATAAAAAATTGATTACATGGCATATCATGTGAAATTTAATTCAGAATTAAAAAATAATAATATAATTAAATAAATAAATACAAAAAATTGTTAAATTTATTAAAAGATGCAAAATTACTAATAAATTTGTATATTAACCCCTTTTAGAATATAATTTTATCTAAATATAAGAATATTTGAAGATATAGTTGTCTTAAATTTTAGTATCAACTTTTCTATGATTGGTTATATATATTCAAAGTTGATGAAAACAAAACTTCTATTCAATGTGAACTTAAAACAAAAGGGTAAAAGAGAAATTAGTATTAGCAATCTTATACAATTATGAAAATAAAGCTATGCAAAATTCATATCATCCTTAGTGATTAAAAAGATGTTTAATGGTCTATCTTATAATTCCTTTAGGACTAATATACCATTTAATCAAAAACATTGGACTCCTTTAGCAATTGTTAAATTATTTCATTGTCAAATATAGTTATATTTCTATGACTACTATTTTATTTAATCATAAATCATATACAATTTTTGTGACTAATATTTTATATAGTTGAAAACAAATAGAAAACTTTTTGCTACATTATAGATTAGTCACCAATAATACAAGTCTTTCGTGATTATAAACTCAACATTTATCACTAATTAATGAATTGCTAGATAGTAACAAATATTGCTTTGTAACTAATTTTAAAGTAGTAGTCGCAAATAATATTTATTATATAATAACTAATCAACATATTAGTCACCAAAGTAAATTTGTTGTAAATTGTATATGCCTTTTTACAATTATCTATTTAATCAAAAAAAAATTTTACGACAAAAATTCAATTTGTGGCAATAAAAAAATTCATCACCAAATGTTTTATTTGTTTTAGTGATTCATATATATATATATATATAAAATAAAGAAAAATGTTCCTATTTTGTCAGCCATGGCATAATAGGGCTTTTAATAAAAAAGAAAACAAAATTTTCATTTTTCATTTAGCTTACTAGAAATGGATCAAACAAAATTAATTCTTTACCTATTGATTTTTTTGGAGTCAAGAATCAACTTATCAATGTTGTTTTAATTTGTCATACTACTTGAGATAATGGCACTATGTAAGAAAATTGAAACAGTTGTTATATTCATATTACTTTTTTCTTTGGTATGGAAGACATCAATTTGTCATTATAAACTCGAGGGTAAGTTTCTTTGAAGTATATGGGTTTAACATATGACACATTATGAAGACAATTCTTCATTATCTAACAAATTATTTTGTAATTCTTATTTTTTAATTTACTTATTTATTTTATAATATTTTAATCTAATTAATAATTTTAACTAAATTATTCAAGAAACAATAAATTATTTATAAATTATTTTTTTCTTTTTTAAGTATTTTCCTATTTAGTTAAATTATTTTCCTAGTTAGTCTCATTTAGCTTATAAATTTTCCCAATTAATTAAAAAATTTTAGCTATAAATATTGTATAAACTTAATAACTAAACCATCTCTAATGTCTTATAAAATTATCAACGAAGTTTATTCCAATAAATTGTCAATGAAAATACTTTTTTTAGAGTTGTTATTTTATCTAATGAATTTTAAAAATTCTTTTAAAAGTTTAATCGAATGTTGATTTTTATTATCTTTTTTTTTATGCTTCCATCATATGTCACATTCAATTTTGGTTGGTTGATATTTAAAGGTAAGATGAAAGCATAGAGATTTATGATAGAATCAAGTTAAGTATATTTGAGTTTTAATACTACTTGATATGAGACAAAAGCATAAAAGCAAATGATCAAAAGTTATCATTCAATTAAGCTTTTACAAAATCTTGGAAATCTATCATACCAAGAACAAATATTAAAAGAGAATAATGTCATTAATAATTGATATTTTTTTTGATAATTAATTTTAAAAAATTAAAATCTTATTTATAATAATTTTCTAACCATATAAAATACTTTTGGATAAGAAAAAAAATAAAATTCCTAAACTTAAGTTTAAAATTACTTGTAGTAAGATTTCTAATCAAGTTTAAATATTTTAATTCATTAAGAGACTCATTGGACTATGAACTCTAAACTTAGAGTAATTTTCTTTATTCTCATAAATCTCATTCTCTCTTCTCAAGATTAAAACCTTAGATCTCTATTAAAGGTCCAAATTGTTTGCCATTGATGTATCTCTCAAGGGGAAAAATATTCTAAAATAATTAAATATGTTATTAAATCATAATAATTAAAATTATAACATGAATTGCTAGACAATAGAAAATAATATTCATAACTTATTTTATGTCATGTGCTTTCATTTAAAAGAAACTCGCCATAAGAAAAAATGAAGAATCGACATCTTTTGTGTCACAAGAACAAATAATAAAAGTATATTGACCACTTTAATTTCCTTACATGAATATTGATATAGGATTGATGACATATCTCTAGAGACATTTCAAATTAAATTGAAATTTATTTGGATGATTCTCTATTCTAACAAAATCAATAAAACCTAACATTATATATGAAGAATTAACAAAATTCTAAAGCATATGAGTTATAAGTTAAACTTCTTTGTTTATAGAATTTAACAATAGACTCATCACCACTACAATCAATCTTTTATAATACAAGATTATGTTGTCATTGTACATTGCACATTGTCATCATTATCAACACATATGAAATCAATTTACTTAATGAAACATAATCAATGATTAATATTTACTTTTCTTTCTAATTAACAATTGTTGTTTGACTAATAATTTCAACATAGGGTTGACATTATATAACTTTATGTTTTTAATTTGAATTCATGATTTCAATAGAAAAAAATATAAAATTTGAATTCTCTTTTATTTTAATCTAAAATCTCATTAAATTTATTATTATCATAAAATTTAAACATTAATAAACTTCACATTTAGACTTAAATGGTTAATATTAGGTATCATTTCACCAACCAATTATACCATCTTGAAGTTTTGAATATTCATGTATCTTTGTTTTCTCCTTAAAAACATCATTGTATTTTTAGTAAACCTTTTTTTGTTAACCAACTAACAAAATCATTAACAAAGATATTTCCATTGTAAAAGGTAGTTTTGGTGAAACTAAGAACATACCTAGAAACAAACTAACTTCAATTAACTTTTTTAAGATCTATTACATTTAAGATCCAAAAGAGACACTCTAAAAATAACCTTTACTTCATAATTAAAGTAGTTGAAGAGGTTAATTTAAACTACGTAAGACATCACATTAGATGAAACTTGTTCTAATATCACCCAAGACAAAATGAATGCATGAAGACACAAGATAAAATCAAGTTAGGCAAATTTAAGTTCTAATACTAATTGACGTGAGACAAAAACATGAAAAATTGATAATCAAAAGTTAACATTTAATTGAATATTTATAGAATATTTAGAATCCATAGTAAATAATAAAAAAAAGAATTATTTTTTAAATAATTAATATTGTTCAAATAATTGATTATAAAAGAAAATTTAAGGTCTAATTTATAATTATTTTTTAAATCTAGAAAATAATGACATATAATGAAAAAGATAAATTCTCTAATTTAATTTTAAAGCTACTCAAATTAAAAATCTTAATCAAATTAAAATATCTTAAATATGTAAATAAATTATAAAATTCTAATACTTAAAATTAAAAATTAATTATTAAATAAAAAAAATATTTATGATATATCTGATCTCAATGTTTTAATTTAATTACTTTTATAAAAATAACATAATTATTTAGAGATTGATAGTTCTAGAAAGTCTTGGTCGCATGTAATGCGCAGATAATTTTGAATTTTACTGCCAAACGGCACCACTTTCTATTTCTTTGTTTTATTTATTTATTTATTTATTTCATTACTTAAAAGGGATTTAATGCACACGTGTAGATTCAAATTCTCGCGAGATAAACATATTTGCAAAACATCTTTCAAGCTTCTTTTCACTTGAGTTAGACGATATAACTTTTTCCTTTGTTATTTAAATTTAAAATGACGAGAGAGAAGGTGAGAGATGCCAAGAAAAGCTGGGGAGTAGTGTAGATTCAGAAGTTATGCAAACTTTTATCTATGTGGGGGAGACAAAGTAGATATGATAGACCCCATATATCTTTTCTCACAAAAAAAATAAAAATAAAATCCATATAAATGATTAGACATGGGATTTTGGGAGATTTCAAGGCCCTTGAGGTAACCGGGGGGTTTTAAGGGGTCCGGGGGTAATTAGCTCCCTTTGACAACTCCTTTGGCGAGCATGGTGACCCACACCAGTGGCAATAGCTGGCTTCTGCTCGAGCCATGATGGCTTTTCCCCCCTCAGAGTCCTCTTTCACTTATCTCAGAACACGGGTTCATGTTTGTCGAAGGCCGAGTGGCAAACTGGCAAAGGTACGAGACATCATTTTCTTTCTCTAACCATAGGGGTATAAAATTTTATTAAGTGGATACTGCAAACGAAACACTAATTTATTATGATTATTTATTTTGTGTATAAAAATATATATTAACTATAATTAATGTTTATAATATATTGCTTTTGTTCAAATTTAATGTCTTTTCTTAATTTTTTTCATTGCACATAAATGTTATTAAAGCCTTGCAATTGAGAGCCAAACTCAGAAAGATGCACCACTTTTGGCATCCCGGACCCCATTAAAAAGTCTGATGCCCTGCCCTCCTCATTTGAAACCATTCCATTCCCTCAGTATAAAAATCATTTAAAGTATCCAACAATGGAAAATAACAAGAACAACAACTTGTGTATATATATGCTTGCAGAATAATAATGCTACATTCAATCCGCCTCATATCAGCCGCAATTTAAGCTGAGTCCTTTTGTAAAATATATACAATAATATACAAGTAGAACAGGAGTTGTTTGATAAGGGCTCCAACGAAAAAGACCAATGATCTCGATTACTTTTTTGACTTGTAAGGCCAAAAGTAAAGCTCGTCTACATCATGATTTGCACACTGTAGAATGGACACTTAGACACGCTATTTAGCTATGTATGTAACCCGTGTCTTGTTCACTTTTTGAAAACTATGTGGAGATTTCTTTCTAGTCCTAATGATTTGTTTACTTAATAGTTTTTGGGTTTCATTGGGGGCCAGAGACCTCTTAATAAAAGCTTCTTTTCCTTTCAAGTGAATAGTAGACACCTCTGGTCCCTACTTTTTCTGATTAGTTTATTCATAAGTGGTCCAATTTTATAAATAAATTAAGATGGCTGCCTAACTTAAAATCACTACGGATACCATTTTTATTACATTTTATGTGTATTTACCAAGGCACTGGATGTGTGGATGACCAAGTTCTGGAAGGCGTAACCCTTAATCTTAGGGTTTGATGTGACTAATGGACCGATTAGCTGTAATTTGAAATGGGTTGCTTTGGGTTTTGATTTTAAATTATTTGAATTTTAAATAATAAGAATTATGAATCATTAATCTTTTCAATTAATATCAACTAAATCGAGTAAAATTTTAAATAAATTAAGTCGGATTATTGAGTTGGGTCTTGAACATTTATTTTGTATGCATTGTATTAAATCTTGTTGATAATAAATTAATATTAGTCAATTTCTAATTCTGTTGAAAAAAAATGATCTCGCCGAATCTCACGAAACAATTAAAATATGGCAGCAACCATACTGTTAAATTAAAATTTTTCGTCTTTTGACCTTTTTTCGTCTATTATCACACTAAAAAATTATTGATTTGATTGTAAGTAGCGTACTTATTTTTCTCATAATTACAATTATGTAGTGTCATTAGTATTGCCTGTGTTTTTTTCTTAATATTGTTATGATATTATCGATCAAATTTCTTGATTTCGCTTTTGCTTTAACTAGAGAGACTCTTTCGTATTCTTGTTTGCAAGGTTTCTTTGCAGGGCGTTGTTATTGTCAAATGTGCTCGCCAATTGGGCTAAAAAAAAGGGTAAATATTAAAAAATATATATATCAAATGGAAGATTGTGATAATAAATAAATAAATTACTCCAATTTACTATATAGTTTAAAAGTAGCTTTTTTTTTTTTTGTATTATGTATTTTTATCTACCATTTTGACCGTGAAAATTAAAATTGTTATTGTTATACATATTATTTTATATTTTTCTTATTTTTTACTCTTTTTTAAACAGAGAATTTTTAACTTTTTTTTTTTTACATCAGTCCTTTACAAAGCTAGAAAAAAATAAAAAAATTTCTACTCTTCTACTTTTTATTCCTCGCTCTTTCTTTTCTCCCATTTCTTCTACCTTACTTTTTTTTTTTTTTCTAAAGCAAGGTATAGAAGAAAACGTATTTATTTTGTTAAGCTACATAGACATAGGAATTTAGCATACCGACACAAGTGGGATATTATTCAATAGGCACATATTTTTCAATTTAATGTATATTTTATATTCGGTAGTTATGCTTTTTCTATTTTTACTTAACAAGTACATACATTTATATTCATAATTATAACTATTAACAACACATCTAAATAAATATTTTTAAATTGTAAATTAATATACAAATATAACTTCAACATTCCAATTTGTAACCAATTTAACATTATTTTTAAAAAGTTATGAATTGTGCCCTATAAAATATTTTTATCAAACCTAACACGTCAAATTCAATAAATGCAACCCATTGGACCTAGTAATGTGGCTAGCTAACCTGACAAAGAATATGGTTGGACTAAGGACAAAGCTGATGACTGGAATTAGTGCATGACAGATCGGACATGAGCCAAATGGACTATTTCATGCCAAAAACTAATTGAAAAAGGAACCCCTAACCACTAAAAACATGAAATTGGCCAAAAAAATATAAAGAAAAAAAAAAAGTAATCATAATCCCACCATCGATTACTTGCCTAATCGCAATTTTCTTCGTTCAATTGTTATAGAGCACGTAAGGCTCAAGGGATCCTCATCAATGCCACTGGACCACTACGGGCATTGAGCTCGCTCTCTTGATCTCCTCTCTCTGTGTCCTCTAGCTCTCCATTTGTGACTGGCAGTTTCAGGAGTCAAAGGTGGCAAATGACTTCTTGTCTAGGGAGGACAATATTTTGCTCGTCTGTTAGGGATTTTAACATGATGGGTGTGGCGGTGCTTGAGGAGTGAGTAGGGTTGTAGTTAATAAGAGCAATGCCAAAGGACATTGAGTCCAGAGTAGCGACACCTCCTGTCGCTGTGGCAGCCTACGATGTTAGAACTTTTTACTGATTGTTCATATATCAGCCATTGACTTCTTTTTCATCTACATTTCCCATTCGTGTTTGGTGATTTTAAATTTATAATAATAATCCTCCTTTCTCTTGCACCACTTCCCATAGATCTACCATCCCAGTCAACACCTGCGAAATATTGCAACTATCAGTATGTAGAAGATTAGGACTAGCCTTTTCGTTAATTTTATGGATGGTTCAGTGGTTAGGGTTTCCTTTTGTTTAGGAGGTGGTTGGGGGGCTTTTTAGTTAGTCGAGTCTTGGGCTCCTAATTAGATAGCCCATTTGGCAGACATGTGTCATACACTAAATCTAGTCATCAAGTTTATCCTTATTTTAAGTTATATTTCTGCCATACCAACTTAGCCACATGACTATGTGTAATGGTTTCTATTTAACAAATTTAATAGTATGCTAGATTTGATAAAATACAAATTTACAAAATACAATTAGTTATTTTTTAAAAATGATGTTAGATTTGTTACAAATCTAAAAGTTCAAGTTATATTTATGCAATAACCCTAAAATTATTATAGTCCAAGGTTTTCAACCCTTTTGGAAAGATTGAAAGCTATCAGAGATAGTTGAAAATATATATATATATTACAAAGTTTTAGGACCAAACATGCATTCATCCTAAATATGAACTCAAACAAGGATGGTGTTACTTGTAAGTAATTATTTCCCTAGAGGAATGAGTATATAGGGAGGAATGTAAATTTCATTTCACTAATATCTACTAGAACTTCTCTTTCCCAAATTTGCACAATTACGTTTTACGCTATGTTACTCTTTCCATCAAGCACATGCCTCAGTTATTAGAGTTTGACTATGTTCTGTGCTATACCTTTGAAGGCTATAAGGTGGCAATAATTGAAAGAGAGAGGAGAGAGAGAGAGAGAGAGAGAGAGAGAGGAAGTCATTTCCCTCGTTCGTAATTTTGAGGAAATGCAGTGTCTAATATTTTTTATTAAAATGTTTATAGCAAATATGATCTAGCTTCCACTACTTGACATACACATGTGATTTTATATAAAAATTCTAAATATACCTAATATATATATATATATATATATATATATATATATATATTATCCTTTTACAATTAGTATTACAATTATTCAGTTTTGATTTTACTTTGATCCCAACAAATCAGTAGCTAACACATAGAGAAATATGCAACTAAATTCACCCAGTTTTAGTGGGAAAAAAGTTAAGGACAATGAAAGGCTTTTGATAACATCAAAAGCAATGTGGGAAAATTTCAACCACTCCTATATGTCGATTATGAAAGACTTTTGATAAGATCAATTACAGTAAAAGAAGGAAACTAAAACTGTGAAAGCTACTTACATCATCGGTGCTGACTCACAAAAGCTTTCACATTATTACACGTCTGCCTCAGTAGGTCGAAGGTGATTTTCATGAAGTCCACAATTTGTCCGCCACTCTCTCAGAAACTATTAAGTAGACAATGAAAGCAGAATATCCATTAGATTGCGGAGGAGATTTAAACACACGGAGTTTCAAGTTAAAAAGGAATCCATCATGTGAAAACTAAATTTTTGATGTTACTCATGTGAAAAGGCCAAGTAATGACAGATGGGTATTAACTTTTGGGACCTAATTTTCTACATAATATTATTGAAGTTTAATCCACAAAACCTTTACGATTCAGGATTCAAAAATAATTAGGCATTTGGTGGCTCTCTCTCTTTATTGCCTAAAGGGGTTCTTGGGCATGGCCCTCACAAGAATTACAATGTCATTTCTTTGCTACCTTGTTATATCAGTGGCTCCCTTTTTTTTTATTATTTTTGTGAAGCTTTCTGAGATTTGGTCATGATATTCAGTATATATATGACCCTCATTTGCGGTATGATTTCACATAATGATACCTCCTTTTCCTTTGTTGCTCTCTCTCTCTCTCTCTTTCTCTCCTTGTCTGTCTTTTAGGTTTTAACTCGATCTTTTTTTTAACACGAACGGCACTTTGGATTTAATTGCTTTTTTTTTTTTTCTTGGTGTGTTTAATCGTCTCCCGGGGAAAGCAGAACACCACCAAAAGTAACGAGTAAAGGACCTTTGACATTGAGAACGTGCACCAAGTGGAGACAAGGGATTGTGTGGGGACAAACTATGCTTACCGTCCTCTTCTCATCATGTATGATGATGCCATTTCCCTGGGACCCATATGATGGAGGCCACATCATTTTGTGGCCCCACTCTCAGGATAGTGTTTAGCTGCTGAATCTCCCTAAAAGTCCCTGCCGCTTAAATTGATGTCACTGTGAATAAGGACTTGCGTTCTGTTTAGTCTGTAGGCACTGCTGCTACCTGTGAATAAATTATTTCATTAGACACCCAATTCATAGAATAGTTAGATTCTTTTTATTTATTGAGTTGTTTATTTATTGCTTTGTGAAGTTCTTTATCCTTTAGATTGAATTGAGGAAGAAGCATCAATGTTGGGGACAAGACAAACCGGGTCTGGTGACAATATTCAACGCATAAACAACTTTTAATTAAGAAAATAAGCTTATGACATCAACAGTAAATATACCTTTCAGCCCTGATCAAAGTGAAATATTAATGTTGGGCACTGGGTTCCATTTGGTTTTGCCAAGACAAGAGGGAAAGTAATCGTCGGACATCATGGGCCATGTCTAAGTTAAGAAGGCTTCATCAATGGCTCCTTCCTCTGTTGCTAGGACTGAAAAGCCTTTGCCCCCCAACTGATTGTGATAGGATTAACGTTCGCCGTATAATTTTAGGAATGGGGTATTTGGTGTTAGAAATCTGATGAACCAAAAAAGTATCATACCAACGCTTAGGGCATGTTCACTTCTTCTTCTTCTTCTTCTTCTTCTTTTTATTTTTTTTTCTTTCTTTTCACAGAAACAGTCAAAAATATATAAGCAACAAAAATTGCTACTCTATCTTGCACTTTTCATACAATTAATTGGGATAATCTTGTTGAAATTTCTTAATCCTGTATTTGAATTCCCAACTTCTAGTAAATTTGTTTTTATTCCCAACCTTTCCGCCTCCTTTTTTTTTATTTTTTTTTTTTAAAAAAAAAAAAAAAAAAACAAGATGCCACTCATTTTAGTAGGGGCGACGGGGGTTTGTCGTAGGAAGTTGCTGGCTGCACAAATCTCTCTGGGCGGGAGACCCGAGATAGTAAATAGTCAAATGCCACCAGCCTTTTCCTTCCTTGAGGAAGTCCACGAATAATTACTTGATTTGTAATGTTGGGTGGAAATTCAAATTATTTTGCAGTATAGTATTGGATGCCAGGCATTCTTTTCACAGAGTAGCCTGCCACTTGCCCTGTTGATTTAAATCATACCTATTGGGAATATTTTCAATTAAAGTTTCTGAATCTGTGAAAGTATTGAGTTACAAAAGTAAGCAAATTTTCTTTATTGCTTGCAGATTAATCTTCTTATATATATACATACATACATACATACATACATATATATATCATTTGGCGCCCCAAGTCAAGACTTTCTCTATGGTCAACTTAAATTTTAGAATTTTGGTATTCTCAATAAACTTTTGTCTCAGCAGCAATATGATCGTGGTATGGCAGGATATGCTATAAGATAATTAAGTAATTAGTTGTAGTCTAAGCGCGAAATTATGATAATGCACCCTGTAACCAATGAATTGATGACTGTTAATGTTCGATTTTTTATACATATTATATTAGACCAAAAAGTAGGATTATCCTTAAAATAAAAAAGAATTCAAGTCATATATTTAATATTATTTTAAAAAAAAAAATTTGTCTTTATAATGATATAATCAAATTGCAGAAAAAATTTTTATAAAATAAAATATATTTAACTGTAATTTATATTATTAAAATTAAATTTTTAATAATTTTACATATTATCTAAGAATTATTATATTAAAAATAACATATTTTTATAAATTCTTTTCTTTTGATTAAAAATCATCACCGTATATTAAGTAGCTTATGAGTTATTTAACTAAAAAATATTTTTTTATATTAATAAATATGACCTTTTTAACATAATTTTTATTTTAAAAATATTTCAAAAATCTTATATTATTTTTAAAATATTTGAAATATAATATATTTTTTTATAATTATAAAAATCAAATGTATAAAGAAGTGTGTTGTATAAATTAAATATTTACATAATAAAAAGTGTATTGTAATAAATCTAAATAATTAATAAATAAGTTTTGAACCATTTTTATTGATAAATTGTAGGACCAATTTATATAAATAATTGTACAATATTGTACTTTTTTATCTTAAAATTTGATATTGCATTAAGGAGTAAATTAAGTTTTTAGCATAGCTTATTCATGTATATAAACTTTAAACTTATTCTCTTTGATGTTTTATTCATCAAAATTTGTTAATTTTTTAATCTCATTGATTACTTAATATATAATAATCACCAATATATATATATATATATATATATATTTGATTCAACTATTAATAACATATCTATGTAAATCTTTTATATATAATATTATGAATACTATAGTCTCTAAAAATTAACTTTAATCAAAAAATTTATGTGCTTTTTAAAGTTTTGTTCATCTCATAACATAAGTTCAAAATTCATTGATTACGACCTTTTATTTGTCATGTTTCAAATTCTTCTCTAATTAAAATTAACCTTGATTAATAATATTTATAATTGATGACATGAGTTTAAAACTCATTAGTAGTAAATTTTTGATCTTTTTTTTTAATTTATTTTTATGTCAACTAAAAGTCACAAGTATAATATTTATAGTTATGGTGACAATTGGTCATGTCTTTCATTTAGATTCTAGCTCATTAGTTATACTTTCTATGTCTTTTCAAACATTATAAAAACTTATACATAGTATAACCCACTAACTTTAATTTTTATGTCTTTTCAAACACTATAGAAATGTTCATTTGCCGAGGGGCTCCAGACTACTCACTTATCTTAGGTTCAAGCTATTAGGAAACTTAAGAATTTAAAACCGGAGAAAAATCCTATAAGTAACAAATTTATGACTTGATATTATATCTCAACGTATAATACTAAGGTATTAGGTTTATGGATCATTACTACTTATATATTATTTACTCCTCCTTTTTACTTCTAACGTTGAATTTATAACATTCTAATGATTTCTTTTTCAAGTGAGAGTTTCTTACGCATTGGGTCAACTCTTTCTAAACACTTAAAAAGCTCATTATCATTTCACTAAATTTCTTCATGAACTATACACACGTAGGCTTCATACTACCCATTTATCTTAGGTTCAAATTGTTGGGAAATGCAATAGTTCAAAACTGCGTGCACATATGTTACCATTCTTTTTCTAGAGTCATGCCTTACCATACCACTTAGGCTTGCTCTTCATAAGTGCAATCCATCTTTTTCTTCCTTAGAGAAGAAGTACCACTTATTAGGAAATGTGAGAGCTTAAAACATGCAGATTAGTTTTTTTTTTATTATTATTATATTATGACCAAAAGCCAAATGTCATTTAGTTGAATAACAACTATGCTTTTTGACATATCGCCTTCATTGAGCTTGAATTAAGATCCTTATATAATTAATGTATTAATTAATTAAACAATGATGACCCTTTATAGAAAGATACATTAACCATGTAAGAAATATTTCTTTTTGCCTTATATGGTGAGACAAACAACCTAATATAATTTTTTTAAATTCTTTAAAACATTATTATCTTTTAGTCATAACTAAGGAACTAATTTTTAATTCCTTAGCCCCTAAACATGCAAGAATAATATTAAGATATCATAAATATTAACCATGCTTCAATACAATGTAATTTATTAATTCATTTATGCATGATCAATATTATGAATCTTAGAACTTTACGTTATCACTTAAGTAAGAAGAAAAACATATCTTAATTTATGTAGAAAGTACTTGACTTCTTGAAATTTTATATAGTTGAAAATCATTCTTTTAACATCTCAATTACAAAAACTTTACCTTAAAATTATTAAATCAAAAAGTAAGGCTACAGTAAAGTTGAAAAAATTGTTTCAAGCAGTATATCTAATATTATTCTTATTAAAGTAAAATTTGTCCTTACAACATTGAATTCAAGTTACAACAAATTTTTTTATAAAATAAAATAAAATACGCATGATTACAGTTTACACTATTAAAATTAAGTATTCATAATATTTTTGCATTCTTCATAATTGTTTTATTTAGAAATAGTATATTTTCATATACTTTCTCCTTATGCTCAAAGGAAAACTATCATATATACAGTGATATAAGTATTATTTGACCAATAAAGATTTTTTTTAATATTAATAAACAAGATTTTTTTCATAAAATGATATCATTTTATAACTATTAAATAAATTAAAAGATATGTTTAATTGTCAAACTATACCAACATATTACTCTATAAAAGGTGTTCTATATTTTTAATTTGTTTTTATACATGTTTATCAATTTTTATGAAAGTGAATAGTACAAATATTGGTAGCCATAAGCCAAATCTAGCATCTAAAAACTAATAAATTGTTCATATTTTTGCAGCTTAATAATTTCCAGCTGTAATTATAAAGCTTCATGGATAGGAACTTTTTATGAAGAGAATAACAATTTATGAGGGCGTAATTGATAAGTATGAAAATTGTTTATGAATAAAATGACTTTTAGAAAACATTTGAAGCTAACAAATACTAAATGAGGCGCTTGAAGTATCGAGGCACAGTCCCCTTTAGGTATCGAGGCACAGTCCCCTTTAGGTCTCTTATCCATCAGTCTGCCTGATGTTCAATGGCCCTTAGTCGGGCTCACTAGCCTGCCCGAATAAGTGGCGGGACCTTCTTCACCACCATCGTCTTGTGAATTTGACTACCGTCACCATCATCTCTATGCAATGCCGTACAATATTTAACATTTTGTTAGAAAAATAATGAAATTTGTTTCAGTTATACTCCATTTGTAATCCAAAGTGATTTTTTTACATCTATTACCTAAATGATAGCATGTTTCTTCTCTTTATAAAACACTTGTCATAGCTTTATTGAAGTTTCTTGTCATTGTCCAAGACAGGTACCTCCGCGTCTCTGTGCAACAAATAGTGTGATGCCTGTAGAAATCCCGACCAGTTGGCCAAGTATTGGTAGGAGCTGGAGAGCTAAGTCAGGAGGGTTTGGGTAGAAGTCATGTGCCAATACTTGGCCAACTGTTCGAAATAAGAACCCGAAGTAACTTTAAAATTCAGGTTACATCGTATCCCTTTTTGATGATCGAGTTAGTTTGATCTGCCACCTCTACTTCCCAGGCACCCCACATCAGAAACATTGCCGGAGTCGTAAGGACCATGAATGTTCTGACTTCAGAAATGGTACCCATGAATCAGAGTCTTTCAATTGCCTATTTTGTCTCATTCATACTGGACCACATAATCTCAACCAACTGGTTCATGTTTCTGCTTCGTGAAACTTCTAATTTCTCTAAAGCAAACTTAGCATTAGAACTTGATTATTGAAATTGTCAAAGAAATATGAAAAACAGGGTAGATATTAATTTTACGGCAAAGGAAACAATATGAAATATGTTCCTTCGGCCAAGACTTGTCATTCGCCATCTGCCTTTTATCAACTCTCTTATAGCTTATACTAATTTGGAATTTATACAACACAAATAAAGCCTTAATTTCAAATTTAATTTGGGATAGCAACATAAATCTCTTCTCTTCATCCCGTTCTATTGTGAACAAATAAGTTTGTTCCAAAATTTTGTGACAAATGCACCGCAAGGGCTAATCAATTTTTAATATTATGATGAAGCAATTGATGGAAATGATGCATAGCTTTCTCAATTCCAGGAGCATATCTGCCTCTACAATATGCAGGTGATTCGAGGCCCCTTTGAACCCCTTCGCATAGCATAATATCTTCCACCTGCAACAATTCATGTATTAGGCCCAGAAGACTCGCAACATTGCCAATGATATTATTGCACTGCACTATAAAACAGCCCATACCTGTACTCTTTCACTGTCTACTAGACTTCTCTCAATAAAAGCTTTGTCATCCTGAGATGAAAATGCCAAAGTAATTGTTGATAGGTTGAAATTCTAATTAGTTGCATAAGGTGGATTTCACTGCAAGCCATCAGCGTGAAGATTGATAGTAATAGTGCACGTACCAGATTGGTGTTTTCAATAAAATACCTTAAGATGAGCTTCAAGGAAGTAGTCAAATATCACTTGGCATTTCGAAGGTCCTACTGGGAGTACCAGATTGGTGTCCATCCAAGGTCCATACCTGGAAAAAAACCCCCCCCCCCCGGCCGCCCCCGGAAAATAAAAAAAAAAAACTCATGCTAAGATAATAGAAGTGTAAAAAAGATGACCAATTTCACATTTAGACAAAAGTGTGTACCTATTAATCATGAAATTAGGATAAATGAAAGCATATAAAGCTTCCGATCCGAGTCTATCAAAATCATCTTCACTTTCTGTTGAGCCACTTTTACATCTCTGGATGCTGACCTTTTCATACAACTACGTCTCCAATGGCAGACATTATATTTAGGAGGACAAAATAACTAGAACGAAAAATCAGATCACTGATACAAAAAGTAGCATATGCTTAGTCATAGGAAATCTACAAAGACTTATTGTACCACCAGGCTAAGAGTTTTATGATTATAATGTGGAAAAATTGAACAGCAAGAAAAGCAGGATTTTTGTTTTTACAAATATAATCGGAAAACATAACAGCATGAAAAGAAGGAGAAACATACTGTGGTGGCATAAGAGTCAAACTTCAGGCCAGATGCAAGACCTTTATGTGCATATGGCACGTGGTAGCCACCATCTAAGTAGTTGTCACAAAACACCTGGTGCAAATTTCCTATGAGATCATCAGCAGTACGTGAAAACAGGCCACACAAAAGCAAGCGGGCGGGTTGATTTTAGTGCTTCATCCTACAACAAAGGCATACACTCTACCAAATACAGCAGACAAATCAAATATATTTCATTGCAAAAGAGTGACTGGGGAACTGAAAGTGACAACATGCTCTTCGACAGAGATACTCCTGTCAGTAATCACAAATACTAGATGGGAGGGCTTTTGATATTTCATGAGACAACCATGTGTTGGGACCATACCTTCCAGTTACAGTCAATGTTGTATACACGCCTACAAATATATACCAGAGAAGAATCAACTCCATTCGTACTCAGTACTTCTGAACAGCTACCAAGCCAATCATTCTCAACCATATCGTGATTGATGACCTCCTGCAATGAAATCTCTTTGTCCAAATTGAGAAGAACAAATGGCCCCCAAGCTGCTACATTTATTGGTATAAGCCCAAAGTCCTACACTCGACAACCAGAGAAATCAACTAAATTATTTGTCTAGTCTGAAATTGCAGTTCATGAATGGAAAATGGCATTTTGCTCTAATCTTTCAGCATACTTTAACGTCAAAATTCTGCATCCCTGTTATTCTTGTTGCTTTAAGAAGTGCTCCATCTAATCCATATGTCCATCCCTACAAAAGGGAGTAGATTAAACATGTTTAAAGCCTGAGTAGATAAATTACAAGATCAAGAAATTTAATAGTTATTAGATATTCTAATTAGGGAAATTTGTTGTTCACCTATAAGCTATTAGACAAATGAAGTAAAGATGAAGTCTTATATAACCCTCCCGTAAATATTGTATGAGGCTTAACGACTTGCTGAATTCTCATCAGGAGCACTCTATTGATGATAGAATGCAACAAGTAAATTGACAGTTTGTGCAGAAAAAAGTTTGAAGACACTTGATGCTAATAAATACTTGGGAAGCTATAACACAGGACTCATCACATCCATAGGCATAGATGCATATCATGCACATTATTCAGAAACAGTAAATCGCTATTCTAATTCTCTGCTTCCACTTTTGCATTAGTGAAGGACATTAGTCACTTGTAATTCACACATCCAAAAAGTATGAATTGGATTTTAGTGAATAGTTGTTGGGAAAAGTGGTCTGTGTTATATACTGCAAAAGCGACGACATGGAAGACAGGGACCATGGACACACACAACAATGTTCAAATTGCAGATTCTAACTGACAAAGAAAAGAAGAATAGATAAATCTCCCAATTCCTAAATGATGCCATCAAATTCACATAGGAACACCCTCTCCTCTTTTTCTCATTTTTCTTAACAGCTAGTCAAGTAATGCTACAAAAGGAGCCTTCATACTGAGGCAATCATACACCCAAGTACTCGAAAGAAAACCCAAAAACCTGGAACAACAGAACAAAAAGTTTCAGCTTCCTAATATTCTGTAGAAGATTGCAGACCCCACATAAAGCATGTTTCTTGTATCACCTTCTACACCGAAGCCAGAAGATCTATTTAGCCACTTATTACTCCCCGAGAAACAGTCCTCAAACCATGCATCTATTCTCCCTTTGCAGCCAAATGACCTTTTTTGAACAACCAAAATTCTATTCAGAGCCAAATTAGAGAATAAGCAGAGCACAGACACAAAGAAAGCACCACCCAAAATAGCTCCTAAGCTTACAAATCTATTCACAGTGAAAACTACAGCTTAATTTAAATTAACCAGGGAAGCTACAGATCTTAAAAGACAAGAAAACACCATAATAGAGACTGCTGTCAGACTTAGAGGTGACCATCGTTGACAATGGAAAGAAAAAACCTGTCGAGCATAGCCACAACCTAGAAACTGCCTCCTGACAATGCCATGCCTGAGCACCTAATTACATTTCATATTTCAGTACCAAGACCAGGAAATGAGCCAGCAAATAGATCGCAGCCAACATATCAAAATTGCAGAAACGAAGAGAGGTCTGTCAAGAATGACCATAAGGCCGAGCCTAACTCTCCTCTTTTTCTTAGAACAATATATTTTAGTAAACTGACAGAATTAATTTGTTAACTTCAACAGTCTCGTTGTTGATAATAAATGACACCAAATGGCATCCTGCTCACAGGTCACCATGTCAGATTGGAGGGAATGTCTGAAAAGGGCAAAGGATGATTATATCTTATCTATGCTGGAGAGTGCACATTAGAATATTAAGAGATTTGCGGTATATGACACCATATCATCAATAGAGGAATCAAATGGGGTCCAAATTAACCCTATCCATTAAGCCCGCCCATTTCTTCACCAGAGCACTCCTAATCAACAAACTAAATACTTTTGCATCAGCAATTAATGCTAAGCACATTGAACTTCAGCATGTATATGGTAGCCACCAAATGTTTAACACGTACTCTTTGTTAAGAACATGATCAATAGCAAAAGTTAGTATCACGCAAATGAAGAAAGCCATTTCTTGGTTTACAATGCACACCAATAAATGCAATAAGTGATTTATCAAAATGGTAGAGAGGGCAAGACATGATAGATTTTTCATACTTCATGAAACAGTTTGAGTAAACTCACATGGTAAGGGCAGACAAAGCAAGACATTTGCCCACTTCCAGATGCAAGAAGGGAGGCATGATGGCGACACACATTGTGAAATGCTTGGAGCTTGCCATTATCATCTCGACACACCACAAACTCTACATTTCCCAGCCTGCCACAGAACAAGTTTAATCTCTATTTTTTTTTCCAGAAACAATAAATAATATACCTTAGAATATAGCTTGAATTGCCTAAAAAAGAAAGCCAAACTCAAGCATCTCACTTAACTATTCCAATAACAAAATTTGATTCTACAAGAACACCAACCATTCAAATAATAAAATACCTTCCAGTGAAAAAGTCATGGGGATCCTTTATCTGTTCGGCGTTTCCTGAATTCCAAGACCAATTCTTGATGATATTAAAAATCCAAGCACCGAGAAAAGGAAACAGACGAGAGGTAAAAACTAATCTCTAGTATCTCCAGCATCGAAATTTTACATGGTCTAATAATTTTTTGTTCTTCAAATATTCTCTGTTGGACTATTATTTCAAATGGCATGCGCTAACGACTCAGTCTATCACAATTTAATATAAAAATAAATAAATAGCTTTGTTTAGTACCTCTAGCATCGATTAGGAAATTATGCACCATATTAAAACGTTACTCAGGAAATTAATGAATAAGTAACTGACCAACGACTTGCCAGCCTTTGTGGAAGATATGACTCATCTCCATGTCAAAGAAAGAAGAATTGGTGTACCATGAGCTAGGCGGGGTTACAGCTTTTTCTATGGGGATATCTGGATCAAATTCGTCAACCAATTTTTGACAGTGAGCTTCAAGCGAGTGTGAATTGTGGATGAGAGAGCAGCAAGTGACCCTCGAACGCTCGTGTTGTTTCTGTTCACAGTTATGATGGTGTCGGGCAACAGGTTGAGAATAGTGATGCGTTTGGGGGCAGAAGAAAACTTTGCGGGCTGCATGGGGTTTTAGAAGCATCATCGTGGCACCGGTGGCAATTGTTGTTGCCATGGCAGGCTTCACAAAGCAAGAGAAGAGTTCGGACCTAAACACAATATCGAATTGTGGATGGGAGAATTTTTCACTATTGTTGAGGCTCAAAAAAAAAAAAGTGATAAATCAATACAATTACACTCAGTTCAATTGCAAGAATATAGACATGATCTTACAAAGATATATTTCCAAAACATTACAATAGATCTTCTTCTTCTGTTGCAAAAGACCAAAAATAAGACATCAGCTCATACTATTAAAAGCATACAAATTTTTAGTGTAAAGGAAACAAACTAAAGTAATTATGAGCATAGGTAATTGCCTAACCCATATAATGCTGTTGCTTAGATATAATCGTTTGCATTAAAAACAAAACTTGGCAAAATTTGTGAAAGAATTGGGGAAAGAGAATTGATTTTGGTAAATATTTATTTTGAAGATTGTAGCTCCCTGCAATTTTAGCCACATGTGATCCAGAAGGACAAAAAAACAAGACAAATGAGCCGCACATCTGAGCTGTCTTTTTGGTACTCTTCCAGGCCCCAAGACTAATAATAATACTTAAAAAAAAAAAAAAAAACTAAAATTCCAATTTTTCATGAAGTTTGAGACTTGCGGTAGAAATTATGCCCTAAGTTGATACAGTCGAGGGAGTCAACTTTCTTTTATGCGGTGACTTGATTCTCACTTCTAACAGATATACAAATAAAAAATTACACGTAAAAAAGATAAGAAAATTTGGATAGACTGAAAATTTGTTGTCATTTTCTCCTCTAATTCATAATTAGGAAAGGTGATGGGTTCTCTTAACCACCCCCAAAACAACTATATTTTGATTGAAAAGTTGATGCAAAATTGGAGTATTAAAAATTATTTCAATGAAAAAAAAAAGGTATAAAACAAAATTTTTACTTACCATAAAAAAATAAGTATATTTTGAAATTTTTTTTATCTTATAGTAAAAATAATGTTTTATTTACATATTTATAACACAATATTTATCTTATATCTTATAAATAAATATATATAAGGTCTTAAAGATATTTGAATTGTTAAATCCAAACACAATATGGTTGAGGTGCATACTAGTGTTTTTTTATCTCATACTAAGAATAAAAGTATTGTCTTATATTTGATTTTAAAAAAAAAAAAAACTCAAAAAAGAGTGTTGCACATATTTGAATTATTCATTCAAAGTCAGTTTTATGAGTATTGACTTATGGTGTGCATATTACATGTTTCCTGTTTATATCTTTTTATTTCTTTCTTTCTTTTGTATTTATTTATAACATATTTTTATATTTTTTGTAACAATTTAAATACATATTAACGTAGAATTAATTTTAAAAATAAAAATATTTCATTATTTTATAAAAATAAAAATAATAGAAGAAAAGTTAATATCAAACTCTATATGCAATACATACATACATACATACATATATATATATATATATATATATATATACATATACAACTTGAAAATAAATCAAACTAATTTTTTAAAAAAAAAAATTATATGGAGAGGGATGGATAAAAAAAAAGTAAATAAAAAAGAGAAAATATGTTTTAATTATTTATCACAAATGCAATTTTAGTGCTCACCTAATAATTAATTTTATAACATTACTAGCACGCCATTTCAAAGATCATCATGGACTCGGTTAAAACTATAAATTTAATTACTTCGCTCATTACAAGCAAAAAATTAAAGAGTAATATTATTCTTTGAGCCTGAGTTTCCCAACTAAGTAATGTTAGACTCAGAAAGTTTTTTTTTTTTTTACTTTTTTACCCTTCTCAACTAATAATATATTCGTGCAATTGATTCAGAATATCAATTTGGGACGAATATCATTATTCAAAATTCAAAATTAAAAAGACTTATCTTTCATTCATTCATCCCTTTCTATCTAAAAATTTTTTTTGCTTGCAGGATAATCAACTAGGGACCTAAAAACAGGCTCTACTAATTATAAAAATTTATTATTTTCAAACAACAAGCGACCACACCATTGAAACTTTGTTAAGAAGGGGAAAATTGGTGGGCCAACTTTGCATGGCATTTTAAATAAAGGGATTCCCCTCAGACTTTCACAAACCAAAAATCGAATATGAATAAACTTACTAAAAAGTAAATGTCACCGAACGAGCAAACCAAATCGAAGTGTACAAGATTGAAGGGGCTGAAAGCTTTACGGAGGCGCACCCCAAGCATGGAATCATCGGAAATCCAGAGCCGGCTTACAATGAATGATTGTTTGGTGTCTTTTTGGGGTTGATGGCGATGGATTTGGGAGGTTAATGAGTTTAGGTCCTTGGGACTGCAAAGGGAAGGGGGCCAGCAGGCAGGTGTCGGATTGGGAACTAATTAATGTCACCAAAACGAAAGCTTGAGAGTGTTGATGCTGGCCACCTCATGACAAGAATTGATGTGCTTTTATTTTTCTTTTCAAATGAGGAATGAAAAGAACGACAAAAAAATAAAAGATTGAGCGCATGAGATGTGAAGGGTAAGAAAAGGAAAATTTTTTGTTCCAACGATTAGCACAAACGCAAAATATTGTGAATCTCACCGGAATTTTGTTTTTTTTTTTAAGAAAAATATTGCTTCTATTAAAATTTATTTTGAAAATAATATAAGTTCAAAAATATTTAAAAAATAAACATTTTCACTTCTCATGAGTGAGTGAGTGAGAGAATGTTGGAAAAGAAATTTTAAATAAAGAAGCGATAGGTATAATTAATAAAATCAAGTAAATATTATTAAATAGCATAAAAATAAATAAATTAACGAAGTAAAAAAAGATATTTTAAAAAATTATATTATTTAATTAATTGTATCCAATTACATCTTTTCTTTTTTTTTTAAAAAAAAAATGTTTTTTCATTCTCGCATTCCTATCAAAAAGTGTAACACAGTTATTTATATTTTTAATAAATGTTTTTTTTTTTTTTACATTTAAAATTATAGTACCTTGAAAAGGAAAGTTGAGTTCGGTCCCTGATTCTGAAATGCTACACTCCCCTGACTCTGTAACGCTAAATCCAATACAGCGAGCCAGGCATGAGGTAGGCATGAGGTACCTTATCGAGATTTGGGGGTGATTACATCTTGAGATCCGGTGCATGTATTTATCTGGTTTGCACTCTTTGAGTGTTCTCTTAGGACGTACAAAGAGACTAAACCAAGTCTTTTCCCGGAGATTGGATCTCTTTCAAGATCTTTCAGGGAATGCACGTATATAAATCCGAGTCTTCTTCGGGGATTTCTCTCCTTTGAGAGTTCATCCTTTTGGGGTGGATAAAGATATTGAATCTTGGTAATAGATTGTTCAAAGAGCGCAGAGCCCCGGCCCGCCCTATCGAAAATGACGAGCGTCTCAACTGATTCTCCCGAGGTTGAGCTTTCGAAGCGGGATCGTTCCAACGCGCCCACGCCTTAGATCTTCCAAATCATTCCCACAGGAGATCCGGACCCATTTTTTTTCTGATTCTTCGATAAAAAGATTCATTCTCTTCATAAAAAATAGGAGGTAGAACCAATAAAGATTTCTTTTTCGATTCATCCCTGGAGTTGAATACCTCGTTCAAGAATTGTTTTTTATCCAATCCGTCCGTATGAATCAATAAAAAAGGCAAATCCCTTATGATACACCAGATCCGGCTCCGAATCGTGTGCCGAAGCAAAGTAGTTCCTTTTTTCAGGGGAGCTAGGCAGGGAAGAGCCTTTCAGGCTAAAGAAGAAGAAAATAAGAAGATGCCCATTTCTATTTAAGAAAGGGCGATAGGAAGAACAACAAAAGCTTTTAAGGCGGAATAAATAAGCGTTTCCTTTCAAATGACAACTGCCTCTTTCTGCTGCCAGGGCGTTGCACGAAACCAAACCGTCCCCCGCCCGATCAAGTACCAGTTGCTTCACTGGTAAGCCCACTTGGGTTAGGGGCAAGTGATTGAGTTCTTTAGTTCCTCATATAAAATTATTTATAGTAATATAGAGAAGACAAAATTGTTTCAAGCACCGACAGAACCAAAAGCGCCCCTTTTTTCAAAGAGAGGAGGACTGGTTATTCACATTTCATTTGATGGTCAGAGGCGAATTGAAAGTTAAGGTAGAGATTTCTCAGGAAAACTACGCACGGTTATATGTTGAGGTAGACCTTACTCAAGCTCTGGTGATCAAATATGAAGTTGGTGGGAAAATTCACTACATCAAGTATGAAGGCTCTAACACATGCTTTGAGTGTGGGAAATATGGTTATGGGGCTAGCGGGTTGTATGACGGCAGCTAATCCAGAAGCGACAGGAACGCCACCAACTAGTACTAATCTGAGAATAGAAATAGAGAAACCAGGACAGGGGAGTAACTATGGTCCTTAAATGTCAGTTCGGAAACCATCAAGAAGGGGGATGCTTGGCCAAGGACAACATGGGGGGTTTACCTACTTTTCAGGTGAAGGGTAGTTTAGTCACCGACGAAGATTCAAGGTTTGCGGTGTTAATGGCAGATAAGGAGGATGAGATATCAGTGGACAACCGAAGGTAGTTGGGGGGCGAACTGTTGTCATACAAATGCTATACAGCATGGGTTCTGGAATGCAGATTGGAAAAACATCACACTTTCAATGAGGGGAAGTCGACCAGTGTAGAGATTGGCGACAGAAAATCATTGGCACCTTCCACGTCAAGCTCATAGCCCTGTAATTCCATTCATGGATAAAATACTAGGAATCAACCTTAGGATGAACACAATAACTTGCCCTTCACGTCAGTACAACTAACACAACAAAATTTGCAAGTCATCTAGCTAAATGGTAGATCACATAATTCTCTGGCCTACGGTAAGGCTACTGTGGATTTGGGAGTGGACTTAGCCCCCACTTTTACAAAGAAAGATACTGTGGATTTGGGAGTGGACCTTAATCAAACTGACCTCATAGCCCTGGTCACTGAAATTTCCTCTGCTCTACCCAGGCCCTCGAACCAAGTCCACTGCTGCCACATGTACCACTGAACCAGGCATTAATGATGATTTGTGATACACGAACTAGTTAGAAAAATTCACCCTTAACCATTGTGACCAAAACACTCAGGCTTGTAGCTAGTTAGGTGGATGGAGGTTCGGAGAATGTCTCTCTCTTACTATGTTTAAAGCTCTCTGCTAACATCTGATGTATACTCCCTTCTTTGTTTCTCTTCTATTATTAATGAATCTTTCAATTTGGAATTATTGTGGAGGCACAAGCAGGGAGTTCTTGTAGGCTCTCAAGTTTTTACTCCAGTGACACAAACTTACCATTCTAGTACTTGTTGAGCCTCGACTCAGTTACACCAAGGCGAGAACAATGTGTACAATAATTGGATATTCTGGTTACCTTCGAGAAGAAGTATGGGAATTTCATGGTGGAATCTGGATCTTTGGGATTAAAAAAAAAAGGTGCATTTGTAGCTTTTACGACACCAGAAGTAGTTTTTAATAGAGTCACTAAAATTTATAATTTTTAATTTAAAATTCAATCTTTAATCTCATCAATAATATATATATTTGCCGAGTTGTATGGTCAACATGTCATTCACAAATGGTACATCGTGCTTTGAATAGAGTTAAGCTCCAGCGCCAATTCATATGCAGTCCAATATCATCAATTTTTTTTTTTCAATATTAAGTTAAAATTTTAAATCTAATGAAAAGTGCAAGTGAGTGAGCAGTTGATAAAGTTTTATTATTAGTATATCTTAAATCTACTTAAAAATTTAAACAAATATGTGAGGAAACCTTATCAGTTATATAAGGTCTTTGATAAATGTTAATGGAGTCAGATTAGGATGAGAGCTTGGAAAGGATATGGGTTTTTACGTTTGGGCCTAATAAAATTCATGACTTACAAGACAAAGGTAAATTAAAGAAATATTGGGTCTTAATTCGTCATTAATACTCTAATATTTTAAACTAATAAATAGTGTAATTATTTGATAATTAATAGAATAAAAAATAATTAATACTTACTTTGAAAATAAGATCTATGAAGCATTTATAGTCAAATTTAAATACTAAAAGGGTCAAAAAGCATACAAATATATATATATATTAAAAAATAACCAAAAATGTATGTTGGCTTAGTGTATAAGCTTTCAAGATTATTTGTTATCTTAAGCAAACACATTTTCATTCTAAACATTGATTAAAAAATTTTCAATTAGAGACAAATGAAGATTATTGTAAAAATGTCCTTTTAAATACGAATACTGTGCTCTTGAATTTATCTTTCCACAGCAAGATAGGCTTTGTGTGATGTTCAAGAAATTCATCAAGCCATGTCTTTGAATCTTGCAGATTGATTTTACGACCCGCTAAAGATTTTACTACATGTTAACAGAGGGTTTGCTTGCGTGCTACCAAATATGATTAGAACTTGCGAAATGTGAAAAGTTTACGAAGAGATAATAATGATGGGAAAATATGATAAATCCTGTAAAGGGGAAGGTTTGCATGCTTAAGTGGGACAATGCTTGAGGAATTTGATCAGAAGAGAGACCACACAAGGGAAGCAGGGCTAGTGGGATTGGAACAATTACGAGATTCAGGGTAAGCTCACAAAGATTGATTTGCGCTTGTAATCATGGAGATTGAAATGCCAAATCTTTTGGATATGGATTTACGATATCTCAAATCTTTATGCTCAATGTCAATGTCATCATCTAGAGCCCCCCTCCTCCTCCAAACACACACACACACACACACACACACAAACTGAAAAGTAATATAAACAAGAATATTACTTTAAACGCTAAAATATGAGATTTTCGTGAATGTTAAATATCTCATATGAGACATGGAAAATAAACCACTTTGTAATATGAGAGGGGAGAGGGAATTTCACATGCTGCTCATGAACTCTGAATCCTTGACCACTAAGTTGCATGTTAAAACTAGACTCTAGACTAAACAATTACAGTTTTATTTTTCCCTTTTCTTTTTTTTTTTTATTATTTGGGGGCATAGAATAAACAATTATAGTAATGGGTGAACAAATTTGCAAAAGATTTTAGTAGAAACAAATTTTTTATGGACACAATCTCGTAGACATAATATATATATATATATATTATAGAAAAAAATTATAAAAAATATAAATTGTATTGGATAAAAAAATTGTCAATATAATATAACATTATTCAATATTTATTTATGCTCTCTACCAAGAGAATAATACATACAAAAAAAAAAACTCAGATGTAGAAATTAGACGGTAATAAAATTCTAATACATAATTTATTCAGGCACAGGAGTAGAAACATTGTTAAATGTGAAACCGCGTTGATATAATAAAACATTTACACGTGTCCTTCTTTGCTGCCATATGACTCTGAACTCATCTCACTTACTGCCCATTTACTACTCCTTTACCCCATCCAGTCGGCTTCATTCAACGAGAATAAGTAAATCCACTCTCTCAGCTCTCTCTCTCTCTCTCCTAGTCTTTGAAGTTTTGAGATCCAACACTTTCAATTCAACCAAGCTCTAGAGTTCTTTAAAGCCCCATTAGATCCTTCAAGTTCAATAAACAATCCTTCGTTCCACAAGATGCCTCCAGTCGTGCACTTGGGTTTCAGAAAGGTATTTCTGCTTTGTCTTATATTGCTTCTCTTTACTTATGTTCGTCGGTGTGCCTGCTCAGACGGCAATCAGCTTGAGAGCAAAAGGTTTTTTGTTAGAAGAAGAATGTTAGAGGTGGAAGAAGATCCAGACCAGCCGCCCAAGAAAAAGTTGTCCTCAAAGAATCAAACCATATTCATGAAACCAAACTTGTCCACCAAAAACCAAACCAAGATCAAGACAAGCCTTTCCACTGAAAACCAAACCAAACTTACAAAATCCACAAATTCAACCAAAGCATCAATCACTAGCATCCTATCCAAGAATGAGCTCAAGAAACTCATCAATTCCGCATTAAAAGCCTCTAGTAACTCTACTAAAACCTCCAATAAGAAAACCAACTCAGATCTGCTAAAATATCGGTCACCCATGAACAAAGCAACCAAGATCACTTCCACAAAGCAAAGCTCAATCCTCGCAGACAAGAAAGGCGGTGACCCTGAATCTCCAATACAAAATAGCAAGAACCAAAGGACCACGGACAAGAAATCCAACCAAAAAAAGACAACCCAGAAAGGAAAGAATCCCAGTTGGCTTGATCAAGAGGATGAAGATGATTTAATCTCCGAGTTCAGAGATTTACCATCCAGGCTCCAACAAACTCTGATGCCAGACCTGGAGAGAATCTCGATGACCTCCAGAAGGTACCTCACAAAAGCCAACAAGGAAATGAGCAGAGGGTTCAAACCCTATGTTGGCAACAAGTGCGCACCAACCATTGCCTCTGCAGTCTCTTTTGCCTTCGTTCTAATCCCTCTTTTTCTCGTTTCCTTGCTGTTCAATCGCATCAAAGCTTATTTTTCTCTCCAAAGGATATTGATTTTCATCCAAGTTTACCTCTCAATCTACTTCTGCATCCTCTGCCTCACTTCACTGGTCACGGGCCTCGAGCCCCTCAAGTTCTTCTACACAACGTCGCAGTCCACCTACTTTTGTTTGATGGTGCTGCAGACACTTGCCTACGTTCTCTACCTGCTGTTGCTGTCCATGTATCTGGTTCTGGTTTTGGCTACTAAATCTGCTCTGGGCTCCAAGCTTCTGGGCCTTGTCCAGACTTTTGTCGGCTTTGCGGTTGGCCTGCATTGCTACTCGGCCGTGTTTCATAGGATGGTACTGCACCAGCCACCCAAGACAAATTGGAAGGTCCATGGGATTTATGCCTCGTGCTTCCTCGTGATTTGTCTGTTTGCTACAGCCGACAGGAGAAAGAAATCCTACTTGGAGGATGGCGGTGAAGAGGGCAAGAAGAACTAATTAATGCACACAAAAAATCGATCTCTTTTATAAATGCAATATGACCCCCTTTTTCATTCTTAATTTTTAAAACTACCCCCATCCCCATCCCCCTTCCCTTTTATTTTTTTTCAATTTTTGGTTCAGTGCATTAGTGGGTGTGTAATTTGTTTTTTTTTCAATTCCACTGTAATTTCAAGTGGGCATCATAATACAATTCGCCAAGCAACCATGGCTTTACCATAGAAATTGAAAATGAACGGAATATTCGACCCATCAGGTAATTTCGCAAGTGCCAACGATCTTGACCAAGCGCGCCGGTGGCTTAAGCCAGGAATACTGATAACCGACATTACTTTACAGGGTCAATGCCAGTCTGAGGTATTTTGCTCCTGTCACTGCTCTGTTGGGTGTGTTTCTATTTGTAGTCGTCACTTGCAAGTAGATACGGTCCTGTTGAACTCGTTTATCTCTGGTGAACTGAAGGGCCCACCCCACAAATGTCATTATCAAAAAAATTGGCTGATTAAGTGTCATGAGTTCTATGCTATTAATGAACTGATTGCGATTTTTAACCCCACTATTTTTTAATTATCCGTAGTTTTTGCAACAATTTTTTGACTAAAATATGGATGAGGCATTTTCAGTTAAAAAATAAGTATATGATGAAAAATTTGAACCAAAATAAGTAAACAAAAATCATCCACTCCAATCGGCAACTTTATTTGATTTATACAACGCATGGGTCACTCACACTTGCAAATCTTCTGTGAATCAGCTCCTTGCATGCCTCGACTAGGTTGATTAGAGGATGCATGGCAGCCACTCCAAGCTGAATGTTTTCCATTGCTAGAAGCGAATCCGTTTCTACACACGCTCGCCTGAACCCACGTTGCCAGGCAAGTTTACAAAGCCCCCATAGCTCTGCTAACAGTGCAGAACACTTTCCTATGTTGTGTCCATAACCCAGCAGCCAATTTCCTTTTAAGTCCCGTGAAACTCCTTCGGAACAGGTCATCCGTGGGCTTCCTTTAGATGCACCACCTGAGTTTAGCTTAATACACTTCCGCATTGGGGATACCAGCCTATCAAATTTAGGTTAGGATCCCAAGTTATATAAGGCTCCTTAGATATTGATGCCTAAGAAGCTAAATTTAATGCATGTTTGGAAAATGAAATATTAGAATAATAATAAAAAAATAAAAAAATATGTAATTTATAATTGAAATATTTTTATATTTTTAATTATATTAAAATTTTTTAATAATTTTTAAAAATTATGTAATAAATATATATTTTTATAATAGAACATAAGATAACTGTTATATAGAAACAAATTACATATTTACTTGATTTAATATTAATCAAAATTTATTCTTAAAATAAATTTTTGATTAAAAATTAATTATTAAATTTGCAGCTATTACAATATAATTTTAATTCATATTGTAATTCATAACTTTATTAAATTTTCTTAACAATTAATTATAGAGGTTGAGACTTCGCATAACTTTAATTTCTCTATAACTATTATCTTAATTAACATATCAGTAAGATTTTTTTGCACTGTATATCTTTTATAAAATCAACATCGTAGCCTCCAATAAATTATATATGAAGTGATACTTTAATTGAATATACTTCATTTTTATATGAAATATGAGATTTGTAGTCAAATGAATTGTACTTTAACTATCATTAAAAAAAAAATACTACTTCTTTGTGACTTAACCTAATTCTTCCAATAAATTTTTCAACACAGCTCATTCCTTACTTACTTCGGTGATCCCAATATATTTAGTTTCAATAATAGACAAAGTTACAATCTTTTATAGTTAAAATACCTAACTTATAGCAGTATTACCCCCAAAGTGTATACATATCCTAATATGCTCCTCTTACTATCAATATCTCTACCAAGATTTGCATTAACAAAATCTTGCAAATTCATACAACTTTTCTTAAAATACAGTGCTACATTTTGGATAGCCAAAAATTCATTTGGCAAACTCTCAATGTTGTTCACTAGCATTAATCATGTACCTATTTATAACTTCCACTATATGTGTTATATTAAATCTGGTACAAACTATAGTATGCATGAAACTACCAACTGTTGAGGCATAAAAAACTCTTGATATACATTTTCCCTCATCATTTGTCTTTGGTAATTGTTTCCTCAAAAGCCTGACGTGATTTATTAAAAGAGTACTAATCAGTTTTACTTTTTGACATCTTAAATCAATTTAACAACTTTTCAATGTCTATGATAGTTTTGAAGTATCAATCTCTTTATCCCTCACAATTCTTATCATGAAAATTCGCTTCATAACTTTAAGATCTTTTAGTTTTTCAATATTTCATAGTTCTAAAAAATTACATTATAAGTATGTCCTTTTATATAAGAAGATAATGCAACTCTTATATAAAGACAAATTGCATGTTTATCCTCATATAATATTAATTAAGGTTTCACTTTTACAATATTAAAAAGGCTTTATTTGATGTGTTATTCCATTTTATCTAGTCCATATTATCTTTTTATATTATGGAAGTTTGTTCTTGACTATATAGAGACCATAACACTTTGAATTATAGGGGTTCAATACTGAGTCAGTAGTCTTACTAAAACTTCACCACTTTCCCATTTATAAGATGCTAAATGTTATTTTTCTTAACAAAATCATTGACATGTACCATACATCGCTAAGTTACAAACATTACCCATTTATATTCAATTTTTGTCAATCCCACTTTGCAATATTTTTTTCTAAGAACTTTTGCCCATAAACTGGACTACTTGGTCTTTAAATGACAATTAAGTTTTAAAAGTATTATATAATTTGTTACCCTAACTAGTATAATTCCCAACCTACCCTCATTCTTAAGTTTATATATCATTTACCAATTTACTAAAAGCACTTTTATACATTATTTTGTATACCCCATTGGAAAATTTCTATTATATATATCCAACTAATCATAAAGTAGTAAGGGCTAGCATTTGCATGGTGTATGTTGGAGTGAATATGGTTACTAACTTGATCAATTTTATGTGATTTATTAAAAAGAGGTAATGTGTCCTCTAACCTACAAGCTTATCTAATATAAGAGAAAAAGTTAATTTGCAAAATCAATTATTGTGTTTGGTTAAAAAGGCAATGACATTACATCGAATTATGACTAAATGCTTTTAAATTAAAATTCATACTAAAAGCAAAGTATGCCCTATCACCCAATTATCGAAATATCTTTGTATAACGATACTAATTAGATACCTCATGCAATACACAACTTTGTTGCTTGATATCATAAAGATATCAAGATTATTGATTTTTGCATACTCACATGTTATCATGTTCTCTCATAAAAACTATGAAGACAACTATTAATTACTTGTACCTATTAAGAGCTAGTTTTAATATTAATATTATATCTTGGAAAAAAGGAGGTGTAATAGGCAGGACCTTACTTATAGAGAAAAATGAGCTTTTAACTTCCTTTAGAAATTGAGATTTTATTATATGCCTAAGTCTATTCATGCATAAAACAAATAAATAAAGAGGCAAAAGATTTTTTTGTTTGAAACCTCTTGAGTGAATTAATCCTAAATGTCATAGACAACTTAAGCACATTGCCTAACTAGGCCTATTGAACCTCTTTAAAAGCAAAATTAGTTCAAACTGAACATCCATAGGCTAGTAGCATTGCCTAGCCCATTTGTTATGTAAGACATGACAAGAAAAATTCTAAAAGTATACATAAAGGTTGCTAGAATTGCATGTGTGTAGAAACTTCTTAAAAAAATTAATATAACTATCTATTTAAAATATTTTACTAGCTTACTATTAACTTGTCAATATCTAATTAGTCTAAAATAGTTTTGCATTTAGAATATTCTGTGTAAACATCTAAAATATCTAATTATAGCTATATATTGAGGAGGTAGAATAAGTATAAATAGCCAGCTCCTCCTATTTGTAAGGTAACTTGCTTAATTGAATAAAGCTCTCTTAATTACTGAACTCACTTGTGCCTATTACCTTTCTAGTATTTTTGAATATCCTACTTGCTTGTCATTACTCCAAGATAACTCATTCAAACTCTCTAAGACTTAGTTTATCTTTACTCATAAGGTAACTAAATGTCATCCAAATTAACACAATCAAAGGTTAAAATATAGGTATAACCTAATTATTATTTAAGTTACAATCATGACAAATAAAGAAGAAATTATTGTGACTATTGTTGAGGAGCAATAAACCAATTAACAAGCTAATGGGTAAAAGGAGCAACGCTCTCAACTTAAGTGTAGCAAGTCTAAGGCCCTAATAAGAGAACCCATAAAGTTTCACATTTTTGTCTTAAAAAGGAGCATCACTAGTATGAGCTGCGTAGTGGTCAAATTTAATGATCCAATTGATAATTTGATCTATGAGGATGCTAAAATTATTAAGGTTACCAAGTTTATGATTAAACAACTTGGTCATATCTTTAAGAGAGAACTATGTTCCCTTAACCAAGAGTTGTCTATTCTACAAAAGTTCATTAAAAGAGCGATTCACGACCTTCGTAGGGTGATAAAGTCACTTCATTGAAGTAATCCACCTTTGACTGGTATCACTGCCATCAGTAGCACTACTGTTATGCACGACTTAAAGGACCCTAAACTTGTCATGTACAATGACACCCATAATGCTACCATTATGAAGAACTTCCTCTTTGGCCTTGAGTAATACTTTGAGATCATAAGAGTTATTGATGACTTTGCAAAGATAAGCAATGTCTTGATCTTATTTAAGGATGTTGTCTAATTATGGTAGAGAAGAAAGCATTTTGAAAAGGAGAAAGACCTCTGTGTGATCAATGCACGAGGGCAATTCAAGGCTAAACTATGTAAACATTTTGTGCCTCACAATGCATATAGTAAAGTTAAGGGGAAGTTGCATTGCCTAAGGCAAACAAGTAATATTTCTAACTACATAAAAAAAAAGTTACTAGTCTAATGATTTAGATCAATGATCTGTCTGACAAATACTTCATTTTCCACTTCAAATATATCTTAAAGGATTGAGAAAGAGTGAAACTAGATAATTATGATGTGTAGACCTTGGATGCTGTCATTGCTACTGTTCAAACACTCATCGACTACTTTATTTATTCTAAGGGCAAAAAGCTTAACTCTAACAAGAGTGGGGGAGGCAAGAGTGGGGGAAAGAAGAGTGGACAGAAGAAAGCAACTAGTCGTAAAGAGGGTGGACACCAGATATCCTCAAATGGCAATTTTAAGCATAAAAAGAGTTCCCCAAGTAAGTGTGATACTAGCAAATCTTTGAAACCTTACTTTATTTGCGATAAACCACATTGGGTAATGGATTATTCTAACTGAAAGGTAATGAATGTCATTGTGGCAAAATTTAACAAGGAGAATCTCAAAGAAAAGTCCTAAGTTAGCATAAAATCTATCCAACATTTGGGTACCCTTTCCAAGTTTTTCTCTCTTATAATCTCTAAGGAGAAGAGCTTGTTATGCATTAATGTTGTCATTAAGGGCAAGGCCACATGTGTAATGCTCGATACGAGAGTCACACATAACTTTATAGATATATAAAAGAACAAGTGCCTAGTTGTCAAACTTATAAAGGGAATTAACATCATCAAGATAATCAATTTAGAGGCAAAACCTGTTCAAGGTATAACAGAAGGAATAGTTGTCCAAATTGGTGATTGACACAGTAAGCTACACTTTATAATCATTCCTATGGATGATTTTAAAATGTCATTAGGTTTTGCTTTCTTTTGCAAAACTTTAGTCTTTCTCATTCTCACTTTGAGTTCTCTTATAATCCTTCATACTTTTAAGATTTAAGTGACCCTTTTAAAAAGTATGGATAAGTCAAAACCATCACTGATTTCTACCGTGTAATTCAAACGAGATCTTAAAATAGGTAAGAGTTATGTTGTTACTATAAATGAACTAAGCAACAAGGAATACAAATCAAAGTTTACTCCTCTATTGTTGTAATCCATCCAACTTATCCTTATTATGTTCAAGGATGTGATGCTTTTAAAATTTCCTAAAAAGCTTTCTCTCAATGAGATGTGGATCATCACATTGAGTTAAAACTTTATGTCAAACCTTATGCTATAAGCCCTTATCATATAACATCTTTTGAGCTTACAGAACTAAGGAAGTAGCTTTAAGATTTATTAGATTCAAGCTACATATAGTTTTTAAAAACCCATTTTGGTACTTTAGTCCTCATTCAAAAGAAGAAGGATGGATTGATGTGGATATACATAAACTATTAGACATTGAACAAGGTCACTATCAAGAATAAGTACCTAATACCTTTGATAACTAATCTTTTTGATGAGTTGAGGAAGGCAAGGTATTTTACCAAGCTGCATTTGTAGTCGAGTTACCATCAAGTTCACATTGTATATAGTGATTAACCAAAGATAACTTGTGTGATGCATTATAAAACCTTTGAATTTCTAGTTATGCCCTTTGATCTCATTAATGTTTATGTTACCATTTGCACACTCATGAATAAGTTATTACATTTTTTTCTTAACAAGTTTATCGTGGTTTATTTAGATGACATTGTGGTATATGGTAACACTTTTGAGGAGTATGAGGATCACCTCAAACAAATCTTCTAAGATCTTTATAAAAATGAATTGTATGTCAAAAAGGAGAAGTGCTCTTTTGCAACACTAAAGGTGAAATTCCTTGGTCACATGATTAAAGGATGAGAAGCTCATAATGGATCCAACAAAGGTACAGACTATCTAAGAGTGAGAGCCTCTAATTAAAGTCTTTAAATTATGATCTTTTCTTAGGTTGGTCAACTATTATTATTGGTTTATTAAGGGGAATTCTACCATAATGGCACCACTAACCGATTTACTTAAAAAGAATAACACATGACATTGCTCAAAATAATATCAAGCTTCTTTTAAGAGATTGAAACAAGTAATTTTTGAAAAACCTGTCATGGTGTTGCCTAATTACAATAAGCCATTTGAAGTTCACATGATGTCATTGGAGGAGTCTTGCTATAAGACAGACACCTCATTACATACAAAAGTCATAAGTCAAGTAATATAGATAGACATTATGTCATCCAAGACAAGGATATAACTGTCATAATTCATTGCTCATGCACACGAAGACATTCTTTGCTTAACAACAAGTTGTGATAATGACCAATAATATTGTCATAAGCTACTTCCAAACATAAAAGAAACTTAGCCCCAAATAAGCTTATTTGTAATACTTCTTAACTGAATTTAACCATAAGTTGTAGTATAAACCAAGAAAAGTTAATGTTATTGCTAATACACTAAATCGAAAGGTAGAACTAGTTGTTTTATCTATTAGTGCACTAAAGAGAAATTTCCTTAAGTGAATCAAAAAAGGCATGTCATAAGACAATTTAGTCAAAAATATATTAAAATTGGTTAACAATGGGAAGACTTGTCGATTTTGGTCAAATGATGGGGTTTTCATGACTGTCAACAATCAAGTCTTCGTGCCTAAGTAGGGAAATTTACAAAAATAAATTATTAACGAATGTCATGATTCTTTATAAGTTGGTTACCCAGGTATGACATTGTTCAATAAAGTTACTGTTAGTTATAATGCAAATCAATGTTAAGGCTCATGTATAAACTTGTCTTATTTGCCTATAAGACAAGGTGAAAGAACATCATCGAACTAGTTTACTTATGTCATTACACATTATTAAAAGATTTAGGAAAAGTGTCTCAATGGACTTCATTATGACCTTACTTAAGTCTGATGGGCTTAAAAGCATCATGATGGTTGTTGATCGATTTAGTAAGTATGTTAACTTTATTCCAGTCCACGTTGATTGCAAGGTTGATGAAACAACTTGCTTATTCTTCAAGAGTATGGTGAAGTTGTGAGAAATACTTAAAAGTATAATAAGCGACAAAGATTTTCACTTTATGGGTAAGTTTTGGCATGAGTTACTTAAATTATTGGAGATTGATATAAATGAATACGCAAAGTGAGATATGATGACAGTAAAATTGTTGTCTAACTAATTTAAATTTCTATACAAAGTGCATAAGGGGTTAGTGACAGAGTACGAAGGGTCATTTCTTATTGTCAAGCATGTGAAAAAAGCTACCCATCGAGTTTAACTTCCTTCAAGGTTTAAGATTCATAATGTCTTTCATGTAAATTTTTAAAAACCTTTTCATAAAGATAATTAAGATCCAAATTGAAGTAAGTCCAAATGCGTAACACTTGTTATTGTCATCGAATTTAACAAGAAATTAAAGTGTATTTGTGTTGATAGCGTGATTTGAAATAAGAAAGTTCCTACTTAAATGGAAAAATCTATTAAACCACAAGGTTAGTTGGGAACAAAAAAACTTACTTTAACAATTTGTTAACCATATACAACGTTAAAAAAAATAAAAGTACAACGAATATGTTGTGTGATTACATGAGGAAAGATGTTAGAAACCACCCGAGCACCTTGTCTAATTAAACCTATTGAACATATTTAAAAGTAAAGTTAGGTCAAATTGAACCTTTATAGACTGGTGGCATTGACTAGCTATTTGTTATGAAAGATATGATAAGAAAGATTATAGAGAATATATAAGAGTTACTATAATTGTCTATATCTATAACCTTCCTAAAAAAATCAATATGGTTATCTATCTTGAATATTCTACTCACTCACTATTTATAAATATCTAACTAATTTAAAATAATTTTTTATCTAAAATATTAATCTAAATATTAAGAATATCTAATCATAACTATATATTAAGAAGATAAAATAAATATAAATAGTCAACTCATCTTACTTGTAAAATAACTTGTTTAATTAAATAAAAAATTTTCAATTACTAAATTTATTAGTGTTCCCAACTTTTTTAATATTTTCAAACATTTTACTTGCTTATCATTGCTCTAAGCTAATTTACTCATGTTCTGTAAAATTTATTTAGTTCATATTTACTCATAAAGTGACTAAATACTACACAAATTAGTGTTAAGTGACTAAATACTATACCAATTAATATGATTGAGGCCTAATTTGATAACACAAAACTAAAAGAGCTAATTCACAGAGGGTACCTTTTTTAAAATCCCAGTTAAGTAAGTCCTAGGCTTTTTTAAGGTCCAATTCAAGTATCATGTACAAGAAGAGAGACTTTTAGGCTAAAAGGGACCCCGGCGCTGGGCAAGAAAATGGAGCCAAAAGCCCACAAAATAAAAAGGCAACAATAAGTTATACCATGTTAAGACCCGAAATGCCGGGTCTACATCCTCAAAATCATTGCCTATATACCACACCCAAAAGTTCCTACGCGCTCTCCCTCCAATGGAAATAATATTCAAATAGACGATGTCGCGTGTTAGCAACGGCAGCTAGCAGTCAATGCACGAGAAACAATCTGCGCGTGGGAATCGACAGAATATGGGCTCTTCTAAATTTTTTCTGCTACTTCGATAAAACAGCACAGCACTAGGTGGTTCAATGTATTTTCCATTACAAAGACACACTCTCTCTCTCTCTCTCTCTCTCTCTCTCTCTCTCGCTATCTGTGCTGTCAGAATCAAACAAATCCGAAAAACATCCCAGCGGGTCTCAAGCTCTACTCCCACATCTCTCTCTCCGCAGATTCCAATTTTCCAAGGCTTGAGGGAGAGAGAAACGGCTGAGAACCAGTATCTGTGCTTTGGCTTCTCGCTTGTGTTGCGTGGGAACGCCGCCTCGTTCTGGGTACTCATTTTTCATTACTCTGTTTTCTCTTTTCAACCCTCTTTTTCTGCCCCTTTCTTTTCCGCTTTCAAACTCATTGCTTTTCTAAAGCTTTGCTCTCTCTCTCTCTCTCTGGCGCTTGCATGGACGATTATTTATTTATTAATTTTCTTTCTTTTTAGAATTTTGTTGATTGAATGCATTTAAAGGTCTGTTCTTTTAGATCGAAGTGGTTCCATAGTGCTGTGGTTTGTTTGGGAAGTGGTTGTGGCGTCTCTTTTGTCTTTTGAATGTTAAAGATCTTTCTCTTTTATCGGAAAAATTGTAGTTATCAGTACCTTTACTCGGATCATGATTTTCTCGGTCAATTACTGTATAAGTTAATGGCTTCATTACAACTAAATTAGCAGCTAAATGCATAGGTTTCGCATTTAACAGAAATAAGTACTAATGATGAAATAAAACTGCCTAGTTTCTTGTTGCAAAAGAATTATCCCTTGCCAGTTTGTTGGGTGGAAGCAGCTGGCATATGAATTCTGTAACTTATGTGAATTTGGATACAGCAATAAAAATTATGGTTGCTGAAGTTTCTTGTCTTGCTATAGTATACATGTACAATCATTTTGATATTAGCCATTGATCCTCCTTTCTTTTCTCTTTGAAAGGTGAATTTTTAGGGAGAGGTGGAGATTTGAACCCGAACATCTCCTTCTCAAACCCCTTTAAGGAATTGAGGTGGCCACCAGGGCTATTGTTCCTTGAGTCTTGTATATGCACACTTGGTGGAATTCCCTTAAGGAAAAATGGGAATGACTTAGCCCTTGCTCTTGTAGGTTTGGCCTTCAAACTTATAAGCAAATGCCTGAAGAAGCATGTCAAAAGGATATGTTAGGGACAGGATCATAGTGTGTAACGTAGACAATAATAAAATTTAGGTAATTGAAGAGTTTTTTCTACTAGATTTGATCTGAAAATAGTAGCAGTGAAAAGAAATGATCTAGTAGGCTTTCTGGCAGTTAACTGAATATGCATCCTTCTAACAGAAATGGCTGCAATTAGTCTGTTATTTAGAAATTATGATCTTTGTCAACTGTTGTATGCCTGTGCACCATTACTGCATAGGAGTATAAGGAAATGAAATTTTTGCAGTTTTGTGATTTTCACATTATTATTTTTGACCTATGCACTGCTGAACACAGGAATATCATTCACACAGTCGATGAGAATTTGAGTTGGTAATTTATGAATTTGGACTAGCCAACTGTCTGAGAATGGACAAAATATCTACTGACTGTCCATACCCAGGATGCTTTTTCTGTGTGATGAAGGAAGGAAATCCAAGTAAGCGCAGAGCAAGTATACGAAAATTTTTTAGAGAACTCCCCTCACAAGATGATGATGGCCAGGTTCTCCCAATCAGTGGCCTTTGGAACACTGCCATGGCACATCCCAATGATCCTGAGTTCATTGAGTTGGGAATATTTGAATGCATGGCTGCACTTATATGGAAGGGCCTGAAGAATCGTCGCTGGCTTGCTCATGACCAAAATATATATATTCCATATTATGCGGCACATATTATTGGGTCATATACAATGAACATGGAAGAATTTGCAGAAAGAGCTGTCCATGCTGATGTATTACCTCCCCTGGTGGAGTTGTTGAGAGGGAGATTGACATGGGTTGAACAAAGAGTTGCTGTTCGAGCTCTAGGACACTTGGCTACATATGGCAGCACTTTTCCTGCTTTAGCAAGCCTTGACGAAATCCTTGAGTTGTCGCTTCAACTTGCAATGAGTTCACTAGAAATAGTTTACTCGCATTTCTACCAGTATGTTGATAAGAGGCTTGGTTATCATTGTGATCTGCTCACCCGTGGTATGGGTGGTGTTGAAATGGAGTCCAGAAAAGCAGAGGAATGGGCTAGTCAACTCCAGTGCTGGTCTCTTCAGCTTATTAATTGCTTTGCTTTCAAGCCTGATTTTCTTCCTAAGATATGCAAGCCTGAATTCTTGGTAAAACTTCCAGGGATGTGGGGTGGACTTGTTAATGAAAATTCACCCGCTGGTATTGGATTGTTAAGGACAATTTGTCATCATAAACTTGGTAGGGGACCTGTTGCTAGTTGTGCTGGTATTATTGAGGCATTGTGCAATATTGCTCGCTCATCAGATGATTGGCAGTACATGGCTGTAGACTGTCTTCTTTGGTTACTTCAAGATCCAAGCACATTTCACAAGGTAAAGTGCTGGTCTTTTTCTTTTTCCTTGTCCACATTTGTTGCACTGAATTTTTCTTTCTGGTTGCTAAATGGTTGAATGTATTTACTTTCTGCTTTCTGAGGATTGCCCAAACACATACTTGTGGTCAGCATGAGCTACTCATTATCGATATTCAAAAGAAAGTTATGCTGCATTCGAATTAATGCTTTTTGAATTTGTTGGGCAGGTGATTGATAAGGCAGTACCTGCACTTGTAGACCTTGCAGAGATTACGGCACTGGGGGACCACAAAAAGCTTGGGGATTCCATTGTTAATGTTCTTCAGGAATGTATCCAATTGCAAGGGACAGGGCGTAACTCTATCAATAACTGCTCAAAAGAACTAATTGAGGAAGTATTGAATTCTAAACAAAGATTAAAATGGGAAAAGAATATGCCAAAAGAGGATCTCCATATTAAGCAGGCTGCAGCATTAGTAGTCAAGCTCGAAGGAAATTCCCTGTTCTCATCTGGAAATATAGCTGGTGCTGCTTCAAAGTACTCGGATGCATTATCATTATGTCCAATGAGATCTAAAAAAGAGAGAGTTGTGCTCTACAGTAATCGAGCTCAGTGCCATCTTTTGCTACAACAACCCTCAGCCGCAATAAGTGACGCTACACGTGCACTTTGTCTTCACAACCCTCTTAATCGTCATGCAAAAAGTCTCTGGAGAAGAGCTCAGGCTTATGATATGCTTGGCTTGGCTAAAGAGAGCTTGTTAGATGCTATTCTGTTCATTAATGAATGCTCTCATTCAAGTGATCCTGATCTCTCTTTGAGGGAAAATAAAGTTCCTGACTATGCTGAGCGACTGGTCAAGAAGCAGATGCGTGCAGCTTGGTTATTTAGAGAAGCAGCCATCAAACATGGGGGTGTCCACTGTGAGGGTTATACTGGTGGCATGTGTGGCCAGGATGGTGATGATTCAGAATGGGAAACAGCGAGTGAAAGTGATATAGGAAAGGATGGAAGGGATGAAATGGGTGATGATGATGACGACGACAGCGAATGGCAGAATGAGGATGAGAAGAAAGATAAATATGATAGGCCATCATTAAAAGGTACCACTCAACATATTAAAATTAAGTAAATCCCCTTTGTAGCTGAATTATCTGCGGTCTCAACTTCTTTTCCTCTAGTATAAATGTTTTTTTTTTATGTGATTTGAAGCCTGAATGCTACATGAGCCCTTTGATTTCATGCAGACATAAAGCATGGGTACAATGTGCAGCTTGCTGAAGATGAATCTTGAATGTGAAGTAGCAGGAGACCATATAAGTGCAACCTTATTCAAACAATGGGAGAAAGGTAGCACGATCCCTCTGTAATCTTTGGATCACCCTATCTCAGTTTTGCATAAAGGAGGTTCAATGAAATTTCTATGATTGGTATTTGTGTTTAGACTTATGCCTAGTCCTATATGTCTTCTTATTTTGTTTAATTTTTTCGTCCCTCAATTTCTCTTATTGTGATTACAATTGTAGAAAGTGGACGGGTGTTTTGCTTATAAAGAACAAATTGTAAACTAGGAGATTATGTCAGGCTTTTTTCACTTTTTGTGTTTTTTGGTTTGTTAAGGATAAGTTCTGGTATATAAACCCTTGTTGGGTCTTTGAACCATGAATTTTGTTAAATTTCGTTTGGCCATTATGCTACAATCCAGTTCCCATGTGAACTATTGTGCGAACGTGCACGCATGTACACTCTTTTTTTGGGTTTTTTCTCATTCCATTGAGCAGAATGCAACCACACTACTATTGTTCACACTCTGTCAAAAAATTCCATTAATGAAAGACGTAAATCCATTGGAAAGTCGAAAATAACAAGTTAAACAAACAATGTCACCTTCGAGGCAGTGTCAATATTCTCATTTAGATTTCCCTATATTTACGTACTAGGTTTATGTCTTTTACTCGTGATTTCGTAATAAAAGTTTTCTGTGCTACTCCTTTTGTTGTTCTCTCTGTTCCCTCTGCGGCTTTTGTAAGTTAGTTGTTTAGTATATCTTTAGGTTAAAACTTAAAACAGTTAGATATATCCATAAAGAATATATATCAATGCACATCAAAGATTGTATACTTCCACCTATTATATTCTAGCTCAAATAGGGTCTTGGCCAAAGTTTCATTATGAATTCTTGAAAAAAAAAAAAGGAAAAAAAGATGAAGTTGGAATTTTATTTGTATCTGATCAGTTGATATCAACCACTACACATAGATATTGATTGAACCAATTAGCTCGCACACATTCTTAAGCCAAGACAATTATTGCTTCAATTATCAAACTTTGCCTCAAAGAAAATTTCGAAAAAGATTTTGAGTTTTCGTTAGAAAATATAATTGATGAAAGATGGCGATTGAGAAATTGAATGCCATTGCCAATGGTTGGTGGTTGATGGTTGATGGTCGGATGGAAACAATAGCATTGATGAGCTCAAAATCCAGCCGGCGCACGTAGGGGCATTGATGAAACTTGGGGAGGGAGACACTTCAATGCTACCACCATGCAATTATGAAACCCAATCAAGTCGCCTCTAATCCAATCCCACCAATCTTGTTGTAGGATATAAAATTAGTATCAAGATAATTGTGATGATAAATTTCCTGTTATTGGTGACGAACAATTTATAAGGTAAATAAGAAATTAAATGGAAAGTTAAAATAAAAAATTAATGAAATTAAATGTGATGAAGTAACAGATATGGATACACCATAATAATTAGGAAAAAAAAATAATTCATGTAAATGGTTTATTTTACGCACTCAAGTTTTTTTACTTCTAAAATTAAGGAGATAATTTATTTGAACTTATCCGATGAGAAGGAAATTAAGAAAAAGTAATAAGTAGTGGATTGATCCGTATAAAAAGGATTTTTGTTAAATAAATTTTTTATTCTTAAAATTAAGCAAGAGATATTTGTCAAAGAGCTAGAATTTTAAAAAACAAAAAAAATCCAATGAACTTCTTTCACATAATATTACTAATTAATGTATACTATTGGATTTGCATATAAAATTTCTAGCTATTACAAACCAAAGTTTGTGGAAAGTTCCAGCTTTATGTTATCAATCCAAGGCCTTTTCTCTTCTTCTCGGTCTTCGCTTTTAAAAAGACACTTGAAGCTGAGGGATCCGTTGTCCAAGTGAATATTAGTTTTTTTACTCATGACACGTGGGGACAACCCTTTAGCTCCTCGTAGTATTGGAGTAGGTATGTAGTTTTTGGAGGTAAGATACAAAGCTTAGACTGGCGACAACACTGTTGCAGGGTCCGCGTTGCCCACTCGAGTGTGAGATATCAGGCAAACTTCACAGGGGCGTGGATGCAGCCGAGGAGTTGCACGGTTGACTTCCTGGTTGGGAAAACCATCGCACTTTCAACTTTTTATATCCTTGGTTCTCTTCATGCATGTCTTCCCAGTAAGCAAGATAGTGGCTTTCTTCTTCAGCCAGGATATTTTGTATAAGAAATTGAACCAGGCTCTAATTTTGGATTATTACAATAAACATAGCAGTACCATATTTTCATGTGCATTCCAAGTAATCACAATAAACTACAATGCCGACCTTACAATAATCTAAATAAAAATCTTTCTATTAATATTTTAATTGGCCTCCTCTCCACTCTCAAAAGGAGATCAAAGTGTGTCAATTCTGATAAATTTGGCACATATAAACACAATTAAACTAAAAGAAAGCAACATTGCTTACTTCTTGTATAGGGTGCAGTATCATGTCCTATACCTGTTTTTCAGATGTAATACGTCGCATTGCATGACCAACAGGGTTTGGTTAAAGCGAATGAAAATGGTTAAATAAATAAAAAAACCAACTTTTCTCCTTTTATATTGCATCAGTCTATTTACCCTAATTGTTCTATGATGCTCGATCTGTTCTCTTCTTTATAATCCTTACCCTCTTTCCCTCATCGTTTATTTAACACTAATTTTAGAAAGAGAAGCAATAGAATACTATATATTCTCTTTGTTACGTTCTGCTGAATGGCGACTTTGGAACCAAAATCTTATTAGTTCTCTCATAATTTAAGAAATTTTTTTTTTCCTACATTAGTCTATTTGTCCTAAATGTTTGTTCCGTTCTCTTCTATATAATCTTTCTATTCCTTCCTTTGAACTTGAACCACTCAATTTATCAATATTGGGTGCTGTTTTTTGGGTTGGAGTTAAAGGTTAAAAATTGCGAGTTTTCACTGACGGTTTGTATTTTTGTAGATCACAATGCTGAGGGTCTTCGTGGTGTCTGCTGATTGCAGCCAATGAGTCTATTTAAATAGATGCAGTTGCTAATGACTATTTATGCGATTTCGAGTTTGTTTATACTTGAGATAATTCAATTAATATGGCATTAGATTTTAATATACAATCCTCATGAATATATATTTTTGACCTTGCAACAATTTAGAAAATAATATTGCTATTTCTCATATATTTCAACATGAAAAAAGGAGATATAAGTGTGTTCATCTCAGTAAAATTAACACTAAAAAATATAATCAAATTGAGTTAAATTTTGATTTATTTAAATTCAACTTATCAACATTTTGTTGGAATTTGGACTTTGCTCGAGTTTTAATTTTTGATTTATTATATATATATATATTTCGAAGTCAAACTTGGTTTAAATATGATGTCAAATTCAATTGGGTCCAAAGTTTGACTTTCTAAACAAATTCGGCTGGGATAAACAGGACAATGACACAAAAACTCAACCCAAAAGACATCACAAACTCAATATCACAGCAGAAAACCATGTTTAGAAACTGAAATCAACTAAAACTCATTAGGAATCAAAAGACCATGATCTGTTATTTTTTTAGAACGTTCACAAAAATGCTGCTTACTCGAAAGCTTTGAAATTAATCCGAGAGGCTGGACCAAACGAAGAGAGAAGAATAGAATAGAATAGAAAGATGAGTTTTCCTCGTGAGGGGTAAATGTCATGCGGCGGCGTGGGACAGTAGAAAATGACAAGTGGGGTGGGTGAGTTGTGGCGGTGATGAAAGATCGAGAGTTATGCATGGGATGCAACCGTAAAAGGTTTTGCTTCTATGCTCTCATTCCAAGCCTAGAACGAGCTATAAATGAACGAATCTTATCAAGCTTTTAAAGTAAGCGTTAGCGACCCTTTTTCAACCAGTCATTTTGTTGAGCCTCTATCAAGCTTTTATGAAATTTTACAAACGAGTCGAATAATTTTTTTTTAAAAAATTTTTTGGATAGTATTAGCAAAAGGAAATCTTTTGCAAAATTGTATTGAACTTTAGGGAGAACAGATTTTTTTTTTTCCCTTTAATTTAAGAATAATAAGAGTAACATAATGATATGCATTGAATAGTCCTAATTATGCAATTCAATGCTAATAACTATTTATGCGATTTCGAGTTTGACCTCTAAAAAGTAATAATTTAGTAATTATATGTAAATATATTTTTAATAAATTTAGTATGTCATTAATGGATCACAACGAATTTTGTTGATTTGCTCCATCCTATTCTTTAAAATAAATAAATTAAAAAAAAAAAAAAGGAACCAACACCTTATGTCAGATGAACCCAAATGATTGAGAGATTCAGTCTTGCAATATATGACTTCAAAAAACAACTTCAATTGTTATTTGTTATTGGTGTGCATTGCTACTCTTTTTGTGCATTAGAATTGCACTGTGTCTTTGCCAGTTTATGTTTTATAAAAATCCGCGACTTTTATGAGTGAAGTCCATGAAGATTCCAAGTCGATCGAACTGTGATTTTGGTGCAGAACCAAATCGAGCTAGAATCAGTAGAATCGATGTTGCACTTCTGGCTCTAGTTAAAACCATGAGAAGGGGGCCCATCTAATGACAGTTTGTCTTCTCCAAAAACTGGAACTATCATCGTAGTCAAACCTTTAGAAGAATTGAATCAGAATCAAACTGGACCTAATTGTTTTCTAACCCACAGTTTGGAATTAGTGGTTTTATATGAACATAAAAATAAAAGGAAATCATTTAAAAGGTAATTTTTTAATAAAAAATTTACATCAATTACCCTTTATTTAATGTATAATAACAAATCATATTTTTAGTTTTTACGTGTAAAATAAATGAAAATTAATTAACCTTAATAAAAAGTGTAATTTTTTTTTATCTTATATATATATATGATCTAAAATTTAAGAAATTTATATTAAATGTCTCGTATTTAGTGTGTAATAATAAATTATACTTTCTAGTTTTTACTTGTAATATTTGATATTAATAACAAATAATATCATAATTGTCATTAAAAATATTTGAGATAACTACAAAAATATGATTTTGAATTACGTGTACAAACTAAAATTTTATTATATTTTTGTAATATATTTTTTATAAAATACAGTAAGATTACAATAAATTATAATTTTTTTTATGAAATTAAAAATACAATATTATAAAATATTTTTTATCAATTTATTTATTATTAATAACGTAAAAATAAAAATTTATTTATATTAAAATTTTAAAATATATATTTAATCACAATAAAAAAATCAAATACTAATGTTTGAATAATTTTTTAAATATTAAATTTTATAAATTACAAATTAAAATTTTTTAAATCTGTCAAATAAGTTTTTAATAATTAAAAAATTATATATATATTGTTGAATCTTTTATAGATTTTTTTGGGTTTAATTTGTATATATATATTTTATTTTGATTAATTTATGTGAATAAAATTATACATATAAATATGAGTATTTTGATTATATATATATATATATTTATTAAAGGATATAAACATTTTAAAATAAATATATTATTTCTTTAAATATAATTTATAAAAAAATAATAAATATTTTAAATACCATCTAACGTGTGTGTTTGGTAAAAGATACTATTTATTATCGCAATCACGTGATTTGTTATATCTAAAGATTAGGAGTGTACTAACGCATACGTTTTTGTTTAGGCGCAATCTAGAAAGCGAGTGATAGGTAAAGCTGGCCCACCTAGCCATATTATTAATGATTAAAAATGATTAGTAAAACAAATAAATTAAATAATGAAAGGGCCAGCAATATTATAATTGTTGGAGAGTTGCTTCTCATTTTTCATCATCGTCGGTTCTCTTTCTCGAATCCCCCTCTCGTTATTTTCACGGTTTGAAGACCGGCGTCATAGTTATCCTGTCCAACTATCTTCGGGGTTGTGAGGACGTTCTGTGCGTGTGTGGTTCGTCACGTACGCGGAGTTTGCTTTGCAAAGCAAGTACAATCAAGCTCCTATTAGGGCGGCCGTTGATTCCATCGCTTATCTCTTCCATCTGCCCAGTCGCTTTTATTCTAATCGATTAAACTATTTGCAGCAAGACGGGAAAGATAGAGATATATAACTGTTAGTTTCGTTGCCGGTTCTGGCGGGTGCCGATTTGAGCTACGACGAGGTACGGACGGCTACTTTACGGAGATTTGTTGACCGGGAATTGTATTTCACTTGTTAGCTGAACGATTTTGTTTTCGATTGTTAATTTTGGCACTGCGCGTTAAATGAGAATTATGTCCTTTTTATTTATTTATTTATTTATTTAACTTGAATTGTTGAATTGTCGAGAATTTTGATCAATTAGGAATTGGAGCGTTAGGGTTCGATTTTTAAGGTTTTTCTGCTTATCCGATTTTCTTTTTCTCTCTCAAGAGAAAATAGTATTCGGAGTTGCCTACTCATGTTTGTGCAAATGGTTTGTTTTGTTCGGTGGTTTGAGTTCTTAAGTTCTTAGTCTCTTTGCTTTTCATTTCTGGCTACCTCTGTTCTTCGTTCGCCACTGGTTTTTTGGAATATTGAAGTAGATGGTCAAAATTTGGTGTTGGTTTGCTGCTCCTGTTCCTGGCATTTTCATTATGCTGGTTTAGAATCTTGGGAAGGGCGGTTTGAGGTTAGCTATGTTTTAGCATTCATTGCCGAATTTATTGATTTTTAGGCCTTCAAAATCCAAGCTGATGCTCAGACGCCACTATTTTATTATTGCATCACTAATTAAGCTTGACATTTTCATTGCATGTCACTTTTGTGAAAATATTAGTGGCTAAATGGATGCTGATGACCAAGTTTAAAATCTCTTTCAACTTTCCAGGTGCATTAGATCCCTGGTTTATCTAACAGCGGAGTTTGTGGTGTTGTTCCATTATAGTTGTAAGCAGTTAGTACATGACATGTAACAACATTGGGCATGCTAGGTCTGACTCCTACCATCTCTTAGAACATTCACCAAGTGTTTTGGAAGTTTAGCTGTGGCTGATTTTTTGATTACATAGTTGGGTATGGCCTGTCATATAGTCTTGGGTGCCCTATCATTAGCTTATAGGTCACTTAGAATGTTCACCAAGTGTTTAGGAAGTTCGGTTGCGGCAAATGTTTTGATTATGTAGTTGGGTATGGCCTGTCATAATAATCTTGGGTGCCCTATCATTAGCTTATAGGTCACTGTCTAATATTCTTGGGCACCTTATGGTTAGCTTATATGATTTGTGGAATGGAAAGCCACTCTTTGTCCCGTTTTTTGTCTGGCATTTCTCCACTTCTCCATCGTTATTGTTCATAATGGTGGTTGCAATGTTTATGCACCTGAACATTCATCGAGAGCTCTCTGCTCCACATATTTTGAGTTGTTCATAATTTTTATTTTTGCCTCTAAAAAAATTATCTATGCGATTTCCTTCATTTCAGATGTTATGTGCATTTAAATTGCAAGGAAGATATCCCAGCTGCTGATATTTTTGGCAGGAGAAGGTTCATTTTCTGAAATGCCTTCTCTTCAACTGTTGCAACTGACTGAGCATGGACGAAGCATCCTTGCTTCAAGAAGGTTTAACGCTTCTGATGAACTTTGTCTTGTTTTATGCAATCAATTAATATGACCATTGTGTCTGATGAAATGTGATATATAATAGTTAATTTGGAACTTACATCTGGAATTCTTAATAAACATTGTTAAAAAGGGGGGAAAAGCATTTATATTTGCCTGCTAGTACATATAGCATTCTGCTTTCCTGGCATCTATGGTAGGCAGTTATATGTGTGTTGCTATAATAATGTTTTCTATTTTTAAAGTAAACCTATTTTATATTTGAAAATGTTACCTAGAATATCGTATCAATGCTTTCTGATTTTGTCATTTTGTTATCATCCATCCACTATGCATCAGGTTTGGAAACTCATTTACTTGTAGTATTATTGGTTTTTGTTTTTCTTCCTAATGCCTTTGAATATGGTTCTGCTGATTGCCTGTGGTTTCCTTTTTTTCATTCTTATAATTTTGTGTTCCATTTGCTCTATCTCATATGTTGTAACAGACAGATGAAAAATCTTCTGACAGAGGGTTGATTTCTCACTGTTTTGTACTCTATATGGCTTTCAAGTTTAGTCCTCTGCTTCTATTTTTGATTGTTGAACTATGGCACATTTGTTGTTCAAACAGGAGATCTCTGCTGCTTGCCACTAGTATTTTAGTCGTGGGTGGGACTACTGCATATGTTCATTCATGGCGCAGGCATAAAGATTCTGCTTCTTTTGATCATTACAACGGGCATGCAGATGATAAAGAAAAGTCGGGCAAGCTTGTTACAAAAGATGATGAAGTAAAGAAGACTAGACAAAAGAAAGGAGGTTTGAAGTCACTTAAAGTTTTAGTGGCAGTTCTTCTGTCTGAAATGGGCAAAGCAGGTTCAACAAACCTTTTGTCTATGATAGCCATAGCAGTAAGTTTCTCTCCCATTTTATTTTAAATACTATGGTTTCATCATTTCCTCATTGAATCTTTCTAGTGGTAAACTGTATCTCTTGTGTAACAAATGCTGCAGTGGAGATAACAGTGAATGTTTAGGTGTATAAGTAGTGGTGCTGCCATCCTAATTCATTTGTAGCTAGCCCTTTTTTTTATTGTTTTTGGGTGAAAAGAAATCATGTATAGGATTTAGGACTATTGAAACTGTTCTTCCCATATGTTCAGTTGCTCATATTCCTTTTGATCGAATCCTCCGTAGAAGAAGTGGTCTAGCTGTACAGGTTAATATTTGGTCTGGGTGTTATGCACCATTACCTTTGTGGTCTCAACTTTAAATGCAGACGGCTTTCTAGAAAAGTTTATCTCCAAATGCATCATCAACATGCTCAAAATGGTTTTGGGAATAGGTCACACATCAGGATATTATTGTGAGTATAGCAAATCTGTCTTAAGTGCGTATTCAGACATTGCCATTTTTTCTTTTTTAACCAATTTCCTTGTTATGGGGTGATTTTGGGTTAAATATTGGCCAAAAACTTCCTGAAAAAAGAAAAGAATTTTTTTTTTTAAAAGAAAAAGGAAAAGAAATAAACCACATCTTTGAGCATCTGCTGCATTAGACACCTTTCCCCGCCCTAAGGTGTACGGATATGAGGTACACACACATTGAATCTTTTGGTTTGATCCAAAAGATCCTTTATCACCTTTTCCCAATGCATGTGTCTCCCATGTTATGGGGTTTGGGAAAAGGTTTGATATACACAAATTTACCCTTGTTTTTCACAAAGAGGTTGTTTCTGTGTTTCAATCACCTTTTGAAGAACAAATTTGCTTCCAAATTTTCTGCAGGTGTTGAAAACTGCTTTGAGCAATAGATTAGCTAAAGTGCAGGGATTTCTGTTCCGTGCTGCTTTTCTCCGACGTGTACCATTATTTGTCCGGCTGATATCTGAAAATATTTTACTCTGTTTCCTTCTGTCAACCATTCATTCTACTTCAAAGTATGTAAGCGGGATCTTGAGCCTGCGTTTCCGAAAGATATTGACAAAAGTTATGCATGCACATTATTTTGAGGTAATTGTGGTTATCTGTATGTCAAAGACTATCACTGTGCCTGATTTTTATTTTTTGAGCCATATTTTATTTTTATTTTATTGCATAAGTTTTCATTTTTCATTTTTGTTTTGCCTAACCATTTGCTCTTTGTTGTAATTTTGTTCTGTTGGTTAGCCATATGATTAGCATTCTACAAATCTATATCATCCAATGTTCTTTCACTGTTATTGATCAAAAGATATTTTAGTTTTTGAGCTTCGCTTGAATTTCTAATTTGGTTCCTGCATTTTTGTTTCTTCTAAATTTTCCCACAAAGGCTTGGCTTTATCTCCTTAAGTGTAAGTACCATGGTGTTTCCTTTTTCCATGAATAATTTTTCTGCGTCCTTTGTTAGTAGCAGGCACATGTAAATTGGTGACAACAACAAGCTCTTTTGTGTGATTCTTTGATATAAATAGCATGGGTTCTATAAAGGGTATGAAAAAAGGGGTACCCAACTCAATACTAGATGCACACAACGTATTTGTTTCCTAAAGCAAACCATTGGCAGTGCAAAGCCATTTTTATGTTGAGCTGTTCATAATTTTCCTTTTAGTTTACTGGCTAACAACTTAACATAGCCTTGCCAACAATTGCAATAACTTTTGTTTGTGAGCTTTCTTTTTGTTTGTGTGAGTAAGCCTGGTCTAGAATTATCTTGTTTGGCTTCAGAAAACACAGGAAGAGCTTGCACATTAAATTTCCTTGATTTAATAAAATGCTCTAATGAAAGTTCTTCTCCTGCCCATAGTATATAAACTTGTGCATGCTTTTGAGGGAGCCTGGTCTACAATTAACTTGTTTGCCTTTAGAAAATACAAGAAGAGCTTGCGTGTTAAAATTCTTTGATTTGACAAAATGCTCTTAAGATTTAAAAATCTTTAATTTGAAAAAAAGCTCTTGTGACAATACTTCTACTTCACATAGATTATTAATGCCTTCCTTAGACATGCATGTTATGCTCTTTAGTGCTCCCCACAAGGAAGCAAATGGAGGTAATTGGTTTCTAGACGACAATATGATGACAAAAGCAACATTGTTGATAAGTTTTATAGTGAATACATTTTGGTTCCTTTGCTTGGGCTTTTAATTTTCTGTTCTCATCTCTTCATCTCATTTTTTATTGGTTGTCAGAACATGGTGTACTATAAAATGTCACATGTTGATGGTCGGATCACTAATCCTGAACAACGAATTGCCAGCGATGTGCCTAGGTTCTGTTCAGAACTGAGCGAACTTGTGCAAGAAGATTTGACAGCAGTTACTGACTGTCTGCTCTATACATGGCGCCTCTGCTCTTATGCAAGCCCAAAATACTTGTTTTGGATATTGGTGAGTGTTTGCCATAAGTCCTAACTATCATATGCATAGAAGCTCTTGTTTGTCTCTGACATTTCTGTGGAAATTGTTTTCAACATGACGATTGATAGTGTTGTTGCATTACGGTCATAACACTGCAGTCTTATATTTGCCACCTGACATGTGTTTGTTTTTCAGGGCTATGTACTGGGAGCAGGAGCCATGATTCGAAATTTCTCTCCAGCCTTTGGCAAACTAATGTCCAAAGAACAACAATTAGAAGGTGAATATCGGCTGCTTCATTCACGTTTGAGGACCAATGCAGAAAGTATAGCATTTTATAGTGGAGAACGTAGAGAAGAGTTTCATATTCAACAGAAGTTTAGGGCTCTCATGCAACATCTGAGAGTTGTTCATCATGACCACTGGTGGTTTGGCATGATTCAAGACTTTTTGGTGAAGTATCTCGGTGCTACTGTTGCTGTTATTTTGATTATTGAGCCCTTCTTTGCTGGCTATCTCAAACCCGACACTTCAACACTGGGAAGGGCAACAATGTTAAGCAATTTAAGATACCACACCAGTGTCATAATATATCTATTTCAGTCCTTGGGAACACTTTCTATAAGCTCAAGGCGACTGAGTCGTCTCAGGTATTATTTTGATCAAGACTCTCTTTGGCCTTACTACCAAGAGAGAAAATACGTAGGACAGATATGCAAGCATAATCCTGCTTGATTCTGGTGGTCTTCTGATCTAGTAATTTTCTTTTTGAAACTGCAGTGGTTATGCAGATCGTATTCATGAATTAATACTGATAGCAAGACAGTTAAGAAGTCATGATAAGTACTCTCTGCAAGCAAATGGAACCAGGAACTACTTTAGTGAAGCTGACTATGTGGAGTTTTCTGACGTCAAGGTACTTGAAATTATGGATTGCTTATACTGTGCTGTTTTATTTGTATGCATTTTATTTTCTTATTGTGCTGCCTCCTAGGTCGTCACCCCTACTGGGAATGTTTTGGTTGAAGATCTGACTCTAAAAGTTGAACCAGGGTCTAATCTGTTGATTACAGGTAGGCTTTTTAGCTTAAAGAGTATCTGAATTTGATGTTGTCCTTTAAAGTATTCTTGTGAATTTGGCTATGTTCTCTTGCAATATTCTTTTACATTGTTTTGGTTTTCTGTTCCTTTTATTGGGGTAAGTCTTCCTTTATTTATTTCTTTAGTTGACCATCAATTTTTCCTGGTGAGAAGAAGGTGTTGTATGAAATTGGTGCACTGTTGTCTCCATTATTGTAAGAACTTGGCATAAGACTTGTGTGACAGCATGTTTTGGGTGGTTGTGCTGGAGTTTCTTATCTGTGTTTTGTTTTGAAAATGTAGTTTTGAATCCAGAAAAATGTTTTGTATTGAATATCTAGTTTGACAACTCATCTCATCTAAATTTAATGAGGAAATAATCTGTCTTTCATTAAAATGGATTCTTCCTTATTAGTTAAACTAGGTAGAAAAATGTAGGTGAGACTATGCCCTTTTATTATATGTGATAAAGTGTGTGCACATGGCTACAATAATTATTCTTTTGTGGGTCTTTCTGTGATCATATTTAATGATCTTTTCTTTACCAATACAATGTCTTTGCTTAATTTCCTTTGGTGATTGTGGATTTATTAATTTTGATGACGACACTTATTTGTTATATATATGTATTGATTTATTCAAGCATTAGCTATGTTAATTTTTTATTGTTGAAGGTCCAAATGGCAGTGGTAAGAGTTCACTTTTCCGAGTTCTGGGAGGCCTGTGGCCAATGGTATCTGGCCATATTGTGAAACCCAGTGTTGGTTCTGATCTTAACAAGGAGATTTTCTATGTGCCACAAAGGCCGTATACAGCTGTAGGCACACTGCGTGATCAGTTAATTTATCCCCTTACTACAGATCAAGAGGTTGAACCACTCACCCACAGTGCAATGGTGGAACTGTTAAGAAATGTAATAATCTCATCCTTTTTTAGGCTCAATATCGTCAGGAAAATACATATGGTTACCTATTTGATTGCATAGTTGTGGAAAAAAATGAAAAACTTTTATGCAGTGTGGGTGGCTATATTGAAAATTTTTGTGGCCCATATAGGTTGACCTTGAATATCTATTAGATCGTTATCTACCTGAGAAAGAGGTTAATTGGGGTGAGGAACTTTCCCTGGGGGAGCAACAAAGGTTGGGGATGGCCAGACTGTTTTACCATAAGCCTAAGTTTGCAATTCTTGATGAGTGCACTAGTGCCGTAACAACGGACATGGAAGAACGTTTTTGTGCTAAAGTTCGAGCTATGGGAACATCCTGTATAACAATATCTCATCGTCCAGCTCTGGTTGCATTCCATGATGTGGTTTTGTCCTTGGATGGAGAAGGGGGCTGGCATGTTAACTACAAAAGGTTGGAGTTGAGTTGGTAATTTTGCTTTGCTCATGTCTTTTGTATTTTTAGTAGATAATAGTTTATTTGAACACCTTAAACTTCAGGAATGATCTTCCATCCCTAACTGAATCTGGGAATGCTAATGTGCGGGCTTCTGAGACAGTTCGTAGAAGTGATGCAATGATAGTTGAACAAGCATTTACTGCAACTAAGGTACAAATGTTCTCAAATTCTTGTTGCCAAAGTGGATTGGTTATATTTGATTTGGTTTTGGTGTGTTTTGCTAAGTCTGTGACTTGTATAGGACTCAACATTCTCAAATACAAAAGTGCAGTCATATATGTCAGAAGTTGTAACAGCTTCTCACAGCATAGGTCACAATATTCCATTGCCTATTGTTCCACAACTCAAGAAGACTCCAAGAGCATTGCCCCAAAGAGTAGCTGCTATGTCAAAAATACTGGTATGTCCAGATTTCTTAATGGAAAGGAGACTTCCCTTTCTCCAGACACTTGTGGCGGGAGTATTTGCTGATGTTATGTGTTTCTATTGGGGAATGTTCTCACAAATTTATTATTGGTTCTGAACTCTTTTGACATTCTTGACCTTGCCCACCTATTAAAAGTATGAAGCCCTAATTGTCAAAAGATAAGATATTTTTCATGTTGTCACAGACTTCTACTTTGCTTTGATGTTGTTAATCAATATTATCTTTTTGCTCACCAAAAAAATTATCTGTCATTTACCTGTTGTCCTGAGTATATAAGCCTCTGTTGATCTTTTCACTCCCTGTGCCTTAGATACCAACAGTGCTTGACAAACAAGGTGCACAGTTACTTTCAGTTGCTTTCCTAGTCATCTCCAGGACATGGGTCTCAGATCGGATTGCCTCATTGAATGGTATCAGTGTCTAGCTTTGATTTTATGCATCTGATAATCTGAGGGATATTTTTCTTATTGAATGCACTAATTTTTCACAGGCACCACTGTGAAGTATGTTTTGGAGCAGGATAAAGTATCCTTTATTCGGTTAGTTGGTGTCAGCATTCTTCAAAGTGTTGTATCTTCTATCATCGCACCATCATTGAGGTAATTTATATGGTCTATTTGATTTGAAGAGAAGCTCAGTATATTTTGGTAAATGCTGATTAATTAAAAATGGCTATTTGATTCCTGCAGTGTGTAATCCTTTAATTGCTTATCATTTGTTTTCCTTTAATATTTTGAGGAAAGTGGAGGACTGAAGCTGGTGCAGTTGTGGAAAACCTGTTCATATTGCAGAAATGTTCCAATAATGTTAATATTTTCCTGGTGTTTCTGGGTATTTTTGTGTGTTTTTTTTTTGGGGGGCAGGGGGTGGAGAGGGGAGAGATGAGAAACTGGTGGCTGTCCTTTAATAAAATTAGGCCAGCTCCAACATACAGATGCTTTAACTTCTGAAATTACAAATTGCCCCAGTAAATGAGTATGTCGGGCTTGGCTGAGATGTGATTGATCAGTTGCAATGTGTAGTCCTTTGGTCTTCTTCTAACCCATAGGGGAATTTTGTCCGTGGGAACTTTTCTGTTTGCTAGGATATTTTCTTGTCCTTTTCTTTATGTTTCTTCGTTGTCATCAAGAAGTCCATTCTTATGGGAGATAGTCTGCTGCCTGAGGAATGAGTAACTTTTTACTCGTGGTCCCTCAATGACCTTTTTGACTGGATATGGTATTGTCCTGGAGAAGTTGGTACATTGTTTCCAAGAATTCTTTTTGTTATTTATTGCTTCAATAGAAACTCTCGTCGTTATTTTGCTTCTTGAATGTCATCAAGAAAAGTTCTGCTTCAATGAGTTACAATACTGCAGTATTTAGCTCTTTATGCTGTGATACAGAATGTCCATGATTATGTTTCTGTTGCTTTATTAATAAAATTTTTGGCAAACAATTTCAACAGGCACTTGACAGCCACGCTAGCTCTTGGATGGCGAATTCATTTGACTCAACATCTATTAAAGAATTATTTGAGGAACAACGCATTTTACATGGTAATCCTGTTTGTAGTATTAATGTTTATTGCTTATCGGTTAACCTCCCACAATTTTTCTGTTCTTTTTGCTTGGTACATTTCGCAATTTTGAGTCTATGTCATCTTTTTTATTTTGTGTAATTGATTGCTGCATTAGCTATCAACAGTTATGCTGCATCACAAATTGCTTGTCTCGTAGGTCTTTCAATTGTCAAGCAAAAATATAGATGCAGATCAGAGAATAACTCATGATCTCGAAAAGTTAACAACTGACTTGTCTGGGTTGGTAACTGGAATGGTAAAGCCGTCTGTTGACATACTATGGTGAGTATTTGTATCATTATAACAAGTTTTTCCAACATTGCCATTCCCACCTGGGTTCATGGCCTCCGTTTCCTTTTATATTTATTGAAATACTTATTGCTTGTTTCATATGGAAGGTTTACCTGGAGAATGAAGCTTTTAACCGGTCGAAGGGGAGTTGCTATATTGTATGCTTATATGCTGCTTGGTCTGGGTTTTCTGCGGACTGTTACTCCTGAATTTGGTGATCTGGCGGGTCGAGAACAACAACTTGAAGGAACCTTTAGGTATTCTGAAATCTAGCTTGTCTTCAATATTATGTAATCACTTACAGATTTCTGCACTGCTGGGAGACCAAAAGAGACATCCTAGAAGCCAGAAGCTGTGTTTTGCTGTAAAAGTTGCCTAGGCATTTGACTGCTAAAAGTTATCTTTGTTGTTCATGGTTAGGTTCATGCATGAAAGACTGCGTACACATGCTGAATCTATTGCTTTCTTTGGAGGTGGTGCAAGAGAAAAAGCTGTAAGCTACTTGAACGTTTGTGTTTTATTTGTTTTTTTATTTTTTTTGGAAGACCATCAATGTGCTTGTGATTAACCATTTTCTTTCTTTGGTTTTGATCATTGGCAATTCCTGTTTTCATTGTTGTGCAGATGATTGAATCAAAATTCAAGGAACTTCTTGACCATTCTTTGCTATTTTTAAGGAAGAAGTGGTTGTATGGTATACTGGATGATTTTGTTACAAAGCAACTCCCAAATAATGTGACTTGGGGTTTGAGCTTGTTGTATGCCATGGAGCACAAGGGAGATCGAGCCATGGTATCAACTCAAGGTATAGATTAGTATGACACTTAACTTGAGCCTCACCTCTCTCTTGCTGTGTCCCCTGATGCTTCTTCCCCACCTTCTAAGTAGTTCTAATTTGTTTAGGTGAGCTGGCACATGCTTTGCGTTTCTTGGCATCTGTTGTCTCTCAAAGCTTCTTAGCATTTGGAGACATCCTGGAATTGCACAAGAAGTTTCTTGAGTTATCTGGCAGTATAAATAGAATTTTTGAGCTTGAAGAGCTTCTAGATGCTGCACAATCTGGTATATCTTCTACAATCTTTGACTATTTAATGTATTCAAAAAAAAATTTGGTTGTTAGAATTATGATCTCATTTCTATTTCCTATACATAGTGGGTGAAAGAAATTCTTTTGATTTTGTTCCATGAGCAAGTTGAATTAACAACTATTACAAGTATTTTATGTCCCTAATACTAGTTTTAACTCTAATTGGGTACCTGCAGACTAAGGGAAGATTATCTTAGCTTGTTTTACTTGTTCATTGAAATACATGTATATTGTAATGGGGGCTGTATTTGTGCATATCTGTACCTGAAATTCATTAAAATTAAGGTTATGGGGATTCTATCTTTGTAAGATAGCCTACGTGTTACTGGATAAATTATGTTCTGATGTTTGCCTCAAGTCTTTCCTTTCCATTTGTTTTTAGACAGTGTTGCATTCTGCTCTTTAATCCTTTTTTTATTATTGGTGTATATTCCACAACATTGAGGTTTTCTGATTGTGCCAAGCTTAACCCCCTTGAAGGGTGTTCCTCCTTTTAGTAAGTGTTACCCTTATTTTATTATCATGGAAGCATCAGGGCCTCCATCAATTCCAAAAGGTGGTTCTCTGGAACTATGTTTGACTATGTCCAACAAAGATTGCATAATCAATAGGCTTTGCATTAACACAATGGACTTGGTGAAGTAGCAGAGCCCAAATATCATAACTGCATTTGACACAAGATATGGATTTCTGCTTCTTAAAGTTTATTTCGAGAAAAAATTTCTTGATAGCAGAGGTAACGGAGTATGAAATTGGAAAGTGGTTTTGGTTGGTACAGATTTCACTGCTTATAATGACCAGCCCACCATTACTGGGAGAAGAAAAGGAAAGAAAGGAGAAACAAAAGAAGGAAAAATCATTTTTTGGTTCTTTCTTTTCTGTGTCTCATACTAGATAAACTGTCAATGTTTTTACGTATAATTACTCCATTGCATTTGTTTGGCTTTTTCCCAATTTTGTAACCTAGACATTAGACAGTTGGTCTAACTAAGTTGGTGTACATCCAGGGGAATCTTTGACTGATAAATTACCTGCACCTAATGAGAATGAAGTGCACTCAGAAGATGTCATTTCATTTGTTGAGGTTGATATTATTACTCCAGCACAGAAACTGTTGGCAAGGCAATTGACATATGACATTGTACGAGGAGAAAGCCTGCTTGTCACTGGTTAGCAAGCTTTTTTTTTTAATTTTACTTGTAGTTGTGTCATATTCAGTGTTTTTGTAGCTTTAAATGCTTATTTTATGTTACACCTTGCCTGTGTGTCAATTGTTAAGGTCCAAATGGGAGTGGGAAAAGTTCTGTTTTCAGAGTGCTAAGAGGTTTATGGCCAATTGTAAGTGGAAGGCTTGGTAAACCATCTCAATGTGTTAGCGAGCAGTCTGGATTTGGTTGTGGGATCTTCTATGTTCCTCAACGTTCATACACATGCTTAGGAACCTTGAGAGATCAAATAATATATCCTCTCTCTCATGATGAGGCAGCCATGAGGACATTCAAGCTGTATGGAGAAGGTGAAATTTTTGCACATTTTAGCTTTATAGTTTAAAAGTTTAAAAATATAAATTTGTTGCATGTTTATATCACATCCAGTAAACATTTTCATGGGTTGCTAGCATGCAAACCTACATTCGTATATGTTTGTATGCACATATACTTGCCAAGAAGGAATGTCTTGGATGTGTCTTAATCATTAGGTGCAGAAGATACACAACCTTGATTGGTCCTTTCACAACAAAATGATTTGGAAGATATTTTAATAACTTTCATCGTGCCCTCCCTTTCTCTGTGGTTACCTGGGTTCATCCAAGGACTGTTTAAATATAAGTTCTGTTAAGGTTTTTTTATATGGTTTTCCAATAGCTCCACTGCAGATGAATGTTATTTACATTCATAAGTCACACTGTTGAGACAATTATTGTGTGCAAGTACTAAGGAGCCTTTGCCTTTTAAACAAAATTTCGTTTGTAATTGTATTCTAGTCCTGTTTTTGAGATTTACCTTCTTTACTTTATTGTTTGACTTGGGATTACAATTGCTCGGGTTTCCAGGTAAAAAGTGTGCCAACCCTACAATCATTCTTGACACTCATTTGAGGACTATTCTGGAGAATGTCCGACTGAACTATCTTTTGGAAAGGGAGGAAGGTGGTTGGGATGCTAATCTCAATTGGGAAGACATTCTCTCCCTTGGAGAACAGCAGAGATTAGGAATGGTAAGTGAAGCAAATCGTGCCTCTTTGAAATTTGAAGTGTTTAAAGAGGCACATTTCTGTAGTATATTTGGATTTCTCCACTTTTTAACACTTCCTTTCTTGGGCCAGGCACGCTTATTCTTTCACAAGCCCAAGTTTGGCATCCTTGACGAGTGCACCAAGTATGTCATTGAATCCCATTCTGTATTGTTATCACCAAATTACTACTTCGCTCAAAGACTTATAACTGAAGCAAGCATGGACTAAAAGGAAGTTCCCTTGAGCTACTCTCAGACAATAATGTTTGATGTCAACCTGATTCATGCCAAAAAAAACAAAAAAAAGAAAAAAAAAAAGTGTCAACCTGACCAGAGACTTATAGCTGTCTTGTAAATTACCATTATGCGCAACATTAACGACATTGTCCTCATAAGAAGTCTCACTGGTAACCTCATTTTATCTTATTATTTTAATCACTTAAAACATGCAGTGCCACGAGTATTGATGTTGAGGAACAACTTTATAGGCTTGCTAAAGATATGGGAATCACGGTTGTTACCTCCTCACAGGTAAGTGATTATCTGATTATTTGGAAAACATAGCACCATAATTGCTTTCATTGCGATGGAACATCTGCGTTGTCGCTCCTTTTTAACCTAAATGCCTAAGAGATTAACTGTCCCTGAGTTTGTGGCCAGACATCTGTTTGATTTGGTGAATAGCAGATTATTGTGCATTGAATGCTCGACTTATCTTGTGACTTTTGCCCATTGTTGACTAGTAAAATGATACATAGGTATCCTACAAAGTAGTTGTTTGAGCTCTATACTTTGTATCTTTGGAATTTTTCCTGATAGTGTTATCTGTGTTTTTGTATCCCAGCGGCCTGCTCTAATACCATTCCACTCCGTGGAATTACGGCTTATTGATGGTGAGGGTAATTGGGAGCTTCGCGCAATAAAGCATTAAGTTTCGTGTTAGCATGTGGTAATTGTCCTTCTGTGATTATAAAGATGGGACAGTGCTGGGGCAGGTGACAACCATTCTTCTTTTAGTATTATCTCAGGAAGTGGTTAATTTGCTCTATACGTGAGATGGATTGCATGGCTGACTATGTTGAATTTAGCCATACATATATACGTTAGATTTTGTTGATCACACACAGCAACTGTAGTTATTTAACTCAAAAGTACTGGCAGGGATAGAAAAGAGAAGATCACACTAGGTATTATTGCAGAAAATGGTGAAATCAGGATGGGACAATCGAAACAACCATACAAACATGTTACCATTTGTGTAGTAGTGTAGTGAATCTTTCATGTACAGGGTACTTTTTTTTTTCCTCCCTCTTTTCTTTATTTTCTTATCGGGGATGGAGAGTTGACAGGGTGTAAGGGGATATTGTCAGTGGCACTGAGGAGCAGCTGCTATTCTTTTGGGCAGACATTTGAGATTATTGAGCCCGCTAATATTGTAAAAACTGAAATTGCTTGGTTATCTGAATTTGACCGTAATAATAAAATCTCGGTGAAGAGATTGCTGATCAGCTTTTTACTGTTTTCTAAAATATTTGTTTTCCATTGTATTTTGTCTTTTCCCCGAGCTCCTTTTTATTCTTTTATTTTTATTTTTTTGGGAGGGTTGAGAAAGGATGGAAAATTTTGTTCATTTTGTAAGATTGCATCCATCTTTTATCAATAAGAGAGAATGCATGGCCAAAGCTGGCCTCACCCTAAACAAACGCTTCTTATATTTGATGAAGTCTCCTTAGTCAGCGCACGCCACAGTACCAAACGAACATTATTTCGGTAGAGAAGCGAACCATTCCAGCAAAGATCATTCGGCAGTAGAGCATGATCAATTGTTTCGAGATCCCTTTCCTACGCGTTGTGCAACTCGGACCAATCTTTAATCCTTTTGCTGACCATGGAGCTTTTACATGCCCTCCACATCATATGTTTTGACTTTGTTGGGAACATTCAAGTGCCAAAAATTGTTTCCATCCTCTTAGCACAGAAAGATGATGAACAGGCTAGAATTGCTAAATTAATTGTGGAGACTGATTCTAAATTGGCTATTGAGTGGATAACTAATAAGGGAGCTTGATTCATTGCTAAAAGACATTGATAGACTCTGTGAATTGGTGAGTTGCGGTTCATCTTTAGCCCACGAGAAAATAACGGATTTGCTGTTTCTTTCGCAAAATTGGGAACAGGAAAGGAGGCGAGTCTTATGGCCTGGGTGTGAATTGGGCTCGTAAGAAAATTCTTTTATAGGACACAAGTTATTGGAATACTGAGTGCTGCCCATTTCATGCTGTATACATATTGTAGCTACTAGGGAAGATTTTGCTTGACTGTTGTACAACTTTTTGATGGGCTAGTTTCTTGATTGGAAACTAGTTACTAATAAAATGCTCCGGCAATTCACTAAAAAAAAAAAAAAAATCATTAAAAATGCAAATGAAATTAAAAAAATCTAACCAAATAAAGCATCTTCAAAGTTCCACAATTTAAATGATAAGGAAATTAACATCTCAAGTTCTAATCAACGAATTTTATACTTCTATGAATTGTTTTCTTTTTTTCTTTTTTTCTTTTTTTGTGGGGGGGGGTCTAGTAGAATAAGAACCAGATTTACAAAGAGGGGTAAATCTCACATTACTTAAAAGTTTGAACACGAAATAGTATTTCCACACAATTTTATGGTATTTAAATCCTCAATAGAAAGTATTCCCTAGGGAAACGAATCACAAATTTCCCACGTCCACTTATGGGCTAGCCAGGAATCTTTAATAACGTGCTCTGTGTGCTAGCACCTGTTTATTTTCTTGCCTTAAGACTATGGTCGCGTACTTAATAAATTAACCACTTTTAGTGAGGCAAACATTAAGTAGCCAAAGAGCAATCAAGGGCCCCTTTTCCCCCACTACACACACACACACACACACATATCTATTATGAGTAAATTTATGCCTAATTTTCTTATAAATTAACTTTTGCTCACACCCACCCCTCAATTTTAACGTTGTCCCACAATCTCAATAAAAGTTTTTCGTTTTCATAATTTTTTTTAGGGTTATTTGTATAAATTCTCTCTTATGATAAAATCTAGTCGTCATTCATTTTAAAAATATTTTTATTTCTTAAAAAAACAAATTATTGATAATAAAACATGGACAAGAAGAAGAAGAGACAAATATGTAAGTCTTATTTTAAAGGGAATTTAAGTTGTAAATTAATGTGCTGCTGAAAGTGGATATATAAAAGAGGTCATACGGGATAAAAAGCCCCGAACTCATAATTCTTTTTTATATTTTTTAACATGTTGACTGTGTGAACTGAAAAATTGAAGCTCAAGATTTAGTCTAATCCAATATCAAACCCAAAATTTCTTATCCAAACCTAGTAATGAACATTAAAAAAAAAAAAAAAGTTTGAAGATATTCAAGTCATATTTGATGGTTACTTATATATAAAAAGATATATTTTAATGTAATAAATAAAAAACTATTCAAAAAAAAAAGATTTATTGGGATACATTCCAGAACATAGGGACCATCTAGAATAATAATAAGAATAATAGCAATCACAAAATTTATGAAGAAAAATAACTAAACATCTATTGCCCCCTTTAGAATTGCAAAGCCTAGTCTAGTTAGTAAATTGGCAAATGAGTCCACCAAAGCTTTCTAAAAACAAAAGAAAAAGGCAAAGCTAGAAAGGAGAAAAAGATGATCAAAATGGGCAGGATAAGGTCAAGTGACCGTAGCATATGTGGTGCCATTGGTGGTTCAAGCTGGCGATGGTGGTGATTGGAATAAAAAAGTTAGAATATACGAAAATAATAATAATAAAAAAAAATAAGTGTTTATAATTTTTTATAAAAAATAGTTAAAATTATTAAAACTTATACATTAACTAAATAAAAATTATTAATGCCTTAAGCACTTTTTTTTTTTAACTAAAAATACTATTTTGAAATAAATTTAAAATGTATAGAATTAAAATAAAAATAAAAATTTTAACAGTAAAAATTTAAAGAAGTTTTATTTATTTATTTATTTATTTATCCCGAGTAAGGTCCTTATCTGGTGCGAACGTTTGCAGATGCGAGTGATCACTACATCTGCTAAGATTAAGCAAAGATTTAATCGTAGAGAATGATATTTGATACAATAACTAATGGAGTCATTTGCATTTGCACTTTATCCTTTCCCGCAGAACAATGGGTGATATTTGAGAGAACGTGAGTGGGTGACAGGCCAGCGTGACTGACCCACCACCAGTCCACCAATTACTCCCACTCCTCCGCGCAGAGCCAGTGGATTTCTTGGTTGGCTTCATATCAACGCCAACAGCCAAAATTACCAGACCACAGCATTGGGACTAACATGCCCACAAATAATAATATAAATTGTACTATCTACCGATACAATGATAAGTTAATTCAACAGTATGTGTGTGTGTGTGTGTGTTGGGGGGAAGGTAAAATTCAATACATCTTTCCCTGAGTTGTACCAAAATTTTCCATAATCTCCATAATTCTGACCCACACATGAAAAAAGTGCATGCAGGCGAAGGAAAATTAGAAATTAGGCCAAGAGGGTAATTATCATGAGAGCTCATATGACAAATGGGAACCACTTTCTTTCCTGTATGGTTTTGCCTTTGCCCACTAACCCTTACACTATACAAACCCTTTCCTTCTATGTTCTTTTCTCTCAAATGCTACTGGCTCTCTCTCCTCGTTTTGGCTTTTTCCCTTTCTAATGCTAGAGGTCTCTCCCTATACGTATCGCCCTTGTGCCTTGACATGTTCGCTAGTTGTAACAGCCGAACCAAGGTAAAAAAATTTGTTTAGCATGGAGAGAGATGGATAAGGAGACTAACCAAGAAAACCCGTCTCCTCTTCCCAGCATTGACACTAACAACACCAAAGAAGAATCTATAAGAAAACGTTTTGCCAGCGGCGGTGGCGGTGGCGGTGCCCTTGGCAGTGATAAGCTCAAGAGAGATGAGTGGAGCGAGGGAGCGGTTTCAAGCTTACTTGAGGCCTATGAGAGGAAGTGGATGCTCAGAAACCGAGCAAAGCTCAAGGGCCATGACTGGGAAGATGTTGCACGGTTTGTTTCTTCCCGTGCAAACAATACAAAGTCACCAAAGACACAGACTCAATGCAAGAACAAGATTGAGTCCATGAAGAAGAGGTATAGATCAGAGTCTGCCACTGCAGATGTCTCGTCTTGGCCTTTGTACGAAAGGCTCGACCTTTTACTTCGGGGAAGCCCGGCAGCAGTGATACTGGCACCACTCCCACCACCACCTCCACAGCAGCAACAACCATCTCTTCCAGCTGCCATCAGTCCTCTGATGCTGATGGATCCACCTCCGATGGCCGCACAACCGTTTGTCCCTTCACAGGCTCCTCCACTTCCTCCTTTAGCTTTTGGAGCTGCACGGAACTCGCATGGATCGAATGGTGTTGATAGGGACGCAAAGGCAAAGGTGAGTACAGAATTAGGCAGCTATATTTATTTAGCAACTTTTACTTCTTTTAGCAAATCTTAAACCTGTAAATTGAATTAGGACAACACTCTCTGTTGTGCCCATTATTGTTCAAGTGGGCAAGCAGTCTGTGTTAGTAGTCAGCTTGTCTCGCGTGTGATCTTTAATTATGGACCATAAGATTTCTGAGATGTTTTTATTGTTTAAGCTGAAATTGCTTCTCCCAAAGATGTTGACATCAACCTTACACGTTAAATTTAATGATTGAAACCTGTAAGTAGTTAGCAACTATTAACTGACTTCATTTCACAAGAAGTAACTAGCACATCGCTCGGAATTCAGGTAAATATGTCATTGTGTTTGCTCCAATTTATAAAGTAAAGAATCTCATATCGTGTCCCCTAGGAGTGGAGTGCAGGCATTAATAATTTGGGGTAAATTACAGACTTTATTGTTGAATTCACTGGAATGGGTAAGAGGATTACTCTGTTATCTTTTATATAGGCCCAATAAACCTTCAAAAGATTGACTTTAAAAAAAAAAACATACACACACACACACACACACACAAGAGGAAGAATCTCATCTACTTATCTAGTTGAAGTAAACATGAAATGGATTACTACAATAGTATCTGGCCCTCTTTTTTTTTTTTTTTTTTTGAGCTGGGGTGCCTCTGTCCTTGACCACAAATAACTTCATCTAGATTGAAATTTTATTATTTTTTTTAAAAAAATTAAATATTTTTACTAAAAATTACTGAAGGAGAAACAAAACCAATAAAATTGTGTCGTACTTGATACGTATTACAATCGTCTGTGACGTGAAGCCTTCCATGTACTTTTTCTATATCTGTTTTTTTTTTTTCTTCTTCTTCTTCTATAGCTTTGAAGTGGCACTGGCACGTACGCATGTAACAAGCTTCTTATGAAAGATGCCTCATCTGCATGCTTGTTTAACAGGGAGAAGGAGTGGATGGCGCCAAGTTATCAGATCGTGTCTCAGACAAGAATGTCATTGACACAGATAGCAGCACTCCGATCTTGTACGGAGACAAAGGGTTCAAGAAATTGAGGATGAAAATGGAGGAAAAGAAGAGGAGGAGAAAGGGAGAATGGGAGATATCAGATAGCATCAGATGGCTAGCAGAGGCAGTGGAAAGTTCAGAACAAGAAAGAATGGAGACAGTGAGAGAGTTAGAGAAAATGAGGATAGAAGCTGAAGCCAAGAGAAGTGAATTGGAGCTCAAAAGAACTGAGATCATAGCCAAAACCCAGTTGGAGATTGCTAAGCTATTTGCCAGTAGTGCTGGTATTGATTCTTCCTTGAGCATAGGAAGAAATTGAAGACTGGAATAGACTAATTGACTCCCCCATTTGGTCATTATCTACAACTTAATGAATAGAAATACTTACCTACGTATCAAAGCCAAGTTTTTCTTTTTATTTTATTTCTTAGAGTTAATTGGCTTCAATTGGCTCAGGAGAAAGAGAGCTCTTAACAAATCTTCTCTTAGTCTTGTCATTTTCTAATTTTATAGTCAATTCACTAACATGGTCAGTTACTTAGAAATGGTAGAACTCTGGACAAATCCAATCACATTACATCAATTTTTTGGTATTCAGTCAATTCTTGTGCAAGGTTAGTCGCCCAAGAGAATGAGAGCTTTCGGCAAATTCTCCCTAATCATGTCAATTCCTTCTCAGTCATGCCAATCTCCCAACCTCCAGTCACATTCATTTCCAATGTTTGTTCGAAATTCACTTCTTTCAATTTTAGGGGTTTGGGAAACCTAAGCAAAATTATTCCCAAATCTCTTTCAATTTATGGGGGTGGAAAAGCTCCAAGCAATCACTTTCAAGTGTTAAGAGGATAGGTACATTCAGATATAATTCTTTCAGAACTTTCTTCCGATTTTCAGGGGAAGAGGAGCCACCAGAAAAATTCTTCCAAATTATTCTTCTAATTTCATGAGTTAGATAGCTGAAGAAAAAATATCTCATAATTCTTCTAAATTCTTTTGATCTTTTTTGGGATTTTCAAAAAATGAAATAAATAGTTTGTGTATTTAATTACTTGTATATATATATATATAATAAATGTAATTGGATATATTAAAAAAAAAAACTAAATTAATTAAAATTTATAATTATTTAGACTTTAGGCTTGAAAGCCAATCAATTAATTTTATTACATTTCAATTATTTTGTCTCGTCCACATATCACCAATAATCCAAATAATCTGCTGTTACATTTAACAGGGTACAAGATTTATTAAAAATAAAAAATTTATGAAGAAAAAAAAGATCATTCCACATTTAGGAAAACGTGTAAAGATGATTTTTTATTAACATTTATAAATATTATATATATATATATATATATATAATTTGAAAATAATAAAAAAAAAAAAAATCTATCGAGTTGAGTTTAAACTAGTCAAAATTACTTCTATTTAGACTTACTCATGTATTAAACAAATTTTGAAACTAGAAATAAGTATTGTTCACTAAGGTAAGCAAAGAAGCTTTGAGCAACCTCGTAGCCAAAAACTGTTCCAGTAATATTTAGAGCAAATAACAATAAAGTACCGTATCCACAAAGAAGAAAAAAAAAAGGGACGAACCATGCAGCTTTCAAGTAATTCGTCTCCTGATTTTAGTTGCAATCCAATTGGGATTTTAGTTGCAATCCAATTGGATGACCTCACCATCGCCAACTTGTCTCGAAATCACGAGTCAAATCAGTCTGCTATGAAAGCAACAGTTTGCAGTTTCTGTCCATATCCATACCTGCTCGTAGTTTCTAAGCAGAACCATTCATTGGACTAGCCGATTCGTCATCCATTTTTTTCTCATACGCTGCTACATGAACACCAAGAGCAGCACGACCGGATGGGTCAAGATTTTTTGACCATAGCGCATCCCATTCTACTGCTTTTGCAGTACTGCATGCCACACTTGGTCCTCCAGGAACCGTTGACCTTGCAGCATTCTGTTCATAAATGGGAAACCTAGTTATTATACAAGCAAGAATGTGGAAGTAGGCTGCAAGATACAAATAAACCATGCTCCAAGAGACTAAAAACTATCTGGATATAAATAAAAGCACATAAATTACAAGGCAACATCACACCTTAGGAAAGAACTTCTCAAAGATGGTCCTATAATAATATGCCTCTTTTGTGACAGGAGTGTTCTCTGGGTAGACAAACTTTGCATTCATCAACATTGAATCTGACACCTGCCTCATTGCAACAAAATGTAAAATCATTTATATGTACCTAAGGAAAATAGTTAATACCTAAAATATATCCGTTACGTTTGCTAACCACCAAACCATTCAAACATAAATGAGATGAAAATTTTCAAACAAACACTTGTACACACTTGTTCGTTTGCATGGTCCTTCAAACCATCAATCCAACTGTACCCAACTCCATCACTGAACTGTTCCTTCTGCCTGTACAATATGTGCTAAAACGAGATAAAATAAATAATCAAAACTCTGCCACAAAAAATTATAACAACTTTAAAGCAAGATATAAATAGCTTCGTAACTGCTAAAAATAGCTTAGTCATAGGACAAGTTGAAGCAGAAACTAGTTACCTTTGGCAGATATGGGTTCTTCTCATCATCAAACGCATTGCGCAAGATCCACTTCTCAATTCTTCCAAGATCAGGCCTGATCTGCAAGGACAAGTGTAACAGTTATTGTCATAACATTGGGACAAAGAATAACATATAAATCTATACTTGGAATTTGCTCAGCTATCTATGGGCTTGAATGCAAATAGTTACGACAATAAAATCAACAAATTCTGGGGAAATAACTCATGCATGAGGTGCAAAACTTCGAGCCTAGTGGCTGATTAAGTTGCAAAATAAGGGAACCAAAAAAATGTTAAGAACCAAATAACGCAGTTTGTACAAATATATCGCAACATTGAAAATGGCATTGGCTATCCCCTTTCATCCAGTACTTTCTCAATTAAGAATTAATACCTCTTCGTTTATTTGTCATGTTCCATAGGTAGCCACACAGTTTAGATGATACACTAAAAAAAGTCCAGGAATTGCAAAAAATCATAAAAGAGAATCTCAGGGTCAAGTCATGTACCATTTTCCACTCAGGATCTATACTCATTGCAATGTTGATGAACTCTTTATCCAAAAAGGGTACACGAGCCTCAACTCCCCATGCCGAAGTAGATTTATTGGCCCTCAAACAGTCATAAAGATGAAGGGCCTTGATCTGTACATTAGAACATCAATCAGAAACAATGGTGCAATATATGTAGCACAAAAAGTGGATCCAAGTGATATCCACACTATTATTTCTATTTAACTCCAAGAGTAAAGCATAAATCGTACTTTTCGACAGGTTTCTTGGTGAAACTCCTCCTTGTTAGGTGCTTTGTGAAAATATAAGTACCCTCCAAAGATTTCATCTGATCCTTCACCAGAAATAACCATTTTCACTCCCAAAGATCTGATTTTTCGTGACATGAGAAACATTGGAGTGCTGGCTCTAACAGTGGTCACATCATATGTTTCAATGTGGTAAATAACCTCCTCAAGTGCATCTATCCCTTCCTGAAAGGAAAAATTAAAAGGACTAACTAATTTTTCAAATACAGACAAGCACCAACAATATTTCTTTATCTATTTTTTCTGTTTTTCCCCTTTAAAACTAGAAGTTACCTGAACTGTGAAGTGAAACTCATGATGTCGTGTATGGAGATAATCTGCTACTTCCCTCGCAGCTCTCAAGTCAGGGGAACCCTGATTAGCAAAGGGAGATGCACATGAATTAACAAGGAAAAAAGTCAAGAGAGATGGCCTAAACATGATTTTGTCACAGATAAGAAAAATGCTACACTACAAGAAGATTCAGGTTGCTGCAATGTCATGTTGTAAACTGCCCTCATGAGCAGTTTGCCTAATAAGCACACTTTTCACCAACTTGATCCTTATAACAAATCCAAAGATTAGCAACACAAAACACCATTAGTGAGCCAATGAGCATGCCAATTTGATTTCTATCCATGCACCTTGAAAAAGTCAAACAATGGTAATCATGAGGATGCTCTTCGTCACTCCATCAGCAGCAAAGGCAATCAACAACAGCATACTCACATCCACCTGAATTCATCCCATGATCCAATTTCCCTTGTTCTTAAGAGAAACAAAACGATGCAACATACCACAAAGCTGATACAGAGCTCTCAGATATGCATTTTTTTCATATTTCAACGTGGACGAATATGCTAAAGAGTTTGCCACAGTGTTTTTACAGCCTAGAACAGCAAAAATTGTAAATAGAAAGTGAAAGACAACTGCATATGGCTAAAGCAAAAGATGAGACCTTCAAGCCAATGCAGAAGGTGTGCAGTTGTGAACCCCACTGGCAAGCAGCTTCTGATTCAGCCAAACAGCGAGATGCCACAGCTGCAACAAGTGATGAATCAAGCCCTCCAGACAGTAGTACACCAAATGGTACATCTGTCATGAGTCTTTTGACCACAGCCTGTGTAAAAGAAGCATGTCAAAGAAAATCTATAAACTTAGAGCATCCAAGGACATAGGTAGTTAAAAAGAAATAAAGAAATGCTACTATTTCCCTTGATAGATAAAATGAAATACGAAGGAAAAAAAAATTTCAAGCAAAGTTCAAAGGAGACAGAACATGCCTTCTCGAAAGCCTCCCGTAAAACCAATGGATCATATGGAGTTGAAGGTATTTGCTCAGAGTACCATGGTGGGTTATACCATCTTCTGAGCCCTCCTGCAGGCATTTCAGCATAAACACAAAATGTTGTAGCCAGTGAATGCACAACTCAAATCTTGCTAGGGAGGAAGAAAGAAATTTAAGATCAAAAAACACATTGTACGTCCCCTAGGTATTCACATATTTAATCTGACTAACTCAGAATGGTTGTGCATATTTCCTCCTAGCATCTGTTTACCAACTTTCTGGAAAAGGTATGGGGAAATAGTTTTGTTGTCACTGGTCCCCGGCATGGATAAAGGAGGATGATTGTGGTAGGTTGGCGGCCAGCATAATACCAGCCAAATCCTTATGACATATAAGGAAATACTTTACCAATTGCATAGGGCTGTATGATGTTATTAAATTTATACGCGGGTTAAAGGTTGGCTTGGACAAGGAGTATTTTGTCATAAAATCCTTCAAAAAGGATTTAAGATGAAAACAGTGCAATCAAAGGAAAGTCCAATCACTCGTCCACCAGATACAATATTCCTGGGATGAATGAATGCGAACCTTGTTTGCTTGAATATATATGCCCAGGCAGAAAGGATATAAATTGTTCACAATCATCACTCAATGCTTTCATTTCTGAAGCAAACCATATTGATCCTGAAAAAGTAATGATATGTAATTAGAATAGAAAGATAGTTTCTTGTAACCATAGGGGGTAAACAGCATAAATCAAATAGCAAGCTATGGGTTTTAAAAATTTTGGTACTTAGACTACCTATACCAGAGTAAAGAAAATAAGTGATAGCATACCCACAATTCAGCCTTACCCTAACCTCTGGCAATTGTACAGGGAAAAATAACACTGGCACATGTATATTCCTCTATTGATAGAGGCCACTTGTTCTTGTTAAACTTAAGAGGAGCACCCACTAGATTCATGGTGGCCTTACAGACTTTCTTATTAAAGCGAATCAGGAGCAGAAATTAAAAACAGTCCTACATACCATCAAGACCCCAACCCATATAAAGTGGGGTGATACCCACAGGATCCCGAACTGCAATGAAACTTTTGTCACGAGTGTCAAGAAGGACAAAGCAGAACATTCCATCCAACATGTCCACAAAATTTTCTCCATAATCTTCATACTGGCAAAATAAGTGGCATAATTAAATAAGAGATTGAAAATGAAAAATCAAGCAAAAAGGAAGAGCAAAATAGGTCTGATTTCCTTCTACTTGACTTGACAGACACAAACAAGCGAATCATATTTTAGGCTCTGGAATCCTTGTGTGCTCGTGCCAAGATTGAAAGACCAAGGGAAAAATTATAAGATTTCAGATATGAACAACTATTCCAAAATACCCATATTACAAATAAAAAACACAAGAAGAAGAAAAACGATAGAATGATCTATGGAATAATAGAATACTTACAAGGTGAGCAATTACTTCACAATCACTACCGGTCCGGAACTGATGAGACTTCAGATTCTCCCGTAATTGTTTATGGTTATAAATTTCCCCATTAACCTTACAGAAAAGAGGAAAAAGAAAAAAAAAAAAAAACAGAGGGAACGTCATTAACTAAATATGAAGTGGTTTTACGTACATGCCTCGGACAAGGGACAGACAAGACAAGATACGTGTCTTCTTCAATACAAAAATGCGACACAAGTGAGCACAATGGAAGCTGAAATGGATACCGTGACACCAACTGTCTTGTCTTCGTTGAAAAGAGGTTGATCCCCTGAGGTAGGGTCTATAATAGCCAACCGTTGATGAGCAAGATAACAGTCTTCGTAACAGTATAAGCCACTCCAATCGGGACCTCGATGTCGCAACCTACATCTCAGAGTTCAGACAACAAACAAAAACAAAACAAAACAAAACAAAAAAAAAATCCGCAAGATCATATATATTTAAAATATAAACCATAAAATCAAACAGTACAAAAGAAAATTCGCAGTGAAAAAGAAATACCATTTAAAAAAACAACAGATGAACGTAAACGAAACGGATTTAACTCAAAGGAAATGCAGATTTAAACACAGAAAGAGAGAGAAAGATTGGTTTAATTTTTAACCTTCGAGACAACTCGATGATACGGGAGCGTTTCGCCTGAGAGTTGTCAATACAACCGAACGCTGCAAGAATTCCACACATGGCTCACCGGCAGCTTCCGCTAATCTCTCTCTCGCTTGCGTGCGCCTGAGAGGTTGTGTTAGTCGGCTGCAAGAAGAGAGCGCGAGAATGAGAACGAAGGCGGCTGCTGACTAGGTTGGGTTTTATTACCTTCGTGACCTTCTCTAATCACAGCCCCCGTTGTTTTGTTTTCTCTCACTCTTTTCCTTTTTCGTATTATTTATTTATTTATTTTGCCTAATTCCCCTGTTAAAAATGTTTGAATTAGGGTTTCGGCCCAGCACAAATGGAAGATTCCCATCTCAATTAATACGGCCTAGAGGTGCTTTGTCGGATTTCCCGGCAATTTTTTCTTTCTTTTTTTAATTATAAAAATTAAGAATCAAACTTTATTATTATACCTTATTGTTAATTCTAAATGCTATAAAAGCTAAACCGATTCTTTTCTCCTAATAATTACTATATTGATACGTTTTTCTAATATAATTTTTGTGTGTTAAAAAAATAAATAATCAATTTTATATATAATTTAATTTAATTTAAGTAAATTTATTAATATTTTAATAAAAATTAAAATTATACTTTTACTAAGAATATTATTCATACATATTCAACCAATTAGGAAATTCTATGGCAATGTTTTTAATTTGATTCATTGCATGTTATATTAATATTGACTAGTAAGATTATCATCATCTTAAAAGGTAATATTATTTTGAAAAATAAACTTTATGTGCTATTTGTAAGTTTTATTTCTATGTAAATCATTTATAGGTAAAAAAAAAAAAAAAAACGAAAATCAACTACCTGATACGTTTGAGTTATACCTGAACGCAAATTTGTTATCTTCAACGAAAATCAAAATGAAACAGCCAATCTAAGTTGGACTAACAACATACTTTACCCCTAGTTTTATCAATATTCATCATTGGACAACTCAAAAGTCATTTCCATAAAACACTAGCTCTGGTTCCAACAAGGCAACTAGCATTTAGATTCATAGACAAGCTCAAGCTAAGATGAAATTGGACACAAAGCTTCGTACATAATATTTGTTTAGGCAATTCCCGTTTTACATCCTAACTTGGGAATCACAAACTCTCCCAAGGCTGATTGAATAATGTGATCCAAAATTATTCAGATACCAATGCAAGAACAAGGGATGTAGAGAAAAGGAAATTTCATTCATTTGTAAGTGCTATTAGAATCGATGAGCGCAATAATGGATATTGATTATAATAATTTATTTTTTTTTTATAAAAAAAAGTCATAATGTATTGGATTTGATTATAATTTTTCTTGATTTTAAACATACCAGTATTCTAGAACAAGCCCAATGAAACAATCTCGATCATTTAAGCACCAATAAGGAACCAATTTGAGTTCTTTCTAATCTTTTCTGATCTCGAGGAAACAAAATTATGCTGTTCTAAATTCGATTGCTACTTTTAATCAACAGAAACAATCTCCGTCATTTTGAATTGAGTGACATTAAAAACGTAATGAATACCACGAAACTCATCCTTTATGCTCTCTAAGTAGTTAAAACTTCAGTTCAACAAAAAACGAAGGAGAAAAACAATACCAAAAAACTACACCGGTATATGTTACAGACGTGTAGATGAAAAAGACGCTTTAATATGCAATCAGGGGGAGTCATTATTTGTATTGCATAGAAGCAATGGGAAATCATCAGAGGAATCAGAGTCCTCTGTGGAGGATAGGATTCTGATTCACACACACACACACACACACACACACACAAAAAAGGCATCAAAGAATTTAAGTTACTTGATTTTGGTTTTGGGAGACCAAAGATTAGGTTTTACATTTTTATTGTTCGCCTTTAAATTTTAATTTCTCAGTTTGTAATAAGATATTCTAAAAGGCTTAATTTTAATTATTAAATTTTTAAAAATTTAAGATTTTTATTTTTATTTTTCAGTTTATTAACTCGGATTTGTGTTTCGGATTCCAATTCTGGAAATGAGACCGATATCACGTGGCTCCTACTTGGTTTACCACCTTTGTCCACATCATCCATATTACTAACAGGTTAGATTTATTAAAAAAATCAATAATTATCAAAAAATTAATTTTTACAAAAAAAAAAAAAAAGCAAAGTTCAGGATATATTTTTATATTAACTTAAAAAAATAAAAACTATAAATAAGGTACGGTCAATGAATTTGAGCATGGAATATGACTAAATCTTGCTACGATGTCGTATTTCTTAGAAAATCTTCATTCAAATAAAAAGGAGAGAGACGAAACGGATTGAAACATAATGACCCGCTTTTTTTATTTTGTTCTATTTTTGCTCTTACGATACGATAAAAGCTGACTCAACCCAATGCTCTACGCGGTAGCAGTGAATGGCAAAACAATCCCAAGATGTTCGGAAGTAATTGAAACCTTTATTTCTCTAACACAATCAAGAAAGCATTACTAGTCAACGACCTAACGATAGAAAGCAGAAAATTTTGGGACTCACGGATAAGAATGAGATATTATAGAGAGGAATGTGGTAGTTGTAAGAAAAAAGCAAGGCCATAACAAAATGCAGAAGGGGAAAAATAAGGGTATCCCACAAAAAATATTCTTCAATTCTATCCAAACCCGGCGTAGTTTTCCAACTTTCTGAAAAAGGGAAAGTTGAAGAATGGTAATTACTATTAAATGTTAAGTTATTGGTGTGATTGGTCCCACCTTGTAATCATCTAGCCTTAATCTGGTATAGTCAAAGCTTGTTTTGGATTAAACATACAAATTAAGAAATTCTGTTTGACAGTCTAACTTCAACTTTTTTGAATTTATTGGCTTCACTTTTGTGACCAAAAAAAAAAAAAGAATGGTGACCCTTGGATATTATCACTTAATAGTATACAAATATTTTAAAATAATATTTTTATTGAAAAATTAATTATAATTTAGTTTACTTAGTAAAAATCTGTTTGGTATATTATTATTCTATTAAAAATTATAATTTTAAGTATTAATGAACATATTTAATTAAATTCATATATATATGCCTATTTCTATTTTTTCTTATCATATACTAAAATTTTATTTAAAGACTTGTTATTACAGTAAATGTTATTAAAGTAAAAGTTAATAAAGAGAAATTAGTCATTAAGTTAAAGATATACTCTTAAGTCACACCAATAATTTCAATTGTCGTTAATTCATGTATATTATTTATTATATTATTTGTACAAAAATAATTAATTTTTAAATAATAATATTTTAAATAAATAATTCAATAAGTAATATTAGAACTTGTGTTTAGTAATTAATTATTTTTTTTATCTATGAATAACCATATATATGTTTAATGTATGATTGTTCTCTAATTGAAAAAAAATAATAAGTATTGAATCTTGAAGATAAATTTATTATGATTTTATATAAAATAATAAGATTTTACATGTTGAATTTGATTTATGTTAACTGATTATGTTATTATTCAATTGAAATATCAAATTATATGTGTTTGATTAAGTAATTTGACTTTTGATCTTGATAACTCTTAATTAGGTTTTATTATAATCTGACGTTATGGTATTTAAAAAAAAATAAAAAGTTTATATTTTGTCATAATTATGTCGCAAGGAATTTCTCAATTCTTTTCAAATGATGTTACATATGTGATATACCTATTTAACATGATGTGTTAGTCATTAAGTTAACCAAACTAAAGTATTTCAATAATATGTGTGCGTTATAATTACAATTTGTTAGTTACTAAAGTGACCAAACTAGTATAGATAATGATACATATAAATAGTCATTTACCCACAATTTTAATGAAAATACCTATATATGAAAGCTAATCGGGTAAATTGGCATTACTAATGAATAAAACCATATGATTTGCCCAAAAGTCAATCATTATTCTATTATTAGTAATATTATTATGATATATTAACATTTTTGTTAACATATTTATTTATTCAAAAATATTAAATATATTTGATTAAAAAATAATTCATTACCTATTAAGTTTCAATATGATATTTACTTATAATAATGTATTATAATATTTTCTAAAGAAAAATTATTATACATTCTGATTATTTATTGAATTTGATTTATAATTAATTATGAGTATTTATGATTATGTAATTATTTTTATTCACTTTCGTGCTTCATTTGTTGTTATATTCAATGGATTAAACTTATTGAATGATGTGAACAAGTCAATTTTTACTTAACTATTATGAATCTTAACATGACATTACTAACAACCAAGTTTGCTTCTATTATTGATTCAAGCAGTGAGACAGAGAAATTACATTATAAAGTATGTGAACAAAGCAACATGTTGAGTTTTATGTTTCTTAAAATAATTATTGTCAACGACATTAAAACAACTATTATATAAACAAAAAGTGTAAAAGAATATTTATAATTTATGGAAGAATGTTTCCGTTCGATGGATAAGTCACTTGTTAGTACTTTGATGACAAAAATCATGATCATCTATGTAGTAAAATATACAAGAGCACATTATTGAAATGAATAATATTGTAACAAGACTTAGGACTTTGGGATTAACAATGAAGGACTTTTTTTGGTATAATTCATCTTGAACTCACTACCTTCTGAATATAAGTTGTTTCAAATTAAATACAATACTATAAAGGATAAGTAGAATATTAATGAATTGGTCAATATGTTTGTTCACGAGGAAACATGAGTAAGAAATCAAAAGGGTCACTCTATTAATCTTATTGGTAAAAAGGCTGGGAAAAGAATTAACATGAAAGTTCACCAATTTAAGAAAATAAAAGAGTTTGCTTATACTCCTCAAGTTAAAAAAAAAGGAACAAATAAACAATAAATGTCATTTCTGTAAGAAGTTTGGACATTATCAGAAAGATTGCCCAAAGTGTAAGACTTGGTTTGAAAAGAAAGGTAATTTTAATGCCTTAGTATGTTTTGAATCTCAATCCCTTAATACCCTTAAGGTATATATAAAAGGATGTTGAAAGATAATTAGACAAAAGGGTGAAAATCATAAGATCTGATAAATATGGTGAATATTATGATAAATACAATGAGTCAGGGCAATGTTCAAGTTTATTTGTAAAATTCCTTAAAAGTCATTGTATATATGCATAGCATAATCAAATATTATTATATATGGTTATAAACGTGATAAATAACTTATCTCTACCCAAATCTCTATGTACATATGCTCTAAAACTTACAAACTATTTGTTAAATAGGATTCCAAGTAGGACAATTCAAAGTACTCTTATTGAGATGTATATATAAAGGAATTTAGTTTACCATACCTACATGTTTAGGGTTACATAGTAAAAACAAGAATTTATAATCTATATGAAAAAAATTAAACTTTTGAATGATTAGTAAGTACTTTATTGGTTACCTAAAGAAATCTAAATGATATATATTTATTACTTAAACTATAGTTTAAGCATTGTAAAAATTGGTAAGGTAAAATTCATTAAAAATGGTGAAGTCAGTGAGAATAATAAACATTAAAAGATATATATAAAAGAAATTAAGGTAATAATTTCTTTATCTATATTAGTCCCTTCATCTACTATTATGCCAAAGATTATTCCAAAAATTAAAAGACATTTAGATAAAGAGATATTCTCTAAACAAGTTAACTCATAACTAACCAATGAACCATAATTGACATCAAGAAGATCTCAAAGAGAAAAAAAGAATCAACTATTTTAAATGATTAGGTGATTTATTTACAAAAGTAAGATTTTGATATTAAAATTAATAAGGATTTAGTTTTGTTTTCATAAGTCATAAATGATATTGAATTTATTAAATGTATTAATGTCATAAAAGATAAGTTGAAATGCATATAAAGAAACAATGTATGGGATCTCATTGAATTTCCAAAATGATGCAAAAGAGTCATATGTAAATGGATATTTGAGACTAAACACTACTCAAGTGGCAATATTAAATGATATAAAGTCAAACTTGTTGCCAAAAGTTACACTCAACAAGACAACATTGATTATATAAAGACATTTTCTTCAGTGTCAAAAAAAGATTCATTAAAAATAATCATAACATTAGTGACTCAATATGATTTAAAGTTATACTAGATAGATGTAAAAACTATTTTTTTTAATAAATATCTTTAAGAGGAAGTTTACATGAATCAAAATTAAGATTTTTTCATAAAAGGTAAAAATCAAATGGTGCGTAAACTTAAAAGATCAATATATAATTTGAAAAAAGTTTTCACACAATAGTATCTTAAATTTGATAATATCATTATACTTTTTATGTTTAAGAAAAATACTGCTAATTGATGCATTTACCAAAAAAGTAACAAGAGTAAGTTCATATTTTTAGATATATACGTTGACAAAACTTTATTTGCTACTAATAATTTAAATATATTACGTAAGACTAAAGATTTTATCTCAAAGAATTTTGAAATGAAAAATATAAGAGAGACATCTTATGTGATAGAAATAGAAATATTTTGTGATAGATTAAAAGGGTTGTTAGGATTATCTCAGAAGGACTATATCAAGAAGATTATTGAGAAATTCAATATAAATAAATGTTCACATAGTATTTTTCATATATAAAAAAGTGACAAATTTAGTTTCATGCAATGTCTTAATAATGATGTAAAATGTAAGGAAATAAAATTTATTTCATATGCCTCTTTTATTAGTAGTCTAATATATCTATAAACCTATAGTAGACCAAATATTAGTTTCGTCATCGAAATGTTGGGTAGATATTAAAGTAATCTTGGAATTTATTATTGGAAAGCTGCAAAGAAGGTGATGCAATACTTGCAAAGAAGTAAAAATTATATACTTGTGTACAAAAAATCTAATCATTTAGAAGTGATAATTATTCATATTCAAACTTTGTTAGTAAAAAGTTCACTTTTGGTTATTTGTTTCTATTAGTTAAAGGAGAAATATCATGTAAAAGTACAAAGTAGTCTATCATTACTTCATCTACCATAAAAGTAGAGTTTGTAGCATGTTATGAAATCACAATTTATGCATTATGGTTGTAGAATTTTATTTCAAAACTTAAGGTTATCAACACTATTGCCAAAGTTATTAAAAATTTATTGTGATAATTTTGCAATAGTATTCTTCTCAAAAACAAAAAAAATACTCAAAGGTTGTTAAATATATAAAATTAAAGTATTTTTCTGTTAATAAAGAGCTTCAAAAATAAAAAGTGTATATTGAGCACACTAGTATAGATTTTATGATAGTAAATCTTTTGATGAAAGGTTTACAACTAAAATGATTTAGAAAGCATGTTCTTAGAATGAAGTTTGATTGTAATATTTATAATTTCTAATTATGTTGACACTTCGAGTTCAATAATTTATTTTTAATATATATCATTTAATTTTTGTTATTTTATAATCGTGTACACATTCTTATTTTGAGATTAATAAGAAATTCTTTATGAGATATTATTGTAAAATATTATGAAATCATATATGTCTTATAAGCTATATATGATAAATTAAAAGTATTATAATATATAAAAATGAGTGTGCTAAATAATAGGACATAACCATCATAATTCATACATAATATTATATTATATTATAATATAATAATATAAAATCTACAAAAATTATTATCATTATTTGTATATAATGTTTGATAAGTTATAATCAAATCAAGTGAGAGAATGTTAGGATATTTTCACTTAATAATGTTATAATATTTCATAATAATTTTCTTATTAAAAGATCAATCATGATATAACCCAAATATTAAAGATTATAATTTTAATTATTAATTGACATATCTAATTTAAACCTCACAATTATATATATATATATTCTTCTAATACATTAAACTTATGCTAATTTAAATATACTATTTATTAGATTATTAGTATAAAAATAATTAATTTTAAAATTTAAAATTAATATTTAAATAATAATATTTTAAATAAATAATTCAATGTATGTTTTCAAGGTCACCGTGGTAGTTAAATATTTTTTTTTTTCATATGACGAACCATAAATTTTATAAGATTTAAGTAGAGAGAGAGAGAAAATATAAAGTATATTCTTTATTACTTTGTGAAAGAAAATAATTTATACGTAAAATATAATAATAATAATTTAATAAAAAATATAGAATAATTACCATAAAATCTGTAATTATATTAATTATATATTAACATATAATTATTATATATTTTACATAATTTTATTATAAAATATATATTTTTATAAAAAAATACAAGACTTTGAAAAATTTGTTTACAGTGCTTTTTCTTCATCCTATATATATATGTATTTTAAAAATAATTTTTTAGCATTTTCTTTGTTTTACACGGAAAAGGAATTGACGTTTAGTTTAAAATATTTTATAAATTAAGAAAAAATAAACCTATTCTTATTGAAAATGACTTCAACTCCGTAACTAGGACAAAATAAACTTTAATACGTTGAAAGAGAGCACGAGTTAGAGAGAGGTTTACCGTCATTAGCCTGCTATCACTATTCATTGGGCCTAAAACTATGCAAGGGTTTGCGTGTGGGCCTAACCTATGCAAAACTAATAGGAACATCTTGTTTTCATTGGTATGTTGTGTTACGGTGTATATTATTTAATTTTTATATTATTAAAAAAAAGTAAGAATTTTGAGTCTATAAATAATAGTATTGTAATAACTTTTTATTAGAAACTATCTCTATCTTTATTTTACCGCGAGACTCTCCACGTAAAATGTCAACGACTCTTAATTTCAATTTCACCGGGTGAGTCGGAGAATGTGACGGGTGACGGGTGTTACTACATTTGTCTTGACACGTGAGATAGGCAAGGGAACTTGTGTGTCACTTTCCTTTGTTTTCTTGTCTCTCTTTTGTTTCTCTCTCTCTCTCTCTCACGCACACACATCCACTTACCCAGAGAGACACGCAAATGACTCCTAGGCAGAAAGATTATGGGTGGCTGCACACATTTACTATTGAAATAAAACTAATTACGGAAAAATTTAGGATCTATGAGCTATTGGGAGCCCTCTGCTCTAATCTTTGGCTGCAGTGTATAGGCAGAAGCAATCAATTCAAGAAATTGAGGCTTTGCTCTTGTTGATCATTGCAGCTGTTTTTTTTATTGTTGGTGAATTCTCCAGCAACGGATTCAGAAGTAGTGACCCTGATCAGATTCTCTGGTCTGGCTTCAGCTCTGTGTCAATGGGCTTCTCAGGTTCATAAAACTTCTCTCTCTCTCTCTCTCTCTCTCTCTCTCTCTCTCTCACATGTTCTTGATGTCTTATGAATAGTCATACCCTCTCCATCTGTAACTGTTTCCTGTCACTACAGGTTAAAAAGCACTTGTTATATTTGATGACTGTGGAAATGTCTATTTTTGCAAGCCTTTGCTGGTTGACAAGTGTCACCATGTCTCCAGATGGAGAAGCTACCAGACGTCATGGGTTCTTTTGCAGTTGGACTCTGTTAACCATCGTAACTGTTTTAGTGATATTGAATAATCCTTTTTCCTACAAAGAGAAGTACACTCTTAGCAAAATACGCAAATGCTGTAGTGGAACTTGTGTGAATGTAAAATTTCAATGATGCCATAAAAGTTATCGTGATTCTTTTTTCTTCCTTTGGCCATCTAGAATTGCATTTCAGCTTAAATAGCCTTGCTGAGTATAGAATCACAGCAACAATTTGTTTGATTTGGAGCACTGAAGTAAGAGCATAGATAGGATAGATCGTATCCTCTTTTGATCTGCTTACAACCTCTACTGTACACAGTACGTTGTTGGATGGTCAAGTTTATTTGGTGCCATCTTCATTCTCATAAAGGCATTTGTAGAGGAACAATTTTGATCTCTGGTTGCTTATCCTTGTCTGGGGCAGTTTGTAATGGGATATCTTCTAGAATAATATGCCTTGCTATTGGGGTACCTATGGAGATGTCACTCTCATCTTGTTTTTGTCTTCTTGCATAATGAGGCATGCACTGTTCTTGCTGCAAGATGGTTATGCACTGAACAATGGATGCTTCCAGTGTATGCAAAAAGCACTGAATTCTGTGTTTTATTTCATGCTGGCTTAGTGGCAGGGCAATACCATGCACATTGAAGCACCATATATAAGGGATTTGTGAGTTGATTGGTCAGGTGTGAAGAAATAGCAGAAAAGGACTTAATATCTTATGACATGGAGCTGATGTGGGGCTTTGGTTTGTAGTAATCATAATCTGACAGTTGTTGATGCAGATAGTGTTTTGCTTGATTGGCTGGTAGTTTGAAAGTCAATCCCTCCCAACATCCTTTCACTTTTTAATGTTGTGCATGTTACCAAATCTGTCATTTGTGACTTGAGTCTTCAGGAATTTTTTTCACATGTTTCAGATCCTTGTTATAGCCAATGCACTTGGAGGAATTCTTGTTGGTCTTGTTAAAAGCCAAGCAGGTGGTGTTAGAAAGGTAAATCTAGCACTCTAAAAGGTAGATATTTTTGTGATGGAACTGATCCAATAGCCCCATTAATTTGTGGGAAATGGCTTGCAGTTTGCCCTCTTGATTTTTTTTATATGCCATTGGTTAACATGAACCCAGATATTTGTCAAGTAACTTATGCAATCTGGGGAAATTTGGGATTCAGAAATGAATTTTCCTGGGGATCAAGGGCGTGGGAGTACCCTTCTTATAATTGATAAGGTATATAAAGCCCTTTTTGAGGGGCTATTATTGGAAAAGCTTGGACCAGAGCAAAATTTTCTTAATATATGCAGGGGTTTGTCATTGTTTTTTCCCTCCTTGTAATAGCCTTGCTGCAGTTTAGTTTTTGGAGGAAAACCACCCTCATTGTATTGTTTGCTGGCTCTACCACTCTTTGTCAGCAGCATTTCAATATACCAGTGGTATTCATATTGAGTTAAAAAAAGGAAACATAGTCTGGAACCTTCGCCAAAACTAAGTAGGCTTGCAGGGGTTTCATGTAGCTTTACTTGTCCCAAGTTTTAGGGGAAGATTCTTTTTTAAAAATTGTGCTTATTCCTAAGAGGTTAGAGCAGAGAACTCCAGATGAAGTTTCACAAAATAGTTCACTCATTAAGATGAGTTTCAGTCTAAATACTTAGCTCAAACATTGAAAACTGAGGAGGAATGCATTATTATATTTTGATTAATCTATGAACTTTTTGAGTCATTCTAACTTATATTGCAGGCAGATGTGACAGAAGGAGATATTAATCCAATTAGTAGACATGTTTAACTGAGAATACTATAGTTGACAAGTCCTCTTTCAAGTTCTGCTTCCTGAGTCCTAACTTCAGACTCCTTTTTCTTGGCCTGAATGTAAAAAGTTGAACAGCACATAGCTGTGATGGATACGACTTGACTGTCTGAGGCAGATATTGTTTTAAAAAAAAACCCTCAGCTTTTCTTTGCTAGGGACATAAACAAACACTAGACCATAGTCATTACTAGATTTATTCTCATGCTACCCATTGGTTTTGAATATAGTATACAGATAAAATATATTTACTATAAGAGATTCATATTTGTTTCGTAAGAAAGATATAGTTTGATAAACCAATAAAATGCTAATTTTTAAAATCTAAGCAGGTTCTCAGTTTGATTAGTTTCAATGTCAAGTAATATAATTTGCAAGTATGAAGGAATTAAAAGTAGTTGAAACTTCATTTTAGATTGATTATTTTCTTCATTAAAGTTACATACTAACAAAACTGCATCTTTTGAACATTGAGGCAAATCAAATTCTCCTTTCTTTCTCCTTACATGAATCTCAAGTTACATACTAACGAAGCTGCAACTTTTGAACATTGAGGCAAATCAAATTCTCCTTCCTTTCCTCTTGCATGAATCTCAACTTTATACATTATTGATTCAACTTTTTATGTTGAAACATGTTTTTTTTTTTAGCATTACATAGAAAAATTTACGAGAAACCTGTTCATTGATCTACTTTATTTTGCGTCAAAGAGCATTGCAGGTTCTATATGGCTTAATTTCCTTGAATACTCTGTTGGGGAGGGAGCCCTAATGCTATACATGGCGGTGTGCTGCTCAATCATTTCTTCCTTTTGTCATTTCATGCATGAGTGTTTATTAGAAGTCTCTATGTTGTCCAAATTTATAATTATGGGTATATTCCTCTCTGAGATTGTTGGAATTGTAATGCTCATGGAGCCTCAATGTGTTTTTTCCCAGTCTGTTCCTCAGCATTTCAGCCAAAAATATATTTTTGAATTCTCAGTAAGGCCAGATCATTGATATCAACCTTGCATGAATAGTGCTTCATTGTCCTAACTTTATCCATGCTTTGGAACAATTACTCTAACTCATTATTAGCATTACATAATTGCTGGATTCTTTAATTTTGGAATATATATTGGACTATGGTAAGGAAGTTGAGTGCAAACATATCCTCTAATGGACAAAATACTATAAAACATTTTGTCCAAAAGTACAGGTTGAACAAGTAATTATTAACTGAACTTTCTCAAAGGCTTACATTAGGGATGTGGTGTAGTTCTGGCATCTAGTGGAATGGTAGTGTAACCAAGATCATTTGTTGGCTCAATGTAGCAATTTTTCATCTTGGCATTCAGAAAATTTATGATATTGACATTCTTCTTCTGAAGCTTCTTTGGGAATTATGTGGATTGGATCCACACTGTTCCTCTTCTGTTTCATTGGCAAGTTTTCTAGGAAAAAGAGCTGATGCTCTGATCTTTTTCCAACCAAAACTCCAACCTGATGTGTTCTTTTGCTTGTCATTTAACTTTGCATATTCATGTTGCAATTCTGAGTAGTCTCTCTGCAGCCCTATCATCTTTATCTTTACACTCTCAAGGTCTTCCTTAAGGGTCATTATCTCTGTTTCCATTGATGGTTGCTTTGTCTCTTGTTCCGAGCTGTTTCCACTTTCTGTGGTTCTGGGCTCCTTTCCTTGCATTGCTAATCGCATTTTTACTTGCTCTGCAAACAGCACCTGCAAGTCCATCCTCTGATTGTGATCAGAAGTGTTGCTATAACAAGATTTTGACAACTAAGCCCAGAGCATATGGGGCTTCTATTTTGTTTGTATGATGGTCATTTCACTGTAGACTCCCTCCCATTGTTAGGGCAGATTTTCCTTCCTATTGAGTTTGCAATTTGTGATTTACACAAACAAAAATGAAACTTGAACTCTGAACAATTAGTGTTAACTGCTGGGTCAAGGCAGTGCAAATGCTCCAACAAGAAGCTGGACTATTGCCCTAAAGAACATATATGGACATCCTGGCTAGCATGTTTATTGGTTCAGTGGTGGTGAAAAGTGTGGTCCATGTTATTTACAAAATTTACCTGGATCACAGTTCGTAGAGGCAACCTGTCGTTTTGTGCAGCATGCATGCATGCATCAAGTGATAATTTCTTGCAGTTCATTACTTTGCACAGCCTTTTCCTCTCGTGCTCAGAAAGTGAAGGATGAGCCTGGAACAGATTTTGAGAGTTTTAAGGCTCCATCATGTGTCTTATCCAGAAGATGAGAAGCAAAGAGAAAAGTAAAGGCTAACCTTGAGATAGGTGTCAATGGCTCTATAGAGACCATCATCACATGTTCGAGCGTTTTCTGGTAGGGATTCAGCCAGAACTTGAAATTTGCTAATGGAAAGATTTGGGTCTCTTGCAATCTCGGCTAGGTAATTGTCCAAAAGCTTACCGACAATAGATTTCCCTGACATTGCTTGCAGTTGCTGCTGCTCTTTTTCATGCATCAGGAAATATTCTATAATTCTCTGTACAACATCTGTGTTGTGCATTGTTTCAGGTGTTCTGTGCCATTCATCATTGATATTAGCTGGAACTCAAAGATATAGCATGATATTTTTTGCTGCACTACATGCTGTTTAATTTCTTTTCCCCAAAGTTTAGCAATATTAAGGAGAAAGAGTGTAGAATACTCACGTTGGCATTTTACCTTGATCCTCAATTTTATAATTGGGAATCAAAAGATCATTAACACTGGCATTCTCCAAAGTTATCCCCACTCTTTTCTCAAGCTCTGAAATTAAAGCCGGTGATGCAGAATAAATTATGGCCATTCTCAACATCTTCAAAAGGAACTTGCAGGTGACAGCTTCCTGTTGGGGAGGAAGTATGCTTACTAGGCTTTCAAGAATGGTCTTTTGCTCCTTGCTGTGTCCAATGCCTTCATGTTCCTTCCTCCCGCATAAAATACTAAACTGCATTTCATTCTTTACATACCCGTACCCTCTTAGTCCTAATTTCACTTCCATTCCTGGCAACCATCTTGCTGCATAGTGCATTATACACTTGCCTGTGATCTCTGCATTTGCTCCCTTTGCTTTTATTGCAGTTATAATCCTTGTGAAATGATTAATGCAAAGTGTAGCCACGTCCTCCAGCCACCATCCTTCTTCATTAACTATTTCTTCTTTTGCTGAGTCTTCTTTAGAAGCCTTCCATGCTATTGAATCACAGCATCGTCTAACAATTTGTAGATTTTCTGCCCATGGAGATAAAGTTTCACATGATTTAAGAACACTGATAGTATCTTTCCATGAAGAAAGGATTATGACTGTGAGAAATGCTTCTGTTTTGGAGATGAGATTCCCCTCTTCAAATTCTTCGCTCATCTCTAGGAATTCCGAAGCACATCTTAGTGGCGCTATGTTGGTAGGATTTAAGTCCAAAGGTAGACCATAACAGAACTTTAAAATGAGTTCAAATGTCTCTGATCCACCAGGGAAATTTTCAAGCTTTAATTCATACCCAAAATTCGAAATTGAAGGCTGAAGTTCCAGATGACCGATGTAGCCACACTTTGATACCAAGGGATACTGTTTCAGGAAAGGTAAATATTAGCCAATGATGTGAAATTTCCTTATTCACGAAAAAATTGTCTTGCAACCAATTAAAGGATTTGGTCGCTGACTGTACTACATTGGTATTAAGGCTTAGCTTAAGTGACTTTAACATGAAACGGATGTTGTCTGTTTTGCAGAAAAATGACTAACAAATACACCAAATTGTGTTTTTGAAATTGAATCTAGGTAAAGAACATTAGTCTATCATGAACTACTCTTTTTCCATGGATTAAATTGTTCAAGTACAGATTACTGTAAGTTGCCTTTCTTTGCATTGTCATTTGCCTAGGAATATAGCAGAATGAAGAGAGAGAATCTATATGGCTGATCGCACTGGTTTGGGTTTAGGCTTAGTTGAGTTAGTTACAGGTAACTAGGTGGTTATAGAATCAGTGTTTTCTGGTTTCTTTTCTTTTAATGTAACATACATTAATATTTACAAAGTAAAGGGCAATAACAAGAAGTGTGTGCAGATGAGGAAAATAATCTGAATGATAGATATGACAATGAAGCCATATTAGACTTTGGTATTGCACAGGTAGTTTTTCCGGTGTGTATTATTCAGTTTAGATATGGCATCACTTGAGATGCCATCTGATCTGAGACATCTTATCTACTTTCAGACAAAGTATGGTTGTACTGTGGACTCTGATGTCACTGCAGGGTTGTCAAAATTCCGCAAGTTACCGTCCAAAGAGTTCTGGAAGGAGAATCTTGTTTGGTATTGCAGTCACTTGATGGAACTATTGTTTCACATGCATGTCTTAGAAGAAAGGCATGCAATTTGGATAATGTTATGTGAATGAGGGAAACAACTCGTCGTTTCGGGCACAAGAAGAGGGGATTCTGCTGGGGTAAATTATGCCTTGAAGCAACTTATGAAGTGTAAGATGCGTTTGGTTTTCAACCGCTCTTCAAGAAACAATAGGAATGCAAGACATTAACCATATTAAACAACAAATTTTGTCAAAAAGCTCTCCTGTGGGTGTTAGTATACTACTGATTGCATCATTACTTTTAAGTTTAGTTGTTTTGATTGTAGTCCTGTTCACTGTGCAAGTGTATGAGTCGTTGGTTTTAGTCCTGATCACACGGTTTTGGTGTTAGTGAGTGTGTATGCATAGATGCGTGCACTTGCTTGCATGTGAGAGAGATGGAGTGAGTGAGACTATTGTGTTCCTTTGCCATGTTTTTCTGTTGTTTGCAAATTACCTTGTGAACGCTGAAAGTGACATCTTGAACTTGAATCATTAGATCGGTTGGGATTTGAGAATTGACAGACCTGCATGAACGAATTATTGGAAGTAAAACACGGAAAACATTAAAAGGAAAAACCAGTGCGAAAACATAGAAAGGGCCGTGAGAGAGGCAAGTAGGCTATATTCTAACACTAGTTTTAGCATGCCCCAATATAGACTCCTCTTGCCACGGCTGCCTACTGAAAAACTAACTCGTAATTGCCAGCACAAATACTGGCTTACAGGCTCGAGTGTGTCTTGGTAATTTTATGTTGTACCAGGACTGTTCTTTCTTTTCGAAGCTTTCGGCTATGGCTATGACATTGGTGGGGACTATTATGCCTTGCTCATAAGCTTGATCGATACCATCAGAATCACTCCCTGGGCCTCGTGATAGAACTGCTGGAAAGGACTTCTTCATGGCAACTGGAACTCAAGCTGCAGACAAGTTGGTGACTGAAACTAAAGCTGCCTACAAGTAATCGGAGACAGCTCTTTTTAATGCAAAGACCGTGAAGTGTGGGGATGGTCATAATAAATGTGGACAAATGAGTTTGTGGCTAGAATGGAAGCAACTGTTAGGTGAGCCAGTGAGTTGGCGTATTTGAGTCCTGGCCCTGTTATCTGGTCCGAGTGCCCAAAAAAAAAAAAAAAAAAAATTCGATAGGGATCACTCGTGCTCGGTGCAGAGAATGTCGGCTTTCGATTTGTCTATTATCGGCCACGTATTTGTGGCATGGGCCAATAAAATTACGTTGCGTGGGTCCAACCGAGTAGGATGCTCTCTCTATCATCTGCTGGTCTTTTTAACAGTTCATGCCCTCCAAATTCCAATGCGCAATGCGCTTGCTATTAATGAAAGGTCAATGATCCGATTAAGGTAAAGAGTTAAAAAGTCTTCATCGTTGAAGCTGTGGGTTCGGTTAATCAATCTTTTATCTTTTTGCGACGGAATCCCGGGAGGGAGGTAGGCTCTTGTGTTTTATAAATTTCGCGGCTTTGCACGCCCTAACAAGTCGGTATTTTGAAAAGAGAGTAATGATTTTTTTTGACAAAGTGGTATTTAAATATTTAAAAGAAAAAAAATTAATTTGTAATAAAATTTTAGTAAAATTCTGTGAAAGAGAATATGATAAAAAATTCTTATTCTTATTAAATAAGAGATAAAGAGTTTTAGGTATTCTTAAACGTGGGTGTTGCATGTTCCAAAAGATTACCTTTTTAGAAAAGAGCAATGAACCGTGACATTTTGCCTGAACGGACTAAGATCCTTTTCACAGTGTGATAGGGCAGTGGCTCGTAATAAATGTGTGTGTAAAACAGGGAGGAAAGTCACATGAAACCATAAAATAAATTTTTGGACATATGGTTCACGGGTCTATCTACGTCTCTCTTTCTGTTCGCGTAACTGAAACTAGTCATGCCCTTTTGTTCTATTTTACTTACCTCATACTGTTATTGATGATTAAACAAAAAGGAAAAATACCAAAAAAAAAAAAAAGAAAGCATTTCTTTGGTATCACCGCAATTGACTTTTGGATTCTAAAGTCCTCGTCACATCGCATTGGCTGTTATAAACTTATTATGTTCGGTTAAACATGAAATTAACTGACGGTTTAGATCGCACCACCTTCTCTGCCACATCTATGGTTTCTACATCCTTTCATTTTTTGTCGGAAAATAAAAGGAGGTTTTGACATTTTTGTTTGGTTGGCGCTGGCGGTTCGAAAATTGAAACATCTTCACTTTCATCTCACTTTCTCCTTGTGACTGTCCGGAAAGCAAGCATAAAACATAAGGATTTTGATTTTTTGAGGAATTCATTCATTCAGATCTGATATCAAAAATATATTGTCTTCTTTTTTGTTTTTTTGTTTGTTTTCTTTTTGGTTAAATAGAAAATAGTTAAAAGGAAGATGGCGACGGTGTCCCCACTAGCGAAGTACAAGCTGGTGTTCCTGGGCGATCAGTCGGTCGGGAAAACCAGCATCATCACTCGCTTCATGTACGATAAGTTCGACACCACCTACCAGGTCAGCTTTCTTTTCTCTCTTTTTTTTTTTGGGGGGGGGGGTTTCTTTCTCTCTTTCCTTCTTTTTCACGTAATTCCAAAATTAATTAATTAAGGGGCATTCGCTTGTTTAATTTATGATTTTTATTTATTTTTATTGAAGATTTCATTTAAAATCGATCTTTCTCGATTTGGGTTTTTGTGGAACTTGGGTGAATAGGAATCAGAGCCTTTTACCAGATCTACATACATGGGATTTTAGCCATATATAAGATTTTTTTTTCTCATTTTTTTTAATCCATTAGAAATTTTATTGACCTTGAGCTAGACAATTGCCTATCTCTTCTTCTTATTTTTTTTAAACTTCATAATTTTTTTTTAAATTAAAAATTAAAATTTAAGATCTCGAAAAGATTCTAAATTTTTAATCATTGATTGAAGTGTTTTGAAGAGAAGAATCATTGCATATGTCACTGTGTTGACTTGATTTTTAGACAAGTTAGTTAGCCCACAAAGTCGCAAGGAAGGAAGGATTTATGATGACATATAAGTAATTTCTTATTAAAGCTTTGTAGAGTTGAGTAGAGGATGTTTAACTCGGTGACTTGACTCGTTCATTTATGTCTGGGTAGCAAAGGTTTTCGCTAGTTGTTGCTTATTAGGGCTGTTTTTCTGATTTTTGAAGTGCAGGCCACCATTGGAATTGATTTTTTGTCCAAAACAATGTACCTTGAAGACCGGACTGTTCGTTTGCAGCTTTGGTAATTCATTGTCTTCTCACTAAATTGACAAAATCTGCAGCCCAAATTTGGTATTTAACCCAAGATACGGTTCTGTTCCCAGTTAGTGAAATAATTGCAATGTATAAAGCTTGAAAATCAGTCCTATGGTCATAGAAACTGCATTTTGTCCTTTTTGTGTGGCAAAAGTTCTTTTCAAAGTTCTAATTTTTCGTTTGGAGATGACTACAGCAGATCTTGGTTTTACGTGTATCTATGTTCATGTACATCCTCTCATGTGGTGTCGCTTTGTTTCATTAAAGGCATTGGCTACTTTGCTAAAATTGCACTGGCATCATGATATACACTTGCCTGTTTTGTTTCTGTGATCCTAGTCTTTTAACCTATCTGTTTGCTCAGGGATACTGCTGGCCAAGAAAGATTTAGAAGCCTAATACCAAGTTACATCCGGGATTCGTCTGTTGCTGTAATTGTCTATGATGTGGCAAGTAAGTTGTATTGACTTGACACTGAAAGTTCATCATTTGGACTCAATGCGTGTTTCTGTGGAAGTTGGTGTTATCACAGAAACTCATAATTTGCAAGATATTTTATGAAGCAACATAGTCTATTTGTATCCCATGTCACATTGTGGCTTTTTGCGCTCTATTAAGTATCTTACCGAGTTATGACCTTGCAGATAGACAATCATTTTCAAACACTTCTAAGTGGATTGAGGAGGTGCGAACAGAACGAGGCAGTGATGTCATAATAGTTCTTGTTGGCAACAAGACCGATCTAGTAGACAAAAGGTAAGAAACTGATGAGACTCTAAGAGTCCTTTGATGAACCATTTTCCTGCATTTATGTCCAAATCTGCTAGATGATCCACGAGCTTCTATAGTTCTATAGTTCCAACGGATAAAATTGCATCGTTGTAGCTCTCTGCACAGGGACAAAATGTGGAAGCAATTATATCAGCCTTTACAAGATCCTGCTTCAATTTCCCGAGCTTTTCCCCATTTGTGTATATTTTCCCATTTGACAAATGGCATCTGTTTGCAGACAAGAAGCATAAACTTCACTTTTATTTATTTATTTGGTATATTATGGCAATTTGAGGAAGGTGGCATTTATGTAAACTTGACTTTTCAAGCATTCTCAAGTCCTAACTTTTGACTTCATTGTTTATCCGCTTTCTATTGCCAAGAATTTCAGGAAACTTCATCTCAGAAGTTTCATGAGCACAAAAATCTTCCTCCATTATTATTTACGTTATTTTATCTGAATTTAATGCTTATACAGATAGTCTGTTTAACAAATACTTCATTTTATTGCTACTCTTTTTCATTTTAGCTTGAAAATTTTCCACATTTCTAATTATCTGATCTTAAGTTTGATTAAGTTTTATTATCTTTTTTAATTGAACAGGCAAGTTTCAATAGACGAAGGAGAGAATAAGGCTCGAGAGTTTGGAGTTATGTTTATAGAGACCAGTGCAAAAGCAGGATTTAATGTTAAGGTGAAGGATCAAAAAAGTATTTTTTTCAACTATTAATGTTGCCTTTTTTTTCTTTTATTTTGGTGGGGGGAGGGGGATTCATTGTCTGTAGTCGTCTTGTTTGATTAACGCTGATCGTGCCGATGCATATTCAGTTTTACATTGTTTAGACGGTCTGCCCTTTCTACTAGCTTCTGCTTTGATTGTGAACATGTATTGCAGCCTCTGTTCCGCAAGATTGCTGCTGCCTTGCCAGGAATGGAAACACTTTCCTCGGCAAAACAAGAAGATATGGTTGATGTGAACCTGAAGCCCACAGCCAGTTCCTCCCAGACAGAGCAGCAACGAGGGGGTTGTGCATGTTAAGAGACCTTAACATATATTAACCCCAAAAGGTGGAGGAATGCCGCATCCTCAAAATCATTACCTTTTCACAAGCTTTAAAATTTCAAATATATCAGCTATGATGATTTTGACAGTAGATACGGGTTTGGTTGTACTTTTACAGACAGGAGGTCGTAGTTTTACGTTGGTGAAGCGCAAAATACAATAAATTTTGAAGTTCAGTGTGATCAAATTTTAAGTTAGATAAAAAAAAAAAAAAAGTGAATTTTAAATTTTATAAACATAAGTTATGTATATTTTAATAAATTATATTTTTTAAAAAATAATAACCTTGTAAAATTCAGTTAGTTAATTTATTGGTTATTTTCTCTATTTATTCAGCATTGTCTTTTGTTACTACTATCATTATTTATTATTATTATTTTTTTTAATTTCTGAATTTTTGATCCTTTAAAAGAAAAAAAAAAAAGATAGAGATAAAGAAAGTCACTTTATAGCTCGGATAATCTGATGTCCTCTCGGCCCGGATTTAACTACCAAATCCGCCCAATTGTTGCTGAACACCAGCCCATCATGTTAAGGAGTAACAGGAGAGGAGAGATCCCAAAAAATGGAAAAATGAAATGAGAGAGGGAAGAGAACAGAGGAAACAGAAAAACACACTCTAATGTCAGACACTGACCTGAACTTTTTCCTTACAGCTTTGGCATGGCGGACGCCTTAATTTATCTGTTCGCTTCAATTATATCGACGGTACTAAAATTTAGTTAAAGGATAATTTACATTTTTGACAACTGACATTGCCATTTAATTTTTATTTTTTATCACTCAATTTTAATTTATTACAATTAAATTATTTATTTTTATTTTTATTTTAATTTGATCACATTGTCATTTTATTAAATAAAAAATTTATAAAATTTATTATTTTAAAAAAATATGTTTTTATACAATTAATTTAAAAAAGTGTAACCTACTTATACTTATATTATATATATATATATATATATATGTAAAACTGGAAACGTGCACTTCTTATCTACTCAATGGACTGTTGATTGAGTCTTATGTTTTGATGCCCTTTTCATGGTGCATTTTGTTCTTCATCATTTTTGAAGCTTCGATGCACTGCACGGAGTTGTCGTGCCTGACGCAAAATGCATCTCTGTGGAGAAGCTTGGTGAACACGAGAGCTGATTGTTAAATTGCAACCCTAAGGTCTTGCATACTTTTGTGTGTGAGTCTATTATAAAAGCGTTATCCGTCTTCCTCTCACACCACCGTGACAAATGCACGTGGCCAATGGAAATCGATGGACTTCACTAGATAAGAATGTAACGAGAAACGCAACATAATATGTTTTACATCTAAAAAAGAAATTATTATTATTATTTTGTAAGTCGGAGGGAATAGATCTAAGTCCATACGGCTACGAAACAGAGTAGAGTAGAGAGACCCCACAAGCACCATCAAAATCAAATGCACCTGCCCCCCCCCCCCGGCCCCTCCCTTTGGTTGTCTCTAGAGAAAGCAAAAAGTTTTCACGCTCATTAATCAAGTTTACATGAGGATGAGAGTCCATAATATTACCGCCGCGGATGTCAGAACCAACTTGGAGAACGACTTGTCGGAACCTGGCATCCTAGGCATACAACAGGTCTCGCAATACAATACTACGATGAAATTTTGTGTTGGATAATAAAAAAAGATCTTATTCTCTGTAAACCTAAACGTTGCGTATTTTAATAAATTATTTTTTTATAAAATAATAATAATATTATAATAGAGTAATATCAGAGTTAACTCAACTTAATTTTAATATTTATCGTCAAACAGGGTATATTGAAAAACCTGAACCAAGATCGAATCATCACTAAATTTAATAGGGTTTTGCTTTGCAGGAAACCCCTAATCAATTGCCCCAGTGATCTCTAAGAACAACACTCCAGGCCACTACTGGGCCAGGACTTGCTCGTGCTCGCGCCATCTATGTTTTAACTTCACCCAATCTTTTAAAGGCCGAGTGAAGGACCAAAATTTCTATGCGGTGGACTCTGTCAGGTTCCATCTCTCGACCCTGCCCATGGCATAGCATATTCCTTAAGTCAATTCTGACACAAACCACGCCGAGTAAGGACCCTCGGTTTATTCCATCGATGGATAGCTCTCTCGTTATTAGAGCCTACTTGGAGATATTGTCTCTACTACTCCGTAAGGGGAATTTGGAAGAAGATAGTCTTATGCTTTGAGCTGACAAGTTGACGCCACAATCTCATGCAATCCCGAGTTAGATCCATAATTGACTAATCAAAACAGCTAAAAGGGGCCATAAGCTCGAACTGCCAATGTCTCACTGTGGTCGTTCCGTATTAGTCAGCAAAGATATGATTGCTAAATTGCCAAATAAAACAGCAAATATGGGGTTCGGAGTTTCGAAATAAAACCGAAGGTGTCGGTATTTGGCAGGAGAGAAATAATTTTTTTTTTTTTTAGATTTATGTACCGTCCTGTCATCAATTTTTATTTATTTAATAAGATTATGGATTTTGATGGTGAAATAAACTTTCTTGGATAGTTGGTTGGGAGTTTCAGATTAAGGGTGTTGTTGTGTTATAATTGTTGCAGGCTATAGCTAATCAGCCATGGAAGAAGAAACCGCCGGAAGTGCAGACCAACCTCATTCCAACTCGCTGGACCCCACTCTACACAAAAAGCACCAAGCAATGCTGGATCGCCTTTCCAACCGCCATCAATCCCGCACCAAATCGGCCGCCGCCGCTACCACCACCACCTCCGCCGACGCTGCCGTTTCCTTCTCCTCCACATTCTCCGACTCAAAACATTCAATCGAGTCCCAACTCGCTGATTCATCCAAAATCGCTGCAGTCGCCGACGATCCGTCTCGCCTGAGATCTCATCTCACCGACATTTCCTCCTCCATCTCTTCCCTCGAACAACTCGTCGCCGAGAGCTCCTACTTCCTCCCGTCCTACGAGCTCCGCTCCTCTCTCAAGTCCGTTGCGCAACTGAAACAATCGCTCGAGAACTTGAACTCCGAGCTTCTCCCAAAGAAGAGATTCTCCTTCAGAAACAAATCCACAACAGGCAAACCCTCGCTCCCCGAACCTCAAGAACCTGAAATCCCTAAAACCGAGATACTGAAACCGACTCTCGCAGTTCGCGACTCGCCGGGATTTAGAAACAAGGAAAACCAGATCTTAACGAAGAATTTCAGGGTTTTGGAGATGGGAGAATATACTTTATCCGACCTAGATTCGTGTGAAGTGAGATTAATTGGCTGCATCAATGCGCTGTTTGTTCACAGATTAAGGAGCTGCAAGGTCTTTGCCGGGTCTGTGATGGGATCGATTTTGATTGAGGACGTTGAAAACTGTGTTTTTGTGTTGGCTTCACATCAGATTAGGATACATTACGCGAAAGGGAGTGACTTTTATCTGAGAGTGAGGAGCAGGCCAATAATTGAGGACTGCGGAGGTGTGAAATTTGCGCCATACTGTTTGAAGTATGAGGGGCTTGAGGAGGATTTGAGGGAAGCAGGTTTGGAGGAGGAGAGCGGAAATTGGGCAAAAGTTGATGATTTCAAGTGGCTAAGGGCTGTGCAGTCACCAAACTGGTCGGTTTTGGAGGAGAGCAAGAGAGTTGGGAATATTGAGATTAAGGATTTGGGAAGTGGAAATTGTGAGAGCTATGGTGTTGAGAACGAGGAAAGTGCTGTTCAAGTGTTGTGACTTGAGTTAAGGTATCATTTTCTGGTTCCTGTTTTGCTGATGTTTAAAAAGTTGAACTTGCTTTGATCAGGTTGTTGATGAATTTGTAGTTGCTCGAGGGGCTATTTTGTTCATGTTTGCCAATGTATCTTAGCTTCTTGATGGATGGTTTAACTTTTTGATTTTTTGTTTTTTTTTTCAATTCAGACATCAGGTTATTAGTTTTTGCTGTTATACATGATGGAGTTGCATATGGCATTACTGTGTTACTAATATGCATTGTTGGCACCAGATTAATTCGTTTGAAAAAAAAAAAAAGTGAAATTGTTCTTCCTTGTTAATAATATGCATTGGTGTGGTTTTTACTTGTTTGCTGCAGGGGGAAGCAACAGCTAGTTGACATTTGAATAAGAACTTCGCTGTGGCAGGTGTCTCGTGGTTGCATGTCTTTCTTATGAGAAGCCTATGGTATGAAGTGCACCTGCACTTCTGAGGGATGATGCTTGGCTCAACTGCTAAATTTTAGGAGTAACCGGTTCGAACAAGCCTATCTACAGTCATGAATTATCTACTTATTCTGGATTACTCTGGCTTGCTTCATATATTTGTTAAAAATGTGATCCACACTTGCTGCAGACAATAGATTTTAGAAGTCCATTTTTTTTTCCAGACATGTAGATGTTAGAATTGCAATTATGAAAATTTTCATTACTTCATTTTTCAAGAGGGGTTAAACTGGTTTTATAGGCCATGGGTAATCGTAATTCTTCGGATGTAATGCTATACATTTCTGTTATACATTCAAATTTGATTTAGTTGTATGGTTTTTGATGTTATTGTATTGCTTCACATGTTTAAAGTTTGATTCCCTGTTGTATTGAAGTGCTTTTGTTGTCTGATTGAGTCAGTCATAAAAAATATGAAAAGTGACAAGCTAGACTCTCCAGATGGTTATGTGGGTTCTAAAAAGGGAAGATTGGTTTTGAACCTTGTCTCTGCGTTGCCATAAAATGTGCTTTGGATCGTGTATTAGAAGCCTGGGATATCAGCCTGAAAAAAGCCTGTTATTTGTTTAGTAATTTGGTTTAACATTTAGCCAAAATATACTTGAGTCAGAAATTATGCAATCCATGCCTTTGTGTAGAACGAAATGGGGCTCTATGATCTGCTTTTGACAGAACATGATATTTGTAAATAAACTTTGTGAAGTGTATATTACTGATAATGGGCAGTAAAGAATCCAGGGCAAAGCTTTGATACTGGCCCAATGGAGCATTGGGGAGTTGTGTTTGCAGTGGCCTGTTGGTGGATTTGGAAATGGCAGAACGAGAAAGCCATAGTGGGTGGGGGGGGGGCAGCTACTGGTTATTCGAAGCAGTTTATTTTACAGCAAGTGTATGAATTCTTGGCTGTGGAGAGCATGCAGGAAGAGATATGGCCCATGTTGCTGAAACAGCAGGTGCTGGTTGGATGGGAGCCTCCCAGAGTTGGTTGGGTGAAACTTAATATCAATGGTGCTGCAACGGGGAGCCCTGGGCAGGCAGGTGCATAAGGACTTCTACGGGAACATGAGGTTCTTGGATTCGAGCAGTTTGTGGGACTAGCACTGCATTTGTAGCCGAGTTATGTGGCATCTATAAAAGCTTGCACTGTGCGTGGGAAGCCGGATTTCATAAAGTCATCCTTGAAGCAGATTCTAGGGTTGCTTTGAAAGCTATTCATAAGGGTGTTGTTGCAACTCACCCTCATGCTTATCTCATAAATGGATGCTGGCAGTTATTGGAGCAAGACTGGGTGCTCAAGGTGCAGCATGTCTGTAGTGAAAGAAATAGAGTTGCAGATTGTTTGGCATCATTGGCGCTCACAGAAAGTGAAGGTTTCGTGGTTCTGTAACCAGCCCCCTTCAGGAACCGTTCAGCTGTTACTAGATGGTCTTATTGGTGTTAAGTTTCCACATGCATTAGCTTTGTAGATTTGACTGCTTTAGCCTCCATGAAACCAATAAATAAATAATGGCAATAATCCAGGAATCCATTGCTTTCAATTCTGGTGATGAATATGTGTACCGCGCCGGCTCTCACAGGCTGGTTGTGGAGAGAGGCTAACTTTTTTTATTTTTCATTTTTATTGAGATTTCTTTATATATGATAAAGAGACAAATTGTCAACTTGGGCTGGTGGCCATTGTGGCACACCGCTTCCTATGCTGTTTCATTTTCCTCCTGCTCTATGCTAAAGATGTTGATAGCATGTTATGAAATGTGCAGGCTGGTTGATTAGTTGAGTCTAAAGGTCTTTTTAATTGATAGGCTGTTGAGAATGCATCAAATGGAAGGGCACTAGTAAATTCCTTGCTTGGTCTCTAAGAGGAGACCTTGCCAGTTATAAAATGGTCACTGTATTAAAAAGAAAAAAAAAAAAAAAGAAAGAAAGAAATTGGATGTTTGATATGCTTAGTGTTATTTATATTTGAATATTATTAGATTCTTTGGAAGGTTTCAACGTAGCTGGTAACATAGTCATTTATAATGTTCATCCTTTTGGTTATTTTCAAACCCTGAATGATTTCCCATGCAAACTTTGTCAAAGTTTGGTTTGGCACCTGGTTTTCTCTTCTGCGCGTTCACACGAATATTGAAAGAGTTTTCAAACTCCACAAAATCTTTATTTTTCTTATGAAATCAGGACAAAGTATCTTAAACTTGATTTTTCTGCCTTCCAGCCTAAAAATAGCTGTACCCCTAAGGCATTACAGTGGTTGTTCTACGTTTGCCCCTGTAATGTCGCACATTTTACATTTTTCGAAAGTGCAGCTCTGGCTGATGCATGCTTTTGTTATGTAACGGGATCAATTTCAGCCCTTTTTCTCTCTTTCTTTTTTCTTTTTTCTTTTTTAAAATAAAAACTAAAAAATAAAAAATTCGGATAAGTTTAGCAAACACACGTTTAGTTGTATTTGACAATCTTATGAGAGCCATTCCCAAAAGAAGCAAAAGTCACTATTTGTGGGCATAAGCAGGAGAAGTCAAAGCAAAGCAAGTGCTGGTTGCTCTCGTTATAATTGTTGACGACTGCCAAACTCACTTTGTGCTGTCGTAGTCAAAATATTGTCATGTCTTCTTCTCAAATAACACCTCCTCGGCTGCAGAACATATTTACACTTCTTATTGTTAATTTTGTTCGAAATGTCCTTTGCAATGTCTTCCAGATTGGTGTAGATTGCGCGTGTTGGTTGGCGGTGAATTGAGATAATCGACGAGTTTGAGATTGACTCTTAAGGTACGTTATTGCATTGCAGCTCAGATTTTGGTGGAATTAATCACTTAGCCTCTAGACATCATTACTATTTTTTATTTTCCCCGATAGCAAATGTTCTTATGCTACATGTCTGTTGGTTCTGCAATTTCTTTGTTAATGATTGGCACTTGTGCATTGGACGCTGTCGCTGGCTTGGTGATTTCTTTTTTTATCTCTTTAAAATGATGCTTGCCAATGCTGTTCTTGAAAGTGTTCTGTAAGAAGAATTTTCCTTCAATCTTGTGGGAGTCCAGTGAATGATCTGAAACTCACGTCAATTTGGTTATAATCTTGACTTTGGATATTGACGGTTCATGTGCATCTTCATTACTTGTCAAAGAATGGGATAAACTCTCCCCCCTTCCTTCCTTAGCCGAGTTTTAAATTTTAATGCTTATACAGTCTCTATAAGATTAAACTGTGTAGATTTGACTTTTCTTCCATTCATTCTTTGAACCCTGCTGCTGCTTTTAGAATGGGTGATGCGTTTGGAAAGAATATCGATGGGTCCTTTTCATCGACTAAGTTCTAGGAAGCCCGCGGGCACTACGCACACCACACAATATAGACACTGCAACCCATTAATTTTGAAAAATCAAGAGCTCGGTGCATATGTCTTACTTATTTTTTAAATTTATTATGTGATTAATTCATGCATAAATTATTGTGTAGTAATTTTAATAAACATAATTAATGAGTCCTGCCAAATGAGTTATTAGGTTATTTAAAAATTTAATTAAATATATAATGTGATTTTTAAGTACAAGGTAAACATAAAATTTTGGGTTAAATTTTAATTTTTATTGTTGAAATAATAAAAATATCTTAAACATCTCTTTTAACGTATCTAAGATGTATCATTAATATATTTAAATTTTGTTTGGTTTTTGGTATATTAGGGGAAAAAAAATTATATTTCAAAGTCCGACTAGTTTTGAAGTCTGGTGCCTTTGTCATGCAAACTTTGTTTAAAGCCATGAGATAAAATGAGAAGTGATAAAAATATGTTTTTTTTTCAAAAAATGTATAAACTGATTTAATTTAATAGTTATAAAAGACGAGTTAAGTTTACTTTTTTTTCTCTCTCTCTTGTAATTAGGAGAACATTAGAGATTTTTTTTTATTCACATAAATTTCATATTATTTTCTATGATTATAATCAAAATTTTGAAGATAAAGATCTAAATTATTAATTATTGGTATGTCTCCCTAAAAGATTAAATTTATGCTCATGAAATTTGTTATTATCTCTGATGGGTCTGTGGCATATGACTCATACTTTCTTTTTTCTTTTTTCTTTTTGAAGAAACAAAGTTGCTATAGAATATGAAAAAAAAATGTCGAGAATTGAAGTAAATAATTTATAAACTATACAATTTAAGTTGCATGCAGTTTTATAATTTTTAACAGCTCGACTGTCCACCCATAGACGATGAAGCTACTACTGTCTTCACGACAAAAACTCTTTTCTGGTACATATCTTGTCCACAAAATTTTAGAATACGTATGTTTGGAATAATACATTAGCTAATAGCTGACTTAATTATTATTATTATTATTTTTTTTTTGGGTACAAGCTACCTCAGTACTTTTGATACAATATGAGTTCAATTATTCTAATTGCCCAATATATTTTTCCTTTTTGTGTAAAAGAAATCTATAAAATAAAATTTTGTTTTGGGTAAGGAATAATGAGGGAAAGAAAAAAAAAAAAAAAGAGGGCGAAAATTCGAAGTGAAACTACTTAGAATGGGCCTAGGCTGGATCTTGGGCCTATCTAGAGTTTCTCCGGTAAAGAATTATTAGTTGAACTTGGATGAGATAAGCTAGGCCCATGGACGTCTGCTGGGCCCATCAACGGAGCATAATATTTGCAGAATACATTCTGTTTTCGGGAAATCAGAAAGCATAAAAGTGATGCTTAGGTACTAAAATTTTTTAAACTAACAGTGATTTCACTACCTAACATGGCACGCATTTGATTTTATAATGTGCCATGTTATATCATATTAATTAAAAAATAGATATATAAACATTTTTTAACTCTAAGCTGCAAGTATATGTTTTTTTTTTTTTTGTGGGTGGGGGGTCCTATCTTTCACTAGTTCATATTACAAATTGCCCGACTGGAAAAGTATAATAAAATTTGAGCCAGCTCAAAATTGGACCAGATTAATGTTGGAAAATTGCTCGAGATTCTGCCCATCAGCCTACCTTCGCAAGACAAAAAAAAAAAAAAAAAAAAAAAAAAAAAAAAAAAAAAAAAAAAACGGGAATTTGTAGCCCACCGTATCGTTTTGGTCCACAACTATATTATTGGGTTTAGTTAGATTTCAACTTTTGAATTATGTTTGCACGGGAAAGTACTTGCTCTTTCTTATCTGCTCATCTTTGCATTTATGATCCAACGGTGCCTGTTTGCAATGCAATTTTCTATTGAAAAGCAGAAGAGACCTCACGTCTCACGAAATACCTGCTACATAACCTAGACAATGATGTTCTCTTGAATGTCATGTAAAAGGGTCAGTTTATGGAGTCCATGAAGAATAATGTTCTTATGAACTACAATCTTTCGTCTTTCTTTTTTGTCTTGACATATGTATGACCTAAGCAATAATGCAAGAACTTATACATCTTTTAACTCAATATTAACTATAATTTTTCTTGATATTATGGGCTGTTTGAGAGCCTTAAGATTAATTACTCTAAGTGTAGTACGATGAAGGTGATAGGGGCGAAGGAGAGGTTTCAAAAAGAGTGGACGAGTTTTTAGAGTTGTATAGTTGCTAAAATTGTTGTTCAAGTATTTGGGTCTGCTAATGGGGTGATACTCCAGTAAATTAATTGTAAGGACTAAAAGTCCAATTTTAGATTTAGAATTGAGATTTCAAGTAACTTTATCACTAAACTTTTTAGTTAGTGATTTGAGTAAAGAAGTATTTAAGGGGGAAAGGATCGCAGTTATTGAATTAGTACTTAATTCACTTCTAATTTTTTACATGTCCTTGTTCGAGATGCCAAAAAGGGTAGTACGGAGGTTAGAGAAAATCCAAAGGAACTTTGTATAGGATAAGTGTGCAGATAAGAGGCAATGCACCATGTGGCCTACGAGATTGTATGTAGGAGAAAACAACTAGAAGTTATATGGAGGCATTTTTCCTAGTAAAATTCAGAATTTTTTGCCCCCCCCCTTTTTTTTTTTTGTTATTTTCTATCTTTGTTCCACTAGAATTTTTATTTCGTCTAGACTCCACTTTTTAGTCTCCGCATTTGTTTTATTTTCACCGATTGCCAGAAGTTCTTGACTCTGCAGCCATTTTTAATGCACATATTCTGTGAGTTCATGATAGCCAAAGGTGCATGCTTCAACGTGAGACTTACCTGCATGATATAGTATCCCTTAAATAGCTCTACTGCCAAATTTAATGGTCCTGACCCAATGCATGTGAGGTACGATTTACTTTGACACAACTGACTTCTCTTAGTTTTGTTCTATAAATTATGACTCACTTGAAATATGATCAACTCTATAAACTAAGTATACATCCCTTAGAATTGTCTGAGTATAATCCTGGGTTCCATGGTGAATACTATGTCATGAGTTGGTAACTATATATAGGCAACTTCTCGGCCCAAGTTTCCATGTCCTGAAAAAGTTGACGGATTACACTTAGCCTGAATCAGAATTATAGTATAGGCATTAGCTAAACAAGAAAGTTGATTGCTCTAGAACTGCCACTCAATGGGCATATGCATGGTGAACTACGCCCGACATACATTAATCAACTGTCGGTCTCATTGTCTTTCCACCATCCTTAGCTGTGAACGTGATGCCATTGCCTATTAAAAATAAGCCACCAAGTAGCGTAGTAGTTGAGGCCAAAATAATTATAAGGAGCCGTACAGTAGCTGTAGCGTCTGACGGTGATGATTGAATTTACCCGAAACAAAGATTTTCGAAGGTTGTTAATAAATTAATGGATGAACAATCTAAACCATAATTTTGGTCATAACCGTTGAGAAAAATAGATCCCAGGGTGGCATCATCAACGTCTAGTTAAAGGAGGGTGTGATGAAGAAGATTTGAGTAATTTATATGTTTTTCAAATTAGCTGATTACAATTTTGAGCCCTAGTGTTGTAAATGAATGCCACAATAGTCAGAGTGTTAGCTATGAATTAATTGTCCCAAAATTACCCTGGAAAATTAAGAATTTATTAATGAGTCCCAAAATTAGAAATCCTTGTTTCAAATCCGCGAGAAACGGGGAGATTTTTGTAGTGTGCTGAGGCCATTCATGAATACATGATAGGTGAGTAAATTACGGAATTATCCAAAAAAAAAAAAAACTCAGTAAATTTCTTTATTGATCAAATGATAACCGCTTGTGCACTTGTTTGAGAAAATAGGAAAAATGTATAAATTATAAGCTGGCAACATAAGAGAAATGAAAGCGAACCTTACATAATTAAAATTTGAAACGATAAAGATACGATGAAATTAGCATAGATCTTCCGTACCCCACATCATCAATTGTTTGTGATTTCAATTAACAATCAGAGAAAAAGGAAGAAAAGATGTATCTGTTTTCAATTAGGGTTGTTAGGCCATGAATAGTTGAATAATGGTGAAGTTGGTGTTTGATACATGTGTTTACCAATACGATTTACGTGTAATAGACTATTTCTTATCAACCGCTTCGGTATCGTTTCTGTAATTGTACTTTGTACATTCTTTTATATATATATATATATATATATCAAGTGCCTCATGTTTAGAGCAACTGTCCCTGTCGCTAATCAGGGATTTATTATAGCCTCACTAGTCTTAAGCCAATCTTAGCTTATTTTTAATAAAAGCTCTTCATCAAGGCAGACTAAGGTTATTCTACTTTAAAATCATTTGTCGTCCAACTACTACAGATTAATATAAAATCTTGCGGGTTATATTAGGAAAGTACACCCATAATTAGATTTTGGACCAGCGAAAGGAATAGAAAATCCTGCTTAAGCTTCAATTGGTGGTCTGAGTCAACCCTCCTAGCTAAAAACTAGAAAAACTAAATACAAACACCACTTCTTGAGATCTAGAGTAATTAAAAAATTTTTCATTTATATGGTGCAATTATAAATTCAAATCTTTATCAAAATATTTGATAAGACTAAATGTACAATTGTATAATTTTAAGAATTGTTGGTGACTTTTATTAAATACTGTAGAGTTTGCTCCTCCATATATATTTAATGTAGCAATTTAATTCACTCTATGGTATAAATCCAACAAGATCCTTCTTAGCGGTACTAACAAACAAAAATCGAAGGGATGGGAAGTCAACAATTTGCTTTATTTTTTTGGGTATTATGTATAATTTCAACTGTATTATTTAGGGCTTAAACCAATAAGTACAATACGTTGTTTTCTTCATGCATGAAAATGGAACGACAAGAAACGCGATGCGTGGCATGGGGAAACATAGAAAGTCCGAGTTTAGATGTATCGGGTAGAAACTTAACAGAATAAGCAAATTAGTTGTTTAGCTGACATTACAACCCTGGTATTTTCTAATCATATAAATGCTTTCTTTAATTTGGGTGACATCACTTAATTACCTTCTAAATTCTTTATTAATTAAACCTGCTTCCTTTTTACGTGAGGAAGGTCGTCCATCCGACAAGGAACCCTAGTCGAAGAAGCAATCTCACTCTTTCTGTGGAAAATCTTTTAACTGTTTAGCTAGCTTTCGTGAAGAAGGCGTCAATGGGATTCCTTTCTTACTTGCATTTCTGGCTTCTTTCTTTTCTTTTCTTTTTTTTTTTTAAGTAGCATTTCTTCCTTGCTCTTTTCTTTACTCATCACATATATATAAATTCAGGAAAACGTTTAATGTAGAGATTAATTAATCCTACAAATAAATATTTCAAAAAAAATAAAAGGACACATGACATGTTCTACTATGTAGTGGTGATTTCCATGAATGAATTCAGCATTTTAACATTTAATTGAATATTAGCATTGTCCATATGATTGAAAATTTCTCCCCTTTGTTTGACGACTGAAACTTGTGCTGGCAGCAAGTGAGGTAAGTGTTGATCCTTTTGATATGAATTTAGTTGTTGAAGGAGCTTGCTTATGAAGTACGGTAAATAGACAATGACCCTCCTTCGGACATTATGAACCCTGGATTTTCCCTTTATATACAATATTTGCCTCCGAAAACGACCTCTGCCAAGTATGCATTACTCTTTTTTTCTTTCTTTCTCTCAGTAAGCAATAGAATATTATTCATGTGTGTGTGTGTGTGTGTGTTGCTTTACAACATTTTTTTGGCTAGTTTGATGTGTTGAAAGTTCATAATTATTCAACATTCAAAATAATATGATAAAGAAAAAAAAAATTAGATGAAGAGAGAACAAAGAAATATTATATCATTTGTGGAAAAAAAATTATGTTTTTTTTAATTTAAGTTTTTCATAAAAAAATAAAATGATTGGATGTGAAAAATCATCGTTTTAAAATATACAAGAAGTCCGTTTATAAATGTATAATAAGGTGTTAAGAAAATCAAAGACAACTTGTTATACATCTTCTGCTTCTGTTACACATAAAGTCACTCTTGGTAGAAAACTTGATTTTTTTTTTTAAAAAAAAAACGAAAATTAATGATTTTAACGTCATGCTGTTAAAATTAGTATAATGCAAATGCATCTTGACTGTAACATTTTTATCTGTTTATGTGCCCAAGTTACTTGTGCCAGTAATCTTGTTTCCTTTTTTCACATTTCCGTGAGTTTTCTTGCACTTACCTGCTCCCTAGTCTGATTTGTGAATTATTCCGATGGTATGATAATTGGTCTATCACTTTGGATTATCTTCATCACAAACCATTTACAATATAAGTCAAATAAAAAATAAAAAATAAAAAATCTTGTGCCCATCTTCAAGTTTTGTTGCAATTGATACGCTTATTTTTGACTAAAAAGCAATTAAACTGATACAGAAGAGATGAATACAATTTAATACTTAATAAAATAATATTATTTTTATATTTTTTCTTATTAATTACATTATTATAATAATATTTATTTTATTTTATTAATTATATTCGACTTCTACTTCTAGCAATCATTTTTCTTCCGACTATTTCTATCGGCAAATACCCTTTTATTGATATTGAAAATCTTAAAAGTTATGGAAATCAGTGAATGTCCTGTAAATTCCACATCCCACCACCGCAAAGTATATCCATTGAAAATATAAATTTTTACAGGCACTAAGTAATTGTACCACAGCCAAATTAGAAAGAGAAAATAGACAAAGAGGAACTTAATTACAAGCTTTTGGTTTCTTGCACGACTGTCTCCCAAATTTGATCATTCTATCATTCTCTTAATATGATGCATTGAGGAATTTATTTTTCCCCTACAGTCCAATATTGCTCTGAGACAGGGACAATGGAGAAAAATATTAAGGAATCGAGAAGAAGAAGAAGAAGAAGAAGAAGGTCTTGAAGGGTTTCAAAAGATGGTGGAATTTTTCTGCGTTTGCTGCACCAACTTCTCCTCTAACTGGCTCCCTCAATGGTCAAAAAGGGTCACATCCTTTCACGTCCTTTTCTCTCGAGTAAGTTCTGTGATTCAACAGAAGTATTATGAAAAACACGAATGAGAGAAAACGCTAATGATCTTACAGTTAAAACTATGCTTAAATTATTTTATTTCTTTGGACCACAGAAGGAATGAAGGATAAAGTCTTTTTCGACTATCAATAATTTTCCATGCTTAACCTCTTTATATAAGTGTTTTTGGTAAGCGAAGGAGACTTTAAATCCATGAAAACAATAATGTTGCCTATGATTAACAGGGTTATGATAGTAAACTTGAAATTATGTAAATTAAATGTACGCTTTTATATGTGTTTTTTCATATTTTGAGTAAGAACATCATACTAGCAATCTTGGCAGGCTAAAATTGATGCGCAATCAAAATAGTAAAAGGGCATAATTACATAAGGATAGATTAGCGAGGTACAATGAGAGCAAACAATTTTCAACGACTCTCAATGGTTACTTTAATTAGAATGAAAAGAAATTAATTAGTTACTTTATATTTATGATTTTTTGTGATTCTTTAAGATTAAGCTAAATAATTTTTTTTTCTTTTTTTTTTTTCAAAAAAGCAATAACATACCCCCCAAAAAAAAAACAAAAACCTAGGTAAGAGCCACACATTCTAGTTAAAAAAAAAAAAAACAAAAACCTAGGTAAGAGCCACACATTCTAGTTAAAAAAAAAAAAACTCAAATTATGCTTCTCAATATAAATTATAATCCATGTTCACATACCTTGCCATATAGGACTAAGGCCACCAACCCTAATTGTACTTCGAAGAATAGAACTATACAACTATCCATTTTTAGTACAAACTATGCAACTAGTTTTAAATAACGAATATCATTAGCTATTTCTCCAAAAAAGAAGGAGAGGAAGAAAGAAGAAGAATACCATTACCTAAAACCGAAGTACGATTTATGATATATAGGGCTTTACATAACTTTCATACACAGGCAGAGTTGGGGAAGGAGAGAGAGAGGTGGCCTATTGGCAGTGTGGTTGGTTAGAATGCAAACTCATTATAGGACACATGGAAAGAGATCCTCCAGTTTTAAAAAATTTTCGATTTATAGCGATCATAAGGTCCATAAACTGGAAGACTAATTAATGATCGTGTGGCCTACATTGCATCAGGAAATGCACAAGATTAGTCAACTATATATACTCTATCCATGATGAAGCATTGTAGTATATCTGACTTATCCCATTTGCTCGTACGTGTCTTTTGTTGTTTTGCTCATAATCTGGAACCTATCAACACATTAACAATTCAGTAGCCTCATCCTCAGCTCCCCACTTTCAATCTTCTCTCTTGTTGTGTGAACCAATCTATAATATATTAGAAGTGGAAATTATTTGGGAGGAATATGCTGTCGGGGTTTATCAATGTAACATTAGCTAAATGTATGTGCATGCTAGGTATGTAGGAATATTCTTGAGTTGGAGACGTAAATAATAAAATTTTTACCAAGAAGATATTCTAGTACTTAAAAGTTTGTTGTTATTAAGTACATGGAAACATTCAATTCAATTGACTTTTTATAGGCATAGATTTTTAAATAAAATAATTAAATTGAATTCTTTTATTTGAGAGAAATATTTTTTTAGTGGTAGAATGAATGTTGGAATTGAATACTACACAATTTTTACTTATTTAAATTATCAATTATATCACATTAGTACATTTTTTCAATATATCTGAATTCAATTGAATCTTTTAATTTACAAATTATGATCCAAGTAAAAAGAAAAAAGAGTAATTGAATTAAATTCTACGAAGTTCATTCATTCAAGGTAATAGGTGAGAATTTAAACTTCCAAATTAGATATATCAGATTCATATTCACTGACTAAGTAAAGGTATAATACGTGAAGATTACCTAATTGCATATTATGTAGTCTAATTGGGCCTCCTAAAGAAAAACATAAAAATTATCTCACATTTCCTAAAAAGTTTGCCTATTAAAAAAGCAAGCAAACAAAAAATGTGGAAGCTACAAAATTTATTACAATTATTAGTTCATTGGGTTTTCCTAACCTAATTTTTCCAACTTGAGATAAGCGAAAAAGATTAAATTACATTCTTGTGCCTTTTTCATGAGACATGTTGCACACTATTATACATGTAAGCTCGTCATACTTCACTTAATGTATGGGACATGAATTATATAATGGGAGAAAAAATTTTCTTCATCCCCTTATATTTTCCCATTAGACATTTAAGATTTTAGAAACTAAGGTCTATAATCTAAAATTTCAAATTCTTAGTCATTGAAGTATCTCCCACTTGCATATTTACAATGGATAACATTGATATTTTTAGGGAAAAAAAAAAAAAAAAAAACACACACACACACACACACACAGAGAGAATAATTCGTTTCATGATTTTTGATTTATTGGAGGTTTATCAGGTCATAATTGATGTGATTAAAAAAAAAAATTTCCCCCATCAATTCTAATTGAAAGACATGCTAATACCAAGACATACCATGTTATGGCCCTGCATCAATATCAAGTGGGACAGGGATAATTTGAGTTAATATGGTGTTATTAAAATTTGAATCACTTCGTGGATTGGCTACCGATGCATGTTAGTATACCTAGCAACGCCCATAGTGTGAAATCATGTTTTCTTTATTTTGACCAATTAATTTTTATTGTGACTTAAATTTGAAATTTTCAAATCCTCAATCCCAAAGGTCAGTTTATTATTATTATTATTATTTATCTGCATTGAATCTGAAATATTTTATTTCATCTTTACTTTTGAAGTGCCTCTTTTGGGACAATATTAATTTGTCTATTCAAAGGCTATTAGGCTTGAACTACATAAAATGAGGAGCAGTTCTATGCCATCTGTCTCTGTCTTTTTCTTTGGATAGATGGTCTTATCTAATCTCATCTCGTAAATTTCCTTTTACCCCATTATAATAATTCGAAGTCGATAACTATGCCAATCAAAATTTCAAAGTCTTCACAATTGGTGTATTGCTTTGGAGCCCATGAAAACATTACCAATTATCCCTCTATAGATGCACCGATTGAAATGCTCTTTTTGTTGTTTTATTATTATTATTATTATTATTATCTCCCTTTGCTCCTCCCTTTTGTTCCGCCCTTTTCTGGAATGAAAATGAACCGTGAAAACTGTTTGGAAATTTCGTCAATAGGGGACCCTTATTGTCCGTAGATTTATATTGTGTACGGAAAAATATAATACGTGAGAATAAAAATAACAGAGATTGGCCATCGTGGAGCCATTGGTTGCGTGCATGGAATGAGTTCCTCTCACCACCAGCGACGTGCCAGCTGTTGTTTGACGCCGACTAATACAATCCTTGTTCCCTTTTTTTGACTATCGATTATCCCTTTATTAAATACTTATTAATTTTTCACTCTTCCCTCAGACTAACAAAAATCTTTTCTTATCATTGATCACTTTTTCCCACCAAAAAAAAAAAAAGAAGCTCAAACTTAGTATAATTGGACGCTGTCTAAAGAACAGAGAAAAAGGAAACTTGAACTAATGGAGAATCGAAATCTTATTCTAGACAATTTTGACAATTATACTGGGGTTTGCTTGGTCTAAACCTTGGCTTAATTAAGTGAGCTAGATGGTGTGTCTTTAAGACCAAATAAGTAGAATGTTGGTAAATGCATTGAATCAGAGGCGATACAACATCAAATGGACTATATTCTATCTCTTAATTAAATTTCATCTCATCTAGTGAAGTATAGTTCTAATGGTTTGATTCTTTAATTGACTCTTTGCTACATTTTTTATCAATTTATACAATTGACTTCTTTGTTTTTATTTTCGGCACATTAATCGAGACTTTGGAGAGGCTTATCTATCGATATTCCATTTTAATATAAGAGACTTGAGCATAAAATTTTAATTATTTGTGCAATTAAGATTAGGGGTGGAAGCCGCCATGCATGCATGGGCACGATCCATATCCCTTTATTTCTGATACCATACCCACCAATTGAATTTGTCATTTTTCTTTATTTACTTCTCAGAGAAAAATCACTTATTTTATTTTATTTTATTTTTTGGGTTCGATTTGGGTCTTGTACTACTATACAAATATAAATCTAAGCTTGCATAAATGTCAACAAGTACCACTTTTAAATTAATTTACAGTCTTTTTGTATGCCATGCATGGCGGAATTATTAATTCATGGACATCAAGCAATTATATGGTCCAGTTGGTATTTGAATAAATAAAGGTAACGTGAATTACAAAACGAATGCATATATAGACTTGAAGAAGAGAGAGGACACTCTTGACATTTCAATAATAATTAAAAAAAAAAAGAAAAGAAAAAGGGACATGCTTGTTTTGCTAGCCAATGGAAAGCAACCACGTCAGCCTTCTTGTTGAGGCACTGTCAGGGGGCGACTAGAACACAGAGAGTTTGTATAAATAGACAGCCTGAGGTTGATGGTTGGATGGGAAGGGGGCAGCCAAATTAAGCTTGAGGGAGATAGAAGAAGACAGAGCGCCGAGGATATCAATAGGAATAGGAAAATGGGAAGGTCGCCATGTTGTGACGATGGTGGACTCAAGAAAGGTCCCTGGACCCCTGAAGAAGATCAGAAACTTGTCAAACACATTCAGAGACATGGCCATGGAAGCTGGAGAGCCCTTCCCAAACTTGCAGGTCTTGTATATCTTAATATTATGCTCCAAGTTCCTTTGGCATCTCTCTCTCTCTCTCTCCAGATTTTTAAGTAATAAGTGGGATGATTTTGCAGGCCTTAACAGATGTGGGAAGAGTTGCAGGCTAAGATGGACAAACTATTTGAGGCCAGATATCAAGAGAGGAAAATTCTCCCAGGAAGAGGAGCAAACAATTCTCAATCTCCATGCTGTCCTTGGGAACAAGTAATCTGCCATTTATGTGTGTGTGTGTGTGTGTGTGTGTGTATTCATTAATCTTTAAATAGTAGTGGGATGGATTAATGGATTATGGATGTATACAAGCTTATGTTCATTTGATTCTTCGTTCCTTCACAAGATGGTCAGCAATTGCGGGCCACTTGCCAGGTCGTACGGACAACGAAATCAAGAATTTCTGGAACACCCACTTGAAGAAAAAGCTAATTCAGATGGGTTTCGATCCCATGACTCACCGGCCTCGAACTGATATCTTTTCGAGCTTGCCTCATCTTTTAGCTCTGGCAAATCTAAAGGAGCTTATAGACAGCCACTCGTACGGAGATCAAGCTGTAAGACTGCAAGCAGAAGCTGCTCAAGTGGCTAGGCTTCAATACCTGCAATATCTCCTTCAACCTCAAGGTCCTCAACATCCGCCTTCTATTCCAGGCGGCTCAAACAACATAAGCACAGGTCCTTTGAGCGATTTAGAAACTTTTAATCTTTTAAACTCTCTTGCTTCGATCGGAGATAGCGATAGCCCAGCCCTGTTGGATATAACAACAGCCCCTCCTCTTCAAGGCCTCCATGATACTATAACTTTCACTCATTTGCCAGATTTACAAGCGTCTGGTAGCTATCAAACACCAAAAAACAAAGACACGGCTCATCCTTCTCCTGCGCTCACGGTGTTTAGTCGAAGGGAGAACTCACCTAATTCTCTATATTTTCCTTCAACCTTAACTCCATCTCCTCCTCCAATCAATCCGCTTATGCCGCAAACCCCCCCTATCCACACTGTAGGTGAGTCTCCTAGTGCCTCAAGCTATGGTGGTGGGGAGGAGGCACCATCAGTCTGGCCTGACCTCCTCCTTGAAGACCCTTTCTTTCATGAGTTTGCTTAGCTTTTTACACGTGTGAAAGGTTTGAAGTTGCACCACCAATTTCCTGTATAGTATTTAGGTTTTAGAAGACATATACACCGTTCATTGTACGTGGACTATGGAAGTAGATAGCTTTCGTGTTCATATAGATTTGATGTTTTGAAATTTGTGGCTTTCTTTCTTCTTCTTTTTTTTTCAATTTTTATGTGACTAGTTTGAAACTTGTTTTTATGGGATTATCGTTAACTAAATATATGTAACTACGAGACTAATTGGAGAGGAAGACTTTTCTCTGTTTGACGACTTTCTTCTAGTAGTGAAGTCATGATCCTACACACATTTATATCCTGAGATCTATATGTATTGGTGATGCTGCTTCACTAGATAGATTGACACAGTTAAGATATAAAACTTAAGATGAAATCTGTAATTCGAATCTTATACTCACTAATTGTTAAAATTCCACTCCTCACTCCAACTCTATGAACATCAAAGTTATTATAAATGTGAAACCAACAGGTTTTACTAATGCGAGATGACATTTTTGGTGGGAACGTATTTTACCTGCATCAGGAAACCCGCTCAATATTGCTGAGCTAAGAATTACTTAAATATATGGAGAGTTCTTTAGGCTTATCGCCTTGACCAGGGGCTACACTATTTTTCTTTTTCCTGCAAAGTTGGTGACGTAGCAAATTAATAGGTTTTCGTTCACCGGATCCATCATGCATGGCTTGAATTAATTAATAATATTCCCAAGAAATTACAGATATAAAGTCTTGGGAATCTTTGCAATTACAACCTGTTTGAAATTTCGGTTAATTTATTCGTAAACCATCTTTAGAACATACAAAATAGAGAGTTGAAACCGTAATTTATGCAAAGGTACGGTGAGCTTACCCAAAACTCAGAAGTCATGATGTTCAAACTTCACACAAAAGAAAATGCTTTAATTACTTTTGCTCTGTGCTTTCTTTGCTAATGTGTTGTGTGGCTTATTGAGTTAAATTTATATTCCCGGGAAAGGCGTCAGATGAAGTAATTGATTGACCAATCTCCTTGACACATACTGGCCAACCACTCTGGACGAAGTAATGTAAGCCCCAAGTCCATCCCTATATCGCTCATCTAAAAATTGGTTCATTTATGGCACTGGAGGTTACTGCATAAACAAAATGGAATTTAAACTATTAAATTCAAATATAAAAATATAAAAATAATTATAATTAATAATCCGAATTTTGTCTTATTTATCAATTCTACCTTCTCCGATTATTTTCGCTTTTATTGGCAGTTTTTCGCTGTGAGAGAGAGAGAGAGAGAGAGAGAGAGAGAGAGAGAGAGAGAGGGAGAGTTGACCGAAGTACCGATGTCAAATATTGTGACGAAAAAGAATACTTCAATGATAAGAGGGGACCCCAGGTTGTTAAGAAACAGAAAAGGTTCGAATTATAGCTGAAAACGATTATGGACGGACCATTAATTGTCTTGCCCCACAAGCATCGGTTTTCCTTTTAAAAAAAAAAAATTTTTTTTTGGGCATTATTAATGATAGATTAAGGAGACAAAAAAAAGTATGGAAAATTATTTCTTTTTTTTTTTATTATTATTTTTGTTTACAATTATTATCGAAGAAATAGAGACGGGTTAAAAGTTAAAAGTTGGCAAGGTCATTTTACCTCAAATTAAAGTACTTAAAGCAAGTGTGTCCTCTTCATTTTGCTACAAGTGCCGTGTGCCGCCATTGTTTATCAATCACGAACCTTAAACTCGCCAAGTCTCAAGTAAATATACTTTTTATTTGGTAATATTAGGAATAATTAAAATAATACTAAAACTGCTACACTACATGATGTGACATTTCTTTAGACTAAATGATGTGACACCTTCGCACGACTATTATATGTGAGGCAATTGAGTCCACGTAAAAACGAAAAAAAAAAAAAAGACAGGTAGACCACATCATGGTTAGTATAAAATTTTTTGTAAAATATTATTATCCTCAAAATTACATTACTCCTATGCTAATGATCCAAAACTAGTTTCATTTATAATTGAGAACAATTTACAAACCAAAGCCTTATTGAGGATGTATTAAGTAGATATAAAGTCAACAAGGCACCGAGGACCAGGAAGAAACATAATTGAATTCACTGGAAGTGTCCTTTAAAAAAAAAAATAAAAAATTGCAACGGATACTTAGGATTGGTATTCATAATTCTAACTAGAAAAATTACACTGATCGCACCAAACAATGTGTTGAATTTACAAAAATTTAAATTTTATGATATCTAGTTAAAATTATGTAAATTAAATGTACATTTAACCTTATTAAATAATTTAATAAAAATTTAAACTCATAACTTATTAAAAATTTAAGTTTCAATATAAAAATTTAATAATAAATAAAATTTCTAATTATTAAACTATAACAGGGGACAATAATTTGTACTTGACTTTAATTTATTTTGTAATTTACTACTCACTATATGTATATTTAAAGACAAGTATTGACCATCTAACATAAAAGATCCAAATTTATTTAACTTGATTTTGGTTTATTTTGTAATTTATTAATCATTATATGTATAAAATTGATCCCCATATATAGCATAGTTTTTTTTCACATTTTTTTATCATACGAAGCATATCACAATAAAAATTAAGAGTGTTAAAATTTAACTTGATATAAATTTACTCAAAAAACATTCAACTTGAAACATGATGTACTTGAAAATAACTTGATCTAAACTCAAACTAACTGAACTAAACTTAAAAAAATACTCTCTCAAATTGAATATTTTTTTGAAAAGATAAAATAAATTTACCTTTTAATATTTTTTAATATTTTTACTTGTTACTTTATTGATATATACATATTACACATATATACGACCTTATTTTTATATATTATACAAATATATATTACATTTAATTTATATATTTTTAGATTTTTTATATATATTTAATTATTTTATATTGATATTAAATTTTTTACATAATTATCTATTTTTAATTTTTTACATTTATAATAATTTAAAATTTTTATTCACTTATATACATATATATTATATGCATAAATATGTATTATATATGTATATATATATATATATATATCAATAAGTCATTCATTAAGAAAGATATCAAGTTTGTTGTAGATTTAAGATCAAATCTTGAATATACCTAAGTTCTATTAAAAAAAACATACAATTAAAAGCTAGAGAGAGTCTTGTAAGATCAAGTTAGTAAAAGGACAAAATAGAAAGTATAAGAGAAGTATGATATAAGAGCAATACTTATTGGCAGGGGCAATCTAAGCCTATTTATACATTCTTGAGATAATATAATGATTAGCTTTTTAATGGTGATGGGATGGATGAGGAAGCTTAACTCCCAAAGTATAAGTTGGATAGGGTGTTGGCCCCTATACTTATTATAAGGACTCTTTAAAAGATTTTGTGTTTAAAACTCATGGATCATTTTTGTCATATTGTTGGCTTTTATATTTGGTCTTAGACCAATTAAAGATAATATACATATAAATTTAAACTTTACATAATTGAATATTGACAAAAAGTAGTGTCCAGAGGTGAGATTTAATAATAATTTATATATTATTGATTAACATTTACACTTAAGAAGCATAAGTCATTAGATGACATGAATTAAAGGTATGATTACTACCTTAGATATTGTGTTATATAAATAATTAACCTCAAATTTTAAGTAATAAATTTAAATGATTAAATTTCAGTCAGCTTAATTATGTTTCTAATGACTCCATTTTTTTCACATTGCTTTAATAAAAATGAAGATTTTAAGGGAAGTCCATAAATGCTAACAAATCTCAAACATAACTAACTAATTGTTCTGAGTTTCATAAACATAAATAAATAAAGCTATGTTAGTATGTTAAGGTTATTAACAAACTAGAAATTCTTAACGCATAGGACAGACTATAACCACCTTGATAATAATAATAATAATAATAAATTTTCTTAAATTGTCACTTGTCAGCTATTTTGCTTTCTTTTAAATGCACTAGAGATGTTTATTTAAAAAAGAAATCCAATAATACAATGAATTTGTATAACTTTATGTGTTTACACACTGTAACAAGCCACCAATACTTATGCCTTATGGTATTATTTAATGTGTTAAGTCTTTAAAATGAATCAAGTTTATTTTGAAAGAAGAACTAAAACAAAGAAAAATATGAGTCAAAATTATTTTCGTCCTCACCACATAAAAGAAAGAATTATAACAAGTGAGATGAAATTAAATATTGGTTATTTTATTAACCAGACCTAGAAAGGGATAAAAAAGAAGATAAATGGTAGTTATCCAAAAATAATTAAATGTATATTTAAATTTTCTTTTTTAATTACAATTACAAATGAAATATTTTTTTAAAAAAAGAATTATATTAGTAAGAAAAATATATGGGAGAGATCAATTAAGTTTAAAAAGAAAAAAGATTTAGAGGATCTCAAAGATAAAAAAAATAATAGTTTGATTTAATGTTGCAATAATTAATATGAGCTAGTAAATGAAAGAAGGATGGTGAGGCTTCAGAATCTAAATGTCATGAAATATAAAGGAAGAGTGAAGGGTAAGAAGAGTGAAAAATTAGTTATATATAGTATAAAGAAAAAGAGGATGACTTATTGAAAAGGGAGATTTTATTGAAAGATATTTTCTCTCACTTTAATGATCATTTACACTCCTAACCAAACATTTAGTCTAAGAAAATTGCTTTAGTAAAATAAGTTATGCAAATTTCAAAAGTGAAAAAAAAAATGTTAGACCTCAATCCAATTGATAAGAAGGATGAGATAATGACTTATATTAAAGAATAAATAAAACATAAGGACAATGATTATTTTAAGGAAATATGAACATATACATACTTGATTAAAATAAGAAAGATAAGATATGTTCTTTAATAATGTTTTACATATGAAGTGTTGATATTATGTTGTTCCAATATTGTGGATGTGTTCCTAAATATATGAAGCAAAGGTTATATGGTTTCTTTGGTAAAAAATGAAGATATATAAAAAAAGGTTGTGTCATGATTTTGATACTTACACTTTAATTATTAGTAAATTATATTGTAATTATTAACTTTTGATAAATTAAATTTTTACAAAATATGCAAAAAATTTGGTAATAAAAAATCTATTGGTCTATGGAATAATGTTATGAAAATTAATATTGTAGTTTATGATATAATAATAATTAGTTTTCTACACACTTAAGAACACAATTGTAAGATGCTTAAGCTTCATTATGGAGCAAGGACTTAAGAAGGGGGCAAGACCAATGTTATAAAATTTAAACTATTGTTATGGAACTATCTTAATGATCTTTTGTATATCTATTGTTATTTATGTTGTATTAAAGGAGCAAAAGTAACATAAAATTAGGAAGATGATTATGATGATTGGTTATTGATAAAGACACTTACCATGGCATAAGTTTGACACTTATGTCTAACCTTGGATTAACTTTTTCTTCCCAACTCATCACAAAACAACATGTTACCTTATGATAATACCTATCCAAATAAGCTTTACATTAGGCCTATTATATTTTAGTCCATAGATACGCATTACCACTAAAGACCCTCTAAAACTTGTATGTCTAGATAAATTCCTTTTACCTTTATAGTATACATATAACCAAACATTATGTCATAACTCTCACCATTTCTAATGTTTGTCAAAAGCCAAAACCACATTACTTACCAAAAGGTACATGCCTAAGCATGTCAACCTAGCTAATCCTTATACTTGTTAATTGGTAAAATCTCCTAAGAAAAACTTATAAATACTTTATACCTCAATAGCCTTTAGATAACCTTATCTTGAAACCATCACCTCTCTTTCATTATTCCTTAGAGCCCTGACTAACTTAGACATCAGAGTGTTGACTTTGAATTTTAGCCTTATACCCTATAATCATTTCTTTGACTTGGAAGTTTTAAGCCCCTTCATCAAAATACTCCTTATAATTTGGCACCCTATATAGGAGTGACATATTATATGCTCTCCCTTTTCCTCATCAAACAATTTCTTTTATCCTTTTTTTAATATCTACAGGATTTAGAGAACTAAAACCATAACAAAAACAATAGCTTTAAGTTGAAAAATATCAAGAAACATTAATAGATAGAAAGACATCCAGGTAACTAGAATAGTTTATACATCAAGTAGTTTTGTAATGAAAAAAGAAAGATACCACTCCTTTAATTTCTAAGAATGTCTTTGATAAGCCCTTACAAAGGACCTTTAGAAAGCATGACTCAAGAAATGTTCAAGCCACCTAACTAAGAAGTTTACACTGAAACCATTAATATCATAACCATCATAACAATTTTAAACTTTGATATTCCTCTGTATAGTGTTAGATGCCATAATGAGAAAATCCTTTACAAACACTTTAAAAGATGCAACCTCAAGGTGACACACAAAATCATATTTCATCTCTACTTCAAAGTAATTTGGTAAACAATTTATAACTCATTTCATCATTAGTAAAAGACATAATAAGTCTTTAACAAATTTGACCAAAGTTCAACAATTGAATAATAAATTATTATAATACTATGTAACAAGATGTGGTCGCATTATTCATTTGTGTTACTAATTTTTAAAAAAAGTCACATTTCACTTATTCTTTATTGAAAAAGTTGATAGCGAATCTTGCTAAAGTAACGTAGCTAGCAAAATGATTCATTCTTGGTGATAATGTGTTCAATGCAAGGAGGGATACTAATGACCAATGGATAAAAAGACAAGTTAGAGAAGCCATTATTAAAAAGTCATAGGTTAAAAGGAAAAGTAACCCCCCCTAAAATAAAAGGAGAGGGAGAAACATTAGCCTAAAGCTAAAAGATAACCATTATTCCCCCCCCCAATGATCTTCAAGGTAAACATCTTCATGGAAATCAAGGTTAAACACATAATTAGATGTTTGACTCTACTCTTCTACCAAAAACGAGACCAATCAAGGTTGTCATTTTCATAATGATCATGGTCACACCACTGAGGAATGTAGGTAGTTGAAAAATAAAGTAAAAGAGATGATTAAACATTAGAAGTTATAAAATTATGTTCACAAGGAAAATCAAGATGAAAATTAGGAGAAAATTCATATGCATAAAAACTAAACCTAGGAATACGAAGCCTCCTCAAATGGTAAAGTAAGTTACGTCAACTTGCATCCTACTTAGCCCAACAAATGAGTCATTTATGTGATTGTGGGAGGCCATTTCATGGGGATAAACTCCACAATGCAAAAATCATACATATGAAGAATACTAAACTTGTAAGTTTAGAGACTTGTAAAATAATCATAATAATCACTTTCACAACTAACAACTTAAAGAAGGTGGAATACTCTCATTATGACCCCCTAGTCATTAAGACTATATTTGATGGCTTCAATATTTAATAAGTTCTATTAGACATAAGAATTTCTATGAAATTTTTGTACTTTAGTACCTTTATAAAAATGATATTCACATAACCAATGGAAAAGAAAAAAAAATATATATGTATGTCATTAGTTTAAATTACAAATTAGAGACTAAAATAAGGGAAATATAAAAAGGTCTTTTAATTAGTATGACAATAACCAACTTATAAGTGTTAGACATTTCAATTAAACTAGTGTTTTTGGTTGATTAATACCTAAGTGATGCTACTTTTTAACCTTAAGGAGTGGTCAAAGTTTCTATATAAATGACATATATATATATGTTTTTGGTTTTTTGTTTTTGTAAGATAACTTGAATAAAAAAGTTATTACAATGTGTATATATATATACCTTTGATACAAATTAATATAAAAAAATTTAAAAATTAGTAATAATACATTTTCATATATTTTAATTATCTACAATAAAATAAAAATTATTGAAGAAAAAGTTATTTTTTTAAACATTTGTAGTCTAACTCAAACTTGAAATGACTTAACTCAAGACACAACATGATCCAAAAGCAACTCAACTTAAAATGATTCAAACTTAAAATGTATCGACCCAAATCTATTTAACTTGACCTATTTGATACCTTTACCAAAAAAAAAAATCTAAGGAAAAATTTGTAAATTTTTTTAATTTTAATCACTAAATCAAATTTGGTCAATTTAGTCGATTAATTTTAAAAGAATTATCATGAGTTGTTCATCATGTAATATTGGCAGAACATCATTAAGTGCACATGTGACATTTTCTATATGGAAAATATGACTAACCAAGGACCACATTTTAATTGGTCATTTTAACAGATGACGTATATTATTCTTTATTTATAAAAAAATTATAGTTGATAGTTGATGACTTAAATTGACAAAATTAACAAACTTGATTAACCAACTACAATAATCCTATCTTATCTTATTTTCCAAGTTATTTGGATTTAGATTCAAAACTTATGTTGGATTTATTTATTGTATTTAGAATTAAGAAGGATGGTTGCAATTCTTCAACTAAAATCAATTAATAATTTTGAAATTAACACCTAATAGTGTTAATAGTGGTCAAGCTTTTTATTTTATAAAGTGTTGAATTATAATCCAAATCATAAAAAACGCATCACATATGCCAAAAGAAAATAGGTTAGGGTCCTTTTTTATTTTTACCTAAGCCTTGAAACTTGAACTATTTTTGTTAATTACTTATCAAATCAATCCTCTTTTTTTTATTTATTTAACAAAACAACATTGCATTCCAAAGACTATAGATACTTGAAATCTCTATTTGTGGTGGCTACTTTCCATCTTCATCATTGTTTAATGTTGATTTTCTCTGTCTCAATTTGAGGCCATCTTAAATTTCAAAAAAGAAATATACACTTTTTATCTTTCTATTCTAATATATAGATTCCAGTCTAGATTTTGTTTCTATTAACATTTTAATTCTCTAAAAATAAAAGAGAAAGATGTTAAGGTAAAAAATAAAAAATAACTTTAATAATAGACCAAAAGTAATAAGGCTCGTTCAAGAAATTTCCTCTTAAAGTTGTTCTCGTACGTGTTATAGGCAATAAAATTTGTACAAATTTTTATTGTGTAAAGTGTAATAAGTTGGAGAAAGACTAAGAACGGGGATAAGTAAAAAAAAAAATAGTCCTTAACCTTTTTAATTTTTGAATGTCATACTAAACCTTTCAAATTTTTCAATTCAGCCTTAAACTTCACTAATTCTTTTTAATGTAATACAATAGAAAAGGGAAAGTAAATTAAACATTGTACTTCATGGTCAATATATGGAAATACATATGAAATAATTCTTTAATGGTTTTATTTTTTTACATAATACATAAAAAGTAATGAAAAAATATTCATGTTTACTTATTTTCTCCTAAACAACATATATGTTTATCAAATTAAAGTATTTCCATCTTAACCCAAAAATGAAATTTATCTATATTTGACCTCTCTCTTTGAGGTATTTAAGAGATGTATCTTGTTGCCAATACATATTTTTATACATATTTATGTATGTTGATGATAAGAGATAATATCGAACTTAATTTTTATTCTCAATTGTACTCTATTGAAAAAAATTAGTAACATTAAGCATTGAATTGAAAAAATTAAAAGATTCAAGACTATATTAAAAAAATAGAAAAATTGAGGACTATTTCTTAACTTATCTCACCAAGAATGTCTAATTTTCTAGGTGGACCTAGTCTGAAAAAATCCATAGGCACAAACATGGAGCATAATTGGTATGTCACGTGAAGATTGCAAAACGTGCTATGTCATTTAATTAAAAAAAAATGTCCATTTAATAAAAATAAAATAAAATAAAAACTATTTTGTATAACTTCTTGTTATATTTCTTCCCGGAAAATGCGTTGGTACCTTTTGTACTGTCTCAAATAGACAGGCAATGCGATGATGTCTACAGGGAATAGGGAGGAAACTAATTTGAGTTGGATAATCTTAAGACCTAGGCCTTCCAACTACGAGCTGTAGGTTTAGACAGATATTGTGTTTGACTTGAATTCCATTAAATATTAGACATTATCTTTGCGCTCTCTCTAATTAGTTTGATACGCATTTCGGTAAATGCATATGGGAAGCCTTTCAAAAGGTCGAAATTTTCTTGGGGTCAACTGTGGGTTTTACAATTCTCTGTTGTCACACTCCGAGTAGGAGCAATTCAAAGTTCCATCACTTCCATGTATCATTGTAACGGATAGGTTTGTCTGACTTTAGAAATATAATAAAACACTGAAATTTATGAATTACACACTTTATTCGTTGAAAAGCAAGACTAAACATATGTGTGAAACATTGTCCGTGATGACTTAAAAAAAAGAAAGCTAACGTGAACTTGAGATTAAACTCAATTATCAAGTGACTAGTTGGGTTGTGTTCCTTTTCTTGCAAGAGATTGACTGTAATGGATCAGGTGAACAAAATTAGAATATAGTTCCACCATAACAAATGACTTCTATTCTTTATTAAAATTATATATATATTTATTTATAAAAAAAAAAAAACATGTAGAAATCTAAATGTCGTGTTATACTAATCAAAAAGGAGTCACGGTTAAAGCACTCAATACAATTTTGGTGTAACTATAAAATTGTCTTACTATAATTTATATATCGTAAATTTAAATAGTAAAAATAGTCTCTTTTACGCATAATTGACCCTTTTTTAGATTTTATATGATATATGAAGCTCATGTATTGATACTTTAGATATATATATATAAGCATGTGTAAGATTAACTCGTATGTGCAGAATGCGAAAGCAACCATATTAAATAGAAGACATAATGTTATTCTTTTTTTTTTTTTTTCTATTTCTTAAATAAAGTCAGTACCTCTATACCACCCCAATATTACATTTTCGTTGGATAATAATCGATAAGGGTCAGTCTTTTTGCGACGTCAGGCTTACTTAATTAAATAGCAGCTTGGCTTTTCGTCAAGTAATTATACTTTCCTTTTATATTCTTCAATTGATATGGGAAAATTTAACTAAAAACCTCGATGCCCAATGAACATCAAAGAAAAAGAACAAAGGAGCAGTTAATCGAGAAGCGGAGCGGAAAGGGATCAATCAAACCGAAGACCTGGCAACTTGCAGGCTTATTTTCAAATGTTGGTAATCCATAAGTGAGATCAAGACGAGGGTCTGCAAATTTTCTTCATCCCCCCCCCCCCGCCGGCCCTTCCCGACCTTTTCCTCTCTACTTTGTATCCTAATACATTGATTCTAGACTATGTAGATAGGAACTAATGGTTTTAGAGAAAGTCTGACTTTTTAAAAGCTTTCGCCTCTACAATGTAATTATTATCCCAAAAGTTTCGGTCTGGCGGTAGAATCGATAGATAACCTAAAAAATAATTATCTAAAGCAGCATAATTTTCAGACCCAAATTCATTCGGTGAAATCGATGGCTTCCAAGTTTGACGTCAAATGCAATCGCAGAGTCGATTCTATTCTATCTCCTTTGGCACAGTGAAAATATATTTTGGTGACGGGAAGAGAAAGAAAAATAAAAAAACAAGATCAGGATCTACAAATCACATCCTCTCCCACATAGAATTGCAGGCTTATTAGATACTCCGGCCACAGATGCCATGGCTTTGACCAAAACGTGCCCCCAGTCAATGATTCCTTTCCCAGACCACGAACACTGACACCTAAAGACCAGCAAATTAGTAGAGGAAAACGCGGTGTTACATGCAGCAATGACAACTAGGAGGTTCGTTGCGAGCACACTATGGTTGGGCACAGAGTGCGATGTGGTGGAGCAGTGCTCAATCAAAGATGATCGCTCCTCCTTCTTTGCAATCATGGTTGAGTGAGACCGTATTAGAATGACATCAGATTAATTTGAAAATTTGTAGTGGGTGCCAATGACGAGGAAGCAACGACTGTGCTGGCATGCAATTAATTGCAAAAGAACTGCACAATAATTGGACCGATGAAACATCGTCCTGTGAGTGTTTAATAGGCATTTTATAATTATGAATTTATATTTTTATTAAAAAAATTTAAGATAAAAATTATTATTATTATTATTATTATTATTATATAATTTACTATATAATAAATAAAAAATTATATTTTACGATTATCAAAATGTAATTATTATCTAACTTATTCTATTTATTAATAGGTTATTTTCTTTTTCATTTTGAAAAATAAAATTATTATAAATTAAATTTTAAAGAATCAATAGAAAATTAAAATAATTAATTAAAAAATTACTTACTTTTTTTTTCTTCTTAAAAATAAGCAATTAAAATTATCTTCATTTGAATTTCTTTAATTTACACCTACGCAAGAGTGCCCCACTCCATGACGAAACTGGTTGCACCTAGCTATAAGCATAAAGCAGGTCCACGTCAGCTAATAATTGATCATTGCATGACGATTGACAACTGACGAGTCCATAATTTAACGCTACCGAGCCCACAAACCCTCAAATTATGAGGTGAAAAAGAAACAGAGAGAGAGAGAGAGAGAGGAAAAACTGCGTACCATTTGGCCGACCAAAGATATATTTTCTTACTTCTTGTACTTCAAATTCGTTGGTTCTGTACCATATAAGAAAAGCAGCCAATTTTCTCTCGTGTCTCTCTACACTTCTTTTTTTTTTTTTTTTACTATCTCTTATATTTTCTCAATTTCTCCCTCTACAATCTTTTTCTATGTATAATAATTATTTTAAAAAAATTGTTCTTAAGACAATAATTATTGACAATACATAACAAATAATAAAAAAAGGAAAAAAAATAAAAATAACAGCCAAAACATAATAGCATAACAAAATATGCTCTTTGCTGATAAAGTGATAATTAATAAATGCTTCAAATGAAAAATTTTGGAGGTTCTTGCTCCTCACACTCATCTTTTAGGCGGTTGCAGTCAACAAACTTCTTGGCTTGTTGGACTCCTTCCCAGGGTTAGCAAGATTCACTATGGGCCAACCTTCGTTGTTTTTTGCATGTTATTAAAAGCCCTTTTTAAATGGCTTTGCCCAATTTTGGTCTCCTATTCTGTTTGCAAGATGTGGACCTTTTCCACTTCTTCTGGGCCCGCCCAATTCTTAATTCAGCCCAACACAACCTCTCATTTTATTGGACCTGTTCACGTGGGAGAACCCGCCGGGTGACAGAGTTGGGACTCTGGCCAGCGTCTCATCATTTCTCCTCTTTATTTGACTGAGATTACTTTTATTAGGACCCAAAAATTAAATTTATAAAAAAAAAAAAACAAAAAAAAAAAGAAAAGGAAAGTGGAGAAGATAAGGGTACGCCGTTCCAAGAGATAAACATCGCGGTATATATATTGATGAAATTTATATTCAAATTAGTCATAAAAAATAATAAAATAATAAAAAGACAATATGGCAAGTGAGAATCCAAATAATAATAATAATAAGTTTAAAATTTTTAAAAATTGAAGATGTTGTGAGTAGATCGAAGATGTTGATAACTTTGTGAGACTGATCATAACTTCAGGGGGAATTTTGGGCTTGTGTCCTGAATTATGTGGTGAGATCTTGTCGGAAGAGAGTTGTGCATATTAATTTTGGTCTGGGTAACCCAAAAAAAAAAAAAAAAAAAAGGTGAAAGGAGAATTTCTCGTTATTTTATACTAAGATGAATAAAGTAAATTTTAATATTAATTGTTATAATATTTTAATTTTTTTTAAAAAAATTATCGTTTTGTGTACAGTATTACTATTTATATAATTCAATATCTTATTTTTTTTATTAAAAATGTAAATGTTGGCTAGTATATACTATTCACACTTTGTTACTTTAAAAAATAAAAATAAAAAATTTTGATAAATATTTGTCTAATAAAATTTTTTCTATAAAAGTGTTACAATTAAATATTCATAATAGTAAATATAATTTTTTTATGGAATAAATATATTTATTAAATTTATTTAAAATTAATTTTAATAACAAACATTATAATTCATGATTTAAAAAAAAAACATAAAGGCTAACATAACGTGGCAAAAAAAAAAAAAAAACGAAAAGCAGATGGAAAGTGTAAAAAAAAAATGCCTTCAATTCGGAAAACTCAGTCTCGATCTCAGAAATATATTAATAAATTATCAATTTTTCCCAAAGTGTAATCTTATCTTTTGTTTCTTGTAAGGATACAAAGAAGGTAGACCAATCCACGTACTTTACAGTTAATGTGAATCTCAACTTCCATGACCTAAAAGCCTTTTATCTTTTTTATTTATTTTATTTAATTTCCTTTCTTCCTTCCTTCTAGTTTCTTTCTGTTCTTGCCTTCGTAATGGCACACGCCACAGGCCAGGCCCTCTTACTGCTTTAGGTCTTCTCCTACTCCTACCCTACATAAGAAGCTTCTCCAGGAAATTTGTCCCCACAATTGCCGTCTTGGACCAGCTCGATCCCTCTTGCTAATGGTCAATTCCATCCAGCTTGCCTCTGCCAACTCTTCAATTCAGTTTTTAGTATACTCATTGCCAATTTTTTTAATTAATTAAAATATTAAAAGGAAGTAGACGTCTCTCTCTCAACTTGCATTCCTTTATTTCCTTGTTTCTCTCTCTCTCTCTCTCTCTCTCTCTCTCTTGTTGGGATGATCATGATCTTCAATCTAGATTTATTCCTTATTTTAATTGCAATTATTAACCACGTTTCATGAAGATCAACTTGCTTGTTCCTTTGATTTGAAAATTAAAAGAAACAAAAAGAGATGGGCACAATGGCTTTGCCACCTTCTATGTAGCTTAACCTTCGTTTTCTGTTAAGATGGGCTGACTATTGATCGAAAAAATATAGTGAAAAATAAAAATGATGCAAATAAATAAAAGTTTTTGTCTTTTTTTTTGACTAAATACTATTATCTCCAAAAAAAAAAATCCGTTAAGTATCACATAGCTGTGATCCAATAATTAATTTGAATATTGATTATGATCATTTTCTTAAAGTTTATAATTGGTTAGGAAAATTGGAAATTTTATAACATGATAGAAAATATTTATAAATATTATTGAATATTATGATTTAGTAATAAAAAAAAAAGTAGTTTATTATTATACCAAAAATTATATGTTTGATTTTGAATCATAATTACGTTTGATAATGAAATTCTCTTTAATAGAATTATCAAATATTATTTTATATTTTTATTTTTCAATAAAAAGAAAGAAAAATATATGGAAATTAGGACCTAATAAAATTCTCTTTATAACATAATGCCAAATTAAGTTGACTATGGTAATTGGATTTACTGTCAGTTAAAAACACAGCTGCTAGTAATGGATCAATTACAAGTAGCCATTGACGGAAAAAAATCACCAGAAGGACCACCTTGGCTGAAATGCACTCGAGGCATGCATCCAGCTCACTGCCTACGCATTGTGGCAGCTTTATATTATATAGTATGCTTTAGTGAGAACCTTCCTTTCAGGTTCTATTTTAGAGAAGACAACCGCATGGACAGACCCGACCTACAACATTTTCGTTGTTCTAATTGGGACCTTAAGCTTTTCTTATTTCTAATTCTTTATAGTATGCTGGATTGAAGCATTTTGGTCAGTTGAAATACTTAATTGAGAGAAAGAAATAAAAAAAATAAAATAAAATTAGAAGACTCAAACCAAAAAAAAAAAAAAAAATACAAAGTCAAAGTACTGTATACCTATTATCCCGCTTGTCGACTTTCAGGCAATTCCACGTTTAATCCAACTTTAGCACTCTTTTGAGTTCTTAAAAAACAATTTTGATTTGGTAAATTCCAAAGTGATGAATTAATATAATTAATTTTTATATTATATACAATATTTTGCATGTATGTACTTAAATTCATTATTTTTTGAATTTAGCTAGATTTTTCTTATATATATTATTCATGGAATGTTAAAAGAAACTCCTTTTGTGTTATTCATTGAATTAATATACAAATTTATTTTTATTTTTTTCTCATTTTATTAAATATAGTCTAAATTTTAAAAAGTAGAAAATTATATTCTTTATTATTATTATTATTGTGTTAAATTTAACTTGTCGCCAATCTACACTAATAAAAAACTAATAAAAAACATTAACTCTGCTAACGCGGTGTGTTGATAGTGATGTCTTTCCTTGATAAATATTTGTTTCAACACACCGCGTGAAAATAATATCGGACTATTGAACTTTATGACCCCAGCTCGAACATAGTTAAAATAATAATATTAGAGGAAAATTCAAATACACAAAAAAAAAAAAAACCTTATGGAGGAGAAAAAAAGAAAAGCAAAAAGAAAATCAAAAACTACCAAAGAAGAGAGACGAATGGAAAAATGGGGAAGGCCGTGGAATATACCGACGGGCAAAGGAAGACAAGGAACCAAAAGACAAAGATGCTTTGACTAATGAAATCTAGAAGAAAGACTCGTCAATAGAAAGAAACAACGGTTACATAGACTGGGCAAATACAAATCACAGAAGATTCTTAAAAATTTAAGATAGAGAAACTATTGCAAACAAAAAAAAAAATACAAAGAGACATGGTTTAAATAGAGAGTGCAGGGTTGGTACGGGGGATTTTTAATTCCAATCTCCTAAGAAAGAGTCAAATTAATTCATATATTTTAAATAATTATTCAAATAAGTTTTTTTAAAAAATATAATTTTTTTCATTTTTTAAAAAATTTGAGTAATTTTTTATTTAAATTATATAAATTACTTAGAAAGATTCAAATTTTGAATAACAATATGATTTATTTTAAAAGTTATTCAAATATGGTATTTTTTAAAAATTTATTCTTAAATATTAAGTAATTTATTACTCAAATTGTAAAAATTATGTAAAAAATATTAAATTTGAATAATATTTAAATTCATTTAAATAGTTATTAAATCAAACATTTTTATTTAAATTTGATCTATTTTTACTCTTTTTTTTAATTTTGAATTACTTATTGTTTAAATTACAAAAAAAATACATAAACAAATTTAAATTCAAATAATATTACAATTCATTTAAACATTTATTTAAATTAAATATTTTTTATTGAAATTTAATCTCTTTCATCTTTTTAAAAAAATTTGAAAATTTTATTATTTAATAATTACTTATTATTTAAATTTAAAAAATTACGTAAAAAAATTTGAATTCAAATAATATTACAATTCATTTAAATAGTTATTTTAATTAAATATTTTTTTATTCATATATATATATATATATTTATTTATTTATTTATTTTATATAAACATAGTTAATTTTGTCAGGAAGGTTACCGACCTTCTCACGCCATTTCGGTGAGAAAAGAAATCCATGGATGCCGCCAGTATTTTCTTCTCATTTTCATCAGAGTTTCTTTCTTACGCACAATATTTTCATTTGTCAGGAAGGCAACTTTCTTTCTCAAGATTTTCTCACAAAAAAACAAACATACAGTTATTTTTTGGATTGATTTTCCAACTTCATCTTGGAGAGGACAAATGTGTTTAGTTGTCTGTACTCTATACTAAGTGACAAATAGCATAATTCTTTAACCTTGATTTATCTCAAAAGGGATAAGGTAATATCCCTTACCAAAGCTCCCAAACTACTACTACGAGCCTTTTTAAAATTTGATTTTTAGAAAGACTTGATATGATAGAATTTATGAACGGGGGATAGTTGTATTATGCAAAGAATAAAATATTGACTCTCTTGTGAGACTTGTGGATGCAAATTGGGCCTCTTTTTTTTTTTTCTCTCTTTTCTTTTAATAAAATAAAATGAACCATCCTAAGAAGCAGCCAAAAGCAAGTTTGTTAAAATCGATATCCCACTTAAAATGAATTTAGAATTTTAAGGATGGGATCATATAATTGAAAGAAAAAAAAATCTTAATTGTGTGTTTAGATTTAAAGTAGAGTGTGGAAAAAAGAAAATTGTGAGAGAGAAAAAAAAACAAGAAGAAGAAGGAATAAATTGTTTAGATAGATTAAAAATAAGTAGGGAAAGAAAATGAAAAGAAAAATAAAAAAATTCAGCAAAAGCTTAAATGAGACCAACTTAAAAAATAAAATAAATTTATATGATATACAACTATACATGGCTTACAAATATATATATATATATATATACATATAGCAAACAAACAGTTTTATTCATTTGTTAAATGGTCACACAAATAGCTATTGATCTCATCAACTTGTGAGTTACCAATTTGACCCAGCAAAGCATAGGCAATGCAATTTATCCAGGTTCAATGACCTTACCGAACTCCCCAAATGACTAGGAGTGGAGGTTATTTTGGTAAATTAAATCATTAGAGTGGGTGTTTCTTGTGCATTTACCCGACCTTTCTCAAGAAATTAAAATGGTGGGCCCCACGCGCTTTTAACCTCTAATTTTCTTGCCTATGGCCTTCTTGATAGATTGTCAAACATGAAAAAAGTACTCTTCCCAATGAATTTTCTTTCCGATTATTTTCTTTTTACTCTCGGTTCCTTAAAACCAAACATATCATAAGAAATATAATTTACAATTGATTATTTCATACATATCAACTTTTTTCAATAATAATAATTAATTATAATAATATTCTTTGCATACAATAAAAAATATATATTTTTATATTTATATTTGTTAAAGAATAATTTTATTAGTTAAAAAATACAAAATGATAAATAACAAGTAGAATAAAAAAAAGTTATTATGTCATGATATTTATAATATATTTTAATTTTAAAAAATAAAATTTAAAAAATTTATTATTAAAAAAAAATTACAAGATTAAATCATGATTTTATCAATTATATAATTTGAATTGAAATTTTACTTAAAAAAATATAAATACAATTTAGATTATTTACTTCATATATGATTATAGAATCATGTCAATCAACGATTATGATCAAAATTTTACCTTTGGCCAAAAGGTGGTTTTGGGGTCCACTATTACCATAATAATCTCTTGGAGCTATTATTGGAGTTATTAAATTCTCATTTCCTATTTTTGAACCAAATTAAATTCCCATTTGCTCCTGTACAATTAGTCAATGGTACCAAAATTTAAGAAAGTGAGGTGAAAAAGAAAAAAGAACATAGATTAGATACAGAGCCATGGCCCACCTGCCAACATAGATCAACGGGCAATGATGCTTGAGGGCCCACTTCCGACAGATTGGCCAAAAGATTTCTAGTTCAACGGTCCCGATTTGTTCACCTTAGACGTTTCTTTCGTGGCTGTAAAATGTCCGAACGGAGTGAAATTGACAGAAACAAAGAGGATTAAAGATCGACTTGGGAGACCCAAAAGCCTAAACGCTCCCTTTGACCTTTCTGCTCTCCCTCGGCGCCACCATCAGATACATACAAACAGAAATGTCGAGTCTGAACGAACCTCTTCGGATTCCGCTGGAATATTCCTCTCCGGCGGGGAACAAGGACCCTCGGATCCCACTCCTGAACCTGTCGACGGTCCGGACGAGGATGGATTCGCTGCAGCGCTTCCTATCGGAATCTGTCAACGGGAACAAAGTAATCAGCAAGGACCAGATGGACTTGGTCTCTGCCGAGATCTCCTCCGCCATCCATCAAGTCATCGTGAACGGCGCCGCGCTTCTCGCCTGCGCCCAAACTCACGATCTTCCGACGACCGCAAAACCCTCGGAGAAACCCTCAGAACCGCTTGATCTGAGAATCTCGTCAAAACCCGCTCTTTACTCCACTATGAAGGTGGAGGAGAGCAGGGAATACGATGACGTAGACTGCGACGTCGTGGAGCTGGATGCCGTGGAGTTGCTGGCGGAGCACGCGCACTTCTGCGAGATTTGCGGTAAAGGGTTCAAACGGGATGCGAATCTGAGGATGCACATGCGGGCGCACGGGAACCAATTCAAGACGCCGGAGGCGCTGGCGAAGCCGCTGGACAAGTGCAATGAACCGGTTGCGGCACGGAAAACGCGGTTCTCGTGTCCGTTCGACGGCTGTAACAGAAACAAGAAGCACAAGAAGTTCAGACCGTTGAAGTCGGTGATATGCGTGAGAAACCACTTCAAGAGGAGCCACTGCCCGAAGATGTACTCGTGTAACCGCTGCAACAAGAAGAGCTTCTCGGTGGTGGCGGACTTGAAGAGCCACCAGAAGCATTGCGGGCAGTCCAGGTGGAAGTGCTCTTGCGGGACTAGCTTCTCAAGGAAAGATAAGTTGTTTGGCCACGTGGCCTTGTTTGAAGGCCACATGCCGGCCGTAGGCGGTGAGGGGGAGGAGGAGGAGGAGGAGAAGGGTAAGACGGCTACAGTCACGGAAGCGGTGGATATGGAGGAGGATGAAGGCCAAGATATAGTAATTATAAAGGGAGAGGAGTTGGGTGGGAATTCTACGGATAATGCCTATGGATATTTCGACGGATTTCTTGATGGGTTTGGTTCCATGGATGGTTATAGCTTGCAGGGTGTGCTGGAATCTCCTAATAACTGTTGGGCCGGCGGTTTTGGAATGGAGGAGTTTTGTGGTGTTGGCCAGTGACGCTGTTAGCTCCCTTATTTGTTACTCGATGACGATGTCGATACTGTTCTTGCTGCTTCTGCTGTTGGGTATATGAACATATTTGTATTCTTTGTAATAGCGCGAGGATTATCATCCTTGTATTTATAGTTTAGGACTTGTTCTATCATTTCTGATTTCTGGCTTAGAATAAAGGGTCCTCTTTCTATTTCTGTCTATGCAGTATGGGATATGCTTTCGATTAACTACATTTAGGGTCATTTCTGCAGTTGAAATTCTGATTCTAGTCCAGTTCCATTGATTGTCTTAGTTGAAGCTTGCGGAGTTTAGTTTGTTCACTTGGGCGCTTCTGTTTGCCTGCCTGTGTTATTCAGCCAGGTTCAACTCATTTTTGAAGAGGTTTGAAGGGGAAGGTTCTGTGGGTTTGAGAGAGAATTCGGTAACTAATACTGGTGGTGGCAGAGTCACAGACAACTTTTCCGATTTTGTAGTCCTTTCGGTGAAAAATTTTCCTTTTCAGCAGGTTGATATCAACGAAAAGTGAGTGAATAAATGGGAATTCGAGACATTCTGCTTGTCATATGCGAGGGACTAGAGAAGAGTCCTCATACTGAATTTTTGTTGTTGTTGGAAGGCTGAGAAGATGCTGCTGACATTGACTGGAAGTGATCAATGAATTCCCTTTTGGCTATTTCTTCTGTTAGGTTTATGGAAGAATGCAAGTGCTTACCCCTGGGCGTCATAAAAAGAACTACAAGTTGCCTGGCCAATTGCCTTACTTTTTCATGTCTGCTAGTGCAAATGAAAAAGGAGATTTGATTGTCAAGACCATTATTCATGACCAGAATGGTGGGTTGGTGAAAGAATGCTTTCAGGGTTACAGCTTTTGTAATGTTGCTTATTTAAATACTACGTGAGATATTAAGATAAAATTGCTTGATTGTGTTTGTTTTGCTTGCAACCTCTGCAGGAAAAAGGAAACCAAGGGCATCATTTCTTTGTGCACTAACTAATATAGGCTATTATTCTGCACAGTTCAGTAAAGGAAGCACATATTCTGAGTATCAACATTGGTTTCTAACCATCCAAATACCAGTCCATCCCTTTCGGGATTGAAATCATAAGCTTGAAGCCCAAAAGCCACCTAAGAAACTCCAATATGATTAAGAAATGTCCTTAATTGGGGCAAGAGCATTTTGTCTGCATTAGCAAGCCTGGCATTATATTTACAGTGGTAGCCACCACTTATACATAAAGAGAAAAGCCATCCAATTTCCTGGACACTGGAGGAATAGTAGTAGATATGTATCAGGTTCCAGTAAAATGAGTTTGGTTTTTCAAGGACGTGACATAGAATGGATCCATACACTCTAAGGATCCTAGGAGAATTTGCACCATATGCTCTCAACTTTTCACTCTATAATGCCTTGGGGCTGCTTGCTTTGGCGTTGGATCTCCATCCCTTGGAGACCAAAGCTAGGTGCATCGTTTCCTCAGAATGATTAAACCTTGGGGCTGTCTAGAAACGTGACTGATAGGAAAAGAATTAAAGCAAGCAAGGGGAAAAAAAAAAAAAAGAGGGGACCAAAATAAAGTAAAAGAAAGCCAAATTCGCAAAATGGGAGACATCAACAGCCAATTAGACTAAATTACGCACCTTTGATCTACTGAAAAGGTAAAAACTTCACGTGTTGTCTGTTCCAACCCGAATAAAGTAAGAAGGTAGTCGTAGAAGGGACGCAGATAAATATTATATATATATATATATATATATAACTATTAAAAAATTCAATTTGTCTTGTTTCGTGTCTTGTGCAAAAGTTCCTTCTTTCTCTACCGTAGGTTGCGGGGTGGATTGAAGTCTGTTCAATCTCAGTCATCGCTCTTCCTAAACGAAATAAAAGACGTCTTCAGCTAAAAAAAAAAAAAAAAAAGCGCTTTCAATTTTATTTGGTGGGAAGCTTGAGTTTTGTGCTCGAAACAGCTCCTTACACGTTCTTAATGTCTTTGATATTTTATTAAAACATGCGTAATTAAATCCAAAATCATGGGATTTTACTGCCTACAGCTCTTAAGCGTGTGTGTGTGTGTGTGTGTTAGCACCTTTCATTTTCCCAGCGGTCGTGTCCACGATGTTGGTAAGAAAAGAGAAAATTGAATTGTGAAGAACACGTATCTAAAAATTGTGAAACGCGTGCAAATAAAAACAATTAAACATAAGATAAAACAACAAGCTATTCAGTAAAGATTATAGGATAGAGAGAAAATGACCTACGTTTCTCTCTTTTAAGATATACACATTAAGAGTGTCAATTTATTGTTGAACTCTTCAACAATAAATTATGTTGAAACGTCACAAGAAATAGCATGAACACATGATCTAACACACAAGCCTTGCTTATGGCGGTTTGGAGAGACTCGGATCTCTGACTTTAATCCATTACCTGGCTATTTTTTGCGTTTATATCTCTTCGTTCGTTTGTTAGCAAGACCTTACCTTACACGTCTTTCATAGATCGATGGGTTGAAAGGCGAGCCCTTTCCTCCTTCTCGTGCTATATGGGTCAATCAAGGTTGCAGACTGGTCTTAAGACGAGCTTTTTGTGGTCACAAATTCCAAGTTTTTTTTTTTTTTTTGTTTTGACTCCCGCGGCAAGAACGGAGACTTGTTGTAGCTGGGGCGTAGAAGGGATGTGGGTCCTCTAAGCAGGTCTTGTCTCCTCTAAGCAGGTCTTGTCTTTTTTTTTCTTTTTTTGGAAAAAAATATAATTAAAGTATATGTGTTAACATTCTGCGTATACATTTTATTTTATCTGTTTATATATTTTATCCCAATTATATCAACATGATATGATTTTTAAAAATGTAAAATAGGTGGGATCCACGCGATACCCACTCTTTCCCAAATATAATTTGTCCGCTCTTGCGAATAGCTCTCCTTTTGTGAAAGGCATCTAAAGTTGGTTGTTTTTTGTTTTTTGTTTTTTTTTTTAACACGTCGATATGCTCAAAACTCTATTTTTAGCCATAGGCTGGCGGGTAAGCTAGTGTCAACGAAAAATAAAATTATTATATTTATATCAATTTATCATAAAATGTGAGGATAATTTGATTTGAAATTATTTAATTATAAAAAATTTAAATTATTGAATATAATATATAAATTTTATATTATATTTTAATACTCTTTTGCTAAAATAAGAGAATTTGGTTATTGTTACTTTCTTCTTCTTCTTCTTCTTCTTCTTCTTGTTTTTTTTTTTTTTTTTCAATCTAATAGGCAGGCATCAATTGGTCCTTTTCTTTCTTCTTCTTTGGTCTTTCGCTTTCTTCCTTTAATGCCACCCCCAAGTAAACAGACGAGGGATATCCAAAATTTACAAGTGGCTTTGGATGGACAAATTTTGAGAAATTCATCTGTCTGCTATGGCCGCACGATTTTGTCTCACCTTACGTTGCGTCTCAACCATGTAGTGGCTCATGGACTGCTAGGAAAATGGCCGTAATTTGGTCGTTAGAATATGCTTCGTGAGAAGATACATGCGTTGGGCTCTCATAATAGAAAGGCTTAGTCTGTCTTAGCCGAAGCATTCAAGTCATTATAGTGCAATTTTTTTTTTTAAAAAAATAAAATTGTGATTTTATTAAATCTAAAAATATTATGTAATAATTAACATATATATATATATATATATATACCCTAACATAAATATTATATTTTTATATAATACTAAATATCTAATTTTATCAAAATAATAAATTTGTATTAAATTCAACTCAATTAATATGTTTTCAACTCAAAATTTAACTAACTATTAATTTATACTACTTTTAAAATTTTTTTAATTTTAATTTAATAATATTCTTAATTTTACCATTTATTTCAGCTTAATAATTATTTCATATTTTAACGTTTCATGAGAATTCTAACTATTTAATTTTTAAACTTATGATATGTTAATTCAATATATTTTTTATCAATTTCAACTCTTAAAAAAAAGTCAATATATTTATTTTTTTTATGTGTTATGAGATTTTTAACTAAATTCATTAAAAAAATATTATTAATAAATATCATTGTAAAAATTTAACTAAAATATAGATTACATTTAATAAATTACACAACTAAATAATTTGACAAGTACTTTATGATGTATGGTGTATTTTTTTTTTGTTTATGATTATATGAATTTACCATTTATGGTTTTGTGGTTTTATAACTTGTGGTTTAGAGTTTTTATAGTTTTATGGTTTTTTTTCGTTTATGATTTAAGGAAGTTGAAACTAAATATTTCACTTTACAAATTAAAAGTATAATAATAGTAAATTTTTTGGATATACATAAACAAGTAATTGTTCTAAAGTTAAAATGATAGCTAAAAATACTTATACGATTATTTACATCTTCACTTTAATTATTGTTAAAATAGCTAGCAAGATTATACTTTTTAGATAAATAATGTAGGTCATGATTATAGTTCTCTTTTATGTATCACATAATCTTTTTAACAATTTACACATGAAATTGATGAGATACTTTAAAAACCTACCGATTAAACCAACTTCATAAGGATATAATAGAATTTATGCATGTAAGATATTTTAAACTCTCGACAAGATGCTTGAAATGTATAAAATCAACACATGCTTTATTGCTTTTCTTAGGCAATTTAATGTCAACTTTTAAAAGAGTTCTCAAAAGATTACAATCATGTATACAATTATTTTTTTAAAAAAAAACTCAATAACATGCTTTTTTTTTATAGATAATGATTTCATCACATTTTTAAATCACATTAATACTAAAAAAAATAATAAATTAGGTATAAATATGTCATTTTAAATTCATGTATCATAAATTTTTTAAAAACGTTAATCATTCTAATATTATTACGTATAAAAATTAAGTCATTAATATATATATATATATATATATATATATATACCAATAAAATATCACCAAAATTATTTATTTCACAGATAAATTATGCTAAAAAAGACTCGTCTAAAAGTTAGTTTTATAAAATAAAGAATCAATATACTTGTTTCATACTCTAGGTGCTTATTTCAGATCAACATTGCTTTTTTTCATTTTATACACCTTATTTTCATTTCGTTTCTTTACAAAACTTATTGTTTTCTTCATAAAAAATTTTTCTTTAAGAATACCATTAAAAAAATTTAACTTCATATTTATTTAACAGATTTTTCAATGATTATTTGCAACCACAATAATTATAAGTCTAGTAATCTCTATTTGAGCAATAAGAGAAAAACCTTTATGGTAGTCATAGTCATGTCATTTAAATGCTTTTACAACCAATTTTACTTTATATCTTTTCATTTCCTTACTTGAATTTTTCTTAGTCTTAAAAGACTCAATATTAATAACTTTATGATCTTGAGAAATATTTGTTAACTCTAAAATAGTATTCTTCTTAAATGACTTAATTTCTTGATTAATGACATTCACATACATTGTTTCTTGAATTATTTCATCAAATGACATAGGTTCATAATTAGTAAACATGAAAAAATGCATCAAATTCACATTATCATTAATAATATTATTAAGAATTATCTCATAATCTTGCAATCTAACAAATTATTAGTAATTTCTTCTTAATCTTTTATTCTCTTAAAAAGCTTGTGGCATAGGATTATGAGGAGTAATTGGTAAAACTACCTTATTTGCATTGGGGGTTGTAACTTGAATTTCCTTTTCTCTCAAAATAACAACTAAACATTTTTTAAAGTCATTTTGCTCCTTAGTACTAAAATTCCAAATTTTATCTTTAGCAAAGGTCACATATTCGCTCATAATAACCTTCTTTGTCACATAATTGAACAATTTGTATTACCTTTTCATATAACTAAAAAAGATTATCTTCACGCCTTGATCGTTTAGATTTTTCTTTGTTTATACTAGAACGTGAGTATAAGCAATATAACCAAAAATTTTGAGATTTCTTATACTTAACTTAAGACCACTTTATCCTCTTTTAGGAATAACATTCTAAATACATGTTGTTAAACAAGTAAATAAAACATAAGTAAGCTTTTGACCAAAAAGAATTAGGTACTCCTTGGCCTTTAACAAGTTTCTTATCATATTTATGATTGATTTATTCTTCCTTGTAATAACTTCATTATGTTGTAAAATATAAAGAATTGTAACTTTATAGTTTAATTTTTTCCCTTCATAATAATTCTTAAACTCATTAAAAATATACTTATCATTATTATTAGCTTGCATAATTTTAATATAATACTTGTTATGCCTTTCAATATAAGAATTAAACTTTTTAAAAAGATCAAATACCTCAGAATTCTTTTGCATGTAAAGTCATGTCTTATTTGTATAATTATTAATAAAAGTAAAAAAAATACTTATTATTACCATTTGATGAAACACTTACTAACCATAAACATTAGATTAGATAAACTGAAATAGTTGCTTTTCATACCAATTCCTTTTTATCACAATAAGCAATCTATTAAATTTTGCAAGAATACAAACTTCATAGATCTAATTAAAATGATATATCATAAGCAAGTCTATCGCCATATTTTTTTATGCAAAGAGTTTCAAACTATAAGAATTTAAATGACCAAAACAAAGATATTATAATCAAAACTAATCTTCCACAATGACACTTAGACAAGTATAAATATTAGTAAAAATAGCAACTTGAAACATTCAATTCTCCATTAAAGTATAAATATTATATTCTTTTTTAAGCAATTGATCCAAGTTGAATAGGTTGTTCTTTATGTTTGACACTTAAAATACATTTAAGAATTAATTATGATATTTACTTTTTAACTTGACGAGAATTCATCCATTTTTCATCATTATAACATGTTATTATCAATAAACTTAACAATATAACAAATTGGCTCATTAAGATCAACAAAGAGCTCATTCTTTTTGTGCATTTAATTGGTATATTCAGTGTCAAGTAACCATGTATTATAATTTGACATTTCAACGTCTATAGTAACCAACATGAAAACTTAATTTTCATCATATGTATCTTTTTTTTTTTTTTGAGCATGATGGGCTATTTGACTATTTTTTTTTTTAGACTTGCATTTAATAGTTATAATTATGACACTTATAACATTATACATTAGATTTTTTATAACTTCTTTTACCATAACATCCTCCTTGACCTTAAGTTTTGTACATTTGGTTTGATTGCTTTTGGTCATTATATTAATTTTTCTTATGTTTATAATTTTTGCAGTAATATCCTTAACCTTTATTGTTGCAACAAGCACCACCACATCCTCATCCTTTACCATAAGAGAAACCTTTTTTTATTCTTTGATTGATCGTTTTACTTACCTTTAGTGGGAACTTGACTATAAAGTGCTTACTTTATTAATTTTTTGATACACTGCTCATTTATGCATAGTACATTAACTAACATTGAGACAAATTATGTATTTTTTTATTGTAATCATGATATACTCATACCATGAGTGTGTGCAAGATATTTTTAATTTTCACATGATTATTCAACTGTTATTTTCATTTGATTTGTTAAAGTAAGAATTCTATTTAAATAAACTAAAATAATTTCAGAGGATTATATTAGTAAAAATCTAAATTAATGTCGTAAAGTTTAGAGTTTCACTTTTTAAATTTTTTTCATAACTTAGAATGATGCCATAAAATTATACAATGTCTATTTTGACAAAAATACACTTATAATTTTCTAAAAAATTCCATCATCTACCTCCTAATAGACAAACTATTGTGGTTATCTTTTTTCTATAACTCTCAATGTGTAATTCTTTATACTTATATTTTATTTACAAAAACTTTGCAACTTTATTTTTCACAATACTGTATAATTCCTTATAGTATCAAACATATTTGCATTATTGATTTCATCGTGATGAATTTTAACATGAATGACATGATTCTTATTTAACTTTTTTTTTAGATGGAAAAAATTATGATCAATGGTGTGTTTAAACAAAAATATTATTTTACTATAAGGAATTATTAAGTATTGTGAAAAATAACAAAGTTTAATACCACTATTAAAAAGTTATATAAGCACTTATAATTTTATTAATTTAAAAAATAACATACAATAATTAATAATTATATATAATAATATACAATTATATTTTTATATAATAATAAATATTTAATTTTACTCAAACAGTAAAATTATATTTAATTAAATCAACTAATTTGACTTATTCTCATGTATTAACTAACTATTAATATAGATTAACTTTAACATTTAGTGATATTTATAAAAAAAAAACAGATATTATAGATTATAATTTAGACAACAATGACTGAATCAATGGAATTGAATTCTATTTTTAAAATTAGATTGAATATACTATAACTACATATAAAGGGGCGCTAACACAAAACGGGAAGCAAAACAGACCTTAAAAATTCTGTTTTTTCTTTGTATCGAGGCTATGATCAGAAGCCTTATCTTATGCCGCTGGTTTGCATCCAAGATCGAAAGTTTCCCTTTGATGTCAATGTCTGATCATCACAAACGACGTTAACATCCATCCGTTTGCGCGTCAATCGTTGCAAGAGAAAGAAGTTGTCAGTTTGCCTAACTTTTTTACAATAAAAGTTTATGGCGTGGGGAATCAGCCCTCCCTGTACATTGTGGGTCTCAGTCGATAAAAGAATAATATTTAGAATTCTTTTTTTTTTTTAATTTCAATTTTTTATTTAAAATTATTAAATATATAATTAAAATAATAAAATATACAATTAAAAATAAAAATGTGTAATTAGATATTTTTAGACATTTTTATAACTAGTTATTTTTATATTTTTTTATTACATATTTTTTCATCTTAATTACGCATTTATTGATTTTTAATAAAAAATAAATAAATTTGAAAAAAAAAGAGAATTTGAAAAAAATAAAATAAAATAAATAAATATATATATATATATATATATAATGGTTGGAGCCTATAATAGGGGTGAAATAGGACTAATTTCTCAGGCCATGTAATGGTACTCATAAAAAATGGTGGCTGACGTGACAGTCTGAATATGAGCATTCCCCGTGGAGCATTTGCACGTGTGTTATATATAGTTACAAGAATGGTCAATAAATAAGATGATCACGGATAATTAGTTTTTCAGCGTTCTGGGGGTACACGTTACGTTGTATCCCTTCAGAGTTCATGGTAGAAGCTTTTGCTTGACTTGAAAACTAGGCCGTGATCTTTAGGAATCAGTCTACCTATTTCGTGCATTGAACAAAATGGTCATGCTACAAGGCGTTGATTGTATAAATAGACCAGAGTCATTTCGTCATTAAATTTATAACAACTTCATGAGATATCAAAAAAAAAAAAACAAGAACAGCTAGTTTACTTACCTTAACCTCCGTAAATTATGATGGCTTCGCTTGAAGCGTTGGCAATGGCTGGCACAAGTTACCTTGAATGGGAAATCGATGTTGAGGAATGGGAGCGCGAGGAATTAGAGCAACCTCCGCTACATTTATTGGCAGAAGATGAAGTAGAAAGTGATGACAAGAACGGCACAAGATTTCCTGTCACCTGTTCAAGTTTCCCCTGCAGCCACAAGATAGAAGATGAAGGTTACCACAACAAGGGTGAACATCAGACCAGTGCAGATTCCCATCCTAGAGTGAACCGAGATGAGAAATGTGGATAAGAGGATGGCCAAATGGTTGAGGCAATCAATTATGATGGTCACATCCTCTTGAAGGCTGTTACTGATTAAATTGATGCAGAGATGAGAAAGACATATATTATCCTGATAAAGAGCATTTCATATGCAGTTTCATTTGTGATTGTGAGTAATCCAATTTTGCAAGAGACTTTTATTTTGGCTTCAGGATAATGTGCAGCAGGTGAGAAAGTGAAGTGAATTATACATTTCAAATAATTTCAAGCTGTTTCCTGACCTCGGACACTTAAATATTTTCCCTCTATACTTCGGCATTTTCCAGGCAATATGTTTTATCTAATTTACATTTGGTAAGAAGCCACGAGCAGTTCACATTGTATGGTACATGCAATCCAATACACTGCTATGGTCCACATAGCGTCCGAGACATGCCCTCTTTGACAGTTAAGACTTGAGCGCAGTTTCTCCTTTCCGTGGACAGCAAAAAGCACATGAAATTGGCATATGTTAAATACATAACCATTTAGACAATATCCATTAGGACTTTTATTTTTTTATATATTTTCAAAAAAAATTATTAAATAAATTATTCTGTGTGATAGAAAATTTTTCATTAATAAAATAAAGTAAATTAAAATTTATTAAATTCTCACTCTATTATGGTAAAAATTATCGATATACATTAGTACTTTTCCCTATCTCTTTTCCACTGAGAAGGTAAGAATAAAGAGAGATTGGCTTGGATATAAAGTTATGAAAGTCTGTCCTTTACACATCTGCAGGCGAATCTTCGCTCAAATAAATTGAGAGAAAGGGAAGATGATATGGGTTTCACCTTTCACAGTGTCATAATAATTATTTTTTTAATTTATAAATTTATTATATCATAAATTACATAATAAAAATTATTTTTTTTATTTATATAAATTTTATATTTTTTATCAGAATGAAAATTTAAAATTTTAATTATTGAAATATCTCTATAATTAATTTTATATAAGTATGTATAACTGTTTGCTGTAATTAATCTAAACTATAAGGAATATAACAAAGGAAAATGAAATAAAAAAAATTTACATGTAAATCAAATTAAACGAATAATTTTATACATACAGATGTTCAAAGTAGGTTTGCTTCATTCCTTATGATCAAAATTCGAATCCTTTGAGAGAGTACCGAAAGGTAATTTCTCATACTGAAGATGTTTCACAAATACTCACAAAAAAATTATTTTATCCTATTTTATTATATATATATGGTGAATTTGACATTGTTTCAAATTTAATTTTACATAATTGTTAAATACATGTTTATAATATTTATATTTAATTACAATCATTTATTAAAAATTTAAAAATATATAACTAGTATAATAATATAATATATAAATTCGTATCTAATACTCATTAAATTAAATATATTTAATAGACTGACCTCAAATTGACAATTGGATTAAGCATAAAGAATAATTAAGATGCTTTATCGTGCACTGCAGAAACGAAATAAAAACTCCACTAGCCATAAAGGTAACCATCCTCTTTCTCTCTTTCTCCACTATCTTACTCGTCGATCTTTGTCCATGGAAATTCCGTCATTCCTCGTTATCACCCTCATATTATTGATCACCCCATTCTCATCAACGCCAATAGTGGCCATAGACCAGCAGCTGTGCCGGACGACATGCGGTTCCCTGCAGGTGAAGTACCCCTTTGGCACAGCCAACGGCTGCGGCTCGCCACGGTTTAACCCTTATGTATCCTGTTCGCCGGGTGGAGATCAGCTGGTCCTCACCACCCACACAGGCTCTTACCCCATAACTTCCGTCTCCTACACAACCGCCACCTTGACGATCAACCCCACCTCCATGTCCACGTGCACCTCCATGCATCCATCCCCCAATTTGGGCCTCGAATGGGCCAGCCCATTCCAGCTTGGCCCATCAACTTTCGTCATCTTGGCATGCCCAACCCCAACCTCCTCCCTCACCATCAAGGGCTCCCCCGTCTGTGACACCTCCTCCTCTCATCTGTGTGCATCCATTTACACGTGTCCGGCAGTAATTGGACTTGGACTGCCACTTTTCCCGCCGACAAACACGTGTTGCGTGTATTCCCCGGCTAATCTCAACAGCAAAGGTGAACTTGATCTCCGTTCTCTAAATTGCACGGGGTACGCTTCGGTAGTGTCATTTCAGGATTACCCGACTGACCCGACCAGATGGGAATATGGGGTGGTGTTGAAGTATAAAAGTGGAGCTTTTGACGATTATTACATGGACAGCAAGTGTAACACCTGCGAGAGCAGTGGTGGTTCATGTGGGTATGGCCCTCCCAGTAATTCCTTTGTATGTCTCTGCAATAATGGAATCAATTCCACTACTGATTGCAATGGATACAGCCTAGTTCAAGGACTCACATGGAACTCCTCCTATTTTCCAGCTGGTAAGTTCTGTCTCTCCTTTCCTTTTTTTTTTTTTTTTTTTTTTCATTTTTTTTAATTATTTATAAATGTATGTTTACTAGTATAACTGTGTGTATGGGTCTGTGCCAGAGAACTATGGATAAATTTAGGTGACAAGTGTCCCCACTAAAATTTTCTTCCTTATTTTATTTGTGAAAATTAAATAAAAATTTCCCCATTTATTTATTTATTGACCTCCCATTGATTTGTTTTATCCCCACTCAAATTTCCTGATAAGTGACAAAAATTAAAAAATAAAAATCTCTAAAGTTTTTGTTTTTAAAAGATTTGAGAAATTTTTCACCAATCAAAATCATGAAATAAATTGAAGTCAGTAAAAAAATATTAATTATAAGAGCAATTTGTTTTATACTCTTATAGTCTTATAAATTATAAAACAATTGAAAAGAATTATACTATGAGAAAAGCAAAATAGATTTGTGGAACAACACAAGAACAAAAGGAAATAAGGATTTCCTTTGATTAGTGAATACTTTCACTCTCTTTTAATTATAGTTTTTCAATCTCTTCCTTTCTAAGCCCCTCAATTTTTTCTTGTTTAAGGAGTTGTCTTTATTGATATTCAAATATTAAAACAAAAGGCATATAAAGATTTTCTCACTTTTTTCAAACATATACCATTATGAATTTGAAAAACCTTAAAGTAACTTAGGACTCTAGACCTAGATTGATGGAGAAAAATGCCTGCAAGCTGTGGAAAGTATACGCGGATAGGTACGAAAAAGAAAAAGATAATAGTAAAGTAGGAATGTGCCAATGCTAATACACATAAAGATCGCTGCTAGGGCATAAACTTGCTCTGCTTTTCGATTAAGTTACGATGAATAAATTGCAATTCAGTGAGGAAATAGCTATAGAATATAACTTTAATTTTTAAGGTAATTCGAAGAGCTCTTTGCATGGATACCCTGCAGGGAATTTATTGGTGGGGATCTTGGCTGCACTAGTTGTCCTCGGAATGGCCTGATAAATAATGTTGTTGTTAAAAGGTGAGGCCCTTACTTTTTTCTTTTCTTTATTTACTTTTCTCAACTACTTTCGGACTAAGTAAGCTTTTCTTTTTCTTTTCTTTTTGTTATGCATTGTTCTTTTTTTTTTTTTTTTTTTTTTGCCTTATTTTTGAATCAAGGTATAAAGGATAGAACAATATATTAGACGTGGGCTAGGGGTTAAGAAATTGTTTATTGCAATGTCAAAGTTTAAAATTTTCAACTTTTACTTTCAGTTAGCATTAAATGTACACCTATCCTATAAATTTTATTCTCTTAGTAAGGAATATTCTCCCTTATAAAAATATAGAGTATAACCCTTACAAATAAATAAAAACAATAATGCGCAAGCATCTTATGCATCCATTAATTGTACCAAAATATGAATCCTTAGTTTTTATTTAATATAATTTCAAAAGTATCTTTGAAGTTAGTAATACAAAATATTTTAGTTCTCTCATGTTTATATTGAATATTTTGGTCCATACTTTTATTTTACGCCTACAATTTTATCATCTTGTCAAACGTTAAGCCAATATATATATATATATAAAAAAAGAGGAAAGTGCTAAATTATGCAATAAGGAAATTCTGCATCCTGATACCCACATTTTTTATATGTATAGTTTAGCCTCTAAATTTTATTTTGTGCAAACATTTTGGCCTTAAATAAGATCAAAGCCCTTCAAACTAAAATCCTGTGGTGTATTTTATAATTATGCCTTCTATTTTTTTTTTTAAATTTTTAATTTTTAAAATTTTTCAAAGCTGCTGCCTGCTTAAATTGGGTTGCCACTCTTATGCAGCCAATGTGTTGCAAGGTGGAGAATGAAATTAAGCACGATTGCAAGAACTGCGCATTTCATTTTTCTCTCTGGTTTCACAATCACCGTTAGGAAAGCAAGCTATTTGTATGAATCCTTCTGTAAAGTGCCTGGTAATGTTGCATACAGAATGCGTATGTCTTCCAAAACTTTCTATACTCCGCAAGACAGATTTGAAGGAAATATTCCTCAGCAGAGAAGATAAGCTTAATGAAAGCTGCTCAATGGACAATCTATAGCGGCAGAAACCTATCATATTCATGATTTTCAGCGGACATTTCAATCTGCTCTTCTGGGGTTGCTTGCATTATCTACTTGCTTAGGTGGAGGAACAGTGTCAATTAGGAAAGATTTCAGGTGCTTATATAGCTCCTTAGGCTTCTCTGCATTGAGAGCATGCCCCACATTCTTTATGATCACTAATTCTGCATTCTCACCGATATGCCTGCATCAAAAGAAGAACAACTATCATAACAGAGATCATAACTTAAATAAATCATGGTTGATAACTGAGAAAAGCAAGTTATGAAATATATAATTGACTGCATATGGTGTAATAGAGGTTTTCAGTTGCTCAAAAGTAGATGTTTATATTCCCCCCCCCCCCAAAAAAAGGACAGATGTTTTAATATTTTCTTGTAATTGAAGTGAAAAACTTTGAATGTGGTAACAACAGAGCTAAACGAGCTCTCCAGAGCAACCTTTTAAGTCTGTGTGCCAATTCCAAAGGGAAAACCTGGTCATGATCTCCCCATATCAGTAGTGTAGGCTGCACAAAGAAATAAGTGTACATTTGAGTTGGTCTGAAAACAAATAAGGCAAACTTCAAAGGTAAATCTCAGAAGATATGCAGTTGATGCTATAGTACCTGGGTTATTTTGGGAAGATCAGACAGCTTTCTGTCCTTGTGCAATGCTTGTATCAGTTCTTTCTTCTCCTGACGGTACTCTGTACACATCACCTACCAGCACATCCAAATTAACAAGAACAATTTTAAACCTGAAGCAAGATGAAACACTCTCCACTTTATTGCAACACTATAAAGCAATACTAATGACTGTCCATGCTGCCAAGATAAGTCGCACCACTTGTGGAAATGAGTAATGCTTTATCCCCAAACTATTGTTGAAAATCATCCAGTTATGTATCCTCTCTCGCAAAATATTAAACTTTGTCCATCAGGGGACCTGCTGAAATAAACCTAGGTTGTCTTGATTTTTCCAGAATTAAACTGCAATACATTAACAGATCAAAAGACCTCCAGCTATAGCAGGCATGAAACCTTACTATTATTCATTGTTTCATAATGTTCTTCCCATTAGAAATTTCTATTTCTTTTCACAGTACACAAAACCTCAGTATCTAACAATTTGAACAAGTTCGTGTTTCATAGGCATTGAGTGACACTTCACTCTTCTAATAAAAGTACCAAAAGTCTGTCCATGGATATAGGGTAAATATTCATAAATTTCTACAGCAAATACTACACTGTACTAGCACAGGCAAGTAAATGCAGAAAAGGCTAAAATGAGCTCATTTTATCCTTGGTGTGCAGAAAAAACCTGAGACTCAAGACAATTTAAACAAGATAACAAGGTCAATCATGCAACTGAAAACTCTCCTATATCTGCAAGTGTAGTCAGATGAACTTCCATACAAGTACTCCTTTTTCTCTCTAAGGAATTTTTTTTTATTTATTTAAAAAAAAAAGGCCATAGCAAGTTTGACTGCTGACAGGAAAGCCTCAACTCTAACAAGAAGAGGAGCCATATATATATAGCCAAAAACAAAAAAGAAAAAAAAATTCTTATTTTAAACACCCCCAAAAAGAAGAGAAAAGAAAAGAAAAAAAGCAATCATTTAATTGCAAAGTAAATGTGAAGTGAAGGCCGCATTGTTCTACATAAACTGCAGAATGGATCATCCAGTGTCACATAAACTTAGTTTTTGATCATCCTATAGAACTACCTCAATATTTGCGTGGTTGCCCCCATTAACTAGAATTCACACGTGCGAGATCTTGCAACGCTCCCCAATGATGGCCCATACCTAAATAATCCAGATCCACTAACTCAGCTGCTAATTTGAGGTGGACAGTCAGAGGCAAGCATATTTAATTTTCTTATAGGAAAGAACACCACTTGTGAATATTTCTGATTCACATTTAGGGATCAGTTGAAGGGACAATCACGACTGTTAGCATAATGATTTCTCCATCACGCAACAAAAAAAAAAAAAAGATGTTAATTTCCAAAGCTATTCCGATCACCCTTTTTGAATCTCAACCTCTAATTTGGATAGCCAGGCATGTGTGTGTGCCAGGTAACTATTGAAATGTAGGCAACTTTTACACTGCAGATGAAATTTTGCAAAACATCTTCAATAATCATTACCAAAACAAAGCCAAGCCCAAATACTACACAAAAGCAAAGAAAAAAAAAAAAGTAGCATTACGAAGTTTGAAAATTCAAAATTAAGAAGAAACAAAGTGTCGGACAGAACCGAGCACATCTTGGCCAACGATCGAAGTCTGACCTCAATAAAATCGTTGGCGAAACAAGTCGGTAAGCTGGGCGGAGGTTTATGGAACGTCAATCGCAACAACTGTCTGACCTTGTCCGGAGTTTGCGGCAACAGAATGCCGATAACCTCGCCCATGCTCTTCACCCGGAACATCCCTTCCTCCATGTCCTTCTCTTCCAGGCTCACCCCAGCGCACGCCAGAACCACGCGGCCCACGCGCTCCTTGTACTGGGCAGCCATGCTGTACGCCACGAACCCGCCGTAGCTCAGCCCCGCCACGTCCATCGTCCCGACGCCATGTGCGTCCATGAGCGCCATGACGCACTGCGCCTGGAACGATTCGGACCGCTCCGGCCGGGTCGTGTAGGAATCACCGAAGAAGAGTAGGTCCGGCACGTACAGATTGAACTTGGACCTTAGCGAGGAGATGAACTCGTTGAACTGCCACATCGCGTTGGCGCCGAAGCCGTGTATTAGTAAAAGCGTTGGCTTCGACTTGACGTGGGTCTTGGGGACCCAGCAGTGCATGATTGTGCTGCCGCCGCCGCCGCCGCCGCCGAGATCGGTGGTGCAAGATTTCAGGCCCGACTTCGCGAAGGAATAGCGATAGCAGGAGTTTCTGGTCGCCGTGAAGCTAAAGCACTTGGCCATGTCCTACTATCAGGTGAATCTCAGGGACCGTTTGGACAGTGCCTTCGATAATTTGAGCCAGGTCTGGTTTCCTTGGTCCAGAAACACCAAACCAAACAATTCCTTTCAACGGGAAATTTATTTTGGCAAACAGACGGAGGGACGAGGTTTTGCGAGATGGGATAGACGGATGCGCGGTACTTGCGTCGTTTCCTTTTTATTTTATTTTTATTTTTTTCTTAAAGAAAAACAATTATATTTTTATTTTTATATATATAATTATTAAAAATATTTATTCGTAAATAATATATTATTTATACTTTTTTTTTCCATTTGCACATCATATTTTCTTTAAATAAAATAAAAAAAATAAAAAGTATGTGTGACAAATAATTTCTTCAAGTTATATAAAAATAAAAATTTAACATAAATTTAAATGAATGAATATTAATTATTAGTTATTTGAAAATTTTAATGAAATTATTATTATTTTTGGGGACTTTTCCGCACAATGTTTTGACGTGGCCAGTCATTCATGAATGGGATCTTCATTAACACCCACAAGGCAAATTCAGTGCATCTCGTGTGCACTATTGTTGCCCATTATATTCTTCTTATCGTTAATTTTGATATTTAATTTTTACGTACATATAATAATAATCTTTTGATTTGATGCCTAAATACCAAACAAAACATGCAATAAATGTTGCCCATAATAACGAAAGAATTTAATTATATAATAAAAAATATGTAAAGAATTTAAACCCATTTACCGATTCATATCTTATCACATAATTTTATTTTTAAACTTAATAAATTTTTTATTAAATTATGTTACGTTACCGACGTTATTCTAACAACAACATCGCTATCAAGTTTTTCCTATAATGAAATATGTAACTTTTTTTTTTGTACAAGGCAACCACCGTCACAGTCACAGTCACTTTAGTGTTTTGTCTTTCATGAATAATTCATGTAATTTTTTTTTTCCGACTTTCAGCCGGAATGATTAATTGTAGTGTCTTCTTCAACAGTGGCCCCCACATTTTGTGTTTGCTTTGTTGCACTGAATGGTTGTTCTGCTTGGTGTCGTGATTGGCGTCAGACAGGCCAATGGTTTCGTTCTATTTAAAAACGAAGAAACTATTACAAGAGCATGGCTACCCGAGCGATGATTGATTGATAAAAATAAATATAATTAATTTTAAATTAAATATAAAATATTAATTATATTTAATTAAGTCTATTAATTTTAAATTCACTTCAATTTTCCTGTATTTATAATTTCCCGCTAGTGGTTATTCTTGTGTGTCTCTATGGGGACGCTGAGGACGAAGACATTGGTTTTTTTTTTTTTTCTTCTTCTCTTGGGCTTTCCTTTATACAAATTTGAGAAAGTTTCGCTGAACCGTGACCACAAATTTTGAACTGAATTGAAAATTTAGGTTTGATCATAGAGTAAATAAAATGAAATTTTTAATCAACCGATATAGTTGATCAAAAAATTTCATTGAGATTTATTTATTTTTTAATAAATTAGTCAACCTTCTTGAAAAATAAATTTTAATAATATTTTTAAAATTTCAAATTCAGTGTAATACGTACAACTTAGATGTAATTTTATCATAATTTTATAATTATTGTTAATGAAAGATGAATTGATGGTTATATTATGTAGATAATATTTTATAATTATTTAATATAATAGTAACACTTTTCTTATTATTAAAATAAAATATTAAAACATATAAATTAGCTCTTTACTTTAGTTTGGTTAACCACATTTTTTCAAAACTAAGAACCATAATACCATAAAATATCAATTTTATATTATTTATAAAATTCAATTTAGTTAACCAAATGTTTAAGTATTTTCCTTTTTCAAAAATCAATCCGTGGTTTCTTAGAGTAAGGTGACAAATAGGCATGTCCTGTTAGTTTAGATCTCAATTTTGGGTACTTTAATTTTTAAATATTTTATATTTTAAGTTTTTAAAATTTTAAATTATTTAAGTTTGAGCTATTTTAAATGCAAGTCAAATTGAAATGAATTTTAAGTGGATTAAATAGAACTATATTATTCTAAGCAAGATAGTTTTTTTTTAATCTTTATTATTGAGCATTTACTCTTTATTGTCAAAATAATATAATAAAATTTTTCCTTCTTAGTCATGGAGAATCAAAAATAATTTTTAGTAATAATAAATTATTATTATTATCAGGTAAATAAAAAGAATTAAATAATAGAGTATGTCAATTGTTTTTAAGGAAAAATGTGCCATAACATGTAAAGAAGAAAAAAAAGAAAATTTTGAATTTAACAGGGAAGAGGGAAAAAAAATTAAACTTAAAATATGATCAGAAATATTGTGATTTTTTTTTATAAATTTATTTTAATTATGATGATTATAAATTTTAGGTTTAATTTCATATTTATTGTTAAAAAAATCAAATGGAATAATTAATATTTGATATATTTAAACAATGGTATGCTAATTTAAATATAACACAATAATTTAAAATAATCATTATCCACAAATAAAAATAAATCAAAAAAAAATATAATTTCCTAATTCAAATATATATATATATATATATATATATATATATATATATATATATATAATTTTATTTTTGATTAAAATAAATTGAAAGCTCAAGTTAATTTTGATTTAAATTTATTTGGATTTTGTAAATTTTAGATTACTGATATTCGATTTATTTGAATTTTAAATTATTAAAATGTTAAATTTGTGCGTGTATAGAGCAATTTTTGCGTGTAAATAACAACCAACTACCTGAAGGATGGTACTTTTTTTATTATTTATTTAGGTCAATTCACGTTGTAACTTTTGTTGAAATAAAATCTTGTGGGTCTTAATTCTGTCTTGAATACTAATATGATTTCATCGGTTTGTTATGATTACATTGATTTTTTTTTCTTTTCTTTTCTGATTTTAACATAACTTTTATGGTTTCAAAATATGTTTTTGATTTTGATTATGCCAAAAATAACAAAAATCATTTAAAAAAAAAAACATGTTACAGATCAGAAAAATAACTTAGAAACCAGTAAATTCGTCTTTAGATGAATTGAGACCCATAAAATTCATGTTAGCGTTGATAGACAGAATTAATGGCAGTTGACCTAAAAAAGAACGTTCCGGGCATTAAGTTGACAATCAATTATTTAGAAACAATCATCATTAGTTTGGTCACAAATTACTAACATGAGTTTAGTTTTCTGATTTTCAATGGAATTTTTTTTTTTATTTTTTTTTTTTAAAACATACATCTATTTATGACACATATATTTCTTAAATCCTTTTCTGGATGTGAAAAATGTTTCAGAGTTGAGACCGGTTAGAAGGTAAGTGTCTCCTTATGCCTATTTAATTTTGAAACTAATGGCATTATAGCAAGTCTATTTTTGTGAGGAAAATTAATAAGATCCCAGTAATTGGCCCTTCTCAACCTATTTTTCCATTTTTTGATTTTCTAATTCTCACTCCTTCACCCCGCATCCTAAAACCCTAATAAGTAGTGCATGCATAAAATGTCTAGAAATGTGTGTCGTTTGAGATCATTATTTTGTGAATCAGACATATTGATCTAACAATAATAGTCATAGTTCATAAACATTTCAAACCATCATAGCTCACCAATAAGAATCCTTTATTATTATTATTATTATTATTGAAATTTAAATTTAATTTTGCAAAAATTTTAGGGTGTTGGACTCTAAAACTCTTAAGGTCTTGCAAAATTTTTGCTATTGTGAAATCATGCAAATGACTTGCTTGGGTCTCTATGGAAGTATAACTAATTAGGTTATGGTTTGACCTTTTTTTTTTTTTTTTTGAGGTTGAGAGGAAGTGATAATGGGATAATGGTTATAGGAGTAGTGTTCAGTGGGACAAAAGTATTTTGTTAATTATATCTGGTAAAATAAGTGAACAAAAGATAACAGTTAATGGGTTAATGATTAAATATGTTTAATACAAAAAAAAAAACTAAAGGAATGATACCTAATTATTGACTCAGATTTCATACAACCATCATTGATTAAACTGATAATCTTTTCAGTAAAAAAAAATTATTTAAAAAAAAACTGATAATCCTAGAGTTTTGAAAAAGCAGCGGTGAAACTTCAACTTTGGGAGAATTAAGTGTAAGAAAAGAATTCAAATTCTGTTAGAAAAGGACTCAAATTGGAACAAAATGTAAAGGCATAGTACTAAATTAACAAAAATAGGACTACATTGAAAATTTTCACAAAAGTTTAGAATTAATTGAAGATTGATTCTAATATATATATATATATATATATATATATATATATATATATATATATATTATACTTATAACTTTTACCTTAGAAGTTAATTGATCGCTTTTGCAAATTTATAGATAATATTATTTTTATTAACAAATGATACAACCAAATTAATTACACAATAATTAGTTATGTACCTATAAAATTATCCTACATAAAATAAATTACTGGAATTGTCATGTGGCAAAATATTTTTTGTTCTAATTATATTGTACAAATTGTTTACAATAATTAATTAGATGTGGCTGTTTATAAGAAATAGAAGCCTTCAATTTTATTGCTCATCAATGTAGATATACTAAAAATTAATCTTGAATGATTCAGCTATATGTAGCCAAAAGAAATGGGTTGTATTGAATCGAAGCAAAATAAAAAAAATTTAATATATATATATATATATATTTAAATTGAAAAAGTTTAGAGATATCAAGTGACATACAAATATTTGAGTGAGTGAACTAAGCATGCAAAAAAGGACGATGATTCGGCTGGTAACATATCAAAATAAAATTTCAAACTCGTCTATATATCTCGTCTAAAAGGTCATAAAATATAGACATAAAAGAGAAGTGAGACATAGATGTACTAAGATTTCCAAATATAAAAATGAAAATTAAACCAACAAACACATTCCCCCCCCCCCAAACACTTGATAAGAGGGTGGACTTATGTAAATAAGATGGGCATTCCCATTCTCGTATCCTCCAATAGTTTGTCTTGATCGAATTGATAAAACACCGCCATTTTCCTTTATCATACATATAATTTTTTTAATTATTTAGTTATGGCGAATTGGGTCATTTATGGCGATTTTCATGACCCCGAATCATCAATCAATCCACCTTGGGCTGTTTGGAAAAACTGAAAATTGCCTATATGCTTGTGTTGTCTTTGATTTTAGCGTGTGCGGATTCTGACAGGTTGAATTAGGCGGTTTTTGGTAGGTTAGGCAGATTATGAATGCCCCTAATTGTCTTGGTCAAACAGTACATAATAATTTATTTTATAAAAAAATTTACTCAAAAAACGGTTTTTTTTTTATCCTTTGGAAATATAAATTCTAACTAAAATATAATCCTAATCTCTCAATACTTCGATTTTACAATTAATTAAGCCCCAAATTTTACAGAAAAATTTCCTAAAATTTTACATGTTAACAATATTTGGAGACAAAAATTAACCATCCAATTCATGTTAAAGATGGTTTTTATAATAACTTTGACATTCGATAAGATAAATTTACTTCTCTTGTGAAAGGATAGTAAAATGTACACAAATTAACAATTAAAAGAGATTAAATATTTGAAGAGATGATTGAACTTAAAAGTTAATGTTAAGAACCCCCAGAATTATTTTTAGAAAACGCGTGTTAGTGGGCCAAGATACGATAATCTCAAAAAGCCGAAGGAGTGAAAAAGAAATGGAAAATCAACCATCCAACGAGAAGAAACTCCATGCTTGCCAATAAATGTCCGAGTGATAATTTCCAGCCCCCACCACCTTCTCTTAAAAAGCCTAAAAAGTGAAAAGAAAGGCAGGAGGTGGCTGAGATTTGATCTCACATGTTTATCACATGATGGTTGTCCCTTGCTTGCCTCGTTGTCCACTCGTTATCCTTAAACAAGGCCATCCCATCCTTCGGAAGATTTGTGAAAGGATAGTCAATAAAATTAAACTACAATGAATGTTTTTGTGCCAATAGGGATAAGCTTTCAAAAAGTGTTAAAACTTTTGAAAAGTTTTTTAATTAAGTTTTAACATTTTTTAAAGTTTTTGAGCTAGTTATAAATTTATAATTTTTATTCTATATAAAATTTTTTTAATAGAAATTAATCAATCTGTTAAATATCATTTTAAAATATATTCTAAAAATATAAAAATACATCAATGTGTATATTTTGTTAAAAGTTTCTCTTTTCCTGTATATAAAAGACAAAAATTCTAATTTCTTTTACTCTAAATTTGAAAAAAAAGAGAAAAATTTAAGATTTTTAGTTTTTTTTTTAATATCGGAAAAAGAAAAAAAATTAACAAAATAAACACATATTACATTTTTAAAATGTATTTTAGATATTTTTTTATACAATTTTCCTTAATTCAAATTTTATATCTAATAGTTTGTTTAAATCTTGTTTTTTTTTTAAAAAAAAAAAACTCATAAGTGATAAAATCTAAAAGTGTAAGATTTGTTTGAAAACTTTAAAAAAAAAAAAAGAGTTAATTACAGAAGTTTACTATAAATTTAAGACTTCATAAAAAATTATCTTGTGTTTGAATATAAGTTCGCTTGCTTTGTTGCGAACCTAAGTTATAGGGTTTTTTCTTTTCTAAACGCTTGGAAAAGGACATCATAACAATAGTAGCCATGGACTTTGCCGATCTAAATAGGAGATCGATCACTTGTTGTCATTGTGTTGATTGAACTTCTTCCATAAGAATGATCCACCATTTGTGTAAAGATAATTTCAGGTGCAAACTCTCCCACGCCCAATTACAACGTATCAAATTTGTAATAGAAATGTCTGTACCATAGAAATGTTGTATGAACCTATGTTTACAAAAAATAATATTGTATTATGGCATTGATGACATATTTATAGTATTTTGATTAGTGTCATTTTATTTGTATTTGTCATGATTTGGTGTAATGTACACTTGTAAAATACACTTTTTTTTAATATTATCTTCTAAGCAAAGATATTTTTAATTTAAAAATTAATATTCTTCTAAATTATAATAATGAATATGATCTTGAAATAAATTAAACAAATAACATGAAATAAATAAATAAATAAATATATATATATATATATATATATATATATATATATAAGATCTTGAAAGAAAAATTAATTTCTTAATTAAGACTGCATTTATACCAAAAAAATTATTGGTGCATTAGTGAGATTTGAAAATTGTATTATATTTGGCATATTTTGTGATTAGATCTAGGGAAGCTTCACTGCAACTCCTGGCAACATAGCTAAATGCCTACCCTCCCTCCCCCCCCCAAAAAAAAATTCTAGGCTTCCTTGCAATCCATTTGACCTCTTCCCTTGGATTATTTTTGTTAACTTATTGTTCATGAAAGTGAAACCCCACATACTATTGTGAGGCCGTTTAAAATCAATTTTTGGATGCATAAAAATATCAAATTTGTCGGTTGAAAATCAGTTCACGATTCCAACTTTAGTCGGTTTGATTCTGGTCAATTCCAATCTTGCTTACTGTTCCAAATACTCACTTTCTTTGTAGCTCATCTAAGCAAGATTTCTAAACAGTAAGTGGGAACAAGCGCTGTGTCACTGGACTCGGGAGTTAGCCTTTCCACTCACTGAACAGCTTGGCTACTGCCCTGTCTACATGGGATAAATTCTTCCCATTCGGAGAAGATAAAATTATAGATGCAATAGAGCACAAAGGTCCGACGGAAATACTTACTGTACCAGTTCCCGAAAGTTTTTCACTTTCTAGTAGTCAACGAGGCGTTGGCATGCCAGCTTTTCCGATGCAGACTTAGCATATAATATCTGTACATATTGGTGCAAGTTTGAATGTTCTACACCCCACGTGAGTTTTACTACTGGGGATAACAAGTCAGACTTGAATGTATCATTTAATAACTTCAATAATGTCATAGAAATGTCCATGCAACATTTTGAAGCAGGGGAGTTATGATAATAATTTAACATATTTCTTTTCATTTCTTTTATTTGAGTTTGATGTTTTTTTTTTTTTCATAATGTTCTTTTGATCTCAAGAAAATTAAAAGAATTTATTATTAATATATTGATAAATTTTAAATTTATTATTTCCTAATAAGAATATAGAAAAAAAAAATTACTTGAAATTATTATTATTGGGAACGGAGCGCTTAATCAGTTGGTACATAAGTGATTTCTGTAAAAAAAAAAATGAAATTAATGAAAATATTTTTTTTCAAATAAAATATGTTAATTTACTGTTCATATTAGCATGAAAAAGTGTAGCTTTTCCTCTTTTCTCTATCTATCTATCTATATATATATATATAAATAATAGAGAATTGAAAAATCGTAACCGGAGCTGAATCTAGACATTAAAGGTCTCGCTTTACAGTAATATATAATAATACTATATTATCACTTGTTGTCGTTGGAATAGTTAAACAGTTTTTTTTGTTATGTGATAATAAATTTAAGTTTTTTAGCAAAAATATTTTAGTAAAACTAAATGTATTTTTAACCCTAAATAAATTTAAAATAATTAATTATTTTTATTAATCACTATAACTATTAATTTTTTTATATAAATTTAATGTAACAAGCTAATTTATTATACAATATAATTTAAGATAATGTTTCCTAATATAAAGTACCACTTTTATTTTTTTATTTCACGAAAAAGTAAAACCTGGTTCAACCGAAGGCCACCCGTCTAGTCTTTTTCCCTTGTGCATGGAAGAGAGAGCAATAATTGTGGAGGGAGTTTTATCCACGGCGCGCGTGAATACCAAACATGTGCGCTTCAAGGTGTGTATGATTTCAACTCCATCCTTCCTTTTAATTTTTTTATTTTTATCTAAATTGTCCCTCTACTTTTTTCAATTTGAGACATCATCTTAATTTTTATTTTTTTTATAATTTTGAAATTCGTCTACGTCAGAAAAATTTCCCTTAGGTTCAACCAGAGTTAGTAGGCTTTCAATATTAAATATAGACTAATTAAAAATTAAAACTTATAAATATTACTATATTTATAACAATCTAAAATTATTTTTAAACCCACAGCATTAGGATTATTATTTTGAAAATGAAGCACTCAAATATTATAGATATATTTAATACGTATTATGAGAATATACATTTTAGGTTAATAAATTAAATAATATAAGTTAATTTTAATTTATTTAGAGAATTAACTAACATTTCGCTATATAAAAATAAATAAATAAAAGAACAAATAACAAACTAACGGATTCAAATTTAAAAAAAGTATGGACTTACAAAGTAAGTACATAAATATATTTAGGAAATATGGTGGCACAAAAACACTTTGGCAGTTTAAAGGCTAAAAACATTTACACCAGAATCTCAGACCAAAAACAACCAAAGAAATGAAAGGGCAAAAGAGACCAAAATGCCAAGAAAAGGAAAGTAAAGGGGGACAGCTTTCAGTTAGGACTTTTGTCTGTAAGAAGTAAAACAATGAGAGTGGTAAGCACATTTGGCTTTGCTTAGCTAACACAGCTCAATCAATCCTTAGGACAGTCAAAGCAAGATTCAGTGACCCAGTACTCAGGTTTTTGTGCGCACAAATCCAATCAAGCCTGTTTGTCAGACACTTGCCCCCCACGGAAATTTCTTCTCTTTCTTCTCCGTCCTGGTCCTTCTATCCATCAAAGATAGTATCTTTTTTTCCCTTTTCCATTTAGTTGTGGTTTGCTTTCTCAGTTACATGTCTCTGTGCTTCCTTCTTTTGGTTTTTGGGTATGGATCTTTTCCTTTTGGGGTTTTTTAGTTTTCAAGATTGTAGCTTGTATTTGTTATCTTAGAAGATTTGGGAAACAGAGAGGAAATTATTGAATGTTGGCTTTTCATTCTGGTCTCAGATACCAAAGAAATGATTAGATCAGTTAAAAAACTTTCCCACAAATTCTCTCAGTTGCTCAAAATTTCTGCCTCTCTGTTTTTTTTTTTTTAAATATCTTATTTAAATTTTTGCGTTTAATTCTTTGGATATTCTAGGGAAATTGTTAGCTCTCCATTAATAGTGTGTTACAATCTAAGGGTAGAATCATTGACTTTCCTTTAATAGCGGACAAGCAACGCTGAGCATTGGGGATTTCCACACCATTAATTTTACAAAGACATGTTTACCATGTTTAAGTTGCTAATTAGTCTAGAAATGCTAATCTCGTCTGTTCATGCAAAGTATTGGTAAAAGCTTAGACTTCTGTGCATACAGATGTACACAATGGTTGTTATGCCCAACTTTATGTGGTTACTGCTGGATATATCCTTAACGTAGAGTTCTCCTTTGATTGGTCTCTCTAATCATTTGTGTATCTTGACACAGGTACAATTCAAGGAGAGATCAAATGGATTTCACTCATGGCCATCCGGTTCATTTTTCATATGTTTCAACTAAATGATCCCTCGGGTTGGTGGACTCAAGATGGGGCTGTTCTTTATAGCTTTACTGCTGGCTTGTTTCCATTCTATTGTATCATCTGATTTCCAAGGTACAGTGGTATTTAGCTGATGCGCTAAGAGAAGTAGTATCTGCCAGATCACTTTTTCGACTTACACTGAATTATTGGAGCACTATTTGCATGTGGGGCATTTTAGCTGGGATTTTCCAATTGGTTATACTTGAAGTGAGAGTTTTCCTCACATATACATATTGGTGTTTGAGAACACATAAAAAGAAAAGGCAACTTTTATATCCTTCTTTGCTTCCAAGTTTAATTTGAATCCATGTTCGGTTAAAGTTCACTAGGCAATTTGTAACTGGGAACATTGGAAGTAGTTTTCTCATGCTATAACAAAGAAACTTGAGGTATTAAGCCCATTTGTGTCTTTCATTTTATATAGTGGATGTATTAATTATGTCTCTCTTATGATTCATTTGGTTAGGTAGTTACTTTCTACCCCTCCCTCCATCTCTTTCTCGAATGCAAGATATGCTCTTCGACATTCATTTAGACAACAAGAGCAATAGGCCTTTATATTTCATTCAATTCATATGTTGGCATTGGGCTTTGTCAAGATTCTCTTTCGGAACCAATCAAAGCAGCGGTATGGCTGTTTGATCAGATGGTAATTCTTCATCTTTTGCTCTCAGGAGATGCTCTATATGTGTTGAAGATTTCATTAGGTGCTCCAGCCAACCAATTGATCGATTGGAACCCAAATCAAGTTAATCCATGCACGTGGTCAAATGTAATTTGCAATAATAATTATTATGTCACTTCTGTGTAAGTTCTTATGAAGTGGTTTGATGGTGACTTCATTACCACTTATTTTTTTTTATAGTATCAATATAGATGAAATGGCATATGTTCTATAGTTGTGTCACTGATTTAGTATATGTGGGCTATGCTTACATTCTCACTTGTTCACAGGACATTGTCTGGCATGAATTGTTCTGGAAAGTTGACCCCGAGAATCGGAGTTTTGAAGACTCTCAATACACTGTATGTATGGAGTATGATGTAAATATCAATAGATGCTCTGATTCATGTTATTTAACATTTCCTGGTTCATAGATTTGTTGTGAGTCTATCTCTCTTAAAAGGTTTGGAAGGTGAAAACGCCTATCTTGCATTAGATATAATGTCATACTTGTGGAATTGCTATTTATTGTTGTAAAAGGTTATGTACCCTCTAAATAATTTGCTCAAATAATGCTTAATGCTTTCCTCATACAGCAACATGTTGTAGTTTTTACTTGCTTTTACCCACTTTCAGCCCACTGAGGGGGAGGTTAAAGAAATATTCATTTTGTTTGTGTACTTGTCTATGGAGAAGGAGAGAGCAATAAGAGCTCAACAACCAATAATCTATATTGGAATTACAAAATTTTGTTTGCTGTCCAGTATACTCTTCTCAAGTTTATTGTCCTCCTGGCTACCTATTTGATGTTCATGAATAGTCAACAGAAACCAGTCTTCACTGTTGTTGACATGTAGTATCCTGATTTGGGAATGCCAAATTGTGATATGGACATCTCTAGCCTTTTAGCTTTCATTTCTTCTGTTAATTAGTGGATGAATTTGTATGATTTCCATTATATTTGTCACTATCTATCTCTTTGTGGTCTTCCTGCATGCCTAATATTGGGCTAGAAAACACTTCAGAAATAATAGGGTCAAATCTAGGTGGATGGTGCAAGAAGAGAGGGAGAGGATGTCCTAGATTAATTTGGGAACTTTTACTTAGTAGGGTTTAGAACAATAATATCTCACATCAAACTCAGTTCATAATAGAATAGAATGATGAAAAAGGATTTATGTAGTTGACTGCAAATTACATATGAGAAAGGATTTGTTGTTGTTTTTTTGTTTTTGGTTATTCTAGCTTAGTCATTATAGGTTCGTTAATTCCCTAAATTACATTGTGACAACAAATAACCTTTACCCAGTTAAATTTCACATGCTAGTTCAAAACTCAGTGTTTCCTCTCTCTGTCTTTCAACATGCTTTTGCACATATGCCATCATATTTAAAAGTAAATTATGCATATCTTGTGTATCATTGACACATCGGTTCACATATATCCCTATAGACAGTAGTAGCACATATAAAAAATAGCAGGAGTAATACAAACTTCTTGGTTCGTAAAAAGCAAGAGATATGTTTTGTACAGCTATTTTTTAGTCAACAGTGCATTAGCTGGCTATCTTTGTTAGTGCCTCAATAAACATTATACTTGCTTGCCTAAAGGGAACAGCTTCGGAGTTATATTAATGGAGGAATGTGCCACCTGGGTATTTGCAAGTATGATGCTAATATACGTTGGATGCATTTTTCATGCAGGACATTGAAAGGAAATGGCATAAGTGGTGAAATACCAAAGGAGTTTGGAAATTTGTCAAGTTTAACCAGCTTAGATTTGGAAAATAATCATCTAAGTGGTGAAATACCATCATCCCTTGGTGATCTTAAGAAGCTACAATTTCTGTAAGTGATCTCTTAAAGCTACAATTGTTGTTGTTGCTATTTCATGAGTTATATAGTTTGTTTCTCCACTCTGAATAAACAAGTCTTAGGATGTGTTCCTTCCTTATTATGTGATCAGGACACTGAGTCAAAACAATCTCACTGGAGTTGTTCCCGAATCACTGTCTACTCTTGAGAACTTGATCAGTATGTAAGTAATGATGAACCATATGATGCCTATATTGTACCAGAAAATTTAGTATCGTGTGCAAATTTGCACCCAAGATTATATGTCTTTTATGTGATTTGACTCTCAATTCATGTATGGTCCGTATTAGTTTAAAAGTTTTTCAAGTTTCTCATAAAATGCTCAATGCCTTTTTATTCAGTCTACTTGATTCAAACAATCTCACTGGTCGAGTTCCAGAGAATTTATTCCAAACAACAAAGTACAAGTAAGAACAACATTGATTGCCATACAACTCCTCATTTTGGCAGGCATGATGTATTTTCATGTGCAATTCCAATTTGTTTATCTGCTTCTTCTTAGATTCTCTCATATTTTTTAACTTCATTTGTTCTGGTTTCACTTATTTCAGTTTCACTGGAAACCTGTTAAATTGTGGGGAAAAATCTCCCCACCGTTGTGAATCTGACAGTACAAATTCAGGTGATTGGATTGGTTATTTTAATTAATAGTGTATTTGTTGCACTAATGCTTTACATCTTTTCATGTTCCTTTGGGCAGCTCATTCCTATCTCTCTTCATCTTGACAGGCACTTCGCCCAAGTCCAAGATTGGCATTATAATTGGAATCATTGGAGCACTTGCAGTTGTTATTCTTCTTGGAGGCTTCTTGTTGTTTGTTTACAAGGGTAGACACAAAGGCTACAAACGTGAAGTGTTTGTAGATGTTGCAGGTTTGAGTCACATTTTAGCACATATAAGATATATGAATGACAGCATTCAGTCTCTGATACTTAATTTATCATCATAAAAATTCTTGAGTGAAAAACCCTTCAGTTAGAAGACATTTACCCCAGTTTCTTTCTACTTTCACCGTACTATCTATTCTTGAAGTGTGCAACAAATAGCCATAGTCTGCGTCCCTTTTTCAGATAATCTTAGTTCAATGCATTTTCTTCTAACTTGTATTTTCTGGACATGTACAATTAGGCTGGCAAATTGACAAAAATTCCTTAAGAGCTTGCTAACTTTGCCAAGTCATGATGTTTAAGATCCATATTTCTATCTTTTTCTTTTCTTTAAATTAAGGGGAACTTAAAATTAGAAACTCCACTCTGGAGGAGAGGTTTGTATGTTATTCCTTGACCACACATTTTGATTATATTTGATAATTCTGTTTATCAATAATAACCAAGTGGCCTGTTAATAGGCAGACATTAAGAAGCCCTAAAATAAAAAGATAAACAAAGAGAAACAACCATGAAAGGTCTGCCAAAAAATGCTAAAGAAAATTAACTAATAACAAAAATCTTAATTAAAATCTATTATGCTCCTCCCACATCACCTCGCCAATTGGAAACATTCCTCAAATAATATGCATAATAATAGCTACCAAAAATGCTCGTGTGTTTGGTTTTGGTTTTGTGACACAGATAATCTAAGATGCCTTATTGCATGAGAGTCATGAATATTGTGCTCTCTCTCTCTCTCTCTCTCTCTCTATATATATATATATATATATATATACACTTTTGTTTTCTTGAACTGATAAATTTGGAAGCTTCAAAATATCTCTTGCAACTGGATAACAATTGTAATAGTGAATATGGTTGAGTTCATTCCTTGATAAGTCTCCATGTTGCTTCTGACAGGAGAAGTTGACCGAAGAATTGCATTTGGTCAATTGAAAAGATTTGCATGGAGGGAATTACAGTTGGCCACGGACAGCTTCAGTGAGAAAAATATTCTTGGACAGGGAGGCTTTGGAAAAGTTTATAAAGGACTTCTTCCTGATAATACAAAAATTGCCGTTAAGCGTTTGACGGATTGTGAGAGTCCTGGGGGAGATGCAGCTTTCCAACGCGAAGTGGAGATGATAAGTGTTGCTGTTCACAAGAATCTGTTACGTTTGATTGGGTTTTGTACAACTCCAACGGAGCGCCTTTTGGTGTATCCATTTATGCAGAATTTGAGTGTGGCCTATCGGTTAAGAGGTAATATTTGTGCCTTACATTTGAAACAAGGTGCTAAACCCGAAAATCAATAAACTCTTAGATTTTGTACATACTCTATGATACGCCTGCAAGCATTAGTTAGCCTTGAATTTAAGTTCAGGTACAGGAAGAAAATAGTTGTTCTATACTCTTTTTTGGGAGACTTCTGGAGGTCCTTGATGAGAGCTTGACTAATTCTGATATTGTCTGCAGAGCGTAAACCTGAAGAGCCTGTTTTAGATTGGGAAACTAGGAAAAGAGTGGCTTTAGGTGCTGCACGTGGGCTGGAGTATCTGCATGAGCACTGCAATCCTAAGATTATCCATCGGGATGTGAAGGCTGCTAATGTGCTACTGGATGAAGATTTTGAAGCAGTTGTTGGTGATTTTGGTCTAGCAAAGTTGGTAGATGTGAGAAAGACCAATGTCACCACTCAAGTTCGTGGGACCATGGGCCACATTGCACCTGAATATTTGTCCACTGGGAAGTCATCTGAGAGGACAGATATTTTTGGGTACGGGATCATGCTTCTAGAGCTTGTAACCGGTCAAAGGGCGATTGACTTCTCACGGTTGGAAGAAGAGGATGATGTCTTATTGCTTGACCATGTAAGATAACCCTGATAATTACAGAGACAAATTTTTGCTTTGCTTGGTTTCTTGTTTCTCTGTGTCAAAGTGTGGTCAATTATGCAAGGACAATTTAGACTCCACCATTGTCCTTTTCTGAATGTCTTTATGGGATTCTTATATTTCTTTCATAATTGATGAACTTTCATGCATTTTCTTTTTCCTGCTTTGTGCTTGGTTTTTTTATTCTCCCTCTTTGCTCATGAAGGTCAAGAAGCTAGAGAGGGAGAAAAGACTGGATGCCATTGTAGATCGAAACCTCAGCAGAAACTATGACATCCAGGATGTGGAGATGATGATTCAAGTTGCATTACTGTGTACCCAAGCATCTCCAGAGGACCGTCCGGCAATGTCAGAGGTTGTACGGATGCTGGAAGGGGAGGGGCTAGCTGAGAGGTGGGAAGAATGGCAGAACGTGGAAGTAACGCGCAGACAAGAATATGAAAGACTGCAGAGAAGGTTTGACTGGGGAGAAGATTCGTATAACCAGGATGCAGTTGAATTGTCTGGTGGAAGGTGACAGGAAACATATTTTCCAATTAATATAGAACTTTTTTTTTTACTTTTTTTTTTTTTGCTCGATGTAAAAGTTAGCTTGATATTTCCCTTGAGCATACGCTAGATAGTACAAAATATCCAAAGAAAATGTCTTTTCTCGATTACATGGATGATTGGTTGGTGTGGGTTGTAGGAATGACAACAACGGGGCAGAGCAGCTGCTGGAAGTGTCATCCTTAATTTTTGTTCTCATTTTAATTGCTTTTTGTTTTTCTCAACTGTTTTCAATGAAGAAGAAGTTTATAATCATTTTCTGTCTTGTCCCTAATGCTATTGAGATGTTTGTGTTTCATTTGTCTCCTTTTTTGAGTAAAAAATAATGATTTTTAAATTTTTAAATATTAAATTAATCATTGATTTAAGTATAAAAGGCCTAATTATTATTTCAAAATTTAATTTATTTTTTCTCATATGTCTTTAAGTGAAAAGCAGTAAATATAAGGAGATAGAAGTTATAATATTATTAAATTTATAATTTATGGTTGGTAAAAATTATGTTAATTAAATTTTTTATTATTAAAAAAAAAAAGAACTAGGATATGGCTTACGTTAGAAGGAGACTTATATCTTTAAGATGGGTCCATGATTTGTATAAAATGAATTGACAATAAATAGATAAGTAATTACTCAATTAAGTAATTATGGATAAAATGATATTAGATTAACTACTTAATTATTACTTAATTGAGTAATCAATTAATTGGATTGTATAAAATGATAATAAATAGACAAGATAAACGAGGACAAACGTGACAATGTGTGATTTTGGGAGAAAATAAAGAAAAATTAAAATTAAGCAAGCACTTGATCCAATTTTAATTTATATGATTGCGAAAAAAGAATGGAAATGATAGAAACAAAAACACTGATGAATTAAAAAGAATGCTTTCTCCTCACGAAACCAGAAGAGTATTAGCCAAACAAAAATGTGATGGATGTTGGCAAGCTAAGAATCTAATCAGGGACTTGGAAAAAAGTAAAAAAAAAAACTAAATGAAAAAAATAAAAATAAAAATCTTGGATTTAATCACGAGTAAGCAAATCTAACGGTGACGAGATTAGGTTGCAAGGAACGCAACAATGTGGGGATGACAGTTGATTTTGTAAGAGGGACTCTTCCAATGAGAAAGCTCTAAAAGTCACATCCTCCTTCAACACCTAGCAGCCTCGTTCCCATCTCTCCTTGTCTCTGAGAGAGCGAGAAGAAGAAGCCACCCCAGACTTTCAGTTTAAAACAAGGCCGCAGCAGGTTCGCACCATACATACATGAATAAACAGTAGTGTTTTTGTTTCTCTTTAAAGCTGCCTGAATTTCATGGACTCTCTTGGAAGCTATATTTCGATACTTTGTTGGGGTGGTGGGGGTGCGTGTGCATTCAAAAACAGGATAATTGGTTTCAGAAATGCTAAGCTTAGAGGATATCAAAGAAACATGTAGTTGGGTTTTGGGGGTTTATGAAGCAGCACACCATTTATGTGTCGTTTTGTACCTATTGACTTGGTGGTGGTGGAGCTGCTGCCGTTGCTTCTTCTGGGTGTTGGGTGTTTTACTTGGAGGATTGGAAAAGAGCATTGTTGTTTATGTAGCATCCCTCGTGTTATCAAACGCTTGAAAGCCTTTTGATTTTGAAAAGTGGATGCTTGAAAGCCTTGTGGCCAAGCTTAATCCAAGTTTTCATTTTTACTTATTATTATTATATTTTTTTCTCAAGCTTGAAGAAGGATATCAAGTAAGCTTGCCGCATTTGACCTTTTCTTTATTGAAAATCAAATTGATGGCCATTGTAATTTGTGGAAGCACACCGGTCACTCAATGGGGTAATGGTTCTCGGTTAATGCTAAGATCACACAAGCCAAACAGGCTAGTGACCTCCCGATACAGGTGAACACAATCTCTCTCTTGGCCCCCCCCCCACCCCCAACATCCCCCACCCAAAGAAAAACAAAAGTGCTTGAAAGCGTCAAATCAGGCACTTTGGTTGGACTGTCTTTGTAAAACTGTGGTTGACCTAGTAGCACCCTGTTGGCTGCTGGAACCATGAATGGGCTTGATGGTAGAATTTTCGATGTTTTGGACTGGCAATCATGGTGACCTATGAATGATTACCTGTTTTGAGGTTTTCCCTTGACTTGAGGAAATATGGAATTATATTGGTCACTGTGTTGCATTTTTCTGAATTTTTCATCTGTATGTTTAATTTCTGGATGTTAATACTTATCTCAATAAATTCTTCAATTAGCCCTAACGATATTCATGACCATATGAATTAGATTCCACCAGACTCCCCATCTCTCCTGCCCTGCACCCACTGCAAGCTGGGATCAGTGAAAACATGCCATTCATTTTGATGTTATGAGACCTTTCAGGCATCCTTAAAAGTTTGTGACATTTTATTGATTATTGATGAGTTGACTCATCTGTGAGCATTGGGAATAAGCATCAATAAACATAAAAAATATACTACGTCATCCTTGTCTGCGCTCTGTTAAAAGGCAAGCCTTGGTGTAAACTTTGTGTGCTCTGATTAAGCATTTTGTCTGCTATTATGCTAATAGTCACATCTGGGAGTTGGTTGAGTCCTCTCTTTAGAAGTACCTCCAAAATCTCTGTTTTTTCCTTCTTCTTTTTTTTTCCTTGGAAGTCAGTCTTATTAATTTTTGGCCTTCAGCATGGCAATGGATATTTCTGTTGATTGCTACTCTTGTTTTCTTGTACCATGTTACACCTTGCATTGGGGGCATAAGATTTTCTTTCGATAATCCATTCTGAATGATCTTTAGATTTATCTGCGAAATGGTCATTTAATGATTTTAAAACCGTTTTGTAGCCTTACCAACAACACAAGATTATTGGCGGCACCAAGTTCAAGCTTATTCTCTAGGGATTCCCTTGGTATGGTTTCTTTTGCAAGGCCATCTGAGGATTCACATCGATGTAGAGGGGCTCAGTTTATAGTTAGAGCCAATACTGTGAGTGTAAATAATAGCGTTATCTTTGCTTCCGGATGACAATAGAGGCAGAAATTTTTATTTTGGTTTTTAATTCTTAGATAATCAATTTCCCTATAGATCTTTGATGGACAAAATACTTTTTCAGTGATAAAAAGGCTTGTTTACTTTATTCAGGGTACTTTATTCCCAAGTGATTTAATGCTGTATATTGTACTGATAGTTGGCACTATCTTATTTGCAGGATTATTATTCTGTTCTTGGAGTGTCAAAAAATGCAAGTAAATCTGACATTAAAAGTGGTATGTGCACCCAGGCTTCACTGTCTATTCTAATTCTATTGGGACATAGTCTTCACTTTTCTTTGTTGAAAAATCTAGGAAAGGTTTATAATTTTTTTTTTTTATTCTGCGGTCTTTTCTATTCATATTTTTTGCTATCTGCCTTTACTTTTATTTTTGTCTGTCTCATTTATGTCTGCACAGAACTATGCATTTGTGTATCTCAAATTTTCTATGATCATGAAAGTTTACTGTCAAGTTGGCAATAATGGGGGGAAATTGTTGCTCTGTGATATTTATCCAGTAATGATACAAGTTATAGACTATGGTAGTTTGGAGAACATTAAAACCCAAATCACTCTATAGACAAGACCAATTCTTTTCTTCAGGTTTTTCTTCAATGAAGGATGAAGTTAAAACTCTGGCATAATAGCGGGCATCTTAACACCTGTGAACAGTTTTCAAACTATTCAATGCATTGACTGACATAGGTCAGCAGTGGCATGCTTGATGCAAGTACTGCCAATTGTCTTTCTTTGGATGGGTGAATCCTTGAGGATTTGAAGCTCCCAATGTCTCCCCTTGGCTGCCTCTCAACCCCCCCCCCCGGGGAACATGGCCACATGTTAAAGAGAAATGAAAAAAAAAATCCCTCTTTAGGGCTAATGGTTATTGCCTCAATAGCTAATAGCTAATAATTTGACAGATACATGACTGAAGAGGAGGAGATGGGAAACATAGATGAATAAGTTGGGGCAAATAAGACCTTCAAAGCAACTGGCATTGACCAAAACTGAATTGCCAAAACAATTTTAAAGTTTTAGTAAATACAATCACAAATGGAAAAGGAAGAAACTGGAAAACAGGAATGAGTACATTTAGGGAGGCAGGCCTAGAAAAACTTTGGCATTTTCTGTGGTTATGATGCAACTCATAGAATAACTCTAGGCATGATTAGTAGTCACTTTTATCATAACCTGAATTGTCAAAAGGCTTTAGAATGACTGAATTGATTGAAAAGTTTTCAAATATAAGCCTTGATTTTGACCGGAGAAAACAGTGCAATTTCCAAATTTTGGTGCTTATGTCAATGTCTTTACCTTATGTTCTGCATGGTGCATTTAAGTCTTTCCTGAAGAGAATGGTTCAGTTTCACCTATGGGTGTTTGGAAATAAGTTTTCATTTGTTTTTTAAGTACATCCATTTGTTTCAGGTTGGCATTCAAAAGTTCTGTAATGTACAGTCTTGGTATATTGAATGGCTAAAGATGATAAAATAACATTATTTTATTTTGAGGAGTTCTAGGAGTTGTAAATTACTTATATAGCTACCATAAGTAGAAGTAATGATAGCTATAACATACCAGGATTTGTTCAAGGACTCCATCTTCAACATTGTTATTTGGTCCTTTGTTTTTCCCTTTGAACATTCTAACTCCCTTATATTTTTTGGTTCTCAGCTTATCGGAAGCTCGCTAGGAATTATCATCCTGATGTGAATAAGTAAGTTGTCTTTTGAATGAGCATGATTGTACTGTTTACCTGTGTCTGCCACATTCTTTTTCTTGTCTTGTAGAGACATAAGTTAGGTTTTCTAGGGGACAACCATGTATTGTATTGTTAATTTCATTTGTTCTCTCTGGACTAGATGCAAGTGGTCATTCTTTTCTTACATTTGCAAACTCACCTATTTTTGTTATTAGATGGTGCATGTGTGCAATGTAGCCAAGCCCATGAGGAGGGCATAATCTGGAAAATTTGAGTTGTGTTCAATTTGTTCAATCATGTGTGTGTCAGCTGCAGACAATGGATGAGATGTGTACTCAAAAACAATGTTGAAGATGGAACTTATTTCTGACATTACAGATTTCCAAAATTAGCTGCTTTTCTCCCTTGTAATGCAAATATGACACAATTTAGATCTGCTCTTAACATTAATATTGTCTTCTGCATTATCTATATGACTTCAATTACTGTGCTCTTATGTGCTGCAGAGAACCTGGCGCAGAACAGAAATTTAAGGAAATTAGCAATGCATATGAGGTGGAACTTAAAACTTTATGGTCGTCTTGGTTTGTGGTTTATGATTTTGGTGTGGCAGTTTTGATGGCCATAATTACTTAATTGATCTGTCTATGAGTGTTTCCCGCAGGTTTTATCAGATAATGAGAAACGATCTTTATTTGACAAGTATGGAGAGTCTGGACTTAAAAGTGGTATAGGCATGGAGGTAAGATATGCACCTAATAACATTGTTGATTTTAGACTATCTCTCCAGCTTCACATTGACTTCTGCCTTTCCATAGCTTGATCTGTTGCTCTAACATACCAGGATTTCAGCAATGCCTTTGATTTTTTTGACATATTTGACATTCCCGGCATGGGAGGCAGAGCTGCAAGGAATGGAGCAGTTGATGGACAAGACGAATTTTACAGTCTTGCCTTAACTTTCAAGGAAGCAATTTTTGGGGTTGAAAAAGAGATTGAGATAGCCCGACTGGAGAGCTGTGGGACTTGCAATGGTTCAGGTTCAAAGCCAGGGACAAAGCCATCTAAATGTAGTGCATGTGGCGGGCAGGGCCAAGTTGTTTCATCAGCGAGGACTCCTTTAGGTATCTTCCAACAGGTAATGACCTGCTCTTCATGTGGTGGGACTGGAGAAGCCTTCCTCCCTTGCAACACGTGTTCTGGGGATGGATGGGTAAGAAGAACGAAGCGCATTAGTTTGAAAGTTCCACCTGGTGTGGACTCTGGGAGCCGTTTGAGGGTCCGGTCTGAAGGTAATGCTGGAAGGAGAGGTGGGGCGCCTGGTGACCTTTTTGTTATAATTGATGTCATGCCAGATCCTGTACTAAAACGTGATGATACTAACGTCCTATACACGTGCAAAGTGTCATATGTAGACGCAATATTGGGTACTACTATAAAGGTCCCAACAGTGGATGGTTTGGCTGATTTGAAGATCCCTGCTGGAACCCAGCCTAATACCACCCGTGTAATGGCAAAGAAAGGTGTCCCCTTATTAAACAAAAGCAACAAGAGAGGTGATCAATTGGTGCGTGTTCAAGTCGAGATTCCAAATAGATTGAGCAGTGAAGAGAGGAAGCTTATTGAAGAGCTTGATGATCTAAGCAAGGGGAAGACTGCAACCGGTCAAAGATAGTTGCTTGAATACTCCGGTCTAAAATATATATTAGGGGCATCTTATTTCATTTTCCTACCTTCTGTCAAAGCAACTTTTGGCAACCATCTTGCAGCGACGTTGGAAATGTTACAGCTCCAGATCAAGAAAGCTGCCCCATGATGAGTAACCTGTTGGAGATGAACATGGGAATTGGGATGAGAGAAGCGGAGATAACACATTTTAGTTTGTTTTGTCAAACTTACAATTGCACTTTCTATGATTTTCTGGTGGAGGGGCTAATATCAGAGGGAAGCAATAATTTTTTTTATTTTTTTTTTGGGTTTTTTAAGGGGTTGTATTTGAATTTGTTCCTTTTGATTTAAGCTTTCACTAAGGTGCATTTATCAATTAAAAAGCAAAGAATTTATAATCTCATAGCATATGATATATGTATCTTGATGTGAAGATATAATCTATGCAATTTAACAAATATATGTAAATATTATGTACATATTCGCTCCACAATTGGGTTTGACCAGAAAATTTTCAAAAATCAAACCCGAATTTTAAATCGTGATTTTTAAAAAGAATTTAATTAAATTATATTTTTCAAGCCATCAAATTAAACGAAATTAAATAATTTTCAAGTCACCGAAAAAGTAAATTAAAAAAGAGATAATTTATTTTTTTATAAAGATAATTAAACATTTAAAAAGATAATTAAACAAGAAAAATAAAAAATGAACAATTCAAAGAAAAGTCTCTTAATGAAAAGTAGTAAGGTTTTTTTTATATATATAAAATAATAAATAACGTATTTATAAATTTATTTATTATCGTATTTTATATTAAAATTTTATTTATAAGTCCAAAGCTATGTCTGGGGGGCTGCCACCTTCAGACTGAGATGCAACCCAAAGATGTTTGGGCCCTTTGTGATTCACTCAGGAAAATTTTCTTAGGCCATTTAAAGAATTGCTAGCTAAGCGCAGTTCAACACCCGGTTTATCTCCAGTTACTGGCATAATTTCGGATGGGGCCATTAGCTTTGCCATCAAACCTACTGAATAATTGAACATCCCTGAAGTTCAATTTTGGACTGCCTCAGTTTGTGGATTCAGTACGGTGAACTCGCGAGGAGAGGCGTTGTTGCCTTTAAAGGTTACAATTTTCTCACGGGCATTTTTCATGCAGCTTTTAGGTACAATTTTCAGCTTCTAGGTTCTGCTGTAAAGAAGATAATAAAAGGGTTTCACAAAAGCAACATTTCTTCGATAATGTACTGCAAGTAATGTGTCTCAGATAGCTTAGCTTGTTCACCAGTGACGGCACTCTTGATACTGTGACTCAAGGATCTCCCATCCTTCACTAGAACCACTAATCATGAAGACATCATGATGAATTTCATGAAGGAAGAAGAGGTAAGCTGCTTAAAAGCTTCCACAATCATCTTCAACACTTTTGATGAGTGCGAACAAGAAGTGTTAAGAGGCTATTTCAGACAGTTTCCTTCACATATATACCATTGGACCGCTTTCTTTGCAGGAAATGCACATGCCCCCAAGCAAAGCTAGATCGTTCGAGTCCAATTGATGGAAAGAAGACTGGAGGTGCCTCGATTGGCTTGATAACAGAGAATCCAATGGCGTTCTGATATTTTGCTGGCCTTTCTTTGGCGAGCAACTAACAAATTGCTGGTACTCGTGCACCGTGTGGGGGATTGGCATCGAGGTCAATGAAGATGTCTAGTACAATGAAATTGAAGCCCCCCGATTAAGGAAATGATGTGCACATAGAAAGGGAAGAACACGAAGAAAAATGCTTTGGCAGGATGAACAGAGCAGAAGAAGCCACCGGTGTTGGAGGTTCATCTTATAAAAATTTTAATAGGCTCGTCGAAGAGGTCCTACTTAATGGTAGAAAATAAATCTGATTTAAAAGGAAGCCATTATGACCAATCAAAGTTGCCTGCTTCCGCAGGTAACAAGAAGGGTCCCTTTTTCGTATTATGATTTGTTATTTTCAGGCTGTCCCTGCTGTTGGTGTAGCCGGGGGTTTCTTTTTGGTTCTTTTACTTGTATCTACGTATATTTGAATGCACTATATGCATGATTTCGTACCACCAAAGATAGTTTCTGCGTACTTTACAAGTACAAGAACTTCCGTTTGCAAATTCAATTGTTGCATGTTTAGATTATTTGCAGTGACCAAATGCCCAATGACCATTTCATTTAGAAACGTCAGGCCTTTCTATAGAATGCATCATCAAAACCCTGGCATTCAATTTGGTCTCTATGGATAATTCCTTGAACTCGGATTTTCCTTGTAGCCAGAGAAAGAATTCAGTAGCCAATAATTTCTTGATTACATTTTGCAAAGCAAATAATTTTACATTTATTTTTCTTCCATTATACGGAACAAATCACACTAAGACTAGAAATGGATTTTCGATCATCTTTTTCTTTATTTGCAAGCATACCAAAAGGCCATCTGTATCAAAATAGAATGCCATGGTTGTAGGTCAAACCTTCGAGTGATGATCAGTGTGGATAAAAAATTCATATAACCTGCACAAGTTCTGGCTACTGATGCTGAGCAGCTTGCGGATATCCTAGGTAGCAGCCACAACATTTTGGAGCAATAACTCCAAGTCCTTTAATCTGGAAACATGGTTAGCCAATGCAAATGAATGTCAATCCAAGAATGGGAATCAAGAGAAGACTAAAAGTACATTATCCCTGAGAACCATACCTCACATTACTCAAATCTGGGTAAATTGCTATAGCATCTCTAAAATCCTGAATTAAATCGGAAATTAACACATTCAACTACCAGACTATCAGACAAAAACTATCAGCAAGGAAAGCAATATTGTTTCATTTCTTTGACTCCAAAGCTAATGGACTGAATGGACTAACCTGGTTAGCCGTCGAAGAAGTGTAAGTAATTAAACATGCCATCCCAGCACTTGTGGCCGCCTACACAACCATAAAATTTAGTTCCCTTTCAGAGCTTGTCATTCCTTACTTTTATATTTTACCTTTTCCATTTCAGAAGAGATTGCTTGTGCTAGTTCATAGTTCGGATGTGGAATGGCCAAAAGAAATAGTAACAGAATAAAAGAACATAAGCATCTACCTGCAGACCAATGACACTATCCTCCACTACCAAACAATCTCCCACAGACACACCTATCCTCTGCAAGAAATAAGATTTTAGACAATAATAGTTGCAAGTACAAATGGCAGATCATATGGATCCTCACTCAAGCCACATTCTTGTCATATTCTTCATCTCTACCCATATGAATGAAGGGTGACTCATATTATCTTCCTCACTACCTTGGCAGCTGTCTGATAAATTGATGGATCAGGCTTTTTTTCCTTGACATCATCACCTGAAAGATGAAAAAAAGTTAAAAAATAAAAAAGAGAGAGAAGCATTACTTTTGAAGCAAGTAGAAGAAACAAACAAATATTTAAGCAATCAAAATAAGATAAATTACTCTGTCACAAGAAATTCAATATAGTCTACAATAACGAGAGCAAATCCTTAATCCCAAATTTAATTGGAGTGGGCTACATGGATTTTTTCTAGTTAATTTGTGTATTACAAACTAAGCTTGTTGTGGGATGTAATTGTTCTAAATCTTTTCTTCCCAAGTTAACTTAGTTCATCCACTCCCTTTCCTCTGGCCATCCACCAAGATTTAATAACTTCTCTTACTTGGATCATTTACAGATCTACATTGGACACATTAATTCTATTTTATAGTCTCAAGGACATAACATGTATGCTCTTTCATAGACCCAGGAGTGTAAAAATAAGCTTCCATCATGCCCTTAATCTTACTTAGAAGGAAATTTCATCTAATGTAATAAAAAAAAATTAGACACACACACAGAGAAGATAATTACATATTACGGACTGTAAACATACCTGCAAGAAAGCAATCAAGACCCTGAAAGCGCTCCTATAACAAAAGGAAACAAGGAGTTGTTTATTGTGGAATAATTTTTCCATTTCTGACTCTAATCATTTCTTAATGTTCAAGACAGGATGTACCATTCCAATAAGATTCTCGAGACAGAGTATGACTGAACTTTTAGTTGCTGCAGAGCAAACAGACAGCTTTTTCCCCTACAAAGCAAGTAGGATAAGAGTTACCAGATGGGGATTGATTAAGCTAAAATGCAGCAATAAAAATAGTTACTATATATAAACAACAGAGATCCATAGGAACAACACATAATCACAGGATTTTAAGTTTAGCAAAAGTCTATAATTCATAAAGAAAAAAGATAATGTGCCATGGATAAACAGTTAGAATTTTTGTTTTATTATTATTATTATGATTTTCTTAAAGATTGCCTTACAGCAGCCTTGGCCTCGTCCATCAATCGCAATACTCCTGGCCTAGGCTGCACCTGCACAAAATGGATATCATTCATTCATCAACATTCAAACGACACAAGTGTCCATCTCAACTAACGACATATGCACACAATGCATGGACTTCTTCCCACAAAGAATGAACATAAGGGGAATTCAAAGTGTAGGATGCCTCCTTACCATTCCAGACTTGATTATTTCTTTGTACCTTTCAGTTTTCCAATCCTGCAGCGACCAAAACAATAGGATTTAAACGTTCCAATTGCACCCCTCAAACCAAAAATAAAAATAATGTTAATTAAGCAAATAAAAACTTTGATACCTGAAGAGTATCGATTAACTTAGCGCGGCCTTCATCGTCCTCCGGCGGCCTGTCGAATATCGTGGACGACGGCCAGCCGTGCTCCTTAAAGTACCTTCAATCAAAATTATTTCCCCTTTTTTTTTTAGAAAAAGAAAAAGAAAAAGAAAAGAATAAAACAAACAGATAAATAAATAAGTAAAAAAAAGGGGGGGGGAGGGGGAAGAGAGAGAAAGAAAGGAGACCATCGCATTTTAGGCTTGCCGCCACCGATGCGGTTCTGGAGGTCATCGTAGAAATGGGGTGCCCAATTGAGGGGCTGAGCAGAGCAATGGACATTGAAATGAGCAAAAGCATCGTTGTAGGCCTGGCGGTGGAGGTGCTCCGATTCAAGAATCACTCCGTCACAGTCGAATATCAGAGCTTCCAGGCAGCCACCAGAAGAAGAAGAAGAAGAAGCAGCAGCCGAAGCTGAAACTGAAAGGGAGAGTGAGCTTCTTCGCTCATATCTCTTACTGAAACGCACAGTTTCACCTTTGGAGTGGGGAAATGTAATTACAGGAGGATTGAACCTGAGCATCGACGCCATGACAGAGATGTGTACAAGTTAATGTGTAGTGCGTAATACAAAAGACTGTTTGTGCGTGTGCGCGCGTGTATAGAATGGAATGTGTTAAGTTTCTATTTGTGTGGTTGTAACCGTTTTGGCTTCAACGAAGATGGCTTTTTAGTCTTTTTCTTTTTTCTTTTTTTCATTATTATTATTTTTTTTCAACAAACAACGAAAATGGAATCTGAAAATTAAAAGAGAAAACTATTTAGGCTGAAATAAAAGAGTAAAAGGGTGGACACTAGGGAACAGGGACGGTATTTTTTTTAAATAAAAAAAATTAATTTGAAAAAAAATTTAGTGTATAATAAATAATATAGAATGTGTAATAAATAGTGTAAAATATATAATAATTATAATTTAATATAAAATGTGTAACAAGTATTTTTGTATATTTACATGCAATTTTGTATATTTTATTTAATTTTGTTACATATTAAATATTAAAAAAAACAAAACTATTGGACCCTTTTTATATAACTGTTTTTTTTTTTCCAATCAAGCAAGATTTTTTTTTTAATATCAGTCATTCTTATTTTTAAAATTATCTTACTAAAATTTTCTTATTCTCATATATTTTTTAAAACTTGTTTTCATAATTTTTTCTTATTCCAAATATATGCAACACTTTTTATAAAAGTATTCTTATTTTTTAATAAAACAAATTACTAATAATAAACATTAAAAATGGGAAGAGAGAGAGAGAGAGAGAGAGAGAGAGAGAACCACACATTTGTTTTTTAAGTTTAACTTTAATTTTATCACTTGATTGTGCAAGTAATGGAAGTGTTGAAGGGCACTTAAGGTCTCTAGGCATGGATCCCTCTCACTTGTTCTTTGCAGATCATCTTTTATTTTTCGGAGCTATGACCTGTAATTCTGCAAGGGTGATGAATGCTATCTTGACTGGCTTTTGTGCTATGTCCAGGCAACGCGTAAATAAGTGAAGTCGTAGACTTTTACTTTCCCATATGTTGGCTGAAACTGGGCTAATTCCATCAGTCAGTGTGCTGGGTTTCGGAGTGGTACAAAGCCTGGGGAAATATTTGGGAGTCTTGTTATGTCATGACAGGCGAGGCTCCAAGCTGGCTTGGAATATTATTGCTAACATTCAAGCCAAGCTTAGTGACCAGAAAGCCAATTCCTTGTCGCTAGCAAGGCGGCAACTCTCATTCAATCTGTCACTTAAACCATTCCAGATACAAATGTCTTACATTCCGAGAGTCATATGTGATGAGATTGATAGGTGTAACAGACACTTCCTTTGGGGTGAGGGAAATGATCAACGTAAGATCAGCTTGATGGCCTGGGACGGTGTGCGTCGGCCCAAATGGGAGGGAGGTCTTGGTTTACGCAAAGCAAGGGACATGAATCTACTAGCTCTTATTGCAAAGCTTGGCTGAGAAATTATCGAGGCAGAAACACCTTGGACACACATGGTAAAATCCAAGTGTTTTCCTGATTGTGACTTTTGAGAAAGCCTAACTCGTCTTCCGTATGGTTGACCATCTTGCATGGTCGTGATCTACTTCAAAAAGGGCTTTGATGCAGAGTTAGCGACAGTAAGTCTGTAGGATTTTGGAAGAGTTACTCTACTATTAGCACTTTAACAACCTTTTTAGCATTTCTCCACTAATTCTCAATTTTCAATTATGTGTTTATATATTTTCAAAATCTACTATTCGGAGTTTACTTCATCAAATTGCAATTAAACACGACTTAGACTTACCATGTATGTATTAAAGTGCTGCTACAATTTTGATGGAGAAACTGAAAGGAAAAGTGAGAGAATTTAAATTAAACCAATAGCATGTGCATGTATGAATGAGTAAAGCATTCATCTATCTTCCAGATTTCCATTCTACTTAGCTTGCATGGAAGGTAAGATTCATATCTCGGTTTTTTCTGAAATGCAAGACAAGTATACACACACATATATCAAAAGTATTGAGGAAAAAGAGTGAGATATTCACTCGTCTAAGACCGTGTACTATATGTGAGTGAAAATTAGTATGTATAAAAATGTTATGACGGAATTTTATTTTTTTAATTATTTAAAAATGTAATGAGTTTTATGTAAATTTGTAAAAATATTTATTTATAAATTTACCCTTTTTGCGCGCAAAGTTATTCTTTCGATTAAAATAATTATATTTCCCTGCTAAGATTCTGTGAGCTTTCAGAGTGTTCGAGTTATTAAAAAGGTTACTCTGTTTTAATTTTATCACCAAAAACAAAAAAAAAAAAATCTCTCTGTATTAATTAATATTGCTCACGTTTAAGTGCGTGATCCGATTTTTTTTTAATATATATATATATATATAATTAAAAATAGGTTTTTTCTTCTCTTTTTTTTTTTAAAAAAAATAATCTGAAATACGTTTTTCTATTGAAAATGCTACATCATAACAAGAGAAGAAAATGGTCATCTTTGGGAAAACTTTGACATTAACTTGATGTCATTAGCCTTTCAACAAGCTTTTGTTGCGTAACACCTAAATTAAATATAAATCTTTAAGTCAATAACTTTTTTCCCAATTTTCCGGATGGAAGAGGATGTCTCGATTATTGAATAGGAAATTAAGTGTAACTCTTGTTGAAAAAAAAAATACAAAAGAAAAATGTGGTCAGATGGCTCAGTTCTAGTTGGAAAGAACTAGTCGCTGCCTCAGGCAATCACGTGTCGTGGTACACGTAATCCATAACATAACTGGAAGTGAAAACTCTGACCACCGAAGGTTTAAAAGTGTCCAAAACTACCGAGAACAGAACAGTTGTTGTTACTTTACATTTGGAGTGGTCTGTTGACTATTGCCCCTGGCGATGATGAGATCCCACCTTGTCACCAGCAAAATTCATCCGAAAAAGTGATCGTTTCATTTAGTTTACCTTTTCTGTACTTTGCTCGATTGAAGTAACAAGAGAACAATGGAGAGGTTGCCAGCCGATTTGTGTCTTAAGATATTCTACTGGTTGGATCACCAGAACCTTGCGGCGGCACAACAAGGTCAGCATTATGAAGATCAATTTTCTTATACTCTTTGCTGCATTATGTGATTCTCTTCACTGTTGGTGTTAGTTGGGTTTTGATCCGTTTTAGATGAGATTATCTTTTTTAATGTTTTGTTGCTAGAGGGTAGGAGTGTTCTTGGATTAGCCTCGATGCGGTTTCTGTCTTTCTTTTTTTGTGGATTCGTTAATTTTCTACGCAGACTTGGAAGTTCATGAAAATATCTCAAATGGGTATCCTTAATTTGCATTGAGACGTGATGGTTGTGTTGGTATATCACAATTCAGACAATTGAATCGGTGACTTTAGGTTGCAGTTTGTGGAGGGCTGTTTCGCGTCTGTCTCAATTCTTAAAATGGTCATGTCTTATCAGCTATTTACCGTTTTAGAAGTCTGACATAAGTGAAAATGGTGACATTAATGGTTGGCTTTTTATGGCTGCCTTAGCTTCTGTGGTTTTTGCTCCTTAACTGAAATTCTTGGTTTTCTTTTTCACTAGTTTTGCACTTACCTTGTCATCCTGTGGTTGAATGCCTCTCTGATTTTGGTGTTTCTCCCTTTGTGAAGTGCTTGCAGACTTTGAATTCCAGACATTTCTGCCTTAGGAATCAACTCCATCACCTTTCCCCTTCCTTTTGTTATTGGCTACTTTACTGTAGTATGGAAGGCTCTCATTCTTTTTTTAGTGGCAAAGGCCATCGAAATCATATGAGTGACCTGCAGATCACAGTTATTGTTGAGTTGTTGATTCATTATCGATGTGATGCAGGCAGTCTGGAGGATTTTGACTGCCTTATTCCTGTCCTATCTATCTAGAATATCAATCTTAGCTTTCCTGTTCTATTAAAATTTGACTTATGAAAATGTAAATAAGTGAAAACAGTGGATACTGGTACATAATCTGCAGAACAACTGCAGATCCCTGGTAGAGTGAATTGCTGGTAGCAGGTTTCCTGGGCAGCTGCTATCTTTTGCTAGGGCAATAAAAGGTTCTATTTATTAAGTTATTTGTTTCTGTGAAGCTTCGTCATGCATGAATTATAGTTGGGATAACCAAATTTTTTGTCTGAGCCTAAGGCCTAGGCCGGCCCTTTAACATAGGTAGACATGATAATTCTAGGAGTGGTATGCAAGATATGGAACTGTAAGACACATCAAGCATGGGGTAGGGCTAACTTTGGCTCCTAATTCTAGGAATTTGAACATCCAAATTCTTAGCTATGGACTATAACAATCACTGTTGATGCCAAAGTCCATTAGTCGATCTGGTTTTTTTTTTCTTTCTATCTTTCTTCTTCTTTTTTTTTTTTCTTTTTTTCTTGTGTTTCTACCTTTTCATTGGTAAGTTATGGACTTGAGAAATTTTTTTGTTGTAAAGTTTGCAAGAAATGGAAGCTCCTTGCCTCAGACAACATTCTATGGTTCAACCTGTTCAAGGACAGATGGGGGATAGATCAGGCCACATTTTTTGCTCCTGTCAATTTGAAATCATGGAAAGATGCCTATGAGGTGCAAGATCGTTGTGATCGAGTTGGATTGTAAGCTGCAAGTGAATTTTTATTGTTCTTTTAGCAGCAATTAAATGTTTGTCTCCACACCGCACTATTACTTTTCTCCACGCTGCTCTCTTACGTGCAAGTTTATTGCCACATAACTGTATGCAAGCTTACGCACACCTAACACAGGGAGGACAATTTTGCCTGTCCTGTTTGCCATATGGAAAATGCTACAATGACTAGGAAGAGATTGAAATGTTAAGATGGGTTATCAAAATCAACTATAAAGTAGATTACAATATTCGCTATGTGTCGGTGCTACCCATTAAAGTTCTCTAAAAGTGGATACTGTTCTTTACCACCACTTTTTTCTGGCAATTTTTGAGAATGTTTCTGACTATATGATATATATATATATATATATATATATATAGTCTAAATCACTCGGCTGTATCATCACTGAAACCACATCTCAAACATGAGCTATAATTGAAAAATTCTTATGTTGGCATCTTACACTAGGCACCTTTTAACAATGGAGTGTCAAGCCGTTTTACATGAAGTGACTGCAATTTAACTATGGCATCAATTTAGTTTGTCTTAGGAATAAGCAAATCTGAGTATTTAATATGATTACACTGGTTCTAACACATAGAAATGTCTGTGCTTCCTGTATGCAGGGGACTGAAGATAATTAGAGAAGGTGGCAACTACTATCTTGTTCACCAAGGTGAAATTCAACGTTATTTGGGCTCGAAGAGACAAAGGGAAGGGGAAAATCGTTCCATTCCAAGCGTAGAAGCAAAGCTTGCAGGAGATGGATCTCCAAAAGAAGAGGAATCATGCCAAGGCCTCTTGGACAAAATACTTTTCTTCATCGGGGACCTGGAAGGTGCTTCAACAGATGCCAAACGAGGTCGGGTTCTATGAGTTGTCTTCAGTTGCCACTGGAAGAGATTTTGTGTAAAACATATGTATACATATTTGCTGAACATTTATTTCAAGGTAAGTCGAAGCATTTCATATTTCTTTTTCTCAAGGTGCCTTTGTGCCTTCATATTGAACCTTGAGGACTTCAGCTCGTGCATTATTTGTTGTAGATTAGTGAATGTTTAAAAATTAATTATCATATTTTTTAAATTTAATTAATTATTTATTTTATAATTATTAAACTAATAATTATACAACCATTAAACTAGTCATTATGTATTCCATTTTAATTGTTATGAAATTCAATAATGTTATTTTTTTATTATTAAAATTTATATTTAATATTATGTCACTTCATGAATTATTAAGTTGTAATTAATACAAATTAATTTTTTTTCTTATTTATGAAAGATAATATATATTATTTTGTAGTAAATTATAACTTAAAGTTGGATTATTCAAGAGATTAAACGATTTTTATTATTTCACTAATTAAAGTATATATTAGTAAAAAGACATTGTATCTTAAGATGATAGTCAATATAACGTTAAATTATTTTTTAAAAATAATATTTAATATACTTAAAATATGATATTATTTTTAAATAATTTATATTCATTAAAATATTATTTTATTTATTTAATTATTTTTTTAACAATTTAAAAAATAACATTTTACTTCTATTATATGTATATCCATAGATTTTATAATAATAATAATAATAATAAAAGTTCATTTGGATCACTGTGCCACTTTAAAACAAGAAGAGACAAAAAAAAAAAAAAAAATCTCCTGATCCAAATAGGAAGGCGCTCTGGATAACATGAACCACATATCCAGATAATTGAGCTAGATAGAAATCTACAATGCCATTTGGCCATGTCCCACTCTCATCACAAATTCAACATAATTCCCATTGTAATACAAGAAGGACAAAGCTGTTCAAATTACTAAGTTGGGTGCCATCAATCCTATGTGTGCTCATAGCAAGTACAGGGCCAGATTCCCTTGATTTGTATGTTAAAATGGCCGCACTTGCTTCCATCAGCTTACAGTCATCGGCTTCTTCTTCTCCTTGTTCCTCTTCCTTGCTCACTAACCTCCAATCTGCAGCACTAGCTTCTTCTTCAAGAATTTCTCAAGATCACAACTTTTCCTTCTCTTCTGTCCGAACAAACGGAGCTTTGAAGAGAAGATTTTCCTTTCATGCAGTTTCAAGGGGCCTAAAAGTCCTCGGCGCAGCAACAAAACCAGCAAAATCACCAGGTATGTTCTCCAACAATGCAGCATTACCATTAATTATGGAAGAGATCAAAGTTTTTCGTCCTTACCCTCTGGCCTTACGTGAGTTGTTTTTCAATTTTATTTTATTTTTTTCCCTTTTCGGAGGGTTCAGCTGAAGAAGAGTGGAAAGTCAAGAGGGAGGTTCTTCTGCAGAAAAAGGTCTGTGTGTGTATTTATATATAAATATAAATATGCACGCAAGCAAACATTAAGAACCATATTTGCCGTTAGGATGACTAGCTCTTCCACCCAAATTAGTTGGATTCAAGTCTAAGGATCACTTCTACTGAAATTGCATGCAATTGAAGACCGCAATTTAATTACCCCAAATTAAAACTATAATTGGATATAGGTGCTTTTTCTACTCTTATTATGTTTAGAGCCAGACATTCTGCTTTTCCTTATAAATATAAACACAACTTCTGATGAAGCACCAAAAATGGGCAATGAACAATAGAAATGATGATTCATCGGTTGAGAAATAGTTATCCTACAAAGCTGCATAAGGAACCAAGCATTTGAGTGTGAAAAGATGCTTGCTTTCCCCCATCAGATTAAGTGTACTTGAATATTACTTCCTGTTTACAGGTAAGGAGTGTGGATGTAAAGGAAGCTTTGCGGCTTCAAAAAGAGAACAACTTTGTAATGCTCGATGTTCGGCCAGAAGCAGAATTCAAAGAGGTTAGTCCTGAAGGAGGTGCTATTTTTCCCTTCGCTGAAAAAAAAAAAAAAAACAAAAGAAAAACAAGAAAAAGAATGAGCAAGTGTCATCGTTATTGAACTTCTTTGGCAGGCTCATCCACCCGGTGCTGTAAATGTACAAGTATATAGGCTAATAAAGGAGTGGACAGCCTGGGACATTGCTAGACGTGCTGCATTTGCTTTTTTCGGCATCTTTGCTGGCACAGAAGAAAACCCTGAGTTCATGCAAGGTGAGATGCACACAATCACCGTCCTGATTTGCTATAAGATTGGTGTGTGTCACAACTAACCAGTAACAAAATGTACGCTACAGCTGTGGAATCGAAGATAGACAAAAATGCCAAGATAATAGTGGCTTGCTCAGCCGGGGGTACTATGAAGCCGTCACCAAATCTTCCTGAAGGTCAACAGTCAAGGTCTGCCTGCTCCTCTGGTTGAAAAGCTCTTTTGTTTTTAGCTTTCACATGGCTATAAACTTTTCATTTCCACTAATAAGCTGACTAAACAAAATGGCACAATATGACAGTTGGTAAATGGAGAGAAATTAGTCAAATGGGCTATGACAGTAAAAAACTCATTTTATGTGTAGTTCCTAATAGTCATTTATGTTCTGCACACATTGAACTTAATGCTCAAAAGGCCTAGTAACTTGCCATGGATATTAAAAAAAAAAAAGGCTAGAAGCAAGATGGGAACTAGGATTGGTAGAGAGTTAAAAAAAAAAAAAACTAAAATTTCATCAATTTTTGACAACATCTCTTTTAAGACCTCCAGAGCATCAATTTTGACTTGTTTCCTTTTTTAGATGGATTGCACAAATACATGGAATTCTTTTGCAAAATTTCTTTGCCCTCCCTAGTTACTTTAGTGGGTTGTTTGTGCACTGCCGCAGAGAAAAAGATTTCAAAGACATGATCAATTTTCCTACTTGCTGCAGATCACTTATAGCTGCCTACCTGTTAGTCCTTAATGGCTATACAAATGTCTTCCACTTAGAAGGAGGGCTCTACACATGGTTCAAAGAGGGCTTGCCAACAGTTTCTGCAGACTGAAGCTTCCTCTGTATTAAAGGGCGCTTCAAAGGACTGTCGGGCCTAACGAAAGAAATTCTCTTACATTAAAGGCTAAGTTCTAATAATTTTGCAAATCTGCAAGTCTTGTATCTCGCACAGCCTTACCTTAAATTTTTTCTTCTAGGCAAACCAATCCCAAATTACGCCAACGTGAGCTCCTCTAAAGTGTGGCCTTACGCATATCCGGAATGCAAACCATCTAAAAAGGCATACAATTACATCAGACCCACTAAAGTTTGGTCCAGTTCATTTTCTGGGCCTGCAATTGTTAATCACTGCAAGGATTCTGCATTGGGCAACTCTCTTTCCTCTAAGTGCTACAGAAACCATGGGTGCATCGAAGAATCAATGCATCCTCCTATTTCCACAGGGCCTACCTAACATGTATCCTAACATCCTGTGTTACAGCGCCTTACGTAGATCAATTAGTTTCCAGTAAAGAGTACATCGACTATTATCGTACATCGTAAAAAGAGTTTGTAAACCAACCCAAATAATCATATATCATAATAGGAAATGACATGATCTAACTATGGATTCCATGGCACTTGAAATATAACTATGGATTAGCCTGAAGAACAGTAATTCACATTAATGAAATAAATGCGATGCATTTCAAACACATCGAAATGGCAGTTTAAATAACACAAAACATCATTTCAGCATTAATTTACAGGAAACCTGTACTGCACAAAGAGAAAGCAGATGAATTCTAGTTGACCTCATGAGAAATTTTAAGCTGAGAAGTAACCAACTACTCTGAATGACACACATCACTTCCACTCTTTTCTTTTCTAGCTAGTGCCAAACCAGAGAAATTCCTTGCCCTCCCAAAGAGGCAAGAATTTTGGAAAATACAATAAAAATTCATGAACCAAAGAAGCATTATTTTCTTCCAGGTGCATTTCAGGCACATTGTAATTGAAAGAATCTCGCTTTCAGTGTCACAACTGCTGCTATAATGTTGTGTCTCCATCTGACATGAGAGATGCAGGTGCATTGAAACACCTGGTTTTGACAAGTGCAATAGCCTGCACAATAAATTAAAATTCAGCGAGATCTCTGATTGAAACCCATCAAATCATTGCATCTTTCACTCTTTTAGTTTCTCTCCCTTCTCAAACTTCGGTAAAAGAGAACAGAAATCACTAATACAGATTAGAACCTATAAAGAATGTTCCTTTTGGAATGTCATTTGTCAAGAAAACTTACGGGGTAAGGTACTTGCAAAATGATGACACTGCTATAACAACTTAAAAATAATTTTCACATGTCGCTGGGGCTGTATCCCAGGGGTGACTGGCACAGCCTCATCAGTGGAATGTAATTTAAGCATTTTATTAACAGAGGACATTGTAACAGAGACTGAATATGTAATTTAAGCATTTTATCAAAGCCAGCAACCCTCATTGCACCTCCAGCATGCTTAACAGTTCTACAACATAGAATATTCCAATAAGAGAATGCAAAGTAACACCTCCAACATGTTAGTGGCACTTTGACATCAATCATGTGCTGCTCAATAAGAATATATATTGAACAAGGCAAGGAATTGTAAGAACAAAAAAAAAATGCAAATATAAATTTTGAAGTGATGGACCAGACTAATGCCTCAGTTTTGGGCAAAAAAATTCAGTTCAAATTTTATCTGGGATAAAGTTCCATCTTTAAGACACAATAAATAGTCAAAACAAGAAAGGACAAACAAAACAGAAATTAGCAAAGCAAAAATCCACAAACACAGACAAGAAAGATCATACACTAAGTGCACGGATGGATCAGATTCCTGGCTTGGATTCTCTTAAGAGAAAGATCGCTCAGTTTATTCAGCTTCGATCATTTGGGGAAATAATCATCACTTCCATCACTAACACACAGAGAAGTCATCTTTACATAGTTCACCAACAAGAAGTAACATAACCAAATGATAAATATGTGAATGCACAAGCTCAGGAAGACAGATTAGAATGAAATAATTATCCAAAGTCACCCAAAAATATCAGAAAACAATTCTTCATAAACTGATGTTAATAAAAAAAAAAAGTGATGGATCAGATTCCTGGCTTGGATTCTCGGAAGAGAAAGATCGCTCAGTTTATTCAGCTTCGATCATTTGGGGAAATAATCATCACTTCCATCACTAAAACACGGGAATATTCATCTTTAAATAGTCCAGCTAAAATAAGTAATGTAGCAAAATCAAAACTATACGAATGCCTATGCCCAAGAACACAGATTAAAATAAAATAAAAAATTACCCAGGGCCACAGAAAGATATGAAACAATAATTATTCATAAACTAGTATTGATCAAAAAATGATGGATCAGATTCCTGGCTTGGATTCTCTAAAGAGAAAGGTCGCTCAGTTTGTTCAGCTTCGATCATTTGGGGAAATAATCATCACCTCCATCTTTATAACATTAATTTGAAACTCCTTAAATTAATCTACAACTTGTCATAGTAAGGCTAAAAAAGTAACATTGACAATTCATACCGTGCAAAGGCACAAAACACAAAAGAAATTACATACAATAAAACAAAAAATGAAAAACAAAAGACAAAGGCCATTGAAGTGACAAGGAAAATGATGGGATCATCCTAACAACCGCAACAAGAAAAACTATAATTGTGTCAAAGTAAAGGTTAGCCTATGCACATGTATTTACTTAAATATACATTCAAATGCTACAAGTAAATTAACTACCTGAGGGAGACTTCCGCCACATTTCTTAATAACAGATAAAAAATAACAAAATAATAAAACAAAGAAAAGGGGTTCTTATCAACATCTACCTTTGTCTCAATAATTCCCTGAATTACGCATTCCATTGTTGTTTCGAATATTCTAAGAGCCCCTGCATCACAAATTCAATCAATAAATTGCACCCTTTACTATGTTTCATCTCAGGAATATAATGAAAAACAAAATTACCCAAGAAGAATGAAAAGCTAGAATTTTTTCTTAAAAAGTAAAAAAATTTTAATTAAAAAAAATGAAAACAGAATGGAAAGAGAGAATCTTGGGGTGGACTGTGTGTTTCTCTCAGACAAATGCCTCGATTTGTCGTCAGAAACATTTGAATGGAATTATAGATCGGACTCGTCATCTTTTTGGATCATCACAGAGAAACAAACAATCCCCTCTTCATCCCAGCCATTTTTATTCACATACAACCAGGAAACCAAAATACCAAAAACATAACCCTAACAAAAAAAACAAACACAGAGGAGTGCTCGAAAGTACAAACACGAAAGAAAATCGCCCAAGCAAACAGAGACTGTGACGGCAATGAGAGCGGGTGGCTTCGTCATCTTATAGGCAGGCTAAGCGGCGGTGTAAGTAAAGTAGGGTTTTAGATAACTAACGAAATACCGAATGTGCCCATGGGACGCTGGATTTAGGGTTTTTCTGTGGTATTGTGCGGAGCCGACTTGCCTATTTCCACGTAGAATGTCTCGTCAGCCAATGATAATTCGCCACGTCAAGTACAAAGCAACCATAGTCAGTGTAGCTGGCCCACTTAGTCTAATTTAAGGGCTTTTTCCAGTGAGAAAGCCCAACTGCAAGTTTGTTTAAAAGCTTTAGTGAACGGGCGGCCTGAACCGAAAAACCGAGATTACCCGAACCGAACCAATTGAGGCAATTAGGTTTATCTGAAATGCAGACATGTTAGAGCGGTTTACACTTTTATTTTCCTCCAAGAAGAGTTGAGCATCAATGCTATGGTAAACCTCTAAAGATAGTGGCTTTGTAATATGTTAAAAGTCTCCCAAACTGATTGACAGGAACACTGTTGTCAATAGATCAACCAGTGAAATCTATCAACCATGACATTTAATTATTTTTTATTGATTCTTTTTATATTCACAACAATATGCTAAAATTAAATACCTTTATATTTTGATTGATTATTGCTACTCAAATGGATTCTTTTTGCCATTTCAATTTTATTTATAACGATAAATATTTATCTTTACTTGTTTTTGTTAGTATTATATGCTTCAGTATTAATTGGTGTAAAGCATATAGAGCCATCAGGAACGCCCCAGCAGTCGAAGTCTCGAGTTCTCAAAAGTAACATTATATAGAACAGGACGAGAATCCTATACATACATACGACAGAAGATCCTTTTGTGTGATTATGGCTTAATGGGGCTCCTAACCACCAAATTACTTATTAAAAGAGAGAGAGAGAGAGAGAGAGAGAGAGAGCTGTCTCTTATACACATCTAGATGTGTATAAGAGACAGGTCGTATGTATGTATAGGATCTGTCTCTTATACACATCTAGATGTGTATAAGAGACAGGAGAGAGAGAGAGAGAGAGGGAGAGAGAGAGAGAGAGAGAGAGAGAGAGAAACCATTGGCTGCTAAATTAATTTGTCGTTGCAACTCACATGTTTAACAGCTTTGTCGAGGGCAAGAACATATTCAACGAAGGGAGATCAATTGCTGTACACACCAGCCCCCAGCAGCAGACAGCAGTGGAAAACTGTTATTCTTATGTTAATTCCCATATCCATATATGACGTATATGTATCCCTTTCACATGCAATGAACCGGGCGTTGATGATGATCGCTCCTGTGGCGTCAGACCACTGAAAAGCAGCCTTCTTGTATTGCGTGACAGGTCCCAACAAAGTTGTCAAGGCATCTTGGTCAATTTGACATGCCACATGAGACCATGCTAACTGGCTGATGGGCAATGTAATGTAATTGATCCCATGATCAATAAAACCAAAAAGCTCAGAGCATCCTCTGGAAACACCCTTTGAGTATGAGGGGGAGTTTACATCTAGTGGTCTACTAAAAACAAAAGGCGAGAACAAAGTGACTCAATAATATAAGTCTGTTACAACTTCTGAACAGTGTATATACTGTAGATAAAGTTTCGAATTGCACATTTATGCCGAGAAAGTTTGAAGTCTATAAAAGAATCCTAAGAAAACTCACTTAATCAAAATTTTGAAAGAGAAAATTTAATTATGGTCCAAGATACACATCCCTGGCCGTTAATTGAAGATCGAACGCATCTACGTCTCCAATTATAAATCTATTAAGGGTTATAAAAATGGTCCCTACAGTGACATTTCCAGCCGAGTGGCTTGTAATTTGAGTACTTGTTATTGCCTGTTGCAAACGGGTCAGAAAACTCAATGGAATCAATCAAACCTGGTTCGACTTTGCTGTGACTAGGTATGGTAGGGACTTGAACTGCCATGCATGGAAGGCAGCTATTGCATTTGTTGTGGCAACTTGGTGGGGTTGATCCCAGCCTTGTTTTCTCCTCAGATAACGAAACCTACACCAATACGAAACAAAAAAGAAAAACCCGTTTACACAACTGCACCATTCATTCATCAAATCCGAGAGAGAGAGAGAGAGAGAGAGAGAGAGAGTTTTAAGGGCATACCTGGGGAGAAGCGAGGTTGTTGGTGTTGATTAAAGCAAGAGATTGGGGAGAGAAGAAGATGTACCAGTACAACTGAAATTAGACCTGGGATTTGAGTACTCATTAATGTGTTCATCAAATATTACGCCCCTTCATGTCACCATGAAGTCATAAATTAGCAATGAAACAAACTAACTAAGCAACCACGATGACCAGTTCAAAATAGTTCAAACTTGGTCGTCAGTGACGTTCTGCTGCAGCAACAGGCAACCAATACAGCTACTTAAGCAAGAGAGAAAGAAAGAGATTTATGTTTACTACGAATCTTTCAATTTCTTGGGCAAAAATAAAGGTAGCAGATAGGGAAGCATGCATAAATAGTGGTAGTTCGGCCACCATACTCTCCTAGAGAAAGGGAGAGAGATATTGGTGGTTGTTCACCCACTTTGCTCTGTGTGTGTGTGTGTGTGTGAGACAGAGAGAGAGAGAGAGAGAGAGAGAGAGAGAGAGAGGGAGGGTAGCATGGCAGAGAAGTGAAAGGAACAACACGGAAGAAAGTTAAAAAGAAAAAAAGGGGGAGAATACACACCAGAAGTGGACTGTTTTGGTATCTCCTTGGCCTTTCTGATGCACACGAAAAGATGTTTATTATATATAAAATATTTTATATTACATTGAAAAAAAATTAATATAATATAAAATATCTTAATTATATGTAACATGAAGACAATTTTTGTCTATTTGAATTTAGTATTTATATTAGTTTTCCCTCTCTTATTTATTGGTTTAATTATATATAGATTTTTGAGTTGGACATGTTGATGATATGGTGCATTTGTTAATTTAAATATATTTATGTATTTAATAGTTGCATATTTTTTATATTCAATGATTTTTTAAAAAAATTCTCAAAAACTGCATGTGTATATATAGTTTTTTTTTTTCCCTATACATACGCATATGTATAATGGTTACTATCAATTGCACATCTTACTAAATATATCGAACTTAATATCAACTTAATTCTTCTAAAACCATTCCTGCCTTTATCATTTAACATTTCTCTAAATTTTTGTGTACATTCAATGGCCATTTTAGTAGCTATGCAGAAAGCCGAACGATTGTCTGTCTTGTTTCATCTGGAGTAGTGACATAATATGAAAAGGTGGGCAGTGGTTACATGCAGGCTTTATTGAAGGCAATCTCACTTTTCTTTGTTTCAGTGGTCAGATCTCAGAATGTGTACATAAAAGACTTCAATGCAACCATTTGAATACAAGTAATTAATTGGACATTGGAATATCAACATCTTTTTTTTTTCTTTTTTCTTTTTTTTTTTCCTTTGAAAAAATCTTTTCTTCCTTTTTGTTTTTCTCCTAAATTGTTTTTTTTTTTACATATATAGTCCTTTTGCTTGTTTGCGGCAGTGGCATTTTTTGTTAAATATTAGTAATCATTAAACCTCATACAGGTAGATTTCCTCATTCTATTAATAAAGCTTCGATCTCTAGGTAGCAAGAAATTATTTGTTATGAATTCTTTGCTCTCTATATAGATGATGTCCTTTTTCTTTTTCTTTTTTTTTTAATCAGTTAAATCCAATTGCATCTTAAATTTGGATTTACATTTTTATAGAAAATTATAGTACTTATTGAGACAAAATTCCTTTTTTATTTTATTTTATTCATTGGGAAATAACTGAGTCAAAATCCATTGACATTAAAAATTATATAGCTTTTATTCATTTAAAAATTATATCTACAAAGTGGCATATATTACGTTCATTTAGTTGGTTGGAATGCAAAATAAGGCACTTTAAATCCAGAAAACAAGAATTATGAAGGCAAATTTGCTTTTGTGCTAGTGATTGAGGGTTTACCCTCTCCATGTACAAAGGGACGAGTTTAGAAAATTACCTATTTGAACGGGCGTGCAAGAATCAATATTACAACACTAGTAGCTATTGAAAGAATGTTGCAACGTTAAAATCCAAATTCAAGCATGAAATTGATAGATTCTAATTGTGCAAGATTGTTATTGCAATTTTATATGATAAATGTAGTGAAGGGTTAGCACACCTAGGCATTAAATATTATTGGTCCTTATTTTAGATAGACAACTACTCAGTTCTTAAAAATTAAAGAACTTAAAGTCACACCCAGAGACCCTTCATAACGCATTGATAAATTGATGAGTCCCATGAAAGTATCAACTACAGCCAGCAAAGTTACATAACATGTGTCCTTAACAGCGATTTTGTATCTTAAGATGTAAGTTTGCTAGAAAAGAAAACGTATATTCTTACATTTATTTCAAAAGAAGAAGAAAAAAAAAAAAAAAGTATGTCACATCACCTTATACCTCTTATTGTATTTGTTATGCTAATACTATCTTATAATTCAAGTCTCGCAAATATGGCTCAAGTGCTCTCTCTAAGGTCTTATAAATTGTTAAGAGTATGTTTGGTAAACGAGATACGATACAATAATATAAGATAATTTAATTATATTCTGTATACAATAACATTAGAATAAATCGCATAAAGCTTGTACCATATATCATACGCAATCTAACCACTGCAAGGAGTCGCACACAGGCCTTCAGTAAATCTGTTACTTGATTTTCGGTTGGATGTCAAATGAGACTTGGAATGTTGATTACTATAACGAGGATATATATATATATATATATATAATTTTTTTTAAAATAAAAATGTTTTCAATTGCAAAATTCATTTTTTAAAAATATTATATATATATTTTTTAAAAAAACTCTATTTTTCATAGTTAAAAATTAGCAAGGAAGAATATTTCAACTATTCTTGAAAATAAATTTTTTTGAAAAATTAAATTTAGTTATTAAAAAAACATATAAAAATTTTAAAAATATCAATATTACTGGCATGTCATATCAATCAATATTTTAAGTTTCATATAGTGTTTAATGAAAACACGTTGCAAACTTAACGGAAAAAATAAGAGCAGGGGGGCATTTTTAATTAATAGTAATGATGTGAAGAGAAATTTAAAAAAAGAAAAGAAAAAAAGAAAATCTAAATCAAAGGAAACAATTCTTAGTTTTAAGCTATGGATAATACAAAGCCTATCTGCCATGCTTTGTTTGCCTTCTCAAAGTTTCTTTATTTGTTACGGTCGCTTTAATGAGCTTGAAAGTGACAATGGAATTAATTAGCCAACGTAAACCGCTTCTAATAAAAGGGAACCCAATCTCATTGACCCTAAGAAACACAAAATATTTTTTTTAAAATAAATAATTAAAATTTTTATTTATATTTATATTTTTATAATTTATATTCACGTGATGCTGCTTACAGATTTTCATGTCTAAGTAGCACCCATATGATTTTAACTAGTACTGCAGAGAGTACTTGAGACGCAATGTAAATTGGATTAGGCAGGCTAAGAAAAATGGTTCGAGGCCTTTTTCGAAGGGTGTTGGCAGCGGTGCGTTACGTCAGTAGGCTCCACTCACAGGCACAGAAAATACAATGGACAAATGACGATGCTGTCTCGTCTACCGTGCCCACCTTTTATTTCCCTTGATGTGGACACCTGCCTCTCTCTTCCCCTCTCCCCATCGCGTCACCCATGCTCTCGTGTACTCAAATGTGCATGTCAGGAGGAAGGAGGACCAGGCGTTTGGGTTGTGAAATTTTCCTGATTTACTACTCTTTTCTCTTTTAACACAGGGATTTGATAGAAGTCGAGTCAGAGAATTACTGTTCTTCAGCAAGGCAAAGAAAGAACGGAAGCCCGCACACAGAAAAATCAAGGCAGAAGAAGACGGAGGAAGACTATTTTGGCGTATTATTGAATTTCAAAAATATCATTTGTTTTTATATCATAATATTTATTTAAAAATTAATTTTTAAAATATTAAAAATAGATATAATTATCAAGAAATGACGAACTTTTTATTTTTATATGTTCATTTATTTTAAAACATTAATTATCCTTTTTTTTTCATATTTAATCTCGTCAATAAATTGTTAAACATGACTTTTTATAGCAAAATGCACTTATATAAGGACTATATTTTATGTTCATATATTACTCTCATTAAATATCAATTACAATCTAATTAAATATTATAATATAATTAAAGACTAATAGTAAGAGCAACAAAAAAAAAAAAAAGACATTAGAAATACTTTTTATTCTTTGTCTACAACTTTACTTTTTCTTTACCAACCAGTTTACATTTTGTCCAAGTCAATAAAATTGAGTTTGAATCAATACGTTTGCAAGTTGATTTTTTTGTATTGTAACAAACTAGTTTTACTTCTCCTCTAATTTGAGTTTTATGGATGAAATAATGTTTGATTTTAAAATTTTTATACTTTTCACAAAATATTGAATTTTTGAAAATAATTATTGCAACTTGAAACATAAGTCTTAAATCTTTCAAGTTAAAAATTTTCTTAACTAAATGGTTTAATTGACTATTATAGCTTTTAAAATTTATTTAACTTTAGTAGTTGATTGTTCTACAATCTTTTATTTCTTTGAACTCCAATAGATGGTACCTAAACCTAAAGTGAATAAGTGACTTCAAGTGATTTCATATTTTTATAGGATCTACCTCCATTACTATTTAAAAAACCATGTAGTTTTATCTCAATTCCTTTCTCATACCATATTCTAAAGTCAAGTGACTCATTTACATACCTTATAACTCTGTGTATTACTTTAAAGTGAATCTCACTTGGTTGATGTATAAAAATAGAGAAAAGATTGATGACTTACATTATACCAAACTTATTGCTAATAAGTAAAACAAACACCCAATAATACTTATATATAAACCACTGTCAACTTTTTTGGCATCATTATCCTTAAATAACTTTTCATTCATCATTAAATGAGTCGAAATGAATTTACAATTGAACAATCTAAACTTCTTTAGAATTTTAGCAATATACTTTATTTAACAAATAAAGATGTCATTGTTTGATTATAAGATTTTCATTCCAAGGAAGTAATACATCTCTTCAAGGTTTGACATTTCAAAGAACTTATGGAGATCATGTTTGAAATCATCAATTAATTTATCATTCTTAGATGTTATTAGCAAACCATCCACATGCACAACTACAATGATTAAACTAGTAAAAACAACTTTAATATATAATATAACTTCACTTTTTATTTTTTTTTTTAAATCCTAACGACTTTAAATGTTTATCAAGCTTCTCATATCAGATCCTGATTATAGGTTTCAAGCCATAAATAGTCTTTTTTAGTAGGAAAACTTTATGTTTCTGCCCCCTTTTTGAAATCCTTCTAGTTAGTCTACAAAGATCTCCTTTCATAATAAGTCATTCAAAAAAAAAAAATTTACATCTAATTTAAATCTTTTCCATCTTTTATATGCAATAAAGGTTAAAAACAATTTAATAATGTCTAATTTTGCCACTGGTAAAAATATTTTTGAGTAATCCACTTAATACATTTATAAATAATCTTTTGTAACCAATTTAAAATCTAATCTATTAACTAATCTATTTATATTTAACTTTTTAAAGACCCAATTTACTCTAATAATATACTTGTGAGTTAATTTGTCTACTAGCTCGCAAGTTTTGTTCTTCTCAATCATGTTTAATTCTTCTTTTATTACATTTAACCAAACATCAAACTTTGAGGCTTCATGATAGGTTTTAGGTTTAAGGACAACAACATAACTTTTTTCATATACATCTTCAATAAATCTTATACCCCTAATTAGTTTATCATTAAATTTTATAACTTTTTCTATTACAGATTAATCTGTTAGTTATAAATGTTCATTTGTACTATTTCTTCTTTTTTTTTTTTTGGCATCTTAGATTAATAATTGCTCCAATTATAAGTTACTTGCTTATTAAATTTAAAATTTTTGTTGATAAATACTTTCTCAATCTTTAAGTTATAGATCTTATAAGTTTTAGCATTTAAGATGTAACCAACAAAGATCCCTTGTTTTAATCTATAATCTAACTTATCTTTTTTAACATATGAAATCAAGTTAGAACATACATAACTAAATACCCTTAGATGCTACAATGAAGTTTTGTCACTAAACTGAGCCTTATAAGGAGTTTTCTTTTTCAAGGTGTTAATAGAAAGTTTATTTTGGAAATAAATTGTTACAGTAATAGCCTCTGCCTAGAATTTTTTAGGTAAGACCTTTTCAAACAACAAACATCTAGTCATTCTCATAATTATCCTATTCTTTCTCTTAAAGACATTATTTTACTAAGGAGTATAAGTAAAAAGTTATGCATAGATATTAGAGTTTATGCAGAACCTGTTAAACCTATTAAAGGTATATTTTGTCTGATTATCTAATCTAAGTATTTTGATTTGATAGTTAAATTGATTCTCAATTTATATTTTAAACTTACTGAATGTATTAAGAGCATTAAATTTATGTTGAAAAAAGTAAACTTAACACATTTTGGTCAAATTATCAATAAACAAAAGGAAGCATCTACTATTATTAAGAGATGGATAGGTCATGATACTATATATATTTATATGTATTAATTGAAGTTTTTTAATTGCTTTTCAAGTTTAGTTTGTTGGAAAAGGCAGCCTATATTTCCATATTGATAAACTTTACACACCAAAGTATTCTTAATCATCGCAAGTGCACCAAAAGTTAGCTAATATTTATACGAGAGATTCATGGAGGAATAATTACAATAACCTAACCTTTTATGCCATAAACCTAGCTCATCATGGGTATGAATACATATAGCATAAATATAATTCCAATATACTATAAAGCTTTTAGTTTTCATTTTAACAACAATTGTATTATTATTAAAGAAGTTTAGGATCTTGCATAATTTTTCTTTAAACAATAATTTATAATTCTTTTCTATCATCTACCCCCACACTCAGTAGACTTTGGTATTATATCTAATATGCACAGAACATCAGAGATAGCTCTTGTGCCTAATGAAATCTTCATCGATACAAGACCTTTTTCTTTTACTTGTATATACTTGTCATTCTTAATCTTTAACTTAGATGAATAGGTAAGATCATGAGCTTTAAACTTATTAGCATTGTTTATCATATGGTTCGTATAGTCACTATTTATTAGCCAAGCTTTTATCTTTCCATTAGATACATTGCAAACAACCATGAACAAGTGCTCATTCTGTTGTTGATCAATAACTTTATGATTATTATAAAGTATTTTGCTAAGCTTCTTTATTTTTATAAATCTTGGTCATATACTTTTGCTTTTTACAAACTCTGCATTATATATCAAGCCTAGACCAATAGTATATATCTAGTCATTTTGCAATACTCTTAAGGTGGGTAATTTTTTTTCTTTTTTTCTTTCTCTTTACTACTTTCTCCATCTCTTTTTTCTTTGTCTTTCCTCTCACATGTAGAATTTTTAACTCTTATTTATTGTTTTTCTTTGCCTTTGACTACCATAATAGCTTCATTTACATTATTATACCTAATAGCCTTTCTTAATTTAAGAGCTTGTAAGACATTTACAAGTTCTATCAAAGTAAACTTGCTTAAATCCTTAAAGTCAAGATATCTTAGATTCATACTTTTCAAACAAACATACCAATACCTTTTTCACCATCCTTTGATTAATTAGCTCCTCCCCTAGTAATCTGATTTCATTAACAATCTTCACAACTCTATTTAGTGGCTTTCATCTAAAAAGATTTAAATTCTCTCATAAGATTTAAGACTCAGATACTTTTAGTCTTGTCATTGTCATGAAATTCTTCCTTAAGTTTGTCTCAAACTTCTTCAACTCATTCACACAATATAATTCCAACAAAGATATCATTTATCACACTATAACGTATACAAGTGAAAAAGCATTATACATCTTTGTTGTTTCTTCACTATGATGCTTAATTTGGATCATTGTTGGTTTTTTAGGGAAAAGTGTCACTTGATCTCTATTTTCAATTATCTTTTAAAGATCTAATGACCTCAAGTAAGCCTTCATTTTAATTGCCTAAATTGGGTAGGTTTCTCCTAAAAAAATTTAGAGGTTTTAAAGTTAGATAAAAGGTAAAGGTCATTCTAGTTTTTTTCAAGGTGTTTGTGGTTTAAAGATGAGGTTTCTTTCTTGGTTTTTCCTTATATGAGTCTTAATCACATACCTTTAGAATCCTTTAAATTATTTAATACTATTATTACTTAAGCAATGAAGAAATAAAAGCATGCATACAAGAGAATAAGGTTTTTTAAAAAATATATTATTTTGACAAATTATTATATTTTAAAAACATCATTTCTTTGTATTTCATAATACTCCTTTTAAAGTTGATTTGCAAAATGTCAAGAGTACATATAATGATCAAGGAAAAGGATGCTTTTCATTTCTATTTGTTCACTTATCTAAATAAGCTAATCATCTCACTCTTCATACCTAATCCCACAAGCAAGTTGCTTAATACCACTTTTTATGCTAGAAGATACTTACATAAGGACTATCTCTTTTATCCTTCATAGATTACTCTGACTAAACATCAATTATAATCTACCTAAACATCACAATGCAACTAAAAACTAATAGCAACAACAACAAAAGGGCAATGAAATTGCTTTAACTTTTTCAACCTTACTATTTTTATAATATATTTTTTTTATCTGAAACAATAAAATTGATCTTGAACATAATGAAATTAGGTTTATTGATAATTACTAGTTTAAGTAGCTTAAGCAACCAAAACCTATCATCAAGAAATAAAAATTTATATCAATAATATTATTATAATTTTTAAATTTATTAACATCAAAATCAAGTGAAAAAGAAGTTATATAGATTTAATAATATTTAAGTGATGCCCTTTTTTTACAAAAAGAAATTAAATTAAAATATAATTAAATAATTTATAATTTTAATTTACAAGTACAATAATTAATGTTTTCATATACAATATACTTTTTTTTTTCATTTTAAAAAAATAAAGCTAACCAAACCACGTTACCTGTAAAATCAAAAAATGTTTTGGACTACTCTGCAAAGGGAAAAACAAAAAGGAAAGAGCATAAAACGTACAAAGGGAGAAACAAAAAGAGAGCGCTTTGGAATGACATTACTCGTCTCTTGGACAACAATTTTTAGACATTACTACAAGTTCCATGCCCCCCAGACATAGGTAGCAATTGTCTTATCTGTAAAGCGCAAGATGACTCAATACAATTTCATCAGACGTTAAAAAAAAAAACGGAATCTACCATGAGAACTTTCGGTGAAGGGTAGGGTTGCAAATCACAGAGCAGGAAATGATCAAAGAAAAATTGCAGAGACAGCTAGAACGCAACGTGCTTTATTATTTTCCTACAAACAGGCTGTCGGAAGAAGTAATCAAACTCTAGCCCTGAAAAATCGTACAGACGGAATGAGTTCTGTTATAAAAAGGAGAAAATCATGGATTAAGTGAACAGTTGCAATCATAACTCTCAATTGATCATGTGATCAACTGTAACTAATGACACACTGTTCACTGTTTAGTTCCAAGAAATGTAACCATCTTCTCTAGTTTGCCAGGACAAAATACGATACGTAACATGGAACTGATGGGTGCTCAAGGCAGATCTAATTGAGCAACCTGATGGCATCCTTTGATCAGTTAGATTATATTTACTGCATATTTGACATTTGCACCAAAAATCCAGAGGTATCTCCTAGGTTACAACTTAGCAGTTTGACTTATATGATTCTTTTTTCATTCCAAAACTATTATTAAAAGTGGGAGCATCTTACTAAACAACTGGAATCCAAAAAATTAAAAGAAATGAATGATATATATATATATATATATATATTGAAAATTAAATATATTTGTTAATAAAGTAAAAAGATTAAAAACCCGTTAACCAAGTTAGCTAACTCCTAGGAATGGACAAAACTTTAACTTCATAATACAAAACCTGGCTCTATTACTGCATACAATCTGCTAACGATAAGAAAATGAATAATATTAGATTGTATTATTAACTTTCCACAATTCAAATATACTTTGAAGCAAAGTCCCACTTGCATATAGCACTGGTTCTTGACCAGTTTACATCTACTTGTACTATGTATGTACTCGAAAGTAGAGAGGAGATGGGAGCAAATGAGAGACAGACATGCGCCACTTCAATTGAAAATTAGAACCGGACTCAGTAAAGCACCAGCCACTGTTCAAGGTAATGAATCAAATATTTTCTTCTCTGCCACAGAAAATTTGTACTGGTGCTTTTCGGTGATATTCTAGTATACAGCCCAAGCATACAGGAGCATATTCACCATTTGCGGCAAGTATTGATGATTCTCGAGGACAAAAGGCCCATTTGCTAGGCTATCTAAGTACTCGGTTGGAAAAGTTCATATTGAATACTCGGGGCATGTGATATAATCTTCCAAGAGGGTAGCCGCTGACCCTTCCAAAATCGAGGGTATGAAGAATTGGCCAGTCCCTACGTCTGTTAAAGGTTTGCGTGAGTTTCTTGGACTGACAGGTTATTACAGTAAGTTTGTTAAAAACTATGGTATTCTTACTCAACCCCTTACAGAGCTTCAAAAGGACAGCTTCCGCGGGAGTCAAGAGGGACAGATACTTTTGAGGAACTTGAAAACGCCGTGTGCCATGCCCCTGTTTTGGCCCCCTTCTTGATTTCGACGAACCATTTGCTCTGAAGCAGACGCTTGCAATGGTGGGATGGGCGTTGTGTTGATGTAGGATGGGCACCCATTGGTATATTTGAGTAAGTCATTCAATTCAAGAGACATAAAGGGTTGACGATTTACGAAAAAGAATTTCTGGAAATTTATCGTGGTCATCACCAAGTGGTGCCACTATTTGGAAGGACATCAGTTCATAATCAAAGTAAAGGCTTTTTCTGCATCTCGTTTCTGGAACGATCCTGACATTGATTCACTGATTTCGTTGAGTTCTTTTTTATGGCCTAATTGAAGGCTTAGATTCAAATGATTGAACAAAGGTTTCTGAGTCACAAAACGATGCCTAGGCGACTCGCAATTTATCACTGTCTCTCTTGCTCCCAAAATTGCAAAGGCGGTTCTGCTTGCAGTTCTTAAAGGTTTTGACTCCTTTAGTAGATTTCCTGATGGGGTCTCGTTAACAGGAACAAGGTGGTGATAAAAGCTATTTGAAAAAAACCCCATAATTGCGTTGTGCCAAACATCTAATATTTTCAATGCCTTCATCTCAACCAATTCTCATGGTGTCTCGAGACCTTCCTTTTTCTCAGATGAAGGCAAAGCCAAAATAGGTAGCTTGGCTTAAGATTTCTTTTTATTTTTATTTAAACCAAACCAGAAATACAAGTGTGTCGTTGTGTGCCAGTTTGACTTGTCACGTCTTTGAACTAATAAAATCTATTAGTCAGTACTAACAGCGTATTAAATTTAGACCAAAAATAAAGTTTTACTATATTCATTAAAAATAAAAAGTTCACGTTATTTAAAAAAAAATTTAAAAATTATATATTATTAATTCTTTACATAGTAGCCAGTATTTCTAGTCTTTTTTTTTTTTTTTTTACTTTTACATAAATTACAAAAAATGTTAACTACAAGTACAAGACTCAACAAAGTTAAGACTAAGATTGGCGAAATTCAATTTTCCAACATATATGCCTATGATTCACCAACCAAAGTTGAACTTGAAGGTGAACTGTGCATATAAGAGAGCCAACATGTAACTTTGAGGAATGAAGAAAAAGTAGTCAAATTTTTTCTCAAATCGCTTACCGTACACTTCATGAGCTTCAAATTATTTGGAGCCATTATTCACAATTTCATTCTTGCATGGGCATCACTGTTATTGGTAGGCTAAGAAGCACAGAAACGGATGAGACGGATATGACAAGGCATAGACCATGAGATGTCAATCTGAAAAGAATTAGGACATAAACATGATTATAAAATATATATATATATATATATATATATATATACATTTTATATTATATTTTTTAAAATATTATATTATATATATATATATATATATATATATATACATACATTTAATATAATATTTTAAAAAGTATAATTTAAAATAGTTAATATAATTAATAAAATATCAAATATTTATCTTTATCACGTAATCACCAAATCATTCATTATATATATATATATATACATATCACTTTTAAAAAATTTGAAGTTAATTTTATATTTATCACATATATATTTAATATATTAATATTAAACATATATATATATATATTAAAAATTCATATAAATTAGAAATCATCTAATATATATTTCCAAATATTTATAAATTTTATTTTTTTATTAAATATATTTTTAAGTGTTTAACATGTATCACACAAATGTCCAACATAAACACATATTCTTGCTATATTGTTGATATGTAAAACAAATTTGCAAAATTGTTAATGTAAAACTACTGAAATTTTGTCATTTAAACAGTTTTTAAAACCTTGGGGACTAAATTAGTTACTCATCACAGAATCAACGCAACTTTCCTAAATTAAGCATTAAAACATAATCTACCAGAAAAACATCTCACTTGAAGCATTAAAACAGAGTCTAACAGCCAAACATCGCAACCATATATGACCATCAAGACAATTACTTTTAAAGTTTGCTGGGAGAATGCAGAAAGATCCGCGTCACAAACAGGCAATCACTACAACCCGGAGAAGATGACAGTAAATCATGGACACATAAGCAGGTTGAAAATAAAACTGCCTAGATAAAACCACATAATGCTTGTAAGCATGAACTGCTACTCATAGATTCAACAGTCTTATTCATGTCATTCAGTGACGAGGAATGATAAACCACAACCAAGGTGATGGAACATGTCTTCCATTGTCCCAACAGATGACACTGAAAAGCCACATTTATTAGCTGAAAACCATTCACCGCTATTAAGCTACTGTCTTTGACAGAAACTGTCCTCTAGTAATATGGCATGTATCGCATTGGCCTTCTAAACCGAGGAACCTTCCTGCAGTCATTGGAAAATTAAAAAATAAAATAAAATAAATGAAAAAGCAACATTTGGAGTACCAAACAACGTGAATGTAATTAAAAAGCAACGCACCCGTATCCATAAGGGGAATAGAAATAAGGGGCCACATATGGCCTCCTGGGCCGGTAACCCATATAAGGATTGAAACGCCTGGGACGGTACTGCTTCATCCCAGGAACATTGGTTCTTTTGGGCAAAACCTGAAATCAACAACAAATAATCAGTGCAAACATGGGCTAAAGCTTTAGCCTAATGGTTAAAGATGAGACTTGGGACCTTTCTGGTCTGAGTTCAATTTCCACCTTTATATCTATCGAAACACATAACTGAGTCAAGCACATTAGTAGCCCCGTGGTAGAATCATGCTACCATTTAGCACAAATTACTTCCATGGATATAAATTAATATTGGAGTCTGACACCAAGAGAACAAGCCTGCTAATTTCTATGACAAAAAGAGAAGAATGGGGAAACAGAGAGAGAGAGAGAGAGAGAGAGAGAGAGAGAGGCCTGATCACTTCTCCAGCAAAAGAATCGCTTGCCTTCAATTGACGTCCATGTAATTCAGATTCATTCAGAAGAAGAGCCTCCTGAACAGCATCTACCTCCAGAAATTCCACATAAGCAAAACCTTTTGGCTGGCCAAATTTATCTGTCAGAATAGTAACTCTGTTTACTGTACCACAAGCCTGAAAATGCTGCTGCACTTCCTCAGGTGTGCATGCATAATCAACCTGCATTACAAAATTCAGACAAGGGTTTTGTAGCCAGATTTTGAGTAGATAGAGACAAAATAACAACTGATTTAAACCATTTGCAGGCAAAAGAATAATCCAATTCCTAAGTTGTACCAGATATATTAAGGCATGCAAGCAAAAACATTGGTTTATGCCATGTTCCAAACCCATCAAATGATCTTTACAAATAATTATAACCATAACAATGCATCATTTTGCCAAACCTACTAGCTGCATTTGGTAATTCTGTTATGTTGTACAATACAGTGCATGTTATTGCTATTATCACCGTATTGCGTACATTTACACGTCAAGCATTCAATTTCATAGATATAATTCATGATTTACGCCACATGTAAATCCATATACTTAAATCATTGCTTTTCCCCTATAATTTTGTTGATTGAAGATATCAACATTTTCTAACATAGCTTGTACTGACATGTCCACCACAACCCAGAGATCACACCCATTTCAACAATGGTGCTTCAAACTAACTTTTCTCAGATGTTCACTTCCAGTTTGGCAACTTTCCTTGCACCAGCAGCAGTACCAATCCTCACTCTCTCACATTTCCTCCTGCTACTGACCCCTTCTCTATGTGACAAGTTAAAATGAATCATGCTGTCCATCGTTCCAGTCAATACACAGTCCAGTTTATCTGCCACTTGATACTTCTACTTTTGCATAGCATTGGCGAAGGCAGGCAGCCAAAATATTTTGTTACCTATTTTAAGAAGATTAGTCCCAAACTTAAAAATAAACTAAGCAGTGATCCCAAATTATGTGACATCTGGCCTTTTGGAACCATACATATTTATTTTTTCTATGACCTTAAAAAATAAGACAACTGTCACAAAAACCCTATGAAGCCAAGTTCCAAAGCGCCTGCCAGGCAAAAAGCTTATCCAGTGTCGAAACCATGGTACAAAAAGGAGTTGATAGAAAATGAAAGTTCAGGAGTTTTCTAATTTAAGATTTCCAATACCAAAGATGCACAACATTGTGCAAAGTTTTACTACATGCAATGAGTCAAGTGTTTGAAAAAGCCAAAATGCCTAACAAGACCAGACCCTGGGAAAATCATCTTTATTGTAAACAAGATAAAATACCTAGCTAAAACACAACAAATTTCAGACTCTAAATGAGAAACAACAATTCCAATTGAGAATTCAACATGCCATACCTCCAGGATCTAGGCACACCAGAGAATAATAAGACACTATCACAGTTTTAGAAAAAAATGCTCATAAACAACTGACTGACTTTAAATCTGGAAAATAATTGATGCTATTTTTCTCAAATCACATAGAATACATGCTGCTGAGTACTCCAAACAATGAGAAATAATTGAACAATATATTGAAAATGCCATTTAGATTAGGACACGAGAAAAATTCAATTCTAGCAATAGATCTGAAATCTCATCAATACAACTTGTTGAGGTGGAAAAACATGTTGGATATTACACTTTGTCCAAATTTTCAGTATGACCAAGCAACTCATCACAATACTGCAGGGATGAATATGAAAACCAAAAGTTGAGAAGAGACACAAGCCTGAAATGTATCTTTTAGAGCAATTGAAATGACAGACATAAAGCTAATTGAAACATATTACTCGGAACAAGTTCTTTTGCAGATAAAAAGATGCATAAAAGGCAAACATCTTCCATACTTTGGATAAAAGAAGCCATCAAAAGATTACGACCAGAGATGTAATCCTGAACCCTTCAGTGCAACAGCTAATTGACCACACATCAGAAGCACCAATGATCACCACCAGCAGTGCTGAGGCTCAGCAACTTAGTTTGCATATTCTGACTTGCCCTCTGCTCTTCTCATAAGACAATGGAGAACCTCAATGTACTATCTTTTCAGCAACCTCCAATAAGTGTTTTGCCAACTTATTCCACCCCAATTCTTTTGTCCAGAAGTACTTACCATTCATACAGCTCATTTCTTTCTCTTACACCTTCTTATTATATTGGATGTCACTCCATTTACTGCCTTGTTTCTCCATCGTTTTTCATATTTTTCTCTTTTATTTCTGTTTCTTTTCTTTCATGAACTCTTTTTTCATTTCTCCTTTTTCACTTCAAATATTCTTTTGTTTCTTTTTGCACATTTTTTTTCACTGTGAAATTCACACATTTTATTCTCATTTTCTTCAAACTATTTTCTTTTCAACTTTTTTCTTTTTCTCATTTCATTTCAAATTACAACATGCAGGAGCCTTTTAACAGCTCATGCAAACAAGTCTGAATATCATACCGAAATTTCCCCACCCCCAAACACAGTTTTCCTATTCCAGCGCTAACATACAGAGAACTTGAAGAATAATAACCCTGCGATCATAGTGAGACATAAGAGTCAAACCATGATACCCACAGATAGCTATCACATCCACATGAAAATCAAGAAGATCAATAAAAAACTGAATGGCAAATAACAACTCAATCCCAGAAGCTCAAAACCAAAGCCCTTCAAACAACATACGAAAAAGAGGGGAAGCAGAAGTAATCGCTTTCCCAAAGGAAGAATCTAAACACTTCTCAGCGTCGGACTAATAATCAGTTAAAAGACGATCATTTACTATATTTTTCAAGTACAGTTACAGTGATTGAAATGATTTGGAAAAGATGGGGAATAAGGGACTTGTGAAGTTGACCTCCACAAGATCCATTTTCACAAAATCTGTTGCTATTCCATATAGCTTTCCAAATCCTCACATCCACAATGATCATATAAACAAACATGAAATAAATGTTTAGGTGTGTGCACATGCATTGATAAATGCTTGTTTATACAAAACAGTAGGCTTTATGATCTGCTTGCACAGTTCAGAATGCATGCCTGCATTACTCCTCTTCTCCCTCTTTCCTTTTTCTATTTTTTCATAACTGAATGTGTATTGCCACATCCAGGAAAATTTTATGCACTAAATACAGATATGGACTTTAGCTTGCTAGTGAAATCAGGGGTGCAATAATAACCAAAATCACATGAAATGGGTTAATATACAAGGTTCAGTGAAGCAATGAAAGGGAAAATCATCTGACATAATGACAGAATCAATTTTTCAAAGCAAATCACAAATCTGTACGGTAATTTGAAAAAAGGTAACACCACAATAAGGATGTACAGTCAGTTGCACAGAAGATAAGTTGAAGAAATGCTAAAAAAGGTGGAAAATATCCAGTAATTATATACTCTAACTTCAAATCTGAAACATAATAGCAGATATAAGGTGGAATAGCAATGACGAAAGTAGCGAGGAAAACGTAAAACTATAATATTCCTCACATTGCCAACGAATACAGAACGAGAATCAGCTTCCTCCCTGCTTGCTTGACTAGCCGCTGCACTAGCTGGATCTGTGTATAACACATCCCAATGATACAAGTAGAGAGTTCAAGTCAGTTTAAAAATTTCACTATACGCCAACAGCAATCTAGTTGGAGCTGTAGACAATATATATTTTTGTATATGTAAAAAGAATCAAAACCTTGAACAGCTCCCATCTCCTTCTCGACCTTGGCTTGCATCTCGCGAAGAGCCGTCGCTTCCTCCTCCATCTCCTTCAATCTCCTCTTCATCTCGTCCAGCTCCTGCATCATTATTTATAAACAAACGGCGTTTTTTCAAAACTGCGATCTCTGAGATCGATTGCAATCAATTAGGGTTTCGGAACCAAATTAGAAAGAGGGAAACCGCGGGAAGGACCTTGACGGCGTCGTCATCGGCGGCGGACATGTCGACATCGGCGTTGTGGGCGTCGATATCTCCTTCCACATCTGGAATCTCTCCGCCATACACTTCGTGCTCCTCTTCCTCCATGTCTCCCCTCCCGCTCTCTCCTTGTACTTTTCGAGCTCAAAAGACTCTGTCAAGTAGTGGAGTATTTTTCCATTATTTTTTTAAAAAAAAAAAAAAAGCGCCCTCGACATAAATATTTTTGTGATATTAAACTTTAAATATCGATATCAATATTTATGTTTTGATTAACTACAAAAATATTAAATACCTATTATTTTGTTATAAATATATTAAATTTATGTTACACCATAAATAATAAAAATAAAAATGTAAAATACATATTATTTACACTTAAATTATAAACAATGGAATTTTATCCATGTTAAACATACCATGCAACCATAAAAATATTATAACTTAATATTAAACTTACAAAATATGAGAATTTATATTATTTATTGAAGAGTATATTATTGTTTAAATTTATGATATTTATTATTACTTTTATTTTATTTAAAAGAGAAAATAAAAAGGCACTTATTATTTTTTTTAGAGTAATTTTTTTAAAAGAAAGCAATAAAAAAATAAAAAGTACTTAAAAAAATATAAAAAAAAATAGAGAATAGTTTTTTTTTTAAGAATATTTTTGTCTTTTCTTTTTCTTTTTGAAGAAAATGAAGAAATTTACCTGGAACTGGATTCACAAATAGTGGTTTAAGGCTCAAGTGCGTCCATTGATGAATGTTTAAGCTTTGTGAATGAGGATGGAGGGATTTTAATGTAAAGACATAAGGTGGAGGTGAGAGAGGAGAAAGGAATTCATGCATATGCAGAAAAGATTAGATTGTTTCTCTTTAAGGCATGTATTCATATATTTTAAGTTTTGTTTTTGCTTTTTCTTCCATTAAGAGGCTCGCATATACTTAAGTTAAAAGCTTGTTTAGTTATGGCCAAAAAAGATAAAACTTATAATTTAATTAGGTTGCACTTGGTCAAATAAGTCACACAAACTAAAATAACACAATTAATTCGTTACATGAAGTTGTTGGCTATAGCAGATGACAAATGGTCATAAAATAGTTACAGATAAAAATTTACATGTGAACACTTTGTTATGGCGGCATGCCCAACTCTTTGTATTTTTATTTTTATTTGTGATTTTTGATTACTTAAATTGTGATAAAATTGTAAAACAGCCATACAAATTTTCCCAAAATTGGCAGAGTAACAATGATTTTAATACCTGAATTTAGAAATCTCTTGTTATGGGTGTTCTAACAATTTATATTTTGTTAATTTCAGTGGCATTTTAGATTGTCTGTTTGAAAGATCTGAAAAATTGTGAAAAAAGAGGAACAGTAAACGCTCGTGTTTGAATCTCGCATCCTAATGGTGACCATACACAGAAAATAACACAAAAAGTATAAAAGGACACAAAATGTGTACCTTCTTCTCCAACGCAAAAACAAAAATAGAAGATTTCTCTATCAATTATTAAGATTAAAGACTTTTGTTTGTAAAATTTGGATAGTACTTGCAATGTGGTATTATCTCAATCACAAGATATTTGTTTGTAGTGAGATCGTCATTCCTGGTTATAACATGTGAGGTCTACAAGATATAAGGTCCCTTACAATGACAGAATGGCAACTTATTCAAGTCCTACACTGATAATTTTCAAATTGGGTTGAAGGATGCAATTAGTTGTGATGTAATCAAACAAGGGGATACTAAAAGCTAGTTACTCTTGTTACATCATAGAGATAATGTTTGGTTTATCCTACGTAGCAGTTGCATTTTGTTACAGTTGACTGACAAAAAGGAATGGGGAGATGTCATGAGCTTGCAAAAAAACAAAAGACTACTCGGCCTACAAATATTTGAAAGAAAGATGGGAAGATGAATGAGAATATGTCACACCCAACATAAGAAACACATATTTGTTTTTTAATAAAAAGAGTTAAATATAGAGGAGGATCAGAATTGTTTATATATATATATATATATTATTAATTTTATACTATTTTTTTAAGGTTAAATAGAGGAGATTCTGATCTGATTAGGGAGCTCTGATTTCTTTTTTTTTTTTTTTTAATATAATAACATAAAAAAATAAAATATTTTCTGAATCTAATTAGACATGGACTAACAAGGTTATATCATTGCTTGAAATGCAGAGACTTACAGGTGTTCTTGTATAAGAAAAATTATGGAATCACAACAGGTACACAAACTAAAACAAAACATGACACGGAGACAGAAATTTTATGGTTGATTTTGAGCAGAACTCTATGCCACTGCATGAAGGAGAGACTAAAGCTTTCCTTGAACCGAAGGTGACGAGTAAATACTCTCCTATATATGTATTGATTTCCTACAAGAGCCAGCCAAATAAGCTTTGATGATGGGTTTCAGTTTCTCAACGACTTTTATGATTCCCAGGAACATGAGGCGGTAAAGGACTACCATCCCAAACAAGATAGCAAGATCAATCCATTTGGAGTAACCCATCTCTACCTGCCAAAAGTTTTTCAAAATCTGCTCACCAGTAATGGTAGGCGCCCCTCCTACTTGATTATTTGGGAATGTCAAGTTCTCAAACTCATTCTTGTAGAATCCTTGGTTTGCATACTTATGGAAGGCAATATAGTACATGGGATATCGCCAAAAAATTTTAGGGAGATCGTCTGGCAATCGAAAGAAGCCTCCATTCAACATCATCACACCCTGAATTCCAGCACCTGTTATGATACCCATCAGGAAATCTGGCACGATACTCGCAACTATCATCATTAGGCTTTCCACCAGCATCATGCACACAAAGAGTATCAGGGCAAAGCAGGCAAAGTGCTCAAATCTCCTTTGAAGGCCGACCAGAAAATAAGCTATCGCACCAGGGATTAGAGATATTAGTAGCAGGTAGGGAATGGAAGATATTGTGTTTCCAATCACGAATGCACCAACCCCGTAGTGCCCATTTAATCTTTCTCGTCCAAATATCTGTTGATGACGGAAAATGGGTCAACCTACTATTTATCTTTGTGATTCTAATGTATTGGGAGATTTAGAAATTTAATTGAGAATAGTGACATTTATTAACAAAACCAACCTTCATATCCTCTACAAAAGAAGGGAATCCACCAATTGCCATAAAAGTCAAGAAAGCTGCAACAAACATGAGCATTGAGCCTCTGGCCTGCAAATTCATAGTTGCAGCAGATGATTACTTGTGGGGATAATGAAGGAAATATGGGTTGTCTATAGATGTGACAAGGTTATTATACCAATACCTGAATTGAGCCAGAACTTAAGCCAATGTCATAGTAGATAGTCCCTACACACAAACACAATGCAATGTATATTGCAAGCCTAAGCCAGTAGTAGCCTAGATCCCGATACATGTTCACAAAGGATCTCTTGGATAGAACAATGCATTGGGTGATGAAGCTTGCCTGACCTCCTTTCTTCTCAAGAATTTCTCCTTTCTTCAAGACCATGAAGCCAAAATTTAAATTCCCCGTCAAAATTTTGCAGTCATGTTTTAACCGTTCAATTAAAATCAGGACTGCATACCTTTTGGTTCATATAAGCTACTTGCTCTTCAACTTGCCGGAAAATTTCAGATGATTTGTATGACTTAACTAGAACGTCAATGGTTTCTTCTGTGCTTCTGGACGCATCAAGACCTTGCTCAATGTCCTAATGTCAATAGCAATTAATAGACAGATTGGGTATTTTAGTGGGAAAAAAAAAAAAGAGCCATTTTAAGAAGCTGCAAATTCGCAATCTTCACAAGTAAAATATTCTGTTCTTTACCACATCAAAGTCCTTGTTTATGATTCTGAGATAGTGATCGGAGGGGTTTCTCAGAATAGGACAGGGAAAGCCATTTGATGAGAAAAACTGCAGAAAGCAAAAATTTCTATGATGTCAATTATCTATATAGATAGTAAACTAAATATTGTCGTCCGTTTAAAGCTAACCAAAACTATGAAATGAAAAACCAATTATGCTAGAAGATTGATTGTAGTACCTGTTCTGCCACTGAAACGGGACCAAAGTAGACTGTTTTACCATAAGAGAGAAGGCAGAGATTGTGGAACAGCTCAAAAACTTCACTGCTAGGCTGATGAATTGAGGCAATAACACTCCTGCCGTCTTGGCGAGCAAGCTTGACGATACGATTCATGACATGGTAAGACGCTGCACTGTCTAGCCCACTAGTAGGCTCATCGAGAAAGAGAAGCCTCGGGCGTGTGAGGATTTCAATGCAAATGCTAACTCTCCTCTTTTGTCCACCACTAAGGCCTTTTATGCTCCACCCTCCGATTCTAGTGTCTAGAGAATCCTGCAAACCCATCTCCTTTATTGTCATCTCGGCCCTTTCTTTCTTCTCGGACATTGACATAGAGTCTGGCAGCTGGAGCTGTGCAGAGTAGTATACAGCTTCTCGTACCGTTAATGTTGTCATTAGAATATCATCTTGAGTCACATAGGCCTATCCGCATCAGAAAAGACCAAATAGTCACAATTCATTCATGTATTTACTAAAAAGAAACCTTCGAAGACACACACCGGGGTCAACATACAGATTTTTACAGGTTCAATACAACTGTCTTTGTGCTTTCTTTTAACAGCTGGATTTAGTCTACCATGTGCTACAGATATGATCCATGTCAATGGCATATTTTGGCAAGCAAGGAGACAAAACCAAGCAATGTAATTGACTTTTCCGAAATTTATTAAATGCATGTCATCTCTTCTTACCGAGGTTCCAAAAGCAAGTGTCTCCTTGCGGCCATTCACTAAGATCTCTCCAGTTTGCCTTGTGTTTGAACCAAGCCTCCCTGCGATTCACTTTACATTCTTTAGTAGCATCCATATAATTTTCATTTTTAGACACAGAAATTGGTTAGTGGTTAACTTCTTAGTTGTAAATGAGGACAGGAACAAGTTCGAAGACACGTGAAAGCAAAACGCTAAATTTTTACAATTGGTAAATATTTAAAGAGATTAAGAATTGAAGAAGCAAGAAGTTTTAAACAAAAGAAGTGGTAGAACAAAAAACCAAGAAAAAATGAGCCAGCTAGGCATACCTGCCAATGCATCCAGAAGAGTTGACTTGCCAGAACCGGAAGGACCCATAATAGCCAGCAGCTGCCCGGGCTGAGCATACCCAGTCAGCCCTTCAAGGATCGGCCGGCGCCCTCTGTTCCCATCTGGGACCGAAACCCACAAATCCTTCCAAGTCAAGAAAAATGCGTTGTCATGTCTCTTTGTGTCCAAATATTCCTCGCTATATCTCTCCGCTCCATGTGATGGCTCATGTAATGACTGCATCTCTATCTTTAGAGATGGCGCCTTGTCAAAAACTGGAAGAGGTGGAGGAGGAAAACCACCAGTAAAGCCACTGCTAAAGGGGAACTTTGTGTCCTTTCTACGGGAATTGTCATCATCTTCTTTGCATTGTACCTCAAATTCATCTTCTGGTCTGGTTGCAGAGTACTTTTCTTTTAGAAGCGATCTTGTTGGGCTCGGACTTGGACTCGGCTTCCATCTCGGCACATGCGCGTTCACTGTATTGGCCATGCAATGTTAGGCAGCAACACAATCGGGAGAGAGAGAGGAGAGACCTTCACACTACGATTAAAACACCTACAATTCTTCAATGGCCAATGGAAGGCTTTGGCATCCACATCTATAGGTAGGCTCCAGACAAATTAAACAACTGCACACTTTATTAAGATATTGTGCAAATCTGCTCGATGATGGGCATTTTTTCCACGGCGGTGGCGTAAACATGTGCAAGTAAAAACGCGTGCGCTCGAAGAATGAAAACGTTATTTTATTAATTAAAAAGTGTTTGCACTAAATAAAAGGATTCAAGCAACCTGTAAAAGAATTTACATTGGACGATTGAAGGATTGGTTCAAGAAAACACTCTTACTGAGAAAGGATACTAAACAAGTGACTGATTTTAGAGTTCAACCTCTGAATCGACTAAATCAAAATTTGGATTTTTGGTTTTCAAAATTGAATTGAATGCTATTACATCGTTGGAACCACGCAATTTTTTTTTTTTTTTTTTTTTTGGGTCAGTGGAACCACACAATTATTAGAGACCTAATTTAATGTCAACACTTCTTTCTTTTTTTTGGGTCTATTTTCAACTGCTCTTTCTTGTCGTATACTATTTGGACCACTCTATGGCAGAAAACCAAATAGGCAAGAAGAACTCAAACTTTCCGTTAGTGGAATGGCCCAAAGACGAATTATACTCAAGAAAGCAATAAAAATAAAAATAAAAATCACATGTTAGAAAGACATTCATTTATTAGAAAATATTTTGGCAGACAAACGTACCCAACTTGTAAAATGTGTCACGTTATTAAAAATTTGTGCACGAAACTTTCATTAAACTGGAACCAAATTCATCATAATATCATTTACCAGGATATCTCAACATCACTCATAATTGATTTTTTCCTCTCAATTCAGCTGAAAAATAAAAGTACTTGAACTCAACACACCAAGTTCTGCAAAATGTACGTAATGGTAAAGCTAGGCGCCGAGTGTTGGTCTCAATAAGGTGAGTTAGACGAGAGAATAACACGCACTTAAATAAAATTAAACATAAGCAGAATAAACAAATGCAATTACAGTGTCCAGTCACAACAAATATATAGTAAAAATAATATCAAAGAAAGCTTCGAATTAGAGAATTTAAATGTAATAATTTATAAAGGTTTAACTCATCTATGTACGTTTGTATGTTATCTCCCTAATTTTCTTTTATGTCATTAGAGTTGAATTCACTTTACACATAAAAGATCACCTAAACTTAATTATAACTCACTTTTGAGCTCACAAACTCTTTTTACAAAAAACCTACGACTCTACCATGAATTCATATTTTCACTGGCGAAGCTTTTGCCAAAATAATTTTATTTCACCTTTGTCGACCACAAATTCTCTGTTGTTTGAAGGTTTACGATCTCTCATAGTGTTCGAGCCTTACGAGAGTCTTCTCCTTTGGCTTGTATTTAGATTTCTTCTTTCTTCTCTCTTTGATCAAAAGATTGTGATCTTTTCTTCTGTTAGGTTCGATGATCTAAAGAAGAAATTTAGGGATCAAAGAGGAGAAAAGGAAGAGAACCCAGAAGTTACAGCGAGACAAAATCTAGAGAGAGAAAATATTTTTTTTTATTATTTTTGTTAATTATCTTCCATCTTAGCCTTATTTGGCTTATACACGTGAAGTACCTAGCAAAACAACCAAAACGAAAACTTATTACCGCAACGCATCATTTCAATAAAGCCTATCTTATTGGTAATAATAGCATTGTATCTAATGACGTTCCATCAACCCAAATCGATGATTACTATTAGACTAATGCAACACTATTATGAATTTATTGAAAAAAAACTATATAACTGAAATTTAAATGTTTACAATAACATTAAAATACTTAATTCCTAACAAGTCTTCCCCACCATAGGAGTCTTGTCCTTAAGATTAGAAATGAGAAAATTGGGTGTCAAAACAAAGGACCAATCCTCTTTTATAGTATTAGTAGAAGTAAAGTTTGACTACTAAATTAGCACCCCAGTTACAACCTAGTTATTCCTCGTGATAGTACAGCGGTTCAAGACAACAACTAGTTTTGTTAGGCGGTACCTATCCTAACCTGTCAATAGTAATTATGACATCAATTACTTATGTTGTTCCACCAAACATTTGAATAAGGAAATAGAAGAACCAAGGAAAAGTAAAAGCCTATAACTTTTGTCTTCACCTTGAAAGACTATAGTATTCAGCAATTAATTCAAAATTCTTATGGATATCCATAATGTTTATTGGTAGGGTTGAAAATTCAAATACACCCCATCGCCCATTAAAAAGAAACTTTTTAATTATTATTTTTTATAAACAAACTGTTGCATTCTCTATTATACCTTGGATAATTGCTCTTTCAACAAATTAGTCATATGTTCTTTTTTTTTTTTTTAGCAAAGTCTCAATTGTAGACATCTTATACATACTCATAGAGAACACAAAAAGGAGGCATCCCTAATAAGGAGTAGTAATTACTATTTTATCACATATCAACAAAGTGTGGCCAACGATGTCACTCAAAAGGTCTTTAGAAAGTCATGTAACACAAGTAAGTTTTGAAATATCTATTGAACCTTTTAGTCTGACTATTTGATTAAGGATCGTAAGTTATATTAAGTTACAATTTTGTTCTTAAAAACTTGAAATACTCTTACCAAAACAAATTAAGGAAAACTTTGTTTCTATCAAACATGATGAAATGGAGCATGCCATAGGGTTTGAAATTTTGTTCCCTAAAGACCTTAGCAATAATAGAAGTAATGAATGGATAATTGAGAGCAAAGGAAGTGATCATATTTGCTAAAACGATTTATAACCAAAAGTATGACTTCTTTTCTTTTAGATTAAGGTAACACTTCAATAAAATTTATGCTGATATTTTTTTAAACTTGTTCAAGAATAACAAAAGGTTATAAGAGTGTAGGATATTACACATTCTTCTTTTTGCATCTTGGACAAATATCACAATGCAGTATAAGTTTTTAGGTGTCATTTTTAATTCTAGGCTAGTAAACATATTGTTTTAGCTTATGGTGGGTGGCCTTGAGCCCAAAATGGCTTCTTTAAACTAAATTGTAAAATTAAGTCAATATATGTTATTTTAAGTTGCTTGATGATCTAATATAGGTATTTCCTTTATATCTTAATATCCTATTTTGAAGAGTAAAAAAATGTTTAGATTCATTTAAGAGACTCAAAGAGGGAATCAATTATAAAGTCAAAAAGTTTGATTTATAACTATTAGTGAGCTTTGATAACTATTTAGGAACTTAAGTAGTAAGTGCATGAAAACAAGTAGCACTAAGACCAACCTTTGACTTATTGGACTCCACATTTCTAAACAAAGCATCTACTACTTTGTTCTTAATATCTTTTTTGTATGGAATGTTGTAATATAAAATTAATAACTTTGTAAACTTTTTCAATTAAATGTATGCATATAATTGTAGTTATAATAGAAATTTCAAACTCTCAATATCAATTTTAATGATAAATAGGTGTTTTTTAAATAATACCTCCATTTAGTTAACACCATTAATATTGATAAAAACTTTTCTTGCATTAATATAACCCTAAGACCAACATTATAGGCATTAACTTTTATGATAAAAGGTTTGAAGAATTTTAGCATAGCTTAAAAAAGTGCTTTGGTTATGACTTATTTGAGTTTATAAAGGACTTTCTCTACAGCTACACCTTATACAAAATTATTATTCTTCAGGAGTTCGATCTAAGGTTTGCTTATGAGACCATAATCCTTCACAAAACTTTTTATAATGTCACATGAATCCTAAAAAACCCCTCAAGGTCTTGAGAGAAGTAGATATAAGTCAATTTACCATTACCTCAACTTTACTGAGATCAGTGGTTGCCTCTTGAAAAGAGATAATATACCTTAAACAGTTAACTTAAGACTACCCAAACAAACATTTAAACATCTTAACAAATACCTTTTCTACCCTCAAGATTTTTAAAACCTAAGTCAAGTGGAATACAAGCTCATTTAAGGTCACACTATAAATGAGAAAGTCATTTAAGAAAAAAAAAATACCAAAACAAAGTTCTTAAGATCAGGGAAAAAAACATAATTCATAAAGGATTAAAAAGTAGTATGAGTATTTGAGAAAAGATAATATGACCCAAATAATCAACTTAAGATTATCTAAATGAACATTTAAAAATCTTAGCAACTATCTCTTCTGCCCTAAAGATTTTTAGAACCTAAGTCAAGTATAATATATGCTCCTTTAAGGTTACATTGTAGATAAGAATTTCATTAAAAAAAAAATCAAATCAAACTTCTCGAGGTAAAGGGCAAAGATATGATTTATGAGGGACTGAAAAGTAACATAGACATTTGTTAACCCAAAAGGCATCAACTTAAACTCATAATGTTTATAATGAATCTTAAATATAATCTTAAGTATATCTTTCTCTCTTATTTTAATTTAGTGGTATTTTTTTCCTTAAATTTAGTTTAATGAAAACAGTAGTCATATATATTTCATCTAACAAGTCATTAATGATATAAATAGAAATTTTATCCTTAGAAATGAGTGAGTTAAGTTGTCTGTAGTTAACACAGAATTTTCAAGTTTCATACTTCTTTTTCACTGAGAGTACCAGTAAGGCAAAAGTGTTGGTGCTAGATTGTTTAATTAAAGCCTTTAGTAACTTAGTAACCAACCTTTTTATATATACTTTTACCTCAAATTTATAAGTTATGCATTTGGTTTCAATGCTATGGCATAATCATGAAATCTTTAAGAAGGTATCCCATTTGGCTTAGCAAAGATATCTACATACTCATCTAATATAATTTACAACTCTAAAGGGACTATACTACTTTTTTAAATATTTCAAGAATCTGTTAATAACTCTCATATATTAGTCATTATACACAAATGAACTTGCACTATGTTTTCTTCTTTTTAAGTAGATGTTGTAACTAAATTCCAATCATTAGTTTAAGAACAACACCATTTTTATGTGGAGTTTTTAAAATCTCAATAATTTTATAATACTTTATAAAAGAACACTTGCAATTTCCAAAATCCAATAACATAGAATTAAATTGTCTTAACCAATCCACTCCTAGGATTATACCTAAAGATCCTAAATTTATGATTTTGAAGTTTTTTTTTTTAAAAGTTTGTTGTTGCATTTTTCATTCAAAGTTACTAATTTTTTACCTTTTAGTCACCTGATAATCATCTCCAATAATGACCTACAAAAGGTGTGTGGGTACCAAAGGACAAGACAACTTTAACTAATGGAGTATTTAAGAAGCTATGGTATAGGTATTCCTATAATTAATTAAGATAATCAAGGTTTTGTTTCCCATATGACCTTTAACTTGAATAGTATTGAGCCTTATAAAACTTTTCATTTTTTAAATATAAATTGATCCTTAAGCCTTTATTATTTCTTTTAGTTTTAACTCATGAAACTCTTCTTCCGATTACCTAGCTCTTTTTCCCTAACTAATTCACCTTCCATAATAGTAAGCAAGTGTCTCATAATACATTAATGCTCTAGAAAAAACTTATTACCACCCTTTCATAATTGATTTGATTTCCTAATTCCATCTATTTACATATTTTTCAACTCTTATAGAATTATAAATAATAATCTTAGGAATTGATTCATTACTAACAAAATTAGCAAATTTGTTAGACCATCCTTGTTTTTTATTTTCCATTTGATTATTATTTTAGTAACTCACACTATTATTATTCCTAAACTCCACAATTTTAGAATTACTTTATGGTGCACTTTTTAGTAATGGTTCATTAGTCTTTCCCAAGCTATGCATCATCTTTTCTTGTAACTTAAATAACTCATATAGGTAGCTTAAAGATTTTGACTTTCATAATCTTATTGTAGATTTAATGGAATCATTAAGTCATTTATATAACTAGACATAAAGTACTTTTTTGCGAGGTAAAGATTTGTACTTTTCATGAGTGTTTTCAACTCTCTGAATCTTTTATAATACTTATACCAGGACCTATTTAAGATAATTTGTTAAACTCATGTACTATATTTAAGAATTTATTAACACCAAATCACACACACAAATTATTCACAAATTTCTTTCAAGTCATAATAGTTTAATCAGTTAGGCATCATTTAAATCATAACTTTGCTTGCTCTTTTAAATACACTATAGTTATCTCAACTCTATCTACACTTGAAACATTATAGATCCAAAAACATATGTTGCATTTCATGACTCATTTTTTAAGGTTGCTTCCCTCAAAATAGAACAAAGTGACTTTAGGATTTCAACTCAAAAATCCTTTAAAAAATCTAACCTTATTCATCACAAATTTGCTTTTTTTAGCCAAAAATTCCTTAGGTAACAAAAGAATGCCAAACTAATCACGTTGAGCATTCGTCTCTGTTCCCAATCTAAAGCTTACAATAAGAGGAGGTTCTGTTGCCTTACCTCAATCAAGAAAATCGACAAATCTCTTAAATAAGAGTTCTACCAATTGCTCAAGAGATGCGTTTTATTCATGCAAACTAGTATACTATTCCTCAAGTTGCTAAACCACGTCTTCCTTCTCTACAGTCATAGCTAGAATAAAAGTTTCCATTGCTTTCGCCAACTTAGCGAGTTTGCGATTAAAGATTTCTTCAAGACCGAACACTCTGATATCAAACTTATTTGGTTTGGTGATCTAAAGAAAAAAATTTAAGGAATAAATAGAATGAAGGGAAAAGAACAAAGAATCTAAAAAACGAGATGATATCTGAAGAAAGAAAGTAATTTTGTCATCAACCAAAGCTAAAACTTATTACCGCAACACACCATTTCGACACCTTGGATTAGATAAAGTTTGTAATTTTGAAGATAAAGCTGTCAACATTGGATTAGATAATCATGGATCACAGCCCGAAGCTCCTCCTAGCAATTGTCTTCTTCGTTGCTTATGGACAGAAAAAACCTTTAATGTAGGAGCACTTTTCAACACCTTGAAGATTGCATGAAAACCATCAAAGACGATGGTAGCTCAAGAACTAGACTCGAATTTATTCAGTTTTTGTTTTATTAGTGTAAGCGATAAACAGTTTGTCTTAGATGATGACCCATGGGTGTTTGATAATCATGCTCTTATTTTCGGGAAAATTTCTAGGGATGAGCAAACATTTCAAGTACACCTACTTTTTCTACCATTTTGGATTTGGGTTTATGTTTTGCCGTGCAATACTATGCCAGAAACTACTGCTATCACCTTGGGAAACTTAGTGGGCACTTTTCTCGAAGTGAGTTTGAGATATGGGGGTAGATTCCTTCGGTTTAAAGTGTCAGTTGATGTCAGAAATCCACCGACAAAAAGAGCATGGATACAGAAGAAAGATGGAGCTAAAGCCTGGATTGCTTTTAAATACAAGAAGCTCCCCAATTTTTGCTACCACTGTGGCTATCTTAGTCATGTTATGAATGAACGTGAGCTTGCCTGCTCGGAGGAAAAGAATATATAATCTGTGGATAAGTGGATCATCTAAGAGCTTCGCCAAACAAACGTATTAGCCTTATGGGTGATCCCCTTCGGCCAATAATCATCATCCAACTCAACAATCATCAAGAAGATAATTTTGAAAGCTTTTTGCAGCAACTCAATAATATTCAACTCGATGTGCAAGAGAGAAGTGAATCTCGCCAGCCAAGTTCCTTGCGAGATAACACACCAGCTTTGTAGAGTCCCTTCCCGAATGGCAACAGTTTGGGTGGGCCTATCCATTTCACAGATGTGCACCTCTTCTAGTGTTCTAGGACCACAACTCTCGAGACCAGCCTGTCAAGAAACCTGTCAACGCAAGAAACTCAGAGGCCAACATCCCAACATTCTTCCTACCTTTTTTTTTTCTTTTTTTTTATTGTGCTCTTATGTTTTTGTTTGGTTGCTGAGAAATTGAGAAAAGGCAAAAAAAAAAAAAAAAAAAGCATATATGTTCTTAGAGATGGCAAGCAAAAGTTTCTGACGAGGAGCAGAGAGTGAAAAGATGAGAGCATGTTGTCTGAGTTTTTTTTTTTCTTCATTATTATTATTATTAATTTTATATACGAGGGTATTGAAGTCTTTTGACAAAATTATTTACCTTGACTAATTACTGTTAAGTATAATATATATTTTTTTATAATTTTGAAAATATTAATATTTAAATTATAAATAAATCCTAAATTTAAGGCGCACTATGTAAAATTTTAAGTTAGAGCCACCCCGAGGATGGCGGGCGCATTGCTTCCTCTCTCTTGGTAAGTGTCCGCCTGGCCGCTGCTGCTGTCAATACTTGTCTTTAATGTTCTGTAGTTGCAGTCTCGATATGTTTAAGGAAATTTTGTTAAAATAAACTCTTTTTACTAACCAATCCGTTCATGCCACGCCACAAAAACCCTTTTTCGATATGATGATTACCCATTTAAAACTTTGTTATTATCACGAGACTTAATTTACACGTCAGACTCCAACAACACAAAATTTAAATAAAATAATACAATGATTATCAATAATTACGATCCAGATTTCATCAAATTCATTTCATGCACCAATCGTGAGTTTTCGTGTCGTTTTCGTTAGTTTACTACCAAAATAATCATTGCTACTTGGCAGTCTCACTGGAATCCACTCATAATTATTAATCCTCTGTGTCCATTTCAAAGCAGTGCTACTTACAAGAACTTTCCACTTCAAAGGCGATACACTCCAACAGGAGCAGAGTCAGTGACGCTGCTGCTGCTGTTTTCTTCTTTTATCTTGAACTGTTTTTTTTTTTTTAATCTATTGATCCATCGATTTGTATAGAGATTTATACGACATTTTTTTTTTTTTTGATTGAGAGCCAGAGGAGAGGATAAAGAGGAGGCTCGGATGGCGAGTAGTGGGGGAGGTGGGTATGGAGATGGGAGCCAGAAGGCGGACTACGTGTTCAAGGTGGTGCTGATAGGTGACTCGGCGGTTGGGAAGTCGCAGATACTGTCCCGATTCGCCAGAAATGAGTTCAGCCTCGATTCCAAGGCCACCATCGGCGTCGAGTTCCAGACCCGCACCTTGGTCATCCAGCACAAGAGCGTCAAGGCCCAGATCTGGGACACCGCCGGCCAAGAACGGTACTCCACCCCCCTTCCTCTCTCTCTCTCTCGATACTTGATTTGTGGGTCACACTGTAATCTCTAGTCCTTTTTCATTGATCCCATCTTAACATAAGGTCTTCACCCTGCAATGCTTTGTTCTTCTCATACAACATTACTTAATTGCAAGACTCTGTGAATTGATCAGTTGACTTACTTAGTGGCTAGATTTGTCGGGGTGGGGAGGGGGTTTAAATTTTTGTTTTGTTATCTGAGATCATAAGGTTTGCTGGGTGAAGAACTTGTGTTACAATTCAGTTGGATCTAAACTCTGATGAATATTGACAATTGATAGTTTTTCTTCTTCGCCAAACTTATTTTTTCGTGCTTGATCGAGCAGATATAGAGCAGTCACAAGCGCATACTACAGGGGAGCTGTTGGGGCGATGCTGGTGTATGACATAACTAAACGGCAGACCTTTGATCACATACCTCGCTGGCTGGAAGAGCTGCGCGGCCATGCTGACAAGAATATAGTCATCATTTTGATTGGAAACAAAACAGATCTTGAGAACCAGCAAGCCGTGCCTACTGAGGACGCCAAGGAGTTTGCCCAGAAGGAAGGCCTTTTCTTCTTGGAGACATCTGCGTTGGAAGCGACCAATGTTGAAAATGCATTTTTAACCGTGCTCACAGAGATCTTCAACATTGTGAACAAGAAGAATCTGGCTGCTGGTGAAAATCAGGGCAACGGGCCTGCATCGCTGGCTGGCAAAAAGATTATCCTTCCAGGTCCCGCACAAGAAATTCCAGCAGAGAACAAGATGTGTTGCAGCTCATTGTGATTTTACCAGGGTTTTGAGTTTCGAATAGCGGGTGCTTCGCTGTTATCATGCTTCCATAGCAATTTTTGAAAGGTGTGATGTATTTCTTTGTAAATTTCACGTGACGTCAAATTACTTTGCAAGAGGAAATATGATTGAATACATACATTGTTGTGGAACTGACACTTTTTTAAGTTCTACAATCTCGATCAGATGCTGTGAATGCCCAAATCGTTTGAAATTTTTTTTTAGGTTTTACAGCTTTCTTCCCGTTTGTGATTAGTACAACTTTCTCTAATTGAAATTAGTCCTCTGTTGTGTGTGCGCTGTGGACGGCTCAAAAACAAACAATAGCAGTAACAGAGATGCACGGCTCTAATGGTGTCAACCCACCACATTGACAGTTAAACACAATTAACACGATAGCGATAAATCCTTAAATTACTTCCCTCTTCGAAACAATTCCTGTATGCAAGGATGGACTTGGAAAAGTGGCTCGGATAAACCAAGAAGAAGCTATAACAGTTGCATCTGCAGGCCAAATTCAATACTTAAGCAATCATTTGTGCGACAAATTAAATAGGTCTTTTGAGTGTGTGGTGCTGTGAAATAGCTGCAGGACCATTAGGACTACAAATGGAATCTCAAGAACAACATAACTAGCAACAATGGCCTTGTCAGGTCCGTAACAATTCTCTGGTTTCCCACGTTCAGTTCTCCAGCCGATGTACATTAACATTGATACTCTTGCTTGGATGCCCTTCAAATGTAATGTCATCAGTCAGAATGCAAAATTAATCAATTCCCTATTGCAATGTAACAACCCAATTCCACTATCCTTAATTTGGCACCGAATATGTGTCCTTTGAATATTCCGTACACTTTGATAGCACTGTTTCTATATCCATTTGCTATAACCACAATTAATCTGCTGGAAATATTATTGTCCGAAACCCGATAAGTTACTGCCAACATAAAAAAGAACAAGCATGTCAACACGTTCCCTTAGCGTTATTTATGTACATATTTCTCTTCGTTGGAGTCACTACTATTACCAGATTCTCCTTCACTGTACATTTTTATAATAGACATATGCAATAATGAAAAAAAATAAAACTATTTCCAAGACATTTTTCAACGACCAACTTATAAAAGGTGCTTAAATTATGCTAAATTAAGAATTGAAAGTCAGATAAACTAAGTTTGGAAAAGGAGAGAAGAAACGTTTATCAATTTTTGGATATACAAAAAAATTGGTGTTAAACCTTTATGAATTTTTATAATTGGATCTTAACATTTTTTTTATATTTTTATTTGAATATTATATCTTTTAAATTGATTTTTTAAAAACTCAAAATATATAAATTATTAATAATTTATATTTGATCAATATATAATTTCTAATAATTTTCATCACTTTTTATTTAAAAATGACTAATTTGAAATAAATTTTAAAAATATATAAATTAAATGAAAATATTAAAAAGATAAGTACCTAATTATAAAAATTTAAGATCAATTTTTTTTGTATATCTTAAATTAAATATTTTTAAAATTTATTTTAAATCAGCATTTTTTTTACATTTAAAGTAATTAAAATTGCTAAAAATTGTATATTAAGAAAATGGGAATCATTAATGATTCAATCATTTTTCATCAAAACTTGTGGTTGGTTCGGGGTCGATTAGGCTTTGAAATTAGTGGTTCAGATTCACAAAAAATGAAGAACCTTGATTAAACCACACGATTCCGGTTCTAGATCAGTTAAATAAAGGAATTTCAGTGCACACAGTCTCCCACATGGTGTAAAGTTATTGTTGACATTGTGCGCATATATATATATATATATATATATAAAGAGAGAGAGAGAGAGAGAGGGGTCAATACATGGTCGGTTATGAATGTTACTATAATATATCTAGTTGCATATTAATCTGAAGAGTATAGGTCACGAAATCTTGGATATTGCTGTTACTACGTAATAGCCCTTATCAAATGCTACTAAAATATATCTAGTTGCATATAAATTGGGTGGGTATAGATCAGGAAATCTTGGACGATACTGTTACCGTGTAATAGCCCTTATCATTTCATGCATTTTTGGACAAATCTTAAAAAAGTACTTGGGTTTATGCACCTTAACCAGTAGGATCAACGAGCATCAGAAATCTGGAGAAATTGTATTTGCTAAAACTAACTGCAGTACACATCTATCACAAGCACAAGCACAAGGTTCCATGCATGCAACAAGGGAAATTCACCAAACCACCCGACTTGGACAGAGCATTTGTTTCCTCCTAGTACGTGAAACGAATTGCCTGATCCCCAACTTGCATTATCAGCAGGATTGGCCAAGGAAAAGCTCCACCATTATTAAACCATTGCACACTCTACAAGGCACATACAAAATCATCACTTGTCTCTATATCATCCAAGTCGGCGTCAGCATCTATATCATCAAGATCCATACTATCACCAAGAAAATGTTCACTTAATTTGGGCCCCTCTCTCTGCTTCCTTGCCTCCTGAACAATAGCTAATACCTCTTCAATAATTTGGGATTCTTCGCCCTTATGCTCATTTTCCAAGCCACCTTCCTCTTCTTTCGCGAACTCTACAGGCGTGTCCTCTAGAAACCAGGGGTGATTTTTTATTTCTTGGATGGTGATTCTCTGAAGAAACGAAATTTATGTTGTTAGATAAATGATTAATGTGAATAAAGTATAGCACCATCATTTTTAACTAGTACCTTCTCGGGGTCGGCTACAAAAATTCGAGAAAGAAGGTATTTACATTCCTTGGAAATTCGAACGTAATCTGGAATTGAGTAGTCAACGCCGAGAATCCGCTGGAATGAGCAAGATAAGCTACTTTATTAATTATTCTCAATAATAATAGGCTCATTGAATTTAATTCTCTGCAACTAACCTGAATTGTTTTCCTGAAGTTCCTTGGATCTTCAGGATCTTCAAAGGGATAAGCACCAACCAGCATGACGTACAAGGTAACCCCACAAGACCAAACATCTGCAATCTATAGTTCTCAATTAATCAAAAGAGTATGGCTGGATGTTAGGTGAACAAACAACGAATACCTTCCCATTGTATTCTTTTCTTGACAAGACTTCTGGTGCAATGTAGGCAGGTGTTCCCACTGTTGACTTGGGTTGAGAATGCAATACAGAAGACTACATAAGATGAGACAAAACAGTCAATACTTGGGATTATGCGTGTTTAATATGTCTGTCAAATTGCTAGTGAATTCTTTGCCTTGGAATAGCCAAAATCGCAAATCTTAAGACGTGGGGCTGAGCTTCCATCCAGTAATGTGTTTTCCAGCTTAAGATCTCTGTGGCAGATTTGCTGCAATGAAATTGCGTCGTTCATTTTAGCTGGATGTGCGAGACATGTAGCATAAATGGACATTTTACACTGTTGGCTTGAGATTTGTACCATAGAATGGCAGTAACTGACTCCTGATATGAGTTGCTGGAAGAAATATCTTGCCTAACATGATTTTCACAAGCAGGAAATTTAAAGAACAGTAACGTCTATGTCAACAATTGAAAACAGAAATAACCTGCTCATTCTGTTCTAGTGTACTTACCTCATCTTCACTGAATCTACCAGCATTGCATATTCTCTCAAAAAGTTCCCCTCCAGCAGCATATTCCATGACTATCGCTAGGTGAGATGGTGTCAGCAGGACCTGCACATAGCATGAGTAGCACTTCTGGAAAGCTATTTGCAGCAGAGCCAGGACTCAATTGGAAAATTAAAGTGAAAGTTAAAAAATCAAAACAATTTTTTCTTCCTAGCAATTTCGAAGCATCTATAACCTTATAAGCATCTTTTGGTGAACCCCTAAATTCGTTTCTTTTCTTAGAAAATTAAAGCTAATTAAGAATTTGTTGGAGGAAATTGGCTTTTCAAGATTGGAGATGTTCTTGGCACTTGACAACAAGACAAGCATCAGAAACCATTTTGACCAGGTGAAAGGACTGCAAATAACCAGGCTTAGATAGGAAACCCTATGATTTGCGTATTCCATGAAGTTCAGATAGGGAAAGGTGAGACGCAGACAGCAGACTAACTGCAAAATATACTCTGTTCAACAACAATATTTCCAGAACAGAGATTTTTTTTTTTGGTTCTTTTGTTTTTTTTTTTTTCAGTTTGAAGGGGAAAAAAAAAAAACAATCCCTTTGTAAATTGTCTAATCATGAATAGAAAAGACCTTATACGTATTCTTTCTGAAATAATCTATTCTATCGGGGAACATTATGGAGATATATACCTCCTTGAATCTGATTATATTGGGATGCTTCAATGATCTATGGTTCATAATCTCCCTCTGCACATGTTCATCAATCTGCAAAACCATAAGGACCTCAAAGTTAATCCATCAAAAGATGAAGCTGTGGGATGAATTGGGTGTACAAAAAAAAAAAGAAAAAAAAGAAAAGGCCAACAATCCACTTCAACAGCTGATCAATCGTCATCTAAAGAGAAGAACATGGATTAGTATTCATGCAAGATCCTACATAAAATATGACATATTACATTTACAAGAAAAAAAGAAGAAGACCTAACTACTTATTGCAGGACATATTAACAAGGCTGCCGCCGGGAGGGGAATCAATGGATAGATGAATGGATGAGTGAGAAACGGAAAGCTAAGAGAGCACCTTCTGGCCTCTCTCAATATACTTGATAGCATAAAGCTCGTCACTCCTTTTATCTCTAGCCAGCTTAGCGACACCAAATTTGCCTGACCCAATATCCTTCAATATTTCATAAGCCTCCATTGCACAACAAAAGAGCAAACACAGCTACAGCGACTTCAAAAAGGAAAAGAACGAAGAGGGCGGGCGGCCAGACAGAGAAAATAAAGTATAACAAACCGAACTTCCCAACTTTCCCTCTCTCTGCTTTTTTTTTTTATTATTTTTTTCTATCTTATTATTTATTTTCTTCTCTTAATTGGGTCTTCTCGTTTCTCTTGTTGCAGCGGCGGTATCTTCACTCACTCACTTGTATGCGTTGAGAACTTTGTGCTGGCTTTCAGGGCCATAAGCGTTGAAAGCTGTAAGGCATTGCAGCGCTGTGACTCATGAGTCAACATCAATGGAATTGCTAAAATTTGGAAGCATAAAGCAAGTCTCATCTTTTGGAAGGTAGCTGAAACAATTACACGTGGAATGATGGTACGAGTTAGGATTCCAAGCCTGCCGTCGTTTTAGTCAATGGAATGATAGTTATTTTCTACTGTAATGGTTTTTGTATAATATAAAATTTATTTATATTTATTATTTTTGTATTAATTTAATTTTTTTTATATATAAATTAAATATGAAATGAATAATTCTTTTTTGGACCCTCTTGTCCATTCATGGGTCCAGTTCTTATGGTTGTCAATCTATTCCTATCCAATCGATATGAGCTTGGATGAGTGCTGGTGAAATATTCCGTATTTTTTAATCCTTGTCCAATGCAACTTCTAAAAGGACGCTGCAATAATTAAGAATTATTCGTTTAAGTCTTGCAGTCAGATAACTCACTATAAACTAACATTTTGCATATTATGCAAGTCTTTTCCTTTCTTTGTTTTTTTTTTTTTTTTAATCTCCTTAGAGGTTAGTCGTCTTCTTCGTCATTATTAAGAAATTTACAATATATATATATATATATTTTATTATTTTTTTTCATGGTAGAAGCTTTACAGTTTGATCCCAAAATCCCAACAATAACCCATTAGATTTGTAGCATATACACATTTTATCAACTAGGTTTTTTCCTCGTATCTCAATTGAGATACAGACTATAATATCTTCCCAGGAAATTACGCGCAAAACGAACACGAAACAAAATTAGTGTGGTTCGTCCTATTGGCTATTCCATTTCAATCCACTAAAACCTCACTATAGTGGTGGCGACACATCCGCACAAAGAAGGCTTCTTCCCCCGCCACCCCCCCTCTCTCACCCAAACGACATTAGACCCCCCCCCCTTTTAAGTATGTATGGTCCCAAAAAAATGACTAAAACCTTATTCACAAAGCATCCTACCAGTACGAGAACTCTGAAATCTATAACTATATCTATAAATATGTGTATATTAGTATTATTAAATTAGAGAAAAAAATAATTATTTTTTAAACAATCTTTGAAGGGAAAAAAGATCTATATAGTAGTGTTTCACTAATTTTAATATTATTTTAATAAATTTTTAATATTTAATATTAACAAAATAATTATTTTATATATTTTTTTAATATTTTAATAAAATTAAAATTTTAACATTCATCTATTTTTTTTAACCATATAAAATCAAGTATGATTAAATTAACTTTTTTTTTTAATTTTCTCTCAACCAAATTACTTAATTATAAATATTAATTTTTTTATCTTAATAATTTTTCCCTAAATTCAATAATTCAAATTGATTATAGTAATATTATTAATTAAAATTTTGATTATAAATTTAATTATTATTGATATATAACAATAAAATTTACAACACATTTTAATCAATTACTTAATTATAATTTCATTTAGTCTCTACAATGCAAGTCTAAATTTAATTTTTTTTACATTAACTAGAATACTAATTATTTTCAATAATTAAATTAATTTCAATTTCACTTAATTATTTTATCCTAATCAAAATTAAAATTAAATTATTTTTATTATAAGTACGTAAATTTTGTTATTTTAATACTTTTTATTAAATATTTAGAATATGAAAAATGCCCAAAACTTAACTTAGTGTATATATTAATATTGCCCAAACTAAAGAAAAGTAATGCTTTCTACTAATTCTTTCAATAGAAAAAACAAAAAAAAAACAAAAAAACCATATATGGAATTTTTTTCTTAATTTTTAAATATTTTTTGTTTATTCTCATAATTTATAGTGTTTGAAATTTACTTAATAATTAATTTGTAGTATTTTTTAATATTTTTTTAAAAAAATTATAATTTCAATAAATATCTAATTTATTTAAATTACTCCATTACAATATAATATATATATATATATTACAATTTACCCTATTTATATCAAAAAACTTTTCCATGTGTCTAAATTTTGCATAACACAAATAATCATAATTAAGACAAATTTTAAAAAATATTTACACAAAAAAAACCCTAAATTCATTATTTCCTATTTTTAGAGAGAAGAAATTTTTCCAAATTTATTTGAAAAAAAATATATTCATAATTCAAATCTTTTTTATTATACCCTTACTTGTTTCAATAAAAAATTACTCTTAAATTTATTTTTTTTAAATAAAAGATACTTAAAATTTAAGTTTACTTTTATTTTTTAAAATAAAAAATTAAATATATTTCTCAACAAATATAATATAAATTTACATATCATGTCAGTCTAATACTAATTTATATGTATATGTACTTAAATATGTATTGTCAAAATTGAAAAAAAAAATTCTAATAAAATTCATACATTGTGTTGATATAATATTAACTAATATTAATATTTTTAAAACTGAAATAAAACTAATAAAATATTTATTTAGTAGCATTTGCTTAATTTTAAGGGTGTCTAAATATTAGATCAAATTCTAATTTTTTAAGTAAGTAGTATTTAATCTTAATTTAATCATTGACTCGTATTGTTTTTTAAAATTTTAATAAAATTAGGATATTGATATGCATCTAATTTACTTAATTATAAACTAACATATATTATAATTTACCCAATTAATGTTAATAATTTTTTATATATATCTAAAATTTATGTAATACAAATAATCATAATTAAAAAAATAAAAAAAATAATTTCTAAAAAAATTCTAAATTTCTCTTTTTATTCTTTTAAAAAAGAATAAATATTTTTAGACTTTCTTTTTTCCTTAAGGAGAAAAAAATTCATAATCAAATTATTCTTTTTTTTTTCTTAAAAAATTTTTTTTCTCAAATTTATTTTAAAAAAATATTATAATTTAAGTTCTTTTTAATTTATTTTTTAAATAAAAATAAATTTATTAATAATTTAATAAATACGTGAGTCTGATACTAATAGAACTCATCAAACAAGTCTACTAAAATAATTTTTCAAATAACAATCACATGTGCTATCGCTTAACTACTCTTACAAATAACTTGATTATTTGACTGTAATAAGCAATAACATTTTGTCTTCACCAATGTGTTCAAAATTTATTTCTTTAATAAGGTGTAATTTTTTTTAACAAGATTGTGGGTATCATTTATATTATTTTATTTTATTTATTAAAAAAATAACTTATTTTTTTCACTTGTTGACCACCCTTCAACATTGGTTTCTATTCATGTCAAATAATATAGCTACTACTAAAACACAGAATTTCAAGCACACCCCAACACAAGACATATGAGAAAGACACATAAAATTCCTCTCCAAAACTACAAACATGGAGTTGATGATAGACTATCGGAATTAGAATTCTCCAAGTAAATTACGGGTGCGGTTCATTTAAGAAAGTACAAAAGTTACGGGTGTGTTACAAGAAGGGGACAAATGACAGAAGGTAGAACAGAAGAACCGAGGTGGACAGTGGAGAGAAGAGCACGGCAGCCAGGAATGGTGGGTGGCCCAATTAGTGGCGGTGCCCCTGCTAGCCTGATTGCATGGCCTTCTTTATTTCCTTCTATTCCTTAACGGTCGCAATAAATTCTCTTCAACAACACCTAGAATGGACCATCATCGTCAACATTTTTTTCTTCTTCCCTTTCCTTGGTGCACGGTGCACCCTTCATTTTCACAAGCTGATTCGAATGTCTAATCAATTTGTTGTTATGGTTGATCTCCCGGAAAATATTGCGTCACTGCCAAGTAAATTTAAATTTGATAATATTATTTTACTTACAATTTTTTATAAAATATTCATCTTATACAATAGATTAATCTTTTTTTTTAATTAAATTTTTATAATTAAAAAATCTTATATTTAAATTATATTACATTCTTTTTTTTTCGTGTTTTCGCTATTTAATGGATTTTTTACACAGAAGATATGTTAAAGTTTAATACATCACTTTACTGACAACTTAAATTTTTTAGTTAAATAATTTTTTAACCTTGTCTTCTTGCTTTGGAAGGTTGAGCGGTTCTTAAGTTAAATAGACAAATAAATAATGTAAAATCAAAGATACTCGTTAAATTCAATCATTGCTTGCCTTTAGGTCCAAAAAATCTGGTTACTTAATAATATATATGCATCAGTTTCACCGAAGTATATAACACATAAAAAATATATATATATTGTGATATCCAATCTTAGAATCTCCATGCCCTGAACTGAATTTAAAGTTACACGACAAGTGTCACTTGAAGGCATCAAATACAAGAACATGCCGAAGATTCGATTGGCTACTTAACAACGTAAGATGCTTTTTTTTTTTTTAGTTTTGGCATCTGCTGCCCCAGCTGCATCCATTACGTGTCATTAAGGTTTCATTTTAGGCCCCAACTTGAATTGTGAGAAAATATTTCCTTCCTGTTGCCCTGCCGTGTTGTCTAAGTAATTTGCCTAGAATGCAGTACATTTTTGTCACAAACGGCCTTCTATTCACTTGAACAGCCTACGTCCATAGAACTTATGTTCCTGATCTGTCCTTGTCCATCCAACCCTTGCCTTTTGCCCCATGCGGCTTCTTCAATCATGTGCTGAGTTGACTATACTATCGATATGTTCGCTTCGAAATCATCTTACAAAATAAACTAGCTATTGGCCAAAAGAATAAATCAGTTGGGGAGAGACTGGGGGTTTAAGCCCCAATTCTCTCCACTCATCATAAAATAAGGAAAATATTTTTGAAACATTTCAACTTGCAATGGAACATTTTTTCTGAGTTGCTTGTCTGGGTAGCTATTCAACCTAGGCCTACTTGTTTTTGTGCTTGTTTACTTCCTACTTACAACAGAAGCAAAAAATTGTGCAACGCGTTTTGCGCTATGGGCGCCAGCATAAGACGCAACGCAAGAATGGGGCCCCGTCTCAAGAGGGTGCCAGTGGATGTTGGATTGGATAATAAAAAAATTTGGCCTCCCTTTTTCACGATCGAGAATTCAAATCTAAAGGGAAGTTGTTTAGGATAATTTTTCATTAAAATCACAGAAACAGCCTACTTGAAAAAGCAGTTCGGAGAGCAAACTATTGATAGTGATGAATTTTAAGTGAAATAGAGATATATCGATTTTTTGAGAACTAAAAACCTTATTAAAAAATATTTCGTATTCTAATCGATTCATCATTTTCAATTTTTTTTTTTTTTCTAGGAATGTCATCTTACTCTGATTTACTTTTTTTTTTGGTTATTTTTTATTCTTCATGTGCGTTGGTTTTTAAACCACGTCTTTTTAATTTTTTCGCATCACAATGACCACAAATACCCCAAAAAAAAATCTCAATATAAGATGGTGACGAACTGGCGATCGCATAGAGAGAAGAAAGTGGTCACTCTTTCTGTTTTGTTTTTTTGGTTGCATTTAAATTTATGTGTACAATAACTTTTTTAAAAACCATCTTCAAGAAACATCTTAATAGTAAAAAATTTGAGACATTCATTCTAGAATATTGGAGTTCAAGAAAAGATTATCTTTCTTCTTTTTTGTTTTTGGGGGGGGGGGGAATTGCATTAATAATTTCTTAGTAATCATCGTCAAGAGTCCAAGCAAGCTCATCCCGTTGTTGCTTCACTCCAAGGTTGTTTGCACTTCTTCAAGCTCATTGCCATTTTCCATTAATGCCTTAGAGCCTAGTAAACACAGTTAAAAATGATGATCAATGCACTGATGAGCAATTTGGATGGTAGAGTGAATATGAGGATTCTGATGAAGAGGTGGATATTCCTGTGATTAGTAAGGAAAATGATCTAGATATTACTAGTAAGAGAATGAAAAGAAGAAAGGGGAATAAAACGTGTGCATTTTGTTAACAGTATTTGCTAACAATAAATTATGGAATATGTTAGGCTAAGGATATTTGATAGAGTCATTTTGTGGAGACAAGAAGTAGATATAAGGGTGGGCAAGCATTCATTGTAGAATTTGTTGATATTGACAGGTTATTTGATATTGAGGTTATATCTATGGCCAAAGAAATGATAGATTATTGCAATATTCAGAGAATCCACTTAACGATTCCTAAGAGGAAAATTACTGGGGAATGTATTGGTTTTGACCGAGAGCAATCTGAGTGTAATATAAATGTTAGAATTGCTCTTTGAGCATGAGATTACTGATTTATATTTAGTACTCGAGATGGAGGAGGATGTTTAGCAACAACTTCTTTATTATAGGGCATTGATACCAATAAGGCTATTGAGGTTCTTGTATAGATTATATGGTAGACTATTATAATGATAGTGTTAATAACAATGAGAAAGGTGTAGTTTTGGGTGATTATATGAATAAGGCTAAGCAGTTTATTAAGGGAACAATTCTAAGAGACCATTATATCAATGCTAACCATTTTTGTCATGATCATGTTAACAATGTTGCCCAAGTTGAAAAAGTTGACCAATTTGAGAAAGTTGACCCGTTGACCAAGCCCCATGTCAACATTGACCAATTTGGAGATGTCAATGTTGACCGAAATGAGAGGGTTGACTAAGTTGCCAACATCAACAAGGTTGACGAATTACAAAAGGATGACCACATCGATGAAGCTGAAGATGCTAAGCATGCAAAGCTTTAATGTGAGCAAGCTAATCATGAGGTGAATGTGGAGGGTGCAATGGGGGAATGTAATGCTTTTTAAGATGAGGCTGCATGTGTTGGTGCACTGGACTTTTTGACTGATCACAATGATGATAAGTTGAGGACAGCAAGGAACAGTGCAAATAATCCCTTTCTGTTAGATGGTGATGACAGTGAATGAGAATATGACATTGGCTACTAAGAGAAGGATCAATTTGATTCGACTACTAATTCAGATGCCAAAGAAAAGTAGATTCTCTACGTAGATAGTGATTGCATTCCTCCTGATGATTCGAAGTGTTATAAAGATAGTAAAGACAAATTCAAATTTTTAGTACCTGCTTAGAACACTGACATGATATTTGAATGCTAGGAGGAATTACAAGAAGTTGTTTCTAAATGGGAATAGGGTTTGAAATATGGTAACGCAAATATAAAAAGACTAGATAGATTATCAAGTACTATTATGGATGGTTTTAGAAGTTGTCTACAACAATAGAAAAACTTTCCAAGATGTTTATTATTAGGACTTACAGCCCAAAACATAGATCACCAAAACTAACAAGAGTAAAAGGCTAAATTCCAAGTTTTTAGCTAAGTTCTTGAGAAAATTGGCAGACGATAACTTAGTCTGCTACCTGAAATCACAAAGAGGCAGACTCTAGGGCAAATACTAAAGGAGATTTGAGGTAAGTTTCGTTGGTTTCAGTTGTTTGGGAGTCTGGGAGAGAGCAGACTCTATCTTTCTTTTTGGCCTCTAAATGACACATTTCTCAATTTTTAACTTAAAAATCTTTTTCAAATTGGAGCACCGAGTACCGCATGCAAATGATACGTGTTTACACAACTTTTTGGCCATATTTCATATTCATAGCATAAAAGTCAGTATCTAAGCTCTGCAATTTAACCTAAAGTTCATATCCTGGGAACCTGGATCTTTCGGGTGCCAGAATATCAAACAAAAGAAAAGTTGTCCCAGCAAGTCCATGGAAAAGAGAGGCGTCATTGTCAGGTCCACCTGCATGCCCCAAAGTGGCCATCCTATCTGCGTTATGATACAAGAAGTTTGCAAATGCCTTTGCTCTCTTTAAATACAAATTCTCTCCTGTAAGACGATAAAGGGAAAGAAAGGTATAGGCATTTCCAGCAACACCATCTGCGAGGCCCACCTTCTTCACTAGCCCATTCTTCCACACCACTTCTCCTGCTTCTATGGCGGCATCGCGGAACTCCCTATCATTTGGGAACACCTGGGAAAACAAAGAAGTTAACATTGAATTCATTTTGATAACCCTCTCCCACATAATGGGCTGTCCTATCAGGTAAAATGCATTACACCTGTTTCGCACTCAACTATAGCCTTAGGGTCCTATTGTTGCAATCTTTGTCCACCTAAATTTTCAATTTATTTTAAAAGCTAGCCATAAACTAACAAAATCTACAAGAAAACTCAAGTAGATCTAAACACACATCCATGCAATTGAATTACTGCAACAAGTGGATCCTCCCTTTTTATATACTAATGTCCACAGGTTCTCTAGATATAGATATTGTGAATATAATAAATCAAGAATGAGTTGGTTACTTGTGATGCCTTAACCAGTGTGATGGCCATGCCTGCTGCTCCATGAGACCACTGCACTAACTGGTCTCTCGGGTTCCCTTCACTTGAGGGGTAGTTTCCACTACGAAGGAACCTCTTACTCATCATGTACCTTAAAGTTGTCTTCACATCTTCAGCATCTTCTTTGGAGAGTGGAAAGTGAAGAAGAACTTGCAAGATTCCAGCTAGCCCATTGGCTGCACCCCAATAACTTGTCCCATGCCATCTGTACATCAGAGGGCAGGCAGAGCTATCTGATGCCCCTGCCCTGCCCCCAGCTAGCACAGCGACAACAATAGGCAAAAGAAGATCCCTGGGTATTGCCCCTTGTCCAAGATGCTTGTTTATAAATGAAGCAGCCCATAAAAACCCAGCTCGCCCATACATAAGCTCATATGACATTCCAAAACCACCTTCCTCAGGCCCAGCTGGGAGGGCTCTCTCTTGCGCTACCTGCGCATGGTCAACCAATACATATTATGAATAGGCCTGATCATACACAAGCCTATTATCTTGAATGAACCCTTGTTTGTCCAGTAGGTAAAGTCCATATTAAAGATAGCAATTTAAGCACCTAAACCTATGGAACTCGAGTTTGCTCAGGTGGATGATTGCTTATCTTTTGGCAAGATTTCTGAGAAATAAATTGTGGCTTCAGCACAGCAATAGCTTTATCTTTAAAAGAGAAGTGTACAACTTGTCTCAGCATGACACTGTGTCCCAAAGAGGATAGCAAAACATGTAAAGAACTTGAGAAGCTTAATTGAGGATCTCATGTGTGAATTCTAACATAGCTGAGTGACAAAGTTTACAGATGAAAGGGTGTTAACTTTATTCTTTGTATCTTATATTTAAGTTGGTTAATCACTAAACAAAGCATGAACTTTTGTGTCTATTTTCAAATTCAGTGTACACATAAGCATGTATCAGTTTGAACGATGAGCTAGTTTGTTGTTTCAAATTCAGAAAATTGTTGCATAAGTGAATTTTAATGCTGAGATTATTTGGGATTTTGCATCATAAGTGAATTTGGGATGTCAATATGGATGACAATGCTATAATTTAAGCACAAAATTTATTTTGAGACCAAAAATTGATTCAATTAAAATGAGCCAAATTTGAGAGGAGATTGCAAAGTTCGTGCAATTTCCCATAATCAATCTTCTCTAGCCTAAAAGAACAACTAAAGTGTGGCTGGAATCAGGACCATTGAGTTGGAAAGAGAGAAAATAATTTGGGCTTTGGAATATAAGTTTATCCTCTCTTCGAACTAATAGAAAATATATCTTAGGTAATACCATAAAGGAAAATTACAAAAATGAATTTTAAGTTGTAGTGGAGCATCAAATAATTGCAATGGTCCTGCTGAATGGAAATGAGAATTGGCATTTGGGAGTACCTCAAGGAAAAGGTTCAAGAACAAGTCACGTCTTTGATGGTCCCTCTTGTAATTGGCAGCCACAGCTCCGAGAGCATACATTCCTCCTCTACCACATAAAAATGTCACATGCCTGCACATACACGATATTTATTGATGATAATTAACTAGCAAAGTCATCTACATTTATAATTAATGAGATTACTTTTTTTTAAGCTCAAAGTTATCATATATTCTGTTATATGAATCAATGCATAGTTTTTGCAAAAACAGCATTTTCAGCGGTTCGATTTTCCATAATATAAATAGAAGCTATCTGTCTGAAGACTACTCCACTGCGTTGGGAGTTATAATATAATATACCACCAAAAAAAGGGGGGAAAAAGAAAAGTTGTTTCTAATATTATTAGAAAACACTGACATTCAGGTCGTCTGTTTGCACAGAAATGACTTTTCTTGCCAGAGCAACACTTCGCAGCAACCCTTAACGAGTAACATTGTGGGCTCAAGAAGATAGTAAAATAATTTTTATATATTTGTAAAATTAAGCTTTTCTTAGCTTTTCTCTTCTTATAAGAAGTATTCCATGACCACCAAACGCTTGGGTGAAAATAAATTTTCAGGAAAATATGTTGGTTGAAACAAACGGGACCCTATTGACCAAAAAGACACAAATCACCTGATGCTAACCTAAGTTCACCAATTATCAAACCAAAATTGTATATTAGAAAAGAAAAAAACAAAGAGAAAGAAATTATTAGCCAGATATTAGGGTAACTTTTGCCAATATTAAGCAAGGTAACACTTTCAGCCATCAAAGAGATATCTCCCAACACAGGCATTCGATGGATAAGTGAAGAGACAGTGACCCACACCAAAAATGACCTCAATCGTCGATCTCACCAAAATTCCCACTGATGATCTTTTCTAGCAAACCCCCCCCCATAAAAAATAATAATAATAATAATAATAACCTGGAGGACGCTCCGGCAGCGGCGCCAACACACATGTGAACAATCTCGGCGCACAAATTCAAGTCATGCTGATCGCCGCTAACCTCATGCGACCTCAAGCAGGTGAAAGCCGTCCCCAGTAAACCAGTATAAACTGTCGTGTCGGTACCCGTACCCGCATTAGCATTACCTTTCCACGTCATCTCAACCACCTAAACACACCAAACGAAGCTTAGTTAGCTTTTAGCTAACATGCTCCGGGAGGTAACAGCGCCTTTAACCTACGCACCTCTAACATCAACATCAAATGTATCAATTTTTTTTTTTCTCTTTTCCTCTTTTAATTTTCCTTAGGAACATGTGTAAGAAATTGCCTACCTTGTCCTTGAAAGAGATGGCTGCTTTGAGAAAAGTATCACTGGAGAGTGAGAAGCTGGCTACCATTGGATCAATTCGGCGAACGAAATCCCCCCGTTCGTCTTTGCCATCGTCACGGGTCTCCAGAGAAGTAAGCTCCCACACAGACGACATCTCTCTCTCTCTCCCCCCTCCAAGCTTTTGTTTGAGCTCTGGTTTTGGTTTTGAAGAGCGATGCAGGAAAGAAGAAACCAAAAAGCCAACGTGTCAGCGAACAACGCCGTACAACGATTGACGCATGTGTAAAGCCACGTGTACATTTCTTACACTAACATCGGTCAATATTTTAAAATATAAATAAATAAAAACAAAGGGCCAGTCCGATGAGCGTGAGAATCACGAGTTTCATATGTTGACAACAACATAAGTTTGGACAACGCGCGCCCATGGTTTTAAGAAGATATTTGTGGGCTTTTTTTTTTTTTTTTTTTCTGAACTAAAAAGCGTGTTAAAATAATTTATTAATCTAGTTCAATCGAAATATTTTTAATATTATAAAATAATAAAATTAGTACTATAAAAAAGATTAATTATTTTCATAACTTATAAAAATTTAAATTATATTGATCTTATATTTGTACTTTTTTATTTTGAATACAATCGATTGTATACAAATTAAAATAGAGTGAGGAAAATTTGAAAACAATTGGCAAGAGTTCCTTACTGACGTGTCCCAAGAAACACATTCGATTGCATAAGCAAAAGCCAAAGGCTGATTAAATTGTTTATAACAATCTTTTTTACAATCAACGTTTAATCTTTGCGTATTCACTGTGTGCGTTCATTGCAAAGGCAGATTAACATAGGACAGATTAGTAAATTACAAGACAAGTGACAAGTGTATCTTAATTATATTTAGAACTAAAATTCGAACACATCTTTAGGCAATTTTTAAAATATATATTGACAAGGGTAATCTCATTAAATTGTAATAATGCACTTGTAACCATTTTTTTATTAGAAAATGTTAAAATCTTAATTTTATTAAAATATTAATTATTAAATTAATATCAAATATTAATAATTATATTAATTTAATAAAAAAATAAAACTTGAATTAAATACATTAATATTTTTTAAATTAAAATAATTAGCAAAATCAATTTTAGAAGAATTTTTTATTTTATAATTATAAAAATTTAATTACAATGAAAATAAAATTATATAAATCAATAAAATTTTTATTTTGTGAATTTATTAAAAATCATTACATAAGCAAAAGGCCAAAGTTTTTTCTTAGTTTTAATAACAAGCGCATAAAATGTTCAAATTTATTATATTTCTTGATAAATTTATTTTTATTTATATATAAAAAAAATAAAAATATTTAAATTATAAGTATTTTTCTCTTTTAAAAAATAAAAATAATAAAATTGAGATTAATTTTCTTTGTTTAAGAAAAAAAATAAAAAAAATTCCATCATAGGTTTTTTTATTTTATTTTAAGAAGAATTAATATCTAAAAACAATTGTGACGTTTACGTATATTAACAAATATACCATGAACTTTAAACATTCATAATTTAGCTTACGTAGGATTTTTTTATTATAACAAATCCACCTTGTCATTTAGTTGGATAAATAAAAATCGTTAAAATCCTAATAAATAGAAAATAATGCTAATTTATACTTAAAGAAGAAAAGACTAGTAAAATTCACTTAAAACAAGATAAGGGTATAAAGGCAATTGACAATTAGACCAAACTTAATTGTTTTTATTCAATTAACGTAAGTAAAAATAATCTTGAGTTTAAATTAAATAGAAAAGTGAAAAACAAAGCTAATTATAAATATTTTCATACCTTAAAGTAAACAATTACAAAAATAAAGAATATCTAATGAAAAATGCAAAAGTGAGATAGAACTTTAAATTAAGAATATGAGATGAGAATTTTGAATTAAAGGAACCAATATTGTATATCACACTTTCTTATCGATGCATCAATTGGATGGAGATTAAAAAGTCGAGGAAAGTAGAAACTTAAACATTATAAGAGGATGGTCATTTGCTATGGAATGGATGCCAAAATGTATACCCCATTGAGAAAAAAAAAAAAAAAACTTTAGGCATTAATTTCTTGGATGCTACTATTGGAAGCAAGACAATTGTAGATTCTTTCAATGGTTTGATTTAAAAATTGGTGAAGTTTACAAGAGATAATTAGGTAACTTTAAAGCAGAAACAAAGAATTAAAATCAATGATTGAAAGTGTTGATAAACACAATAATCTCTATTTAAATTAAGTTCATTAGGTGGGAAAAAAAAATTCTAAGTTGAAAAGAAAAAGGAACTCTAACAAATGATTAAGCAATTTGATCAATTGAAAGTTGATTATATTAAGTTAAAAAGGGTGAATGCATTATCATTAGAATAAAAACTCACTTGAAAGGCAATATAAGGTTTGTGTAATTGATACTAACTACTTTGTTAGAGTAAGTTTAAATTTGCTTTTCAGTATTTTATTTCATTTGGGTTCAAAATTGCCTTAAAAATAATGAAAATTATTTTTACTTATGTTAATTAAATAAAAGCAGTTAAGTTTGGCCTAATTATCAACTAACCCAATACATTTTTCTTAACTTATATGGATCATACTAGATATTTTGTCTTTAAAATAAGTCAATATTATTATCCATTTATCATACCATACCTCTAGTTTGAACAATTTTCATTTATTCAACCCAACAATATGATAGATTTGTTATGAAAAAATTATACATGAATTAAATTATAAATGTTTAAAGCCTGTGATATATTTGATAATATGCACAAAAGTCATATATTTTTTTTAAACTAACCTTTTTTCAAGAAAAAAAGGTAAATTTAAAATATTTTTTTCTCAAAAAAAAAAAACAAAAAGGATAAATTAAGGATTTTTTTTTCTTTTTTTAGAAATTATTTTCCTTTTTTTAGATACATTGTAATACATGTTAAATTGTAATTGAATAAATCATATGTATATTGAAATTTAAATTTTACTAAAATACTATGAAAGTTTAAAAACCACTAATTATTAAATGAATGTCAAAGACTATAAACTAAATTTTCTCTCAATTTTAACCATATACATACTTATTACATATAATTATAGATTTATCTATATCATAAAGATTACATTTTCATATATATTTGCTATCTTAATGTTATGTTTCCCACTTGTATTGACTTACATAATGACTAATAATAAATGACTCTATTTTAGATTTGTAATATAAGTTATAAACCAAAATTCTATATTTTCTTCATTATTATAGTAAAAATGAAGAGGCAAGAGTCGAAACAATATATTAAAGTGTATAGTCCAAAATCAAACAAAACCTCGTTAAACTTCTTAACATACTTATAATTAAACTTAACAGAGCCCACTTCTCAAAAACCAAACTTTAACCTTCTGAAAAAGATGCTTGTAAGGTGGTTGAAATATATATGTTTATCCTAATTTAGTAGGACAACCATTTGTAACAACTTTTAATATTCCCTAAATACATTTTAAAGATGTTACTTGATTATTTTATCAACCAATGATCTCTTAATCTCAATCATATCTCAGCCAAGTATAAAAACCCTATAATGAAACTCTCTAAGCTAAATATCAACGTCTTAAAACACGTGATAACACTTTAAAAAGAAAAATGGAAAACAATCTTACAAAGCATGTTACCTTGCTTCTCTTAATCCAAAATATGCACTTATTACTACTCCAAGAGTTATATTTGTGTGTACACTTATTATAACTTTTATTTTGAAATCACATTTTACCACTTTACTCCTCGTAAGTGTAACTACTTTTTTTCCTTTATTATTATGGTAATAATTATAAGAAAGACGTGTCACTTATATTTGTCTTATATCGAGAAATTTGAGTATAATTCAAATAAGTAACAAACTCATAGGTTTAATATTACATCTTAATTTAAAATTTTAAGGTATTAGGTCGATAGGTCTTTTCCAATTATAAGTTACTTACTTTTCATGTTCATTTTCAATATGATATTTTTTAATCATACAACTTACATACTTATATTTTAAATCTCAATAATCTCTCCTTTAAGCGTGAGTTTCTTTCATGTTGGTTTATTCTTTTTAAACGTATCAAGAGCCAATTACCATCCCCATTAAGTTCATTCGTGAGTTAATCCCACTTCACCTAAGACACCAATCTCATTTGAAAACTAACCTTACTTCACTTAATCTCAGAGTATATGTCTGTCAATACTCCAAAAGGTATGCTCAAGTGCACACATGTTATCATTCTTATTTTAAAATCATGTCTCATGTTGAACCATTAACTTTGATATCACTTGTTTGAGAGATGTAATAGTGAAAATTGAGAAAAAATCTGAGTAAAGTTCAAGTAAGTAACAAACTTGAGGGCTTGACACTACTTTTTAATTTGAAACCTTAAGACATTGGATTTATGTGTCATTCTCACTTATGTGTTACTTATTTTTTTCCTTTTCCTTTTAATATGAGATTTTTAAATCACACAACTCACACTTAAAATTCTAACAAATGACTAGTAACAAACAAATAAAGGTTAGTCCAAAGATCATGTAATGGTCAATATCCTATTCAATATTTAAATCAAGTCTTTTGAAATATATTCATTTCCAACACTTTACTCTCTAATGTCATTTGTTTACAAGATTTTAAATTCCCTTAGGTAATAGGTTCATGTTTCTTCTTTGATTATAATGTTGTAACATTACTTTCTATTTGGTTCTTTGAAATGTTATCATGTATACTTCACAGTTGCTATTTAGTTTAGAGAATTTCCTTAAAAGGTTTTTGTAATGACACTTGCTTGAAATAAGATTTAAAATTAAGAAATTTAGTTACCAAAATTATCGAGTAAAGTCCCTATAATTTATTTAGGGTAAATTAGAAGTTATTATAAGTGGTTGTTATAATACAACCAAATTAGGATAAACATATAAATTTCAACCACCTTTCAAGCATCTTTTCTAAAGGGTTATGGTTAAGTCCTTGAGAAATGGGCTTGACTCTATCTAATTATGGGTACATTGAGAAGTTTAACCAGGTCTTATTTGGATTTGGATCATCACTAGATCTATAGTACACATTCTAATATGTTATATCAACTTTTTTTCCTTCATTTTCATTAGTAGAGTGACGAAAATATAGTGTTGGATTTAAAACTTATACTAGGAATAATATTTCTGAAATAGAATTGGTTATTTGTTAGTTGTTTATGTAAGTAAATGTAAGTAGTAAATATAACAATGAGATCACAAATATATATGAAATTGTGATTTATATGATAACAATAAATCTATATTTATATGTAATAAGTATATTTATTGTTAAAATTGACAGGAAATTTAGCTTACAATAGTTGATGTTTACTTAATAATTTGTAGTTTCTAATCTTTCATAGTATTTTAGTAAAATTTAGATTCCAATATATATCTAATTTATTCAATTACAATCTAACATATATTAAAATTTATCTATTTTATATTAATAATTGTTCATATATATTTAAAATTTTTATAACATAAATCCTCATTTTTGAAAAAAAAAGGAAAATCATTTCTAAAAAATATCCTTATTTTTTATTTTTAAAAATATTTTTAAATTAACCTCTTTTTTTCTTAACAGGGGTTTATATATATATATATATATATATATATAATCATGATCTTTAGGAAGATTAACAAATATATCACAATCTTTCAAAATTCAAAATTTAGTGTAACTTATGAATTAGAGTGGTAACTCATATACATATACGTGTGACTCTTAAAGTATTGACAAATGAATACTCCAAATAAAAAATAAAAATAAAAAGAAAAATTAACTCACAAATTTGTTCAATGTAATGGTAATATGCCTTTTAGCATTTAAAAAGAGTATGCCCAATGTGGAAGAAATTTGTACTTGAGGAAAATTTTGTTAAAATTTTAAGTATAAGTTGTAAAGTTTAGAAATCTCACATTTGAAAAGAAAGAGAAAAGTTAACATATTAGTGGTAAGGACTTATAAATTCAATGTTTTAAAATTTTAGGTTAAGACGCAGTGTTTAACTCATGAATCTGTTGCTTACTTGAACCATGCTCAAATTTCTCTTTGATTTTAAGATCTTACATTTCCTCAAAACTTTTCATAATGATGTTAGTTATTTATTATCATTAGAATTTATACTCAATATTATTTCATTTTATCAATTATTATGTCATAAGTAATATAAATTAGTCTTTTCTTTTTTATTCTTGAAAATATCATTTTTCAACAATTTATAATTTATTATTGGGTTAATTAAAAGATTAAATCATTTTTATTATCTTATTATGTGGTGTGCATACTAATAAAAAGGTTTGTTATATTTTAAAAAGATAATCATTATAACCTATTATATTATAACAAGTTGTTTACAAGAGTAGAAATTGTCCTTACACAATATCTTTTTCATTAATTTATTTTTGTTGTAATATTATGTTATTTTATTAATAATTTTCCTATAATATTAATGATAGTTACACTTATTTTTATCATATATAGACATGATTGAGTTAAGTAACACCTTTTCTTTTACTTTACTTATTTATAATTTCATATTTGTGAACTAAGACCTATAAACATAAATGTCAGCATTTTGGTAGATAAAAAATTTAAATTTATTGTACATATATACATATATATTGTTATACTAATCTTATGTTACACCATCAAGAAAAAAATAATGTAACTTAAGTAAAATGAGAAAAATAAAAAAGGCATGTTTTGAATATAAGAGATGTCATTATGAGAACTGATTGGCATTTATAAGACAATAAATTATAGTTGTTGATTAGGTTGTGCTAATTTGCCTTTAAAGGTATTAGTTTGAGTTATAAGTTTCATGCTTATAACTAATTATGATATATTTTATAATAGATTTTTAATATACTTGAAAAGTATAACAATCTTAGCTAAATATTTTATTTAAATAAAATGTATTTATTTTTAAAGGTAACAAAATAGTTTAAAAATCTAATAAACAAACAATTATTATTTGATCTATGTCAAATATAATTTTATAGTTATAGATTTAATTATTATTGAAACAAATTGATTAAGAAATTTTTTGATAAATAATTCATTATGAATGAAATTAACATTATAAGTAATAATCAAGTTTCTATTTTTCATACCAACAACAAGTTATATAATGAAAAGAATAAATATATTTATTTAAGATATAAATTATTAAAACAGTTAAATAATGTAGTGATATCACTTGGTTTTATATACTCATGAATAAATTAAAAAATAAAATTTTAACTTAGTTATTAAGTAAAAAATTAATAAGAAATTACTTCAAGTAAAATGAGATTAATATATATAACACTTAAAAATAATTAGAACTCAATATATGTGATAAAAGATCTTTTAAAATAAATTTATATAAGTAATAATAAATTATTTATTGATATTAGATACATTATTAAAATTATAAGTTTATTTTTATAGTATAAATAGCTTAATAATTTTAATATTTTGAGATTAAATTATATATTTTTTAATAAATTTTATAGTTAGAATACAATAATAAGAAATATAAACGAATATCTATAAAAAATTTATGATTTATAAAATTTTTTATTTCATTATATTTCTAAATATCAAAATTTATATTTTTTTTTAATTTGTGACCCAAAAAAATATTAAAAATAATATATTCTATTTTATTATTTACTTTAACAAAATAAATATTTTTAAATAACAAAAATTATTTAAAATTGATATAATTTTAAAAAATTAATATATATATTAAATAAAAAACTAATCATTATATTACTATCAAATTTATTTGTCATAATATTACTTACGATTATTTGTTAATCACCGACAACTTATTCTTAAAATCAATGTCTAACACATTTCATTCACTCACTTTTTACTTAATTTAGCTTTGTAAAATTTTGTTTACTTTTTGTTGTGGCGCTGTTGTAAGTTAACTGAACACGTTGAGATAGTTATTTCATAAGCATGTTTATACCCTTATTTTTAATTCATGTCCCGAAAAATACTAAAAATAAAATATTATATTTTTATTATTTATTCTAATAAAATAAATATTTTAAAATATTAACTAAAATGAATATATTTTAAAAATTTTAATTTATATATTAAATAAAAGACTTAACCATTATATTACTACCAAATTATTTGTTATAATATTACTCACGGTTATTTGTTAATCACCATACACAAAACCTACCCTTAAAATCATCATCCGACAAATTTTATTCACCAACACTTTTCTTCATTTAGCTTTGCTGTGACATTGTAATATTCTGTTAACCGAAAAAAGTGCTGTTGAACCCCCCCCCTCTCCCCTTGAGATGGTTTCCTAGTTTAATTTTGTAGCAGCCCTGTTGTAACATTATGTTAAACCGAACACGTGCTCTTTAATCCCCCATCTGAGAAGGTTATTTCAGAAGAGCACTACTGCCGTTGCGTGCAATCCAAAACCAACAGTCTATTCCCTAACAACGTCCAGAACAACCAATCAGAGCAATCAATCAAATCTCACGAACTTCGACAACTAGCAATACACAAGTCCATAGTAGAAGGCAAGAGGCGCCTAAGAAATACTTTTAACGAACTTAGATTAGATCCAAATAATAGATGTGTTTAACGGGCAGCACTACTACGGTAGCACCAGAAGTCACAAAACACAGATTGAAACAAAAATACCAGATCTAAATAACACTTAAGCTTAACATATAAAGTTGTTACCCAGCGTCACACAACCTAACTGTTCAGAAACCTATCCTATCCATCTATCTAAACAAAGTTGGACAAACAAAAGAAAAGCAAGTCCAAGACATCTTGAACGTCCATAAACCAGATGTGCACCTAAGCACGCTCACCCCTGATCCTCCTAGCCAACTGGATATCCTTAGGCATAATGGTGACGCGCTTGGCATGGATGGCACAAAGGTTGGTGTCCTCAAACAGTCCCACCAAGTAGGCTTCAGCAGCCTCCTGCAACGCCAGCACAGCATGGCTCTGGAAACGAAGATCAGTCTGCAAGAAAACCCCAAAAACAAAGAATTGAATTTGACATCACAATCCCCAACTAACCAATATTGTAGAAAGAACCACGCAGAAAAATAAAAGGGCACCAAAACAAAACAAAAATGGCATTAAGAATACCTTGAAGTCCTGAGCAATTTCACGAACAAGCCTCTGAAATGGAAGCTTTCTGATTAAAAGCTCAGTGCTCTTCTGATATTTACGAATTTCACTGCCCAGCATTACATATTAAAAAAAATAAAAAAAAAATCAAACTAATAATCCTGTTGACTGCAAATGAACAAAGGATAAATCTTTGACTAGATGCAGGAACTGAAATAGGAATGGATCAAAGACAAATCTTGACTCACCGAAGAGCAACAGTTCCAGGACGGTAACGGTGAGGCTTCTTGACACCACCAGTGGTTGGGGCAGACTTACGAGCAGCCTAGTAACACGACAACAAAAGCAAGGATTTTTTTTCAACAGACAAAAAGTATTCAACACTTAAAAAGCCCAACATCTTATAAATATAATTCAAAAGCCAAATTTTAATTTGCAAAGGACAACCCAAAAGAATGAAAAAAAGGATAAAATCCAATACCTTGGTAGCTAGCTGTTTCCTGGGAGCCTTTCCTCCAGTAGACTTACGAGCAGTTTGCTTGGTACGGGCCATCTACACAACATACAAGAAGATACCAAATGTCAGAAATCAGTCCATATTAGCACACAAAATCAATCCACAATTAAAGCATTCCACAACCAAAAATAAAAATAAAAAGTTTCAAGAGTGAAAAAATAGATAACAAAATTGGTCTTGGTTTTCAGCAATCGTTAACCTACAACAGAAAATCTCCTAGCACCGCAACAGATACATCAGAACAAAACACAATCCCGCCAATCTAATAGATGATATTGTAATTTAGCAACTCAAAGTGATTAAATCGTATGAAACTCTAGATCTCGACGTCAATCCACGAATTTCTAACCCTAAAATTCAAGACTTCGCAAAGACGACGCTGCTCAAATTCAAAATCAAAATAATACTAATACTAATACTAATAGGCCTAAAAAGCTAAAAAGCAAAGAGAAAAAGCCCCGAATCTTTCCAATTACACGACAAAGACAAAGAATATGTAAACCCTAGCAAAATCACATTAAGAAGCTGAAACATTCAAATAAATGACTTAATTCTAAAAATATCCAAAACATATAAACAAATAATCAATAAACCAAAGAGAAGAGATGCTGTTAAAGACGAACCTCGAACTATCTTCCCAGGATCTCTGTCTCTATTCGCTCTACCTGTCTCTCAACAAACTCTTTCAAAATTAGATTACGTACAGGTCTAGGCTTATTTAAAGAGGTTTTGGGCTCGTAATCCAACGGACAGAAGTGGCTATCCCTGTGCTTTTTCTGCACAGCATCGCACGGTCGAAACCAGGTTAAGTTGTGCTTTCTGGAGTTAAATGGACCGCTAAGATGTCGTATTTAGAGAGGTGCCACGGATCAGGAAGGATGAAGACTGGATTCCTATTGGCCAGTAAATTCAACACTTTTGTTTTTGTGTTTTTATTCAAGTGATTGTTATTAAGGATGCGAAGCGTGTTTAAGAAGTTGGAAGGCGTTTCAGCATTGTGCCAAATTGTTATTGACTTTAGGAAATCTTTAATAAATATAAAATTTCGAATTTTAATTTTAATAAAAAAATATAATTTAAAAAATCGTTTTTATTATTTAACCTATTGCTCAATAAATTTTTTAATTAAAAACAAATCTACCAACCCCGAGAAGCATGCTAAAATAAATAATATATCAAATAGAAAAGAACCCTTTTAATTTAAGGATTCTAAATAAATTATATTTTCTAATTCAGAAGATTGTCAATAATAAGTTTTGAACATTGAAAAAAAAAGGATAAATTTTCTTCTAAAAATTGTCATGTTATTAAAATTTTTAATCTATATTATACAGCATATTTAAATTATAGATATAATTTATGGTTACAACTCCTCCCAAAAAAAATTAAATAAAATTTAGAAAAAACATCAAACGAATAATTAAATGACACTTTAACTATAATAATGATATAATTAAATTATGCAGATTAAAAAGCATCGAGTCATAATGATATTATAGTCTTTTAGTATCTAACTAAAAGAATATCCTAAATATACTAGTCATAAAACCTCTATATTTTCAGAAAAAACGTATTTTTAATTAAAAAAATTATAATATGAAGTTTTATATTCTTCAACAATAATAAAATATGAAACGAGACAGATAAGAGCAGAAACATATCCGAGAAAAACCATATATAATACAAGTACGTTCCCAAAGCCCAACCATCAGTTTTCATTTACATCACGTTCTGCGATTCCTCCATATCAAACAATTGCGTTACTAAAAAATGAGAGAAAAGAAAGACCAGCAAAACTAACAGCCTTCCTTTACAAACGGACTAACATTTGGCACTATTTAAATAGGCTCCATCGAAAGAAAAAAATGAAGAAAAAAACTCTACAAAAGCATTACCAAGATTAAATTATTAACGAATGCCCCCTAATTAAGTACTCAGCTACGCTCTTAAAAACCTGCAAATCATCAAGCATCCAGCTTAAAGAAAACAGCAAACTAGTGTATCATTTCAGAATAAAGCCTCAGGTGTCCGCAAGAATCTATACATGCAGTAAATCAGGCCCGAGTGATTATGCCAGTCCAAAGCATCTTCTATTCCCCAATTTTATCATCACTACCATCATGTTCCTCTGCTTCTAAAGCCGACTGGTTAAATATTAGGAGTTATAAGAATTCAGCTCATCTTTATAAATCCATTTCAAACTACAGAGTAATAAACCCATAATTACTTGCTATCAAAGAGGAAACAATCTGCAACTTCCAGGTGATTTGCCAGCCGGATGACAATTGACTGCACAACTTCAGACCTTGGGGAGACAGAACTTGGAAGGTGAGGCAGGCAAAGAGGCAAATATTCCTCATGATCTTTGGAAGCACAGAAAAGAGAGAGCACAGACCGGAGGAATATGAATCTGGAGGTAACATTCCATAAAAGTATGAATCTAAAATATTATGTGAAATCCCTCCCCCAGAGAACCCACTGAAAAAATGAACAAGAAAGAGAAAGAGAAGCCTGCATTTTCAGCAACACAAACTCATGGAACTGTACCTAACAATAAGACGTCGTAGAAATGGATCAGATAGAACTTGCGCCCAAACCAGATCCAGGCTATCTGATATACAGAGCATCTCCACCCATTCAGAGAAGGCAGTTGACAGGATCTCCTCAGCATTATTGTACAAATCCTAAAAGCAGTTGATGCAAGAAGATATAAACTGGAACAAGAAAATTATGGAAAAAATTAAATAAGTGCGGAAATCAACTTACTTGATCACCATCAGTGGAGGTGAGGCCAACCATTTGGCAGAATGCTTGTAGAGGAGCAGTCAAGAAAAATGTAAACTGACTTCCGTTATGTTTTGTATCAATATAAGGGTTCTTGAATACTGGCCTTGAAGGTGAAAGTAGCAAGGCAGCTGCCTCTCCTATTTCTGCACCATGCAAGACCTGAAAATCATCCAGAATTTTCCCTGAGCAACTTCCAGTTAGATGTGCAAAGGCAGAGATGCAAGAATCCTAAAGCCTTGTACATCATGAAAACAATTGACAGGATGTTTTTGCAATATTAGCCTCTTCTATTCCCTTCCCAAACATACCAGGAATACATTTGACATCATTATTAGATGAGCCGTTTCATTTAAAGGATGCAACATGACAGTATTTATACCAAATATCTTTCTCTTTTAACCCAATTATTATTATATAGAATGAAGACCAAATAGATTTTAAAGTTAATCAATGAAAGTCACCATACTCTGAAAGGAAGGCTCTTTGTAGTTTCAGATCACACTGTAAAGGTTGCCCTAAATAGAATTCGCTCAATTATTAAGGAGGTAGCTTTTTAATTTTATGGGCACCATATTACTTCCTAAGAATCAGTTCTGATTTATTAGAGGAATGTCCAAATTTATGATGAACAAGTTATTGCAGAGAATAACATATCATGTTAGACGAACAAACTGGTTATTAAACATATAATGCATGTTTTTCTTAGAAGATGAGTTTAGAAATAAAAATAGAGTCACAGAAAGAAATTTTGTTCATAAGGTACCATAGTTTAGATGTACCATAGTTTCGATCTACAATGTATGGTAGAAAAATTTGATACTGTCCAACAATTCATACTCAAATAATGACAAACCTGCCTTGAATGCATGGCTATTGTCACTGTCAATAATCAAGAACAGAGGTCTTCGAGTAAAGGGAACTATATCTCCAGGATAAAGGGTATTTGAACCTGAAAGACCCAGGTATTATCACTGTGTCACTTGGAAATAACCAGCTATATCACTTGCAAAAATTACTAGACAAAGCACAAGAAATGCATGGCCACATACCACCATCTCCCTTAGGACCTAACCAAAGGTAGTTATCAAAATAGTCAGTTGATTCTTCCTTTCTATTCACATTAGATTCTGGTTCTGGAGCAAGGCAGTTCATTCCACTGGATGCCACAGACACAAGTTTGTTTTTTGAAGGCTTTCTTGGTCCTCTAGAACTTTCCATTTTTGAAATATTCCTTTGACCAGCTTTGCCTGAATCCTATAAAGCCGTCAATCACAAATAAAAAGACAGGATCCATAAAAAGTTTACCAACGATATGAAAGTAACAATTAACCTGATGCTGATAAATATATTAACATAAGACTCTCTGGACGAAGCTCCTCACAAATTGTTGCCATAGCCTGCCATCATTTAGTTAAATATCAGCTATTGACATACAAATGATTGAAAAGCTTTTACTCATTAGCATGAAGATAACTTGTACTAGCTATTGATAATATGTACGTAAGGACATTACATGAAGATATAAATGATTAAAAAGTTAAATCTGCATTAGCTTCTACTCATTTTTAGTGACACATTCCGTGTAACTTGTACTAAAGCATTATTAAACTGAATTCACCACTGGTGTCCAGAAAATTGCATGACAGAATGCAGGTGATCAGAAATGTTTTTAAATGAAATCTATGGGTGGGGAAAAAAAAGCCACACAAAATAGACTAATGCCAAGAAACATAAATCAACAACATGACACAACATAGATTGAATCTAAATTATAATTTACATGGGAGAAGTGGGAAGGAGGAGATTGGGACCATGCAAAATTTTCACACAGAATCCTAACATTCACATGAGGTTTAACTGCACTGAAATCATTGGTACAATGGCTTCAAAACTGACCGCTAGCAACTGTGTCAGAGAAGGACGATAAAGAACCGCTTTTCTGGGATTTGGATGTGAAGTTGGATCTGTCAAATCCAGAGATGAGTTTATATCTATAAGTCCAGAAGCTGCAGAATGCTCAATTACACTGCCATTCTGGTTTGATTCAACCATGTGGTTTCGATACATTGTTTCAGCTGGCTGCTTTTGGTAGAAGGATCCACTTGGCTCCCATTCCAAACACTGCATCATTCTGTAAGTGTCCAAGGTAATTTCTGCGAATTTAACCTAGCAATGATAAACATGTAACTTATGTAACCATTTCTTATAGCAAGGTAAATTGAAGTGATCCAAAATCTATAATAAATCGTGCAAACAAGATGAAATAATACCTCACTCTGGTGATAGCTTGTCAAAATTGCATCTTGAAATTTTAGAACCTTCTTTGCATGGAAACGAGCCAAACAAGAGCAAGATGCTGAAGGAGAATCAAATGAGGCACAATACCGCAAGGGCCTGACATTTGCAAAGTTGCTATTGACTTCCTTAAAATGGACTATTTCTTGCACCACAAATTTCCATTCACTGAAGTTTGTCTCCTGAGAAGAAATAACATTAATGCCCTTGATCATGCAACTGAGAATTGCATAGAGGAGATATAATACAAAGCCAATGGGCATATTGGCACAACCACATACATAAATGTTTGTTCAAAGTGAGAGAATAAATGGAAAAGATTGCGACAGATTTAAAAAAGCATACTAATTTAGGTCTTCAGGAACATTCAAAAGCTTTCTACAGTCTAACAATTCCATCACTTGTAATGAAAGAGAAGGAGAGATAGGCATATATAATGGAATCCCAATTATTCATGCCCAAAGCACTGTTTAGCATTCTCAAAATATTGAAATGCTCAAGTAAAAAACAGAAACATTATATTTGTTATTGAGAGGAAAAGAAGGTGAGCCTCCTATGCATCATTTACTGTGGGTAAGCTGTAATCCTTTAATAGCAGGCTGAAAGGATCCAAATTCAGAGTTCATGATACTAACTCACTTTTCCTACTCTCTAAATTTTAATTCTTAACTTCCATTCCATGCAAACCATCGTATGTGAATCAAATCAAGGCAACTTGGCCAACCAGAATTGGCAATGATGCTCCAGGCATTCATGGTGCAAAATAATTAAATATGATGCTTTACAAAATATAAATCTTCAGAGAATAAGAAGTTTGGAAAATTAAGAAAAAGGCAATATACAATGCACCTTTTACCTTAAAGCCTTTTGTATTTTCAAGCATTATAGGTTTAAAAGGTTATCTGTCTCAAGAGTTAAACATTCAATATAATCCATATGCAAACAAACCCTTGGGCATTAATAGATTGTCACATCACAAGACTTATCATCATCCATTGGATACCACTGCCAATTATTCTGAATTTATACATAAAAAACATATTAATCCCTTCCAAAATCAATTTTTTATGCAAACCAGGAAGGCTACTTTGGCTACCTAACTCTATTCAGGCCTTTCTTATTTTCCTTTAGAATATGGAATCCAACCATCTGGATCAATAAGAAGTATGCCTCCAATGCAACTCAACTGACGTTAGCACAGTATCTCTGTTTCTACAACTTAATCTACACATGTTTCATCACTTCTGCCTTCAACTTTTTTTTTTTTCCCAAAATGGTTGTCATTTCTGAAACCCTTGCTTAGAGCTGAAAAGCCCAATATCCCTCACCCAAAATCACACCCTTTAAAACTATGCACCATGTACCTTGCTTGCCAAGGCATGCAATGCACAACAATTGCACACGCTACAGCAAAGTTAGATCAAATTCAGCCAACCTGAAGTGTGACCAGAGATGTCTTGAAAGTAGTTGAATATGTAACAGTTCTAACATGCTGTAAATTAATGCTCTATATAAGAATTTCGTCCAGAAATTCATGTGTTGTTCATAGCAACATTTTTGGGACCAAAAAATAGAACAGTATGTCCTTTAGGCTTAAAACTTTCGTGTAAATGGACCTGGTAGTTTGCAAACACTTGGCTAAAATGGAGTTTGAACGCAGTTCCTGAGGCGAGGAAAAAGGCCTAATCCAATTGAAGAACCTTGATAACTATAAAATTTAGCATTTCACCAACTAAACCTAATAATAAGTCTCCATTTCACAGAATCCACAAGTGATTTTTTAATCAACCATTAAAAAAAAAAAAAAAAAAAAGGACTTCGACGTCAAATTACATTCACCATCTCTAGGTCTACAAATTTCCCCAGTTCACTTAAAAGGTCATGTAATGGTCAGTATCCTGGTTGTAAAGGAAAGAACAAATCCACAGATCACAAAACAAATTAACAAAGAGTAAAAGAGACAAACAACTCTAGCCAAAACCAGAAAACAGACCCACACATTTGCGCAAAGAAATTTTAAGGAAGCCAAATCAATTACCTGAAAATTTGACTTGCTTTCATCAACGAGTGCTTCAAATTTCTCAGTAAGCACTTGAACCATCTCGGTTCGGTTCAAAATCACCGATACGAGCAAAAACCGCGCGTAAAACCTCAACTCCTTAAATCTCACTCCCAGATCCTTAGCTTTATCTCCACCGAAGTACTTCCTATGCAAAATCGCTTCGTAAAACACGTACGCCTCCACCAAGAACCTCACCTCGCTAGTCCTCATGTACTGGCTAAAGTAGAGTTGGCCGATCCGGCTCGCGATCTCTCCGATTTCCCACCGGTTCAGGCCCGCCTTTACCAGTTTCGACCGGTTCTCCTGCTGGTACTTCCAGAGTCGCATGTAGGCCTTGAACGCCTTGACGAAACAGTAGTTGTGGGTGCCGCTTCGTCCATACGGCGGAAGGTCCCGGACGTGAGCGAACTTCCGATCCGCGCTCTCCACCAGAGCGCGTAAAGTCTTTGAAACGACGTCGCTGGAACCCGCCATGAAGGTGGCCAGTCACTGGTGGCAACAACAGTCGTCGGCCGTAGAAAACATGGGAAACAGAGCGAGAGACACGGAGAAAAGGGAGGAGCGAAGATGCCGTTAAAATGAAGTCAGCGCGCATTTCTATATTATATATTTCTTGTGAAATACATTATTTTAATAAAATAATAAGAGAGAATTCCATTATAAATTTTTTAAAATAATAAAAAATAAATATTAGATTAATTTTTGTATTTTTATATTTTATTTTTAAAAATTGAATTTTTTTTAATTATGAATATTTCATTATAAAAATTTTAAAAATTTGAAAAATTTTGTTAATATAAATTTAATAAAATATAATATATGTTAAATTACAATTAAATAACTTAATTAAATTAGGTAAATGTTGAAATTTTTAATTTTATTAAATATAAAAATTATAAATTAATATTAAATAATATAGATAGTAAATTTAGAGATTAAAACAAAAATTTAGATCATTCTAAAATTAATCAAACTTTGTCAAATAAATATGTCACTAATTTTCTCTTAACTTTAGTATGTATTTCTATTGATATTTTATTTAAATAAAAAAATAAACTATGAATATTATTTTTAAAATATAAAAACTAAATTTGACAATATTTTTTTAACTTATAAAATGAAAAAGGAAAAAATGTAAATTATGGGTATTTATTAAAAAAAAATAAATTTAAAATTTTTTTCTCTTAAACAAAAAGATAAATTCAAAATTATGTTTTTATTTTTTGTTAATTATAAATATTTGTATTATGTAACTTTTAAATATATGTAAAAAATTGATAATATAAATAGGGTAAATTAAAAAATTATTAATAAATTATAATATATGTTAAATTATAATTAAGTAAATTAGATAAATGTGAAAAATTTTAATTCTATTAAAATATTAAAAATTACTTAAAAAATACTAAGAATAACTACAAAATAATGATTAAGTATATATTAACTATTACGACCTTATAAATTTATTAAAAAATTAAAATTTAAATCAAATACTTACATATTTTTTAAATTAAATAAATATTATTACATAAATATTTTATAAAATTTCTCTTAATTTGTTAATTATAATATGTGTTATTTAAAATCATATGATAAAAGAGTTTATTGTATTTTAAAAAAAATTAAAGGTAATTTTATTCTTTTTAACAAAACAAAAGGAATAAAATAAAAAATACTTAAATTATAAGTATTTTTTTTAGAAAAAAGTAAATTTTTCCTCTTTTTTAAAAAATAAAGAGATAAATTTAAGATTATTATATATATATATATATATTCCTTTATTTCTTTTATTTTTCTTAATTATAATTTTTTGTATTAAATAAATTTTAGATATATGTAAAAAATTATTAATATAAATTAAGTAAATTACAATATATATATTAGATTGTAATTAAATAAATCAGTTGTATGTTAAAATTTTAATTTTATTAAAATACTAAAAATATATAAATTTATTATTAAATTAATATCGTAAATTATTTATGGTATAAGTATACTAGAAAAATTAAAACTTTAATGGAATACTTAAAACGTTTTTTAAAATTAAGGGTTTTATTAATTTTATAATATAACATGTATGAATATTAGATTCAAATAATGCAAAAACTTTACAATAAAAAATCTGTCTAACTGCATAACTCTAAAATGAAAATCCAAATTGTTGCTAAATTGATTGTTTTTCAAGTCTACAACATCTACACTGCCCCCTTGGGTCATCAGTTCCATTCATTCTCACCACCCAACTGGACAAATTGAACTCCCTTCGGCCATAAATTTTGCACATCAAGACACCGTGAACACGTTTGTCAAGCAATGCAGCGGAGCATAACCCGGCTTTGTGGTCGACAATTGCGAGACCAATTCACGTCGAGGGGCAGAGAGACGGGTTGTTGGATGGCCAAACGCCAAGATGCTCGTTTCGGTTCTACTCTAACCCGAAAGGGATGTTCGTGGGAAAGACAAAATGCAATCGTCTCTTAAGTCAATGTCTGGCTAGTGGCCAATGCATTACAATCACCTTATCAAGTTCGACGGGATTTGCCACCCCCTCCTTCCATTTTTGTGCATTAGATGCTAACTCTAAAATGAATATTAGATGCTCACGTCCCCGGAAAATGGTACTCTAAACCAATTTAACGTGCAATCCCCTAACTACCCCAGCTATTTATTGTTGTTCCATCGTGATTTTGTAGAAAAATTAGCCAATGTGACGATGATCGTAATGGCTTCTCAGGTTCTTATTAATTAATTTAGTCATTAAATGACTGGGCGCTGGCAACTAACAATTCATGAAAAATGTCAACTTGTCTACGATGGGTAAGGAAGGACTGGATTAGCCCCCCCCCCCCTTCGCCTTAAGCTCGACTCCTTTAGGCCTATCATATGTAGGTTCTTCTAGCATTCCATGTATTACGTCGGCGATGGACCATAAAGTCTCAACTTTAATTATTAAGGTAAATTTTTAGTTCCATCACAGTGATATTCTTAACGGAATTGTTAGCAAAGATCAACCTTTCAAGGGAAAAAAAAAGGTATCCGGAGATAATAATAATAATAATTGTTAAGGACGTTAGACTGACCTCTTCTTTTAGGTCCTAAACTTTCCACGTTCGTATCTCTAAACTTAGAATTGGAATCTGCCTTGTATACCGTCGTTGAATGAATGGCAAATTCAATGGCTGACAAGAAGAAAAAACAGACAACAATGGGGCCGAGACAAAGAAAAACATCAAATTCATCCCGACAAGTTATTAATGTTACTGTTACGCAATTATTTCGAGGGATAAATTATTTGAGCCTTCGTAATCAAAGGGTTGACCTTTAAATTCCAAAAGCAACAGCTTGAAAGTCTATGAAGCTAACCGACATGATCTGTTGCTGACCTAAAACCATATCATTATATTTAAAGAGTCTATGTTTTCATTATATTTAAAGAGTCTATGTTTTTTTTTTTTTATTAGGTGATACCATCTATTGAATTTCTAACCTTTCTGGTCGTTAAAAACTAGTCCAAATACATTAGTCAGAGGAACGAATGGTGATTTTAAAGGTATATTAGAGAATCTACAAGCGGGTGTGATTTCACAAATCATTTTAGAAATTTCTTTGTTTAGATAACCCTAATAACTTATGATATTTTAAGGGCATATTTATAATATTTTCCGCTACACCTTGAAATTTAGATGTGTTAAAGCCCAAAAAACAAAAAGAAAAAATCTGTGAAATTCCACCCCCTATTTAGTTTTTAAATATACCCCCAAAATCACATTAAAAAATTATATATACCAATGAACTATAATTTATTGATGCTAGAATTATCTTTAAAATTAAAGATTTTGATTTGAATTTTGATCCAAATTAATTGAAAAGAAAGTTATATATATGTGGACCACAATTTCTATGTATTGGAACTTCTATGCACCACAATTTCATACAACGTTGGATTCGGTTTGGACTACAGTCAATCCTTCATGCTGAGAAGAAAAGATTACTTCTTGCCACTTTCGCTAGATGTGCATTTCTCGAAAGTACATTTTAATGTGAACTAGATATCTTCGTCGGCTCATCATTGTATTTTAGGCCTCTTACTCCAGTGGTAACCGGACCATGCGAAGACTTAAATGTTAAAAAATATACATATTATTAAAAATGAGATGTTTGATATTTTTTATATAAAATAATATTTATTTTATATCTTATAAAATAAAAAATATATAAGAAAGATTTTACCTATAAAAGAATAACTCAAACGAAGGTTCAATATAAAAAATTTAATTTAATATGACCTCTTGCAATTGAGTAATTTTGACAAGCCAGCCCTAAACCCGAACAATTAAAATTTTTGTTATTATTTTTATTTTTAATATTTATTTTATGACACATTAAATTAGAAATAATATATATGAGACATTTTTTCCATATAGAATATACTTGAATTTTTTTTTTACTATCTTCTTCTTTTATTAAAAATTATTAGATCAATCAAATTAGTTCAATTTTTGTTATCTCATTTTTTAAAATGTATATTAATAAAAATGTCAATTGTGTTTTAAAAAAATAGTTATTGTAATCTTTTGTATTGTAATAATATTTATAGTTTGTTCCGCACCAAATTCAAATTTTGAAATTATTGTTATTATCTTCCTCTTTGATATTTATCTTTATAAAATATTAAACTAAAAGTAACACAAAAAAAATTCTTTTTCTCTATCAAGAATACAGTTGAAAAGTCATTTTTTAATTTTTTATTAAAATTTATTGGGTTAAATATATCTATTTTATTCCTATTATCTTATTATTTGAAATGAAAATCAATAATAAGGTACATTTTATCTTAGAAAAATAATTGTTAAGCTCTTCCCTCGGATGATATCACGAATTTTGGTTTTTCTTGCATAACAATGCAATGATCTTTGATAAGCAATGATGTTATTTGCATAACATGGCTATATTCGTTTGGTTTTGCAAATTTCAATGGGAGTGGTTTCCTTTTGCTTTTGTTAGGCAGAAGTCATTCCAATTCGATTAATACTAAAATTATACCCTCTGAATCGGTGTCAATTGCTTGAAAGTTTACGGTGCTCTCAACCGACTTATGTGTGTCCAACAGGCTGGAGATGCTTCAGTTGTAGTAGTTTTCAATACCTCCTTTTGGGAACTTAAAATAAATTAAAAGTAATGGTGAAGGCCATGGGAAAAAGTGTTCTTCCCCATTAAAGGAAAAAACCAATTCAATCATTTTATTTTAGACTCTGTATCAAATAGAAGATTAATATTGAGCGAATTGAATAAGTCTTTGTTTGTCATCAGCGAAGAAAAAGTTTTTACAAATAAAAAAAGATTAAGAATTTTTTTCAGAAAAAAGAAAAATTATGGACTTAAAATTTGATGAAATTTGGAGTGAAAAAAAAAATTATTAAAACGTTTGGTGGGGCAATTTTGAAAGAGTGGGGACATTACAAAAAGTTGGGGTGGGCCATTGTGAAAAATAGCTAAATGTGATATATACATTTGAGCGGGGCCCTTGGATCCCTCTAAGTCCGACCTTGACTACATATGAGAAGAAAAGCTCGGAAGTAGGGGCTTTAGCATCCCCGAATCTCTTAGAAATTGAGGCTCTTTTTCCCACTTTAATGCTGGGATTTGGAACCTAATCTTTGAAATTTGAACCTTGTAAAAGACATATCCTTTGCCTTTTTCTTCCAGAAGATTGCCACGAACGGTCAAAATTGTGCCCGCGCTTGCACATTCGTTCTCACAATGTACCACTTGTTGCTTATTAGGAAATTCAAAACTTGTAAGCAATTAACATTAAAAAAAAACGTGGCTATATGAATTGAGAGTCTGCAAAATTGTAGCTTCCTAAGAAACATTAAAAAAAAAAAATGTATGTAAGCAATTAACAAGGGATTGTTAAACAAAATAATAGACTTATAATAAGTTTATAAACGGAAAGAAAAGTATGCTCCGTGTCATTTTCTTTGGAACATCGAATATCACCATAAGCATCAAACGGTGCGCGAATTTGCATTCTCCTAGCACACACAAGTCTAAAGTTAATTATTTGTATAGTTTTATTAATAAAATAATCAAAGTATGAAGAAGAATAAACCCTTTGCAAGCTATTTTGTTGCTTTGTATGATTTTACTGTTGCTTATCAATAAACTAAGAAAAAAAAAACTGTTATGCACAAATTAAAAATTAAGTTTACATGCTATAAGCTTCAATAAAAAGAAAAAAAAAATCATAAAATATTTTTTAAACATTACCTTTTTTTGCCTTTTTCCTTTTACATCGATTCTTAGATTTGCTTTCATTTTGGTGGGTGGAATCTGTATCTTTCTTTTTCATAAGCAACTACATAAAACTATAAAACAAGAACATATATAAATAAAATTTAAATAAATACTAAATTTTAAAAATAGATATTATATTACAATTTAATATTTTAAAATATTAATTTATAAATTTTTATTATTTATTTTTCTATTTTTTTAATTTGAGATTTATTAACCACGTAATATATATATTTACAGTTAAAATTTTAATATAAGTATTATAAGATTATCTACAATATTATTGTTACAACCTTCTTTTTCACTAATAATGGCCACTTACAATGTATCTTATTGGTTGTTTACTATATTCATTTATTATAATTTTTTCATTCTAATTCCATTCCAGGGTGAAAGAAAGTTTTGTAGAAGGCGATTTTATTACAATTATGCCATTAAAATTCCACTTCCCGTCAAACCTAGTTTTGTAGAAGTTAATTTTATTATAATTTTGTCATTATAATTTCACTTCGTGTTCAACTTGTTGCTCCCTGTTACAATTTTTACATATTTTTTTAATCCAACACTTAATTATTTATTTATTAAAAAATATATTAAGTCGTAAGTTATATATAATATGAGTAATTATCTCAATTATTATAAAATTTATATTTTTTAATAATTAAAATTTAAAACTTTAAAGATAAAAAATTTTAAATTTTTAATCACAGGAGTATTGGCCGAGAGACTTTATAATCCAACAAACATTGTTATATATAATGGACTTTATAGAATAAAGTCAATAAAATATAAAAACAAATAAAGTGTATTATTTATTTAATTAAAAACCACACTACTTTATAATTTTAAGGAAAAGTGTAAATGGCTATAAAAGTTATTGTCGTAATTAATCATAATTTTTTTTATATATTATACTTAAAATATTTTATATATAATATAAAAATTATTTGTGATAGTCCGTAATCACTATTTTTGTGGTCATACCCAAACTTTTAATTTGTCGGTTTAGGCCGTTTCCTCCTTGGTAAAGTCATAGTCACGTGTGATGTGAGAACAATCAATGGGAAAACGGTGAGGCAATTGAGTAGATTGCTTTCCAAAAGAAGCTAAAAGCAAAATGGTAATGAATGCTACCAAAAATAAAAAAATAAAAAAACAAAAAACAAAAGAACCGGACATTGACCACTAAATGAGTTGCAAAGCATTTTGTTGTGTCTTGAGAATCTTATAAAGCCCACCCACCCATTTGAAAAAAAAGTAAAGTCATAAGAGGGAGGTGGAAGTGACCACTAGAAGTCAGTATCTAATGATGAAGAGAGGGAATGCAAGCTTCAATTTTCGACATAAGCTTAGCCGAGATATTATAAATTGAGACATTCCCATATTGAGATTTCTAGCTCATTTAATCCAATACTGTGGCTTACCACTCTCTTAACATTGCTCAAATTACAATGTATATATGTTTTTTTTTCCCCCTTAAATTCCAAGTAGTCCCTCTGTAATTCTAATTTGTGGTCTAATATATAAGATATTACGATAAGTAAAAGGACAACAAAAATATATTGCAAAAAATTACACAAGTTTACTATCAAATTTGTGGTAATTCTATTTCTTTTTTATAATTTAAAAAAAAAAAAAAAGGAACACTTCGAACATCCAATATAATATGACAGGTTCACCTATAACTTAGGAGTGCGATCCAACATGTTTATCCACGAGTAGAACTGGTCTCTCTAACGGGTTCTGCTCACGTCAGATGGGCTGAAGGACAATTCTCTAAGCAAGTACATCAAGAAAGGAGCCCAACCCACTACCCAAAAAATTCTCTATGCCTTTTGTTTTCTCTCTCTGTTTTTTTTTTTTTTTCATTGGAAAAATTCTCTACGCTAATTGAAAGTTTTCTTTTTTGGGCATTTTCCCCTTTTGGCAGAACTGGCGCACGAGGGAAGAGAAAATGGACTTCTAATTATTAAATGAAAAAAATTTACCTTGAGCATTTTAAATTTAAAATATATTTTTATTTTATATATCAATATTTAAAAAGTTACAATACAAATTTTATTGTTTAAGCTTAATAACGAAATCTGTTAAGTTATCGTTAGTTAATAATAAAAGGTAGTTTTAATAATAAAAATTTCATTATCAATTATTAAAACTGAGTAGTCAAAATAAACCCGAACACTAAAGTACCGAAATAACACCCTTCATAATTTCGTGACATGCACTCATGTTAAGATGTTATAGCGACTCTTTGTTGTTAAAGCGTTTTTATCATAGTTGAGAGTTCACAAAAGGTTTTCGGATGTTATTTTTCTTTTTTTTAATTTTTGTTATTTGCTATTTTGCTTTTGTTATCTGTTGTTAAGAATTTTTCTTTTGAATGACATTTTTTAATAATTACAATTAATAAAAAATACAAAATTGTAGAAAGAGAAGGAAGTAAATATAATTGCGAGAGATGAGAAGAAAATGAAGGAGAAAGTATAATAAGAAAACAGAAATAATTCTAGACTAGACAGAATGTTGAGAGAACGTTGGGAATTAAAATCATTTTGAGATGGGAAAAGAATGAATGAAATGAGAGGAGAGAGAAAGATAGGAGAGAGTGTAGTTTGAGAATGAAGAGAGAGAGAGAGAGAGAGAGGTATATAGAGAAAGTTGATAAAGTGTATAAAAATATATATATATAAAGAGTGTATATTTTTTTTAAAAAATATTTTAGCAATTAAAAATTAAAATTTTTATTTATAAATTATGAATTTTTTTTAATAGATAAAAAAGGATAAAAAGTAAAAATGGATTGTAGTTGCAGTCTTCTTTTTCTTTTTCTTTTTTTAAAAAATATTTTTAAATATTTAAAATATAAAAAATTTAAAAAATAATCAAGCATATTTTTTTATTATTTACATGAAAAGCATAAAGTATAATATCATCACATTAATGATCAAGTCCTACGAAAAAAAAAAGGTTTTTTGAGATGGGGTTAACATATAAAAAATTTAGCTTTTGAATCCTAAAAAATTTATCACAATTTTTAAAATATATTAATTTAATTATCATAATTTTTTAAAATAAATCTACTATTTTATAAAAATTTACCAATATGTTTTGTTGATAGACATAACTTAATAATATGAATAAAAACAAAGGTTTGATTAGTGTTTACAATCAATAAGCAGTCCATTTAGGCATAATCATTCATTTACTTATATTTATATTATTAGGTTTAATATGTAATTCTCATATACGTTGATAACAAACTAAATTTATGATATAAAAAATTAATAATAATTAAATTATTATATTTTAAAAGTAAAAATAGATTTATTATAAGATGTCAAGTTGATTTTATTTTATTTTATTTTTGTAATAATTATTCTCTCACACAAAAAGCCAAAGTTAACTTGTAAAAAAAAAAGAAAAAAGAGCAGCACTTGCTGAGAAAGAAAAAGGAACAACACGGGCCACATGGACGCAGGGACCCTGCTACGAACACGCGGGGAATAAGCAACAATACCGGCATCAAAAGTCAGAGAAAGAAAGTTGCACGCAAGGTCACGACCGACGTTAGGTGCCCAGGGGAGAAAAGAAAAAAGAAAAAAAAAATCCAAAAAATAAGGAAAAGTATTCAAAAACAACGAGAAGCATTCCAGCGATCCATCGGGCCATCCGATTCAGCGGGTCCCAACGTCTGGTTCTCGCCCACTGTCTCTGGGAAGAAAACCAATTTCACAGAGAGAGAGAGAAAGAGAGGGGGGGCGAGGGAGAGAGGGATGTGGGTGTTCTACCTGATCTCGCTGCCCCTAACCCTAGGGATGGTGCTATTAACGCTGAGATACTTCTCGGGACCTGAGGTGCCTCGCTACGTCCTCTTCACCGTCGGATACACCTGGTTCTCTTCCCTCGCCGTCATCATCCTCGTCCCCGCCGACATCTGGACGGTGACTCCTCCATCCTCTCTCTCTCTCTTACGCACACACGCAACACCCGGTCACTGCGAATTCCTTTCTATTCATAGTTTAGGTCCCTTTAACTTTTTCTTTCTTTCTTTCTTTATTTATTTTTTTTGTGTTTGGTTCTTTTCTAATGGCTTTCTGAATTTGATTATCAAAGATTAATTGAATCTGAATTTGGATTGTTCGCCAATTCAGTTGGCCTGTTTTTTTTTTTTTTTTTTAATATTAAGAAACATTTTTGGTGTTATGAGGCATATGGACAAGTTATATGGGTAACTTTTCTTTTTCGGGGTACAATTTGAGAATTATATTAGTATTTGAAGAACACAGTTAACTTGCCTGATCATTACCATGGTTCAAGTTGTTCTTTTTTAGGCCTTTTTTATTTTTTTTTATGAATCTTGCTAATAAAACTGTAGAGCCAGTTGTTTTTGAATGATTGCTGTAAGTATTTCTATGCACATTCAGTTTACTTGCCTTTAACAAGACGGTTCTTTTTTCTTTTTTGAGTACAGACAAAATTTGATCTTTACAATGGTGGCATTTCTTTCTTTTGGAGCTGGTCCTATTGGAGTACATTCTTGCTTACCTGGTACGCCCGATTGTTAACTTAAGGACTTTATTTTTACTCTCATTTTTGCCTATGTGGTGTAAACTCATGATTGACCGAGTTGTCAACATTTCCAAAAGATGCTTTACTAATTTCCCTTTTCCAGTTCATTTTTATAGTCTATAGATGCTTGATTCCTCATATATTTGAATTATGTCATCTCTAAGCAGGGCTGTGGTGCCCCTTATTCAGGGTTTTGAAGATGCTGGGGATTTTACTGTGACAGAACGACTGAAGACTAGTATACATGCTAACTTAGTATTTTATTTGATTGTGGGATCTTTTGGCCTTTTTGGACTTATACTCCTCATTATGATGCACAAAATAAGGTTCTCCTCTTATCCTCTTAAAGTTCAACTTCTTCAAAGGGAATTATTCTTCGCTTTGCCTTTCATATCATTTTCCATAGTTTGCAACTCAAATTTCTGTATACTTGGGAGACTCCTGTTTCATTTGATGCTGAACTAATTTTATATACCTTGCAAATTGAAGTTGGTTATTCTTCAATCATGTTGTATGCATGGTGTGGTGAAAGTTTAGGCAGGAATATACTTATTTAATCTGGAAAATGATGGTTTCTGGATGTTATTCTTGCTACTTATGTTGACAGGAGTGGTAGTGTGCTTGGTTTTGCCATGGCCTGCTCAAATACTTTTGGACTCGTTACTGGTGCATTTCTTCTTGGTTTTGGTTTGAGTGAAATTCCCAAGGGCCTTTGGAGAAATGCAGATTGGAGAATCCGACAAAAAGTTCTTTCTCATAAAATTGCCAAAATGGCCGTGAAACTTGATGATGCCCATCAAGAACTGTCTAATGCTATTGTAGTAAGCGTCTTCCATTTCTGTCCAAAAAAGTGTAGTTTTGCAATCTTTTCTTTTGGTAATTGTCAAAGGTATATCAATGCACATGTACCAGTAGGAACCAAGTATTGGAACATAACAAGCATCTTTGAAAGCCAAAAGCCCAAATAACTAGCCATGCTTTATGGATCCAACATACTTTAACCATTCTTTTTGAAGAGTGAAGAGTATGGCACTTATTATACTTGCTTTTTTGCTCTTCTATCTTTGAAAGTATGACTTTTTCTTGCATCTGAAGCAATTTATACTCATCCCTTGATTGTGTGCTCACTGATCTGTTTTGATTTATTTCAATAGGTTGCTCAGGCAACATCCAATCAGATGTCCAAGCGCGATCCGTTGAGGCCCTATATGGATGTTATTGATAATATGCTGGCTGAAATGGTATGTCTTTTTTGTCATTTTCTCCCCCATTCTTCCACTCTCTTTTTGCTACTTGACTTGTCCTGATGATGTGCTCTTGATGAGCTATGTTTTTATTACACTCTTTTGCAGTTTAGAAGAGACCCATCCTTTAAGCCACAAGGTGGCAGACTGGGGGAAAATGATATGGACTATGATACAGATGAGAAATCAATGGCAACACTAAGGCGTCATCTTCGAGGAGCTCGAGAGGCCTATTATCGTTATAAAAGGTACTGAAACGTCGATCTTCATAATTATACTGTGTTCTTCAATGGATATCCCTTTTGTTTCACTAATTTCTATGCACTTGGCATTATACATCTTCTTGCTCGCCATATTTGATTTGTTTCAGGTCTATAATATCATCATGTTGGTGTCTTTGAGCTGCATTCGTCTTTTGCAATAACCATTTTGCTCTGCATCTTCCACCTCTTTTAGGGGATTTTCTTTGCTGTCCTCCAAGGACTAGTACTACATATAATAGGCATGAACTTCTCTCAGGACATTAATTTTAGTTGGACATGTAAGAGTGGTTCACCACAGCAGTCCCGGATCTGAGAGTAGGCTTTCCTATCCCCTGTAACTTGATAGAATGATGGAGTAACTTCCATGGCACCATCTTATAAATTGTGAATTGTGCTAAGTGAGCCACTTGCCCTGGTCAAGAGTGTGCATAATTGATACATTGTTGGTGGTAAGCAGAAAGCAGTCTATGCAAACAGTTTGAGAATGCATAATGTATATGCTTGTGGCTTATTTGAATATACTTATTCATGTGAGCAACTCCGCACTGGCTTCTGCTTCTGTTCATGTGTATTATAGGAACAGTCTCATGTGCATGTGCACACATACACACACTCTTTCCCACACTATAGTGCACAATAAGCTTGTTTCAGATTCCATACACTCTCCAACTTCAAATTTTGAACAAAGATGTACTGTAAAGTTGTTAGTTATATAACAAGAACTAACTTTTGCATTTTTGTAAAATGCTAATCTTTTGATTTGACTGCCTTTTAGCAATAACATTTATCATTTTGCATTCCTTGCCTGGTAACGCTTCTCTGTGGTAATGCTTATCTGTTGCCCTTATGGTCAGCTATTGATTTTTGTCTCTGAAGGTATTTTCGCTTGATTTGGAAATGTCTTAGCTTTGTTCTTTTCTTTGCCTCTAGGATTGAAGCCTATGCAGCTTTCTTTCTGCTGAATAGATACTTCTAGAAACTTTCAGATTTATTTTTTATTGTTGCTCCCACTTGGCAAAGAGCCTTAGAGCTCATAGTTTGGTTGAGTGTATGCTTTTGACAGTTTGCTGCATTTGTAATCAACTTCCAATTTTGCAGTGAGTATATGACTTATGTCACAGAAGCCCTAGAAGTGGAAGACACAATTAAAAATTATGAACGTGGCAGTTCAACTGGATGGTTTGCTCCTAATTATGTTTCCTATTTTAATTTTCCAGTTTCCTTAAATGTTGGATATTGCTCTCTTTGGACCTTAGCTGTCAGTATGATGTTTTCAACAGGAAATATATCTCAAGTTTCAGACCTACCCACACTGGCAAACTGGGTTCCCTTTTGGATACCGCTGGTAATTTCCAGATCTATGAAATAAATTTTTTTAGTGTTAGGTTTTTGGATTTCATTATGCAAGGGCTGTTAAATGGTTCTTTCTTTTTTTTTTTTTTTATTCATGTTTTGACAAATCTGGCTTTTTGTCTGATTTTGTAAGTGAACCTTGCTAAGAACACAAAGAATGATGGTTTATAATCTTCAGTGTTCAGTTGCTTCTTGAGTAGGGATGCAACTCTTAGAATTCTGATTTTAAGCACTTCATAGCTTATTGATTATAGTAAATTTAGATATTGGTAGCATTGTTTTGATAGGCCAATATGATTCTCAATTTATCATTTCTCTCAGAATTCTTCTGGCGGTGCCTTGTAAGAAAGCAGCTTCAGAAGTTCTTGGCTATCATACTTGGTACCATGTCTGCTGCAATTCTTCTAGCAGAGTCGACTCTGCTACCGACTGGAGTTGACCTCTCTCTTTTCTCAATACTTATAAACTCTGTTGGCAAGCAAGAGGTCTTTGTGCAGGTAGCTTCTTCTCTTTTGCGAACTTTAAGTCTTGATGTCATCTGGATTTCCATGTGCATCCTGCTGTTGCTTTATTAAACATGATTTGCTTTTCCTTTGCCCAATTTTTCTTTTGATACCTCGCTTTATAGGTGTTGGCTTTTGTACCTTTGATGTACATGTGCATCTGCACATACTATTCGTTGTTCAAAGTTGGGATGTTAATGTTTTACTCACTAACTCCAAGGCAGACAAGCTCAGTCAGTTTGCTTATGATATGCTCGTAAGTTCTTGCTGAGATCACCATGTGATTTGTTCCTTTTCTCCTCTACTAACCTTTATATAAAAAATGCCATGATTGTGAGAGACTTTGATTCCTCTCAGGATGGTTGCTCGATATGCTCCTCCAATTTCTTACAACTTTCTCAACCTCATTAGTCTTGGTGATAAGAAAACCATATTTGAAAAGGTAATTCTCGTTTTCGTCCTCTTATATTCCTATTTCTCTATTTCTAGCAGAAAGTTAAAGAATAATGCAGATTTTTGTGACGTGCAGCCTTGCATGACATAAATAAGATTCTCAGGGCATACTTGTTGCATTAGCTTTCATAGTTGTATAGTTGCATGTTATTTGCTTGATCATTTTATTGTTTCCTAAAGTTCAATAATTTTTTTGACATAGGTTTGCAATTTAAAGCAGCTGTCCATGTAATGATGCAGTGCTGCTTTCTTATTCAAAGAAACATTTGTCTCTAAGAATCAAAATTGTAGAAATTTCAGTTCCAGAGACCATTTTGTAAACTTTTCATTATCTCACTAGAAACTTTGGTACCTTCTATAAGATCTGGACAGGTATTTGTACTAAATCAGGGAAAGATGGAGAGAGCAGCGTGATTGACAATATGATTTTCCTTCTATCATACATTTTTTGAGATTTTTGTAATTTCCCTATTTTGGAACGCCACGTAACTTCCTAATAGTTTGTCTATGATCTGTTAAAGTCTTATCATTTTCATCTTTAAACAAATTAGATATTTTCTTCCCTGCCTTTCACACCCCCAGCTCTTCCCCCTTCCCCTGGTAACCTGAACAAAACACACAGAGTTCTGGATCTACATAGCATTACAAATATTAAAGTTTTATTGGTTTGCTCTATCTTTAATTTCAATTGACTGATCTATTGTAGTGCGTGACATACCCACATTGCAGCGCATGGGGAATATTGATAAAGCTGTTCCTTTCTTCGGAGATGGGTTTAACAGAATCTACCCACTCATCATGGTTGTGTACACCCTATTGGTTGCAAGCAATTTCTTTGACCGTGTAATTGGCTTCTTTGGAAGTTGGAAGAGATTTAAGTTCCAAACGGAGGCAGATGATACTGATGGCTTCGATCCTTCAGGAATAATTATTCTACAGAAAGGTAAACTGCATTTGGGCCTTCCCTCCCTCATCAAGAGAAATGTTCCCTGAAACTTGTTTTCCTTTCCCAAATGCTGTGAAAATTGATTGCCCATTGTATATTGTTCTAGAACGGTCTTGGCTGGAGCAAGGACAAAAAGTTGGTGAGCACGTCATTCCATTGGCGAGAAACTTTAACAGTGTGGACGTTGAGTCTGGTGGCAATAGCACGGTCTGTATACACATGTTAGATGTTATAATAGTGATTATTATTTATTTCCACGTATTTGAAATTGATCTAAAATAATTCTGTTTGGATTTTAGCAATAGACAGGCTTATTCAAATTGTACCATGCAGTTGTGATTACTTGTTTTCATCTTAGACTATTGGTTGTTCTTTACTAACTCGGAAGCAAAACTCTCAGGATAAGACATCTGTTGAAATGAAGACTGCAGCCGGTTTAGTTCCCGATGATACAAAAGTAGGTACATCAAAACATATGAAAGAGGAGGGGCGTAAATACAACACAAGCAAAGAAGCTATCAGCAACAAGTATGCTGCAGTAAGAGAGCAAAGCAGGCAAACCAATTTGAGGCCGGCAGAGAAAAACATTGCCTCTGCTAAGGTTTCATTACTTGATGTGAATAACCCAATGGGAGGAACGACTCCTGGTTTGGCCTCAAAGTGGGAATCAATGAAAAATGGTTTTCAAAATTTTAAAGCTAACATAGGGACCAAAAAGTTTCTTCCTTTACGCCAAATGCAGGAAACTAGAGTCCTCTCGCATGGATCATCATCTGAGTCCCTCGACGAGATATTCCAGAGATTGAACCGGCCTACCATGCGCAGAGGAAGTGTTAGTGATGATGAAGATGGGAGTCCAAAATAATTCCTTACTTCAGACCCTGCCAGATGATGCTAGAGTTATTCATTGACGGGTTTGTAGAAACTAAACACACAAGATGTACAGTTAAGGGGTGATAACCCAGCTCAGATTAAATTTTTTCCTGGCTGAAGCTGGGGACGATGCTCTGTTGTACACGGAGGTTGTATGTGTACGTTGGCAATTACAAAGCTCAGATGATATATAAAGGAAGAAAAATGTAGAATTATATTTGTGACGTGAAGATTAACTATAATGTCCAGAGGATCGTAATTTTTGGTACCATGAAAAAGCGTTGTGGCATATTCTGTGCTTCCATATTTGAACTCTGGTAATATTTGGACTACATTTATCTAATGCTCATTGCAGTGCACTTACTGTTGTATGTCAAGAGAAATTGTGGGATAGGCTTGATAATATGGCGGCTGCTGGGCAGGATGCCGGGAATTTCCATGTTCTTGCTCAGCATGGGTCATTGCATTGGAGGCTTTAGAAGGCCATGAGCTGAACGGAGTAGCTTTTTATTCTTGTGATGAAGATAAAAACTCTCGTTATCTCACGTATCTGCGAAGCCTGTAGCAAGGATTTAACAAGTGCTTTTAGCAGTTATTTTCCTTTTTAGGGAAATATCTATTTTTTGATGTTTGAGATATTAGGAAAAGGCGATCCACCATTTAAAATGATTTCATAAACGGATGCTTTTCAGACCGAGTGAATACTATGTTATAAAAACAAAAAATTCAAAATTATTAGAACACATGGTATATTACATAAAATGATCGAATTATTAAAAAAAAAAAAAACAGAAGCCAAAAATTTTAATATCTGTAAGTTTATTTTATTATTTTTTAAAAAATAGATAATAGAAGAATTTTGACATAACTTAAAACAATAACTTGATAATTATCAATGTTATGCGTTATTTTTTATTTTTTGAAAAAACATGTAATGTGCATATAGCTATTTAATACTTTTATATGCACAAAATTAATATTTATATACACATTTATTCATATTTTTAGAAATAAAAAATAAAAGAAAAAGTAAGCGGGGCCGCATGGGCCACACGCACCAGATCAGTGTGTCAAGAGTCCTGTCCATTTAACTCGACTCTTTAATTGTCATACATACTGTACACAATTTTTAAATGCTCTGTGGTCCTCATCCTAGATGTCCTCATCCTAGATGTAAGGTGTTAAATAGCAGATTAATCCGCCAAAACTCAACAGAGATTATTTCTTTGACTTCAAATGAACAATATATATATTATGCAAAATTTAGTTCCCAACTTCCCAAGCTAGTTTTAAAGCCCATTTCGAACTGATTTTTCATACACATTCGACGTTCTTATTAAGGGGGTATCTGGGCCGTAAGCTTGGACCTTCATGTAAGGAAACTTGGCGTTGGACCTACCAAAGCTGAGCTTTTAATGGGTTGCAGCCAACATATATCTTTCACCAAGGTCCGTTCTCAAACAAGGATGGAGCTTGTGTCTGAAAGGGTTAATGTTTTATACACACACTAATTACAAAGTTTTGAAATTTCCCACTCTTTCACGTTCTATAAAATTGGAACAATACAGAAACTCTCAACTCTTTTCCTTATTATTATTATTATTATTTTATTTTTTTCATGTTGCGGACGAGAGAATTTAACTGTAAGACAATGGAGTTTTCATATCTTGGGTGTTAATAGGATTATTTTTTATTATGATTTTTTTTTTTGACAAAAAACAACCCATATTAAACACTGTTTCTAATTTTGCACACACGTCTTCCTGTGTGCTCACTTTCTCGGTTTTCGGAATACTGGCACACCGTTTGGTTAGCATTTACTATCGCAACCTATCACCTCATATTGTGAAATGGGGAATGAAGATACATTTCATGACTCAACTCCAATTTTATCGTCCAGAAACTAATGTGAAACGTAGACCGCTTCCTCGCCACTTGTTGTCCTTTATTGAGTGTTTCCGAAATGACCTGGCCAGTTTAAGGATATGATTTTAGATCCTGTACAGTCCCCGGTCCAGACCGCAAAGACAGAGTACAAGTTGGTGGATCTCACTAACTTTTTTCAAACAACATGTAGGCCCCATTATATATATGTATATATATATATATATATATATATATATATATATAATAATAATAATAATAATATAATTTTATTGATTGTATATACTTTTTTTTTTTTTAACTATAGACGTGACTCGCACGGAACCCATCCCCACCACATCAATCCGTAAGTCTCGTCCCCCGTCCCCCGGCCCCGGCCCGGCCCGACGAACTTTTTCCTATGATTTTCGCATTAAAAGTTGTGCAGAATAGTGCACGCTTTATTGAAGGGACTGATGATGCTACATCATAAGTTGGATCACTGAGGATGAATAGACATATTAGTTAATGTGACTTTTTTTTTTTTTTTTAAACCGTGAAAAACAATTTCAAATCTTGTAAGTCAGATCACAAGAAAGAAAGTAAATTCTTATAAATTCTCTTGAGTTGGGATGTAGGTTTAATGCGATGAACATGCTTGCATATTACACATCAAGAATATTCCTGAATAAAAAAAAAACAAAGAAAAGAGGATTTTGGTAAATTATGTTCACTTAAAAATTTCTTTTATTTGAGGCCCATATATAACAGTTTCAATCAAAATTTAAAATGCACCATCGAGCAAACTTGGGTAATGCTGCATAGCTCAAAATACCACATGTGATCAAATACTCTCCGCAGTGTCAAACCTCTGGTGTACCGGCTCGTGGCAAAAGATTCCCCCATATGTTGCTTCAGGCACAACATTGATTTTGCGAAAGAGAAGTTAACAAAAACCACTGTGGCTGACGCTGTTTCTGCGTCAGTGTGGCCTTGTTGGACGAGGGTTCTTGTGTGTTGTCTCGACTTACCATAAAGGTTGCAGTAGCTCGCCCGTCTTATCACTTGGAGCACTAAAACCCAAAGCTGTGGACTTGGGTCGTTGCTGATCCGGGGCCCACACACGTCCCCACGGGGTCACTGTAACATATGCGCTTTAATGGCTTGCCTGCCACATATCCGCACAGGTCGCTTTCAACTTTTTGAGTTCATGCTATTGGATTGCCATCTGTACTATTGTGAATTGTGTGGGTCCCATCTCAAGACTTTCATCACTTTAGTCCATTATGTGTTATCCGGGTTGCAATCCACGGAACAGAAATGGAAAAGATAAACCCCTTGTACTTATTTATCTGGGTAGGCCAACCCCGGTGACATCTTTAAATTGACCATATGCTATAAGGTTACGTTTCAATCTGCAAGTTGCAATTTTGGATCGATTTGGATTCATGTTCTTGTCTAATTAGAAGATTTACATTGAGAGTATTAAAGCTGGGGACTGGACCTATGATCCAATAAAAAAAAAAGGGTTTGTTTCTTCGTATGTGTTTTCTTCTCAGGTGAAGGTAGAGCTTTTCTCTCTGTTTTCTCTCAAGGTGCAAGAAATTTAATGTGTATGTATTCCCTTTTTTTGGTGCAATATGTTAGTATTCTTAATTAGTTGATTGTGCTGTATCTTTCATATAGCAATGGCGGTGAGGACCATTGGTATGTAGTGTTTGTTTTTTGGGATAGGAACTGAACATTTATTGAGGAATGTCATGTAATTTTCTTCTGCAATGAGGGACTGCTCTTTCTTTGGTTGTGAGTGAAGTTTTCATGTTTCTATCAACTGTTTTATGTCATGTATCAGCACCGCCCAGAAAATTCATGGGTTTAATTTGGCTTCTTGAATAGTATGAACAAACCAGCTGGGTGTCCCATCAGCAGAAATGGCATTATTTATTTATATACTGTGAGTTTTCAGGCTTGTTGACAGGCAAACAAGGGCTCGCCAATCATAATCAACCCTGATAAGATTGAGTGAGTGATGTTCCCAAACAACCTTCTTTTTCTTTAAGCATTGTGACAATAAAGCTACTTCGCATCTGAATTTCATCAAAAGTGAACTTTCGAGATTAGGATAAGAAGAATTGCACTTATGATCAGTAAAACTAAAATTTTTATAAAATCACTTTTTTTTAAGAAAAAATTCAAAGACATTTGTCTGACACTTTTAATTAATGTTTATTAGATATAAAGAAAACTAATTTCAAAATTATCAAAACATACATATAATATTGTTTGAAGACATACTAATAAATAGGTAGGTAGTGAGGGAAAAAAAATTAATGAATGAATTTCTTTTATTTTTATAATTATATCAAATACCTTAATTTATAATTTGTTAAAAATCATATATCTTTTGATAGGTAGAAGGAGCGTGTAATGACATCCAATAAACTTCTTCTTCTTCTTCTTCTTCTTTTTTTTTTTATAAATTTTTTTACAACTGAAAAGGATGCAACACAATTTTTTTAACTGAAAAAAATGCAATTTTTAAATATATACTAAATTTTATGCGCAAACAAGGTACATGTTTATTGTTAACTATATATATATATATAATCGCTACGTTTTAGAATGACTAGGCGTTTCCGAAATTATATATAATAATAATAATAATAATAATAATAATAATAATAATAATAATAATAATAATAATAATAATAATAAAATGGCGAGCGAAGGAGAGCTCGTTTGGCTAATCGGCTCGAGCCGACCGCCGCGCCGTTTCAAGTCATTCCCATAAAAAGCTGGAAAATGCCTTATGGGCACAAAAATCAAGGGATAAAGTTAAGCTTGAAGAAAATATATTTTTTTATTTTTTAAAAAACAAGAGATGTGCCTAGGGATCTGTGCAAAAAAAAGGGAAAAGAAAGGTAAAGGAGTTTTTTATATATATATAAAAAAAGAAATAAATAAAAAAAATATGTGGGGTGATGCATGTTACGTTTGGATCTTTTCAGGAGACTGGCCAGATTGGGATGAGAGAGTCAAATGCGGGTGACGGGAATGTGGGTCCCTTTGTTCTTTTTTTTTTTTTATGTACCTCAATAAAAAAACAAAATGGGTCCCTCGATTGATGCACCATTGAAAAATAAGCGGATTGTGCTTTCACTGTATGTGATGAATCATGTATGTATGGTATCTGAAAATGACTTCTTAAAAACGTCTGGTCCTCCTGTGTGGGCTCCCTCCTCCTTTCGTCTATTTTATATGTAAGAAATAAAATAATAAAAAAAAGACTTTTTTAAAATGAAAACCATCTCCAAACGAAAAGAAAAGAATTGAAAAACAATATAATACAGCAGAATTATACGGTTCAATATTCATGCATTAAATTTTAATTTTTTATTCCATTAGAACAACGGTTCTTTCCATTGACCGTCAATTCGAGGGTTGGAATTTGTTTATTTTGAGAACGATAACATTTTTTATTCACATATATTTTTCTTTGGGCAATTAAATACTATTTAAATTTCCTCCATCTCTCTCTCTCTCTCTCTCTGTTTTTTTTTCTTAATTTTTTTTCCAGACACGCATAAAAACAATTTTGGTTTAAGTGAAAATTATATGAAAATCTAATTAGGAGACTTTGAATTAAAAATATGAAGGCGGTTTTTCCTTTCAAAAATCATAATTAAACTCAAATTCTTACCAGGACAATAAGTTTTAATTAAACTCCCATTTTCATATTAAATTATTTGTTGATGCATCTCTCTTACGTGTTATGTGATAAAAGTATTTCTTTTATCATCGTATTACTAAATTTTTTTTGATATAATATAAGTTTTAATTTTAAAAAAATTAAAAAATTTAAATATTATTATCATTTTCTCTATCTTTTATAATATTAAAAATATTTTTTTTATTTTTTTAAAAGATTAAATTTATATTATATCAACAAATTTAATAATATAATAGTGAAAAAAAATATTTGTCACATAATGTGTAAGTGACTTTATTTGATGAAAAATATTTAATGTAGTTAAATTTAACTAATTAAACTGACTTATTAAGTGAAGTTTTTATGAAAAAATAAATATAATTACAAAAAATTTTAAATGAGATGGGTAAATCTCATTTATTTTCATAAAAATTATATTTATTTTAAAATTAAAACCTAATCTTAAAAATACAAATGTAAGTAATAACAAAATTCTTTAAGTCTTAAAATGTAAATCAATCCATTTTATTCTTGTCCACACTAAATCTAGATTCTTCTTTTCAATCTCTTAAAATTTCTCAATTAAATCTCAATTATTTACTTATATTTTTATCATTCAAATAAGTTTTTATTTATTTATTTATACTATTAATTCTATACACAATTAGCTACTACTTCAACTCTTACTTATTTTTTGTTACATTAATTTCAAACAATGCCACGTGGAAGTTCAAAGATGAAGGGAAAAGTAGAAACAATAGGTAAAATAGGTGATTATAATGTTTGAACCATTGCACATCTTATGTACAAAAAAATATGGTTTCTTCCATTATATATGCATCGCACCTATTTTTAATATATTACATCTATTTTATAAATAATTAATTATTATATATATATATATATATTAAAATAACCCAACTCTGACCTTAAATTTGAGGCCTCTGGTTACAATTTTATCTCACCTTATTTTTTTTTATTTGGGGGGCCATTCTTACTTTGAACTTTAAAAGAGAACTTTATCAGAAACAAAAATAACAATCACAGGCTACCCTACTGCATTCATTTACACTGTGTACCATAAAGCATAAAACATTAAACAATATGGGAAGATATTTCTCTGGGGCGTGTAAGAGAGAAGGATGCGAACGAGTTTCCGAGTCCTGAAGAAGAGAGCATCGAAGACTGATAAAAAAAAAAAAGTTGATTGGTTAGGGGGGGGGGGAGGAGTCAACCCCACCACCAGAAAAGAGAAAAAAAACAAAAAACAAAAAACAAAAGAAAAGAAAGCGCCGTTGGAGGAATCCAAAAGCCATTACACTGTTACTCTTTTTTTTTTAAAAAAATTTATTTTTATTCTTTTTTGAGCATCATTACACTGTTACGTCACTTGCTTTTGTTTCCTTCTTCCCAATTTCTGTGCTTTTTTCTTTTTGTTTTGATGTGACTTTGATACGTTGGACTGGGCTAGGGGAATCATTTTCTCACCAACCAACCCATGTGAGGGCCTCTGCCTCCTCTGGGACCCCCCACCTCGATCGCCCTTGTCAGTTTACAACCCAGCTCAGGCCACTCGCTTTTTTCTTTCTTTTTTTTTTTTTTAATTGATGGGTTTCCAATTCGTTAATTATATCAAAATTCTATTCGGAACTAGGTAACTCAATTAAATTCTTTTTTTTTTTTTTGCACTAGTTTCCAACCAAGTGAAAATTAAATAGATTTTTTTTTTTATAAATGGTCTCGCCTTTGAATTGAGAAAAAAAAAAAGGTTCAAAAAAACTAGGACCCCACGAACCACAGACATTGCCGGGGGCTTCAACAAATTAAGCTGTGGATGTCTTCTCTCTTTCTATTTACATTACCGCTCTGGGGTCATTGTGTGATACGAGCGCTGTCTTATACATATGTGAGTTACATTCATATTCCACGTCCTAAAGCAACTCATTTCTCAATCAGGATCCTTTTTGGCTGAATAATTGCTTGAACAATGATATTTAATTCTACCCACAAAAAGATGCATTTAACACACGAAGTTCAGAGATTTTTGTCTTAATTTCAAAGCTAGCAGGCATTTGGTACCTATATATATATATATATATAAGGCATATATTGTTCAATATCCCCAAAAGTTCACTCGTGCATAAAATTCTTTTTTTTTTTTTTTGTTGGGTCAATTGCATTGCATTGCATAATCGAATGGTTTCGCCAGGTTGTTCCGCTCTAAATGCGGGGCCGTTCTGCAATTGTGGTGGCCCAGCAAAGCTGTCAAAGGCTGTTTTCAACTGGGTCCTTTTGTCCGGGCATCTTTGGCAGGCAGGCAGTGAGTGGGGGGCCCCACGTGGCCCCACATGAGAGTGACATATTTGTAGGCCCCACCAAAACCGGAAAGCAGCCTTTTCTGTCCACATGAAAGGCAGGACAGCCCATCCCCGAGAATCCAGGCAGGCATCCCCACTGGCTGGCTGTCCTCTTCACAGACCGCCACTGCTGACTGCTGCTGTGGGGGAACTCTGGCACTTGTTTGCGCCAGATAAATTGCACGGTACCCCCTAAAATTCAAGGAATTATTATTATTTACATTTTATATTTTTAAAAATTACATAAATAAGGTCTTATGACTAAATAAACGAGTGTTAGTCAAAGTGGACAAAAATTATGAAAGAACGAAATTACCCTAATATATATAAAAGAAAGAAACCAAAAATCTAATTACATGTCACAACCATTCTGCCGCTGCTTTTCTCGATCTCTGTCATTTTTTTAGAATCATCTGCCTCTCTCTCCCCATTTTGATTTCATTCGTTGTCCAATTTCTAGCATAATTTTTTTTATATATAATTTTTGGCATGATCTCTCGGTGTATTTTAATTACTATGTTGATTATTTTATAGGAATCTAATTAGTTGACAAATCTCGTGTATTAAATATAATAATATTTAGTTTACTTAGAATACGATTATTATTATTATTACCTTTTTACTATGTAATTGTGTTTGTATATTAACTCCAACTTGAAGAAAGTAAAATTAAATCTTAAATTAATTTTATATAATATTTTCTGAATTAATATCAGAGCAATTCCGATCCTACAAGAATTACTCAACATGAATCAAATTTCGTATTCTAAAGCCATACAAAAAAAATCACCAACACAATTTTTTTTTAATTTTTTTTATACTTCATCTGAAACTAAATGACCGATGTCAATCGCATTGTCCCAGCTGTCTCAAATACCCTAACACCACCAATTATTATCCACCAAGATAATTTTGCGTTCCGTTCCCTACTAGTATCAAACGGGAGATCACTTACCCATTATGGTCTCAACTTGTGGAGATGCGTATTGGCTCTCACAACAAAGATGGATATCTCATCGGAGAAATGAAAAGGCCAGCACCGGAAGATCCCAATTTGGAAACATGGATTACCGGAAATGACAGAGTAAAAAGTTGGCTTATTTTCTCAAATGAGTCTATCACTGATGTAGCGGTTTAGTTGTCCTTCCATAGCCAAGGAAATATGGGAGTTTGTGTCAAAAACCTTCTATGATTTGATTGGACGATACCCATCTCTTTGATTTGAATTGAATCAAAAATATTTTTTTATCACACAAAATGTTAAACCATTGTCAATATATTATAATGAACTTGTTGCTATTTTTCAGGAAATTGATCACAGAACTACCTCTCAGGAAGGAACAGTTGAAAAGGTGGTCCAGTTACATTCCACGATGGCTAGCCTTCGGGTTTTTATATATATATTTTTTTATTTTTATTTTTTGAGTGGATTTGATTCTGAATTTGGTCAAGTTTGTGGAGAAATCTTATGAAAAAACCTAAAACTTGATTTGGGGAGTACATATGCATATGTGAGGAGAGAATATCAACAAAGATAGACAATGGGAGGCTCTCACCCAATCTCTGAGAATTCAGCTATGCTTATTAACCAAACACGGCAAGGACCATCATCTGGCTCAGTGAAAATTCGAAATAATCAATTAACTGGAAAGTCTAACAACCTTGAATGAATGTAGTCATTGTGGTGAAACAGGCCATTCAAAACAGTGATGTTACGAAATCATTGGCTATCTTGAGTTAAAAACCAAGAGAGAAGATTGCAGGGAAAGCTATGGCGACATCTGTGAAGGAAGCACAATCAAAGGTTGCTTAGCCAAGTATTGTTGGTAAAGCAAATGTATTTTCTGTAACTTTTAAGAATAGTACCTAGATTATTGATAAAGGTGCATCTGATCATATGACTAGGGAATCTAGTCAGTTACAATCCATTCGTCTGTGTTCCCAATCTATTATATCTATAACTAATTGTAGTACCTCTTTTATTACTGAAGAAGGATCTGTCATCTTGTCTAGTACTCTCACAATAGATACAGTCTTGGTTGTTTCATCCCTTGAATATAACCTTTTGTTTGTTAGCCAAATTACCTCCACTTTTGCTTTAATTGCTACTTTCTGGCCTTGATTGTCTTTCAGGACATTCTAACTCGAAAGATTCTTGGTTATGATGTTAAACGGGGGAAACTCTATTACTTGGAATTACCAAAGAATGAGGGACATAAATCCAGTCACGCATATCAAGCTAGCAGTGAAGAAAAAGCTTGAGCTACTGTATGGTTGTGGTAGCAAAGATTAGGACATCTTTCTTTTAGATATCTTAAAAAAATTATAACCATATCTTTTTCTTAATTTTGAATTATACAAATTTTTATTGTGATATTAAGTCATCGTATTTCCTATTTACCAAGTTTGAATAAAAGTTTAGAACTTTTTGTGGTTATATATTTTGATGTTTAGGGTCTTACAAAAAAAATTTTCTATTTCTAAAGCTCATTACATTGTTACCTTTGTTGATGAATGTATTAGAATGACTTTGGTATCTCTACTTCGTAAAATGAGCAATTTTTTGTATAACATTTTAAGAATTTCACAGCATGGTGGGTACTCAGTATCAAAAGCAGATTTGCATGTGGGTGACAACGCAATGGAGTCTATAGATACATCCTTTGGAAAGTTTCTGAGCCAATGTGGGATTTGACATTAGACTTCTTGCACCTATACTCTGTAACAAAATAGCTGGCAGAAAGAAAGAATAGACAGGTAGTGGAGGTGGTCTGTGCCTCCATTTTTGGAATGAACATGTCTCAGTTTAATCAAAGAGAAGTTATGAAATTCGTTGTTTGCCTAATCAATTGGATAACATCCCAAGTGATAGACTTTTAAACCCCTTAATACAAGATCCAATCCTTATTTTTAGTTCCTCATTTCTCGAATCTTGAACCAAGAGTATTTGGTTGTACGATATATTTTCACATTCCCAAGACTTTACGAAATAAACTTCATCCATGTATGTGCAGAACGATGTGTCCTTGTTGGCTATTCAGACTTTTATGAGCGATATAGGTGTTATGTTTCTTAATCCCAAAATTTACACATGACTTTGTACATCTGTTTTTTTGTGAATCAAAATCTTATTATTTAGGAAGAGTCTTTATAACTTCTTTCAGGGGGAGAAGTCTAGTAAAAAAACATGTGTTAAAAGAAAATAGTAAAAGAGATGAATTTTTAGAACTAGAAAAGGTGAATGAAAGTTTTAGGAAAAGTGGTAAAGATAATTTTGAAATTGAGAATAAGGTGGTGGTTCCTCTTGAAAATAAATCAAAATCACCAACAGCTACAGAGTTATCCATGTTAACATCATTAACTGAAGAATCAATCTAGAGTTCTCTTCCTTAAGTAATCTTGAGTATCATATCTGATAAGTCTTATGAAACAAATGTTCCTCTTGACACAAATCATCTTTATAAAAAATTTAACTCTAAGGTATCTACAAAAATTGAATAAGGGTGTCTCAAAGAAACAACATGATCATGATTCTAAAGCTAATATTAAATATTTGATTAGTGATTATATTTCTACTTATAAATTGGCTGAAATATATGCACTTGCTATTAATTAATTATCCAACACATCTATTCCTAGTATTGTGTAGGATGCATTGGGGATTTCGAAATGGATAAAGACAATGAACGAAGAGATGGAGGCTTTGAAAAGAGTTTTACATAGGAGCTTATTTTATTACCCGATGGAAAAAGGACGATTGGATGTAGATGAATGTTCACTTTAAAATTTAGAATAGATGGAAACATTGACATATAAAAAAATAAGGTTAATTGTAAAAGGATATACACAAAAGTATAAAGTGGATTATCAAGACACTTTTGCATTAACAGTTAAGCTTAACACAATTCACAGTCTCATATCCATAGCAATAAATTGGGAGTAGCCTCTATGATGTTAAGAATGCTTCTTTTTTTTTTTTTTTTTTTTTCAATGGAGATTTAGAGGAGGAAGTCTACAAGGAACTGCCAGTTGGAGTTAAATGTCGGTCTTTACGGAGAAGTGAAGTTTGTAAATTTAAAAATTATTGCATGGACTTAAATAGTCACCTGAAGCTTGGTTTGGGGGATTATCTTTTATGATGGAGGCATTTGATTATAAGCAGAGTAATTCAGATCATACTTTGTTTATATAACACAAAAAAGGAAGGTAACGACCTTAATCTTGTATATTAATGATATGGCCTTGACAAGAGATGATCTATGTGAAAATGAAGTTGTTACATGAATATTTAGTTACTAAGTTGGAAATGAAGTATCTGAGACAACTTAAAAAAAAAAAAAAAACTTTTAGGAATTAAAACAGCAAGATCAAAACGAGGAATTTTTCTTTCACAATGGAAATATGTGTTAGATCTTTTGATTGAAATAAGAATGCTTGCTTGCAAACCAATAGAAACGTTTATAGAAATGAATCATAAGTTTAGAATTTTTCCAAATCAAGTTTCAACAAACATGGGTCATTATCAATGGTTGGTTGGAAAATAAATTTGTTTGTCATACACGAGGTTGGATAAAACCTATGTTGTGAGCATCGTAACTCAATTCATGCATGCACTAAGTGAAAAGCACATGAATGCAGTATACAAAATTTTAAGACACTTGAAAGGTGGTTTGAGCAAAGGTTTATTATTATATGTATATATATATATATATATATATATATATAATGATGTACCTAACATTTAAGGATGCATGAATGCTAATTAGACAAGTAATCAAACAAACAAAAGGTCCACGTGTGGTTTATTTTTCTTTCGTGGAGGATAATGTTGTTACTCGGAAAAGTAAGAAATAGAAGATTGTGGCATGATCAAGTGTAGAAGTGAAATTTTGAGGTATAATTCATGTTGTATCTGAATTGTTATGAATTAGGAGTATTCTAAAAAATTTAGGAATTTTACATATTAAATTTATGAATTATTATCGGAATAATAAGGTTGTATAGAATCTTGTATAAAATGACCGCAGAAGTTAAATTAAAAAATTATACAATTTTCATTTGTAAAGTCAAAGGCTAGTTGGCTAGTATACACACAAACGTAGTTTTAAGAAAAGGTATTTTATGATATAATTTACAAATGGGACATAATAGATATCTATATTCTAATTTACGAGAAAGTCTTGGTATAAGTTACCTATGTATTGTAATTACTAAGTTAATTATTAATAAGAGCCTGATTAATTAATTAATTAATTTTGTATATTAAATATAAAAACATTTAATTTATTTCGAATATAAATGTTTCTTACTTTTACAATATAATCGTGTCTATTTATTGGCTATTACTTAAGGAAGACAAAATTGAATCCAATATTATTCGTAGGCGCTACTGTCTGATATTAACTTTCCGCCGCCAGCAGTGCCATCTCCGACGACGAAATCAGTCCAAAACGGACGGCCGGCTCCCGAAGCATTAAATATTATTCCCCTTATCTTTATTTGCTTGTATGAATCTTATTCATCTTTCCTTCGAAGCATTAAATATCCATTTATATATATATACATATACATATACATATATTCTAGGTATATTGGAGAACAAAGGTCATTACACAGCCAGAGTCAAGACTTAGACCTGAAAAGGAATTTTCTCAATGAAATCTTTTTTCTTTTAGTGATAGTGTTTTAGCAATTATTAAGTAAACATGCAGCCTCTTTCTCTCTTGCTCCCGCATGTAGAAGTTGGTTTTTAGAATCAAGATGGGAATACATATTTCTGTCATTAATTCATCAGAAAACACCGATCTTCCAAAATTTTTGTTTCAGAGAAATTCTTTATTTTTATTAAATTCATGATCTTCATTATTTTATTTTATTTTTAAGTAATAGATTATATTAATGGTCAACAATTGTGCGCCTCTTTGGTCTTGATAAAGTCTACTTCGTCTAGTTCATAGCCTTTTAGTACCTTTAAAGCCGAGAGTCTTGACATAGAATATTACTTTGGCGTAAAGTTTCCCTCATTGGCTCGTAGTGATGAAGACTGAAACACCCAGAAAAAAAAAATCTCGGCCAAAATGTTGGTTTTTTAATTTATTAACTCACGTGGTTTCGTACCAAGCTGTTGAAAAGTAGGCAGGAGAGGGACACACACACACACACACTATTGCATGTGCGTAGTCGTACTATGTTCATGGTAACTGTGACACTAACCTTATTATATTATCACAGTTCTCTTCTTTCTCTGAAAATGAAACAGATGGAAGAGCTAACACGGGTCCAGATACAAACTATTTATTTTGCTGTCAAGTTGCTTAATTAAATATGTCTGGGAAAAGGGTATCAAGTTTCCATGTGTTCACATCATCATGACGTATGACAAATAGATAAATTCAAGAGAATAAGCCTAGGATCGGCTGTTGTGAAGTACTGGGATGCATCTGTCCAAGAATATTCATAAACAAATTTATGTGGTGGTTTCGGAGGGGATGAAAAAGGAGATTAAAAACTCTTAGATATGATATATTATCATGCTCAGGACAAAACATTTGATCATGTGGTTGCTGACTAGATTTTGTGATGTTTTTTAATTTTTCACGCATTACTAGAACGAAGCCTTCCCCATTTGGGTTGAACAATTATTTAACACCATCTACATTTCCGTGTGTGTGTGTGTGTGTGTGTGTGTGGTGTGTCTGGTGAATAATTATATATATATATATACTACGTATTAGTAAATTCTTTTTTGATTTAGTGGAGAGAAAGCTGCTGCCAATAGTGTACAGCGCATTAGGTTGGGATACTCATTGGTACAATACAACCAATACATAGCAATAATCTAATTTTTTATTGTTTTTATTTACTAATTATAACTCTCCAGCTGATACAAGATTTTAATCATCCATATATTCCAATTAGGATTCTTTTATACATGTGACCTCTAGGTTGCTGGCATAAGTATATAATACTTATTTGTCCTATTAAACCTTGGTATTTTTTACTGTGTTAGTATGTCCTCGTGAGTGTGACTGGATCTTATTTTCTAATCTTTTTATGAAGACCTCGTTAACAGGTTATTACAAGGTTTAGACAGAGCATTTTGATTTGTGTTAATTGTGAAGAGAAAATAAATTACTATATGACAGAATCACTGATAAAACTAAAACTAAAAATAATAAGTCAACATCAAAGTGAATATCCATAGATCATCTATTTGGATTTAGATTTAAAATAATTAACCATTATCATATAATCCTTAAATTATATGATGTATACATTAGCTATAAATGTTTAAGCCGTTATTAAAAAAATAATAATTATTATTTTTATTCATTTATTTTTAACTATTATTTTTAATAACAAATTATAAATCACACTATTTTCCTCACACTACAATTTTTATTTAACTAATTTAATATAATACTTTGAGATTAATCACATGATATATATCGATGTTGTATATTTTTCTGGCATCAAACTGTTGATTCACTGAATGATTTTATTAAAACAAAATCTAGGTAATAATTATTTATTTAGACTTCGAATCTGAAAATAAATTGCAAACATTGATTTGTAATAGTAGGTATTAATTTGAATTTTTTGGTGAGTTAAATAGCTAGAAAAATCTTTACCTCATAACACACACACATAGACTATAAATAAATAATAATGTTGAATTATAACAATTTTGCACTAAACTATTCGGTAGGAGCGTAGAATGAACCCATTGGATGAGTTGAATTGGAGAGTAACTAAGTGACCAAGAATTAACTATGATCTTATATTAAAGCCTTGGAAAGAGTGATAGAATCCAAATCGGGCTTGGGGCGTGAATCGGGCGGAAGGTCTCTTATAACAGAATTAAAGCCGTTACTTGAAACGCATAACGGTGAAATACTCTCGGATGAGATTTATTATTTATTATAGTTTGAATTTTGTAAAATAAGAGAGAGAAACCATTTGGGCAATAAATCTAGTAGTCCACTTAGGATCTAATAGTTATTCACTGGAATGGTGCACCAATAGAGGAACGCACTGGCAGGCAACAGAAAGGTCGACATGACAGTGTTTGTAATTCTCAAAAGAAATTATACATAATTAATTTGAGGGAGTTTATAGATCGGTTATACAAAAAAACACCATTCCATAATTTAGTTCTTAACTCTTGGTTTTCCTGCATACATTTATGAGTTTCTATTTATTTTATAATGACACAAAAGAAGTCTCTATGGACTTCATTCGTTAGGAATTCATTTCTTTTTCTGTTTTTTTTTTTTTTTCCTAAGTTTGCACTATTGAGGGCATAATAATAAATGCTGGCGGCTTTTTTTAGGAAAGATGGCACTCAATTTGCAAACATCATAAATTGTCTCCCGTTCTCACAATACTTCAACCTGGGCTCATCTTCACGGTTATCATTGGGGAGTCATTGGAACCAAATATTAAATATACATCAACGGGAGCTTATCAAATCATATATTAACGGAATTTTTTTTTTAAAATAGGACAGTTTATCACAGAGTACGGCCTGAAAGACATTGTCATTACATATGTTAACAATATATTTTTCACCGATTTGAGCCGAACTGCAGTAGTGTTTGACTGTCATAACGTTGAATTTACCGCAACTCTCTAGTCGGATTTGTGATAGGGCTCAAACAATATAATATAATTAAAACTCGAATATTTTAGATGTAACGACAATTTTGACCAATCTCTCACTAAAATTACAATTTCACACCTTGGATGCGTACTTCATCGCGCGTGTGATATTAAAGTAAGATTAGAGTTTTCACGTCAATTTAGGTATCTTTTATATAAAAAGGAACCTAATTAATATCTTATCTATTTCACTTTTTAAATATAAACGAAATTATCCATCATTTGTGAAAAAGAGGTGTTACTTTGGCCCTCGTTATTTTTAGATTACACCAATGTTCACTTACTCTGTTGTTTACTTATACAAGGACACAACATACTAAATATAAAAATATAATTCAAACCGCAAGCAAGCTGGAGGTTTTAAAGGGTGGCCCTTACAACTCCCCCAAAGCGATGACTTCTAATTATGTAACGTTTATTGGTTATTTACACAATTGATCTTATATGGTAGGTGTTTGTCATACTCTCTACTTTTCACCGTGCCCATATACACTATCTTTATATTGTCGAATATTTTTAAACTCATTTGTGTCCATAAGACAAATAACATCTAGATATTACTTGTATATTTTGTATTTTAATTATATAATTATTGTTTATTTAACCACAAGAATTGATTGCGAATCGGGTGGCGGAATCACATTCTGGATATGGGTTTATTATATTGTTTTCACTTTTTTTACACTAATTTAGGTTATTATGATTCAAAAGGAACCTCACCTGCAATGTCTCGAAGGGTTGCTATGTAATTTTCAAAATCAACCTATTTAATTATATTGTGGGTTTGAGTTGGTTTTTTTTTTATATGGGGCCGACGGTAGGAGCAGGATCGATTTATATTATTAGACAAAACAAAACAATAATGATAAAGTGAAATGGCCACACATGGTTCTAAGTTTTATTTTTAACTATTGATTGACCGGAGGGAGACGAAGGATTTAGATGAGAGGTCAATTAAGGAGAGAATATTGTAGGAAGGTCAAGGAGGAGCTGTTGGCTACACGCGGCTTAACATTAAAGTTGGGCTTACGACTGGTATTGAAGCTTTAATGTCCATGCTTGATACTCGTGACTTGGTCGGATGAATTGGGAATTTTGGAGACCTTTAGTGTTTCTTTCTTTTAGTAGTTGTGTAATTGTGCTTGCTTTAATCAACAGCCTATTCACTCAAGATGATTAATCGAACCTCGATATAGTATATGAGATGGGCTATAGAGTTCTTTTTTGGGAATTTTTCGTGTTATTTTTTAGGGGGGATATTATAACCTTTTTCATGTGAAGCCCCGATATCCTGTTATTTAAGGATAGAACGTTAACTGATAATAAAATAATAAACAATAGAAAGTATTTCAAAAAAGTGATGTTGAAGAGGAGGAAATATTAACAGACACACATATTTATATGGAGTTCGGTTCCACAATTTTTTTGATTTTTAAGCTATATCAAGACACATTTTTGATTAACAACCAGTTGACATTCGTCCTATTCCTACACGGATTTATCACATTGGGCAGGAAGAGTACTCTTCCTAAATTACGCCAAAAAAAAAAAAAAGGTAAAATAGTAACATTATTTTTTCGCTAAAATCGAAATGTGGCTTGACCCTCGACAATTTTATGAAGGCATAAACACTTAAGGCTAAAAGAGTCCAGTGTGATCAATTTTTTGAAGTGGTTTTTGGGTACCATGGCTGTCTGGACTACAACGAACCAATGGCATGTCTAGATTTTTATCGTTACCATATGCGGAAAATTCTAGGAAAGGCTGTTTCTGGTGGGGTCATATATGCATTAGGCAACACGAACCTACTCTAATTAACACACTATAGATAAAGTTTTTCTGTTTATAATCTTTATTGGAATGGTGAGCTCTAATTCAAACTCGACTCATTTATTAAATGAATCTTTGGTAAATTAATATGGGTGTAAATATATACTATTCATTTGGAGAACACATCTCTCTGAATCTAAAGATATAGAATAGTGTTCTCTTATATTGGGGAAGATCAAGGGATCCCTGAAGCTGTAGTGACCTCATTTGGTAATAGCCCATATAATTAGACCTATATAGCAGCGGATTTTAACCATTCAGGATATATAATGAGTAAGTGTAAATAAATATAACATAGTAGAGTATTTTTAATAATTAGGGATTCTTTAATTTTGCATAGACACGGCGACAAGAATAAAAAAATAAAAAAAAAAAGGGATTTATGAGACGACAAAGTGAGAAACAATAAGCAGCGCATTTATAGGAAATTTTTTATTTCAATGGTAACGAGGAATTGCTCAATATAAAATTACAAATACCTTGTTTCCTAATTCATGCACTCTTACGGTAGGGTAAACAATTGAGAGGTTTTGGTGGGAGCGTGAGGATTGTGGATCGGCAGGGAGTAAACTGTTTGGAAGAACACGGATACCTAATAGGTCAGGGTCTTTTTTGGCTAGTTCATCCTCGAAGCAGTTCGCATTAATTTATTAATTCATATATATGACTTTACAAAATAAAGAAAAATTTGTGTAATGCCGAAAAGAAACGGGATCTTGTACACAGTTTTATAGTAGGATGAATTTGTCTGATTTGAATTTTGAGCCTTCTACTTTGCACCAGCTTCAACGTTGCATATAAATTCAAATATTTAAGCAATAGATATTTTAAAATGTTTCGTAAAATTTCTATTTTCTATATCCTTTTCTTGTTTTATATTATATACTGAAATGTTGAAATGTACTTTGGAGTTAAACATGTTGGTCACTTCTTCATCGGCGTATCCATATTTTTAATATCATTGGCGAGCGCTTGGTTACAATGAGCAGTGAGATGGACATCACACTGACGCATACTTAAACAAAAAAAGTGTAGTTATGGGAAAAAATGGAAAATCAAGGGTAATTATTGGGGAGAGAAATTTCCGGTTGATCAAAGAAATTACTAGGAGGAACACGTTATGGTTTTCTCTTAAAGAATAGATAGATTAGAAAATGAGTATATGTTTATATATAATTAAGGGGCATTGTGGGAAAAATTAGTTGAACACTATTTTAAAATCAGATCGATTTGTTCATGTTATTTATGAATTTAAAACAAAAGGAAGTCATCACAGTTGTCAATTATTATTCATATGGGAATATATGAGGCTATTTCATAAAATTTAGGCTCCATCGGTCTTTCTCTATATATTTATAAATCTCTTCGTCGATTATTACACGTTTATATATATTTTAATTATAACTTGGATTAGTTATAATAAAATTTGGTATCTCTGTCATTAATTTCTCCTGGGGCTGTTGTTGGTGGGAGTATGGACAGGAATTATTTTTTTGGGATACTTCTTGGGAAACTAGCATTAATCCTTTGGTGAGTGGGGTGGTGTGATGTTTGTGTTTGTATTCAGTGTGTCTTTTGACTTTTCTATTGTATTTTAAATATTAATTAATTTTAATCCAGTTGCTACATTTCTCTTGCCTTTCTTTTTTGTGTCTTTTCTCCGTTTAATAATGTAAGTTTGCATATTAACTCTTCCTCATTTGTGATTTTGTCGTACGATGCAGCTGCTCGATCACATGACCAATTGTATCATGTATTCTTAGAGGGAAAAATTTGTCGCCTTTGATGGCCCACTCTGGAGTAGATTCGAAATTTCTTCTTAGAAGCACCAACTTCGAGATTCTACAAGTGGTATAACACATCTTTGAGCTACTGTATGGTGATATATACCTCACGCACCCGATGGGGAGCTCATATGTCGTGAATGACGCCCATGCACACGATTTGGGCTGGTTCAAATTTTCTGGTAAGTGATTAAACCCATCCTTTCAAATTACGGGGGAAAAAACACTTGATTTTGAGTGGGTGTAATTATATGTGAAAACTAACATTTTCATTATTCTGCCATTAGCATAAAGTACTGATTAGAACGCAGTGAGCACTGTAACTCATCATAATGAATCTAAAAATAAGTCATATCTATAAAGATTAAATTAAGATTGTTTGACGGGGGATTATAGCCATATTAAGTAATATTAATCCCATGCCCACCTTAGTCACACTGGCCAAATTCAAAAAAAAATATAATTTTTTTTTTCTTTGTAGCTTCCTTGGAGACGTGCGTAAACTGCCAACTATAAACAAGAGATGGCCTAAGAGAGGATACTATTTATATTCTTCTTTTTCTTTCAACTCCCTCAGGTTTCTCTCTCTAGATACCGTAAGCTTTTGGCTTTTTTAGAGTGAGGGCCACTTAAATAGGTTGAGCAGAATCTAAAACAATTAAATCTAATTTAAAACTCCTCAGCATAATCGCAACAAATAATATCTTGATGAAAAATAATTGCTTACAGTAAAAACATGTTAAAAACATAAGCACAATTTATTCAATGTTTTTTTAAGGTTATTTTCCATTGACTTTACATTTTTTGGGTACTAATTTTTAATTTTAACCAATGTCTTATATGCTATGTATGTTTCAAATTAAGTATGCACATTAGATCTAAGATAATACAGCGAATATCGGTTGTTGATAGACTTGTGATCGGACTCGTGAGAGAATTGTTTCCAAAACCGCAAATTCTCCACACATCTTATAATATAGTTGGCGAGCACAGCGTGGGAATATATCTATATTCGTTTATGACAAATACTTCTTCTCGATATTGTGTGGGATGTGATTTGGGTATATTAAACTAGTAAAATGAAAGTTATAGCATTCATTTAGCTACTATTATATGAATTCGTAGGGCTTTTGTCATGGAGTTGCTGTTCATGTTTGTCTTTTGTATTAAGAAACTTTTATATTTGTTTGGATCTTCCTAACTATCTTACACAAATTTAATTTAAGGGTCTTTTGAACTTAACTATAGTAACCGATTTTTATGTAAAAGATTGATGATTATTTTGGCGCCACGGCGTTCGAGTCTTTTGTGTGTAAGAGAAGTATCCCACATTTTGTATATAATAAAATTCTCCGGCTTTTTGTCTTTGGGATTTCTTTTATGTGGTTATTTTTTTTGAATTTAATGTGTGATTTTTCTTTGGCTAGGATCTATCAATATGTTTATTTCTTCCTTTTAAATTACATTTCGTACTGATATTTTTCTAGGTGGGAAAGTTATACATAAACCAAAACGCATAGACGTTTTTCTATATTAGTTCGGTTCTTTTTAGCAATTGAGTAGTTTGCACATATTTTTATTCATTTTTTAGGGGTTATAATTCTCAAGGCTTGTTACGTTCTCTTTCTCTTCAACGCGCGCTAATTGCCCACTCACTCTCAGCGAACGGCAGGGACCGAACGTTCTAGAGATTGCTGACAGACAGAAGGCCTAAACCGGGTGGGGTCGGCGGTCACTCTTTTGATTATTTCGCACATGTAGTGACAGTTGCATTATTCCGAATGTTTCTACGTATGTGACGGATGGCAATTCATAAGTATTTTGGGAGGTAACTCTTATACCGACTCCTATGTTAGTACGGGGGGCTTTGGAAGGTGAGAGGGGAGGAACCGCAGCCGGATGCGGCCCACATTTTTCAATTTATCGTGTTGTTCATTTGGTTCATTTGATACAGAAAGCATTCTTCAGGAGGAGTAGAGCAGGGGGGGGAGAGGGAAGACTATAGTATATAGTGCCTCTTTTTTTTGATATTTCTTTCTGTTTTTCTTAAAAGATAAAGCAGTATCATGGGAAGGAATTCATAATAAAAACAAGAATGCTTTTGTTGGTGTAGAACCCATTTGAAACTCCGCACGAGAATTTCTTTAGTTTTGTAATGATCATTCCATATCTTCAGATCACCCTACATCCGCTGCTCCCTCTCTGTCATTTCCTTTAATTCCGATTCCTTTTTCTGTTTAATATATAGCTATTTTTCTTGTCTTCCTTCTCAGCCTCTTTTTCTGTATTCTTGCTAATTATTATTTTTCTGGTTGGGCAACACTATATCATTTTTTTACCTCCCATCGTTATTTCTGAGTTCCTTAGATGCCCCATTTTCAGTTTTGAGGACTCTTATAAAGTATTGTTTTAGAATAAGTAAAATCGCATTCAGGGGGCACATCATTAGAAGAACTAGTAATAGTGGCCCAACAGAGAATTATCTGAAGATCGTTTTTATAAAGGGGTTTAGAAAATACGAGATAATAGGGCCAGCTACTCGATCTGACGAATTAAACCTGTCTATCTAATAACGAGTTTTACAATTGTATGTGATGTAAAAACGTTCAGTCAATAAAAGATCAGTAGTTCTTCACCATGTGTGATTTTCTGTATGAGTAATACTTCTAAGTGCCATTAAATGCTAGTGTCATCTACAATAAAGCATTGCTCAGAGATATTAAAATTAGCAAGACATGTGTGTGGAGTTGTATTGAATTATTTTGATCTCAAATTAGCAAAGTCTAGGCATTGTACTTCCACGTTGTTGCCAATAGGTGCGCCCTAAGTCATAGATTGGACACACAGACTTAAGAGTGTTTATTAAAGTTTCCCAGGGAATAGCAGGTATAGGTCAGTCGAAATCCCTTTATGTTGTGCGAGCGTCTAATTGACATAATGTGAAATTGAGTACATAAAATTAAGTGCCCTCCTGCATTTTTGGCCAATTTTGGATGTGGCTGTCCTTAACTCTTATAAATGGAATTTAAGTCCCATTGGTTCATAATGGAAAGGGCAGAGTTAAAATGTAAAGCGGGCCAAAAAGAAACATAAACTAATGCTTGGGCCACAGGTTCATTGGGATGGATGCGGGGTAGGTGCCTGAACTTGTTCTTCCTTGTGAATACTAATTTTTTTAGCAGGCAAGATCCATCAGCCTTCTGCTTTTTTTGTTATTATCTAACACGTAAACAGGAACTAAGAAAGATAATAAAGAGCAAGAATATAGCAGGCATATTTTAGCACGTCCAAGGCACGCTTAATTTACATTGGTACGCCTTTGTTTCGCCATGTGGGTTTGTAGTTTGTGTTTTGTAGTCTGGTGACTTATTAGCAGCCGTTAATGTGATGAATTTTTTAATCCATGTATATAAAAGAACCCTTTCATGGAATGTCCTTGATTCTCGTGTGAAACTGTTGATCTTATGAGGCTTTAGCTCCTAAGGTTCTTTGTGATTTAAGATCCTAAAATTTAAAATGCAAAATTTTTTGTTTAAAGGGCCTGAAGACCGAGGAGTTTGTTGTTCAACTTACTAAATAAATTGGCATTTGAAGTTATGTGGTACACGGGTCTTCTCGTGAGGTCTAACTTTGCCTCGCCGAGATGTCATGTTTCCACTACAAATTTGGTGGTCTGTATGTTCAGTAAAGATTTTAAAAGCCTACTCCTACTCTACATTTAGAGAAGTTAATATGCTGTTTCTTATACCTTTAAAATATCCATGGTGATTGGTTTAAACCTGGCAAAGTAACGAGAAACAAAGATGGGGATCAATGAATCTAGCAAATTTTACCATCTTAGAAATTTTGATGGGCATTATTTGAGACTTTTGAAATTTATAATAAGAAATAAACTTTAAATTTTAGTTTCCATCTAGAGGGGAATTACTAGATATCTTATCTTGGCTTGGTACAAGATTTGCTTTGTTCCCAATTAGGTCTCAAAGAGAATAATGTTATTTTCATTACATTAGCAGTTGGTGGATTGGAAATTCATTTTTCTACTCATATTTTCTGTGCAGGTGCGTATCACTTCTATATTGGATTTTTGTGTGTTGGAGCTTTTGCAATCGTGTCTCATCCCCATTCATATAACTCGGAACTAGAACAGAAATAAACTGGCATTCATGGGGTTTTTCAATGATCTTGCAGATAAGTTTGTTGGACCCTTAGTTTCTGGGTGGTACATGAATGAATTTTTTCTTTTCATTAAGCAGACTCCCCCAGTCTCTTCGAGGGTAATTGACTGTTCCATGGAATTATCATGATGTGGATGGTGTGGAAGCATATGAGGATCTGGATGTTCCATTTGGGCCTGGATGCCATGCAATAGAAGAAAATTATAAGTGGCACATTTTTCTTCCTTTGGCTTTCCCAGAGGGATGTAAATCTGGCAAATGAGAGATCATTCAGTTTGGACGTCGAAGATTCTCATTTTGTTTACAGCATGAGGAATGGCTTCTCATCTAACAATGAGGTTGTTTTTATGTGGGATCCTCAAGGCTGATGTAGATGCAGTGAAACATGAAGAAGTATCTTAGAACTACTGGGAGGAATTTAACTTGCCATAACCGACATTCCTTCCTCCCCGATTCCTCTTCAAAAAAGTTTTTCCATGGTTTCTTGTAGCACTATTTAATGGCGCCATTTTCATTTACTTGTTGCCTATGAGGCAGGATGCACGGCGAATGCGTCAGAGGTTAGGCCACCCGCCTGCTTTCGAGCGAATGATTTGCGTGGCAGGCTTATCGTTTTCCGCTTTAAAATAAGATATTTTGCTGATAAAGTTAATGGAAGGTTATCAACGCCTGAATAATGATTATGTATGGGGTCCGCATGATTATCACCTATGGTTCCTCAACCCAACTTTTTTTGAGTGAAGCGTTTCAATCGTGTTATAGCTGGGATTCCTTCCCTTCATGGTCCCATTTCCTCTCAGTCTGAAATTTATCGAACCTGTGCCAGTCAGACGGATTGAAATTTGAAAGCACTGCTGAAATGCTGGATTTAGTTTGGTTTTCCAACACTTTTGAATTATGCTCGGCTCACTGTCCTATTCCTGTTGCAGCCTGAAATGCTGGGTCTGGAACTATTGAGTCCAAACCGGGGGTCCATAATAGGATTGAATTTTTTTGGCCGCACAGTATTCAATAAAATTTTTTTTGGCCCGCGTGGGAATTCATATGGGCCAACTTGAAATTTGTCCTAAATATATTCCCTCTTCTTCCATCAAGGCCTCAAGAAATTCAAGAAGATCTTTCGAAGGTAGAAGCTTATCAATTGGAGTTGATGATATGGAAAAATCTTTTGGGCATTAAGTACTGAAATTGTTTGGCTTATGGAACAACTTTTGGTTATATGCAGAATCAGTCCACTATGATGAGTTAGTTGATAAGGTAGAAAAGTGGCGCTTGGGGTTCAAATAATAAAATCCTGCACGAGCTCTGGAAAGAACCGATTACAGGAAGCAGATGGGAGAACATAATTTGATCACTGAAAGGGATTATAAATGGTTGTTTGGTTTTTACATAGATTGAAACCAAGTTGTCTGATTGATCGTCCTGTTTCCCTTTTACGATGAAAACTTGGCAATTACTTGCAATCGGCAAAAATGTTGCATTGTAAACTAGCAAGTGAGGGAATGGAATTGAACCTTTATTCCATAAAATTAATGGTCTGTAGGCATGAGGAATGCTGAATAAAAACATGGATGAATCTTTGGGAAGTTCACGCCAGGTGCCCCCATAACAAGTACATACCTTGTTGTTTCGGGAATTTATTGCTGCTCACTGTCATCTTTAAGTGGTGGGCAATAAGGGTAAACCGGTGGGAATGTTGAAAGCTGTGGCTGATGCACTGACTTGGGGCCATCACAAAATGCCTGATCTGGAGAAAGCAGTTGCGGCATGAGAAGCACTAATCGATATATATTTAGTTTGTCATGAATAAGCCTATGGGGGGGGCCGAAAGCTTTAATGCAAGGTATTTAGAGCATGCATGCAAAGATTATATTAAACAGGAAGCGTTATTGGGCATTGTTTTTTGGTCTAATCTTAGAATATTGTCATACTTTTCCATAGTTTTAGGACCCAAAATTGTCCAATGATCCAATTTGTTCGTCTGCATACAAGAAGAAAAAAAAAAAAAATAAACCCAAGACGGGCAATTCTTTTTGGGATTTATGATGGAACAATTGCTCAGCCCAAACGCCTTTAACGTTAATTGGTTAAAACCTCCTAGTCCCTGGAAAGTCCTCTCGTTCTAAAACTTTGCAGTGACCCCAAGAAACAACGTTGTTTTATAGTTTTTTAGTGGTAGAGGGAGATACTCTTTAAGTGACGTGTGGCTTGGCTCGAATTTGTGCAAAGACAAACTGGGCTATAGGCCAGCAGTAGCACGGATCTTCTTCAATGAGGTATGCATAATAGCAAATTATATGTTGGGATATGTAGGGGGTGATCCCCGCCTTCACTATCAAATCTACATTTAACCTACAATAGTCCCTGTTTTTTTTTTTTTTTCGCTTTTTTTGTGTTAACTTAGTTTGAGCCTTAATTTAGCGATTGTTTGTTTCATGCGAGACAATGGGACTTAAAAGGTCACGGGTAAAGAGTCATAAGGGAGAATATCCGCGCAAAAGTAGGGAGCACTGGCAATATTTTGGTCTCCCTGGACCCGAAAAGATGGGGGTTTGATGCACGTGCTAATGCCTCTTGCTGGTGCCCATTCAGTTGATTTAACATCGGTGTTCTTCAGATCATTAAGCCGAACATTTTAAAAAACAAATTCTTTTGAAAATTAGTGTCTTTGTTCTGCTTGTAGATGGGCAGCAAAAGTCCAAATGGGAAACAACTATCTTTTGCCGGGGACTTCAATTGAGAAAAATTTGCAGGACGATGTAATGAAATTGTAGACAGATGGCAACCGATGGCCTTCAAATATAGAACCAAAGAGAATGTATGCTTGGTGTCGGGACATCAAGAATGCGGTGATCAACAGTTTTTGGATCTTCTCCGAGGCCAAGGAACTTTTGGAGTCATCTTGAAAATGTCCTTGCAACGACCGAGTTGTTAAGAGGGGTCAGCATATTGTTGAAGTCAACCGCAGTAATGCACGGTTCAAACCACACTGCGCACACGCCACTGTCCGCAAAAATAAATAATTTTAAATCTTAATTATCTTTGTTCTCTCTACTGATTTTTCTGCAAGGGAAAATGGCATAGATGTTTGGGTTATAAATGTGCCAAGGGCGTAAATAAAGGATTAGTTGCAGAAAAGTCTTTCCCATACGTGTCGCACAACGCACTCGCGGCCCACTCACCGGTGGTTCCGCAGTTTATGTGTTTCTCATAGAGATTTTGTGACTTGTTGCATAACAGTAGTGTGTAATGTGTACCAGAGATGAAGATAATGTTTGAAAAAGCTATAAGACACCGGCACTCGTAATTTAGCGTCAATGTTCTTTTACAACACACAGCTCCAAAGTTAAGGCATGCACTCGTCGTAATGACCTCAATGGCAAAGGCTTGGGTAATATCTAGATTGACACTGTGAAAGTTTTTGGCTTGCTCTTCACAGCTAGATATTTGGTGCTCTGAATCCGTTTAAAGTCTGTTCAAATGTGTTTAAAAATATTCAAAGCAAGAAATGAGCTCAGTGATAGTCTCTAAAATATTTGCGTCAAAGCGGACAGCATTGACACAGCGTTAAGGGCATGTGGTGTTGTTTGAATAAAGCAAGAAATGTGTCTGAAACTGAAAACTATCACCGGACTGGAAAAAGTCTTCTTGTTCAGCAATATGGAGTGTTTTTTGTTAATTTGGTTTCTAGGTTTCTGGAATTTTGTTTTGAGTGCACGCTTTTTTTAGGTTCTATCATCTATCCACTCCGCTGAATACGTAGGAAAAAATAAGAAGGGAAAACCTCGGAAACATTGATGAACTTACGCATATGACCTGATATCGATAGATTGTGATTAAGTGAGGTTTTACTTGCAGTTGCCACGCCGCGCGCGAAACGCCGGTAGGGGAGTCTGGAAAAACCACCCCTCACTCACCGCACACACATAACTACACTCCTCTTCAACCCCCACCCACGACTTTCGCAACATTGGCCCACAAATATCCCCCCACCTCAACCCCCAACACCCAGATTTGTATTAATTTCTTGACAGGGATATAGAATTGGTTTTAATAGAATTTATATTTATAAAAATATAAATATAATGTATATTATAAATTAATTATAAAAAATAATTATATAATATAAATGCGCACCCAACTTATCTTACATTTAATCTCGCTGCTGAGACAACTTTTTCGATCACAAAGCTTTGCAGAGTCGGCATGTAGCTGCTAATTATTACGTGTCTATAATGATAGGATCCATAATAAGGCGTGTAACTCAAGCCATGAAACTTCTGGGTCCCTTCCACCCCCAAAAGTCAAAGAACGATAAGTATAAATAATCAGCATGTCTGCATCCAACCACTCAGTCCACCAAGAACCAAATTTGTATCAAATCGTTCTCACCTCACCGTGAGATTCTTGCAGTCACGGTTCACTTCTCCTGGGGTTTTTTTTTTTTAAAAAAAAATTATTAAATATTATATAAATATATAATTTATAATTAAAAATATATTTTTATAAATAACCATTCTCTTTTGTAAGATTAAGGCATAAATATTTAAAAACATACAGTTATTTAATAGAATAGAAGATATTTTTAAGTGTCTCTATTGTACTCTCTCCATCCATATATATATATATAATATATTATATATATCAACCAAGGCTTTTATTACTTGTTTGAGATATTTTGTGATCAGCGTGATGGTCATTCAACATCCTTAAAATTTTTGGCTAAAGTCGAAAGCGTTGCTATGCACATTTCTTTGAGTCATCAGCATTAGTGCCAGCTAGAGTGGAAAGCTTGCAATTTGAAAATGTGTGTGTTTTTAGGAATAGTTATGTGCTGTGGCGGCCAAAAAGAGCCTGTTCCGATGAATTGAGTTTAGTCACACTCTGGGTGTTGCGTTGATGTTCAATTGCATTTCGGTCATGGGGAATAAGGTAAAATGGATGTGGGTTTTTTCACATGCTTACGTAGTTCTTGACGTGTTCTTTCCTATTTATTTTTTTAAAAAAAATTAAAAATTAAAAATATTTTATTTTATTATTATATTTTGTTGGTCATGGATGATTTGACGACGATTCCATATATATGGGTGTGACAACAAATCAGTCCTAATATTATGCATCAAATCAGACGATCAAGACTTTAAAGCCAAGGGGTCTTAACCTCCTCTACGAATCTAATTTTGATTGCAGTTCATATTTCAAATTCGAGATGAAGACAATTAACTTATGATGATGTGATGATGATGATGATGATATATTATTATTTATTATTATTATTATTATTATTTTATTATTATTACTATTACTATTATCTCATTTTCTTGGCATGTCGTGCATATCTGACTTATAACTTATTAGTGGCCCCTTGATTGCATTGCGTACATGAAGCTCTAAACTAACATAGTAGTAACTGTTTATTTTGGGTGACATCTAAAGTTTCGAATTCGATGTTCGCCTTACTCTTTTCTTAGCTCAACCAGATTATTATTATTTTAAAAAGAGAGAGAGAGAGAGAGAGAGAGAGAGAGAGAGGAAAAGAAGACAACTTAGAGTTGATGTGAACCGCGTTATCTTTTATTTGGATTTTGACGGGTGCAAAGAATATGGTTTCTAGAAGATGCCGTAGGTGGGTAGATGATGAGCTTAATTAATTAATTAGGTGATCCAAATGTTAGAAGTGAGGTCAGGCATGTATAGATGATAGCTAGGCCATATCTCAAGATTCCCATAATTCGCCTGATGACAACATCAATCCTTTGTTTTCTACTCATCGAAGAAAATTAAACACCCTTTGTCAAACACCAATCATTATTTTCATCATCAAAAAGATTGTGAACAAAATTAAACAGCTAGTCAAAAGTTACAAATATATATATATATATATATATATATATATATCTATATATATATATATCTATATATATATATATAGATATATATATATATATATATATATATATATACACACACACACTTTTCTTTTTCTATTTTTTTTTTGTGGACAGAATTGGAGCTTTTATTCATAGAATCTTTAAAAAAAAAAGAATGCACAAAGCCTTGCAAGACTACCCAAGGTGTTCTATACCAATGTATATTTGATTTGAGATTTTTTCTTTTTCTCTAGTTCCCTGGTGTTTAGAATGAGATAAAGAAATTGTTTGATTCAGTTATGACTAGTAACTAATAATTTATAGTTAGTGCTTAGTAGTTAATATTGATAAATTAATAAAATTCATAAATATTTGTAAGTAACAACAGTTTCCTCTCCATCATCTAACAAGAAAGAAAGAAAGAGCGAATAAATCAAAACTAAAAAATAAAAATAAAAAGGTCATCACCTAATTCAAATGGCAAAACATTAGAGAGATTCGCTAAGGCATCCCAAAGACCTGTTATTCTTTTGTATGTGCAAAGCGGAGCATGCCACCCTAAGTGCAGCTGCCTGAAAACGATAAATATAATGAGAAGAGTCGTAAAGATGAATGATCAAATAATAATAATAATAATAAATAAATAAATAAATAAAGAAAATTTGAAAGTGGAAACAATGTGGGGATGATTAAAAAATAAATAAAATTAAAGTGTGTTTAGGCCGGTAGGGGTTGAGAGTGCTGTTCATAAAATACGCTTAAAGTGAAGCAGCTTAAAAGAAAAAAAAAAAAAACAAAACCAAACAAAGGGGTTTAGAATGACTAAAAAATTTGGGTTCGAATTATCTGTCGCCTTCGATAAAGGGGATATAGAGACTTAAAAGATTATTTTAGTAATTGTTTATTTTATTTGTTTTAGGGTTAAACCCTTATATTTATAATGATTAATCTAATTTATAAGATTGTGAGGGCGTAGAAAAAAATATATAAAACCTAGGAGGACTTAAGTATTAAAGTTGGTGAAATTTTGTATTGTTTTAATTCTTTAAATTTTTGAAAAATTATTAAATACTAACTCTTCTAATTTTTCTATACTCTCTTAATACTTTCCATTATTCCTCATTACTCCTATGATAACATTCAATCCTTTTCATTTCATCTTATTAATCTCAACATCTGTATCTCTATTTTACCCCACAAAAAAAAGAAAAAGAAAATTACTGTCTAAACATATAACAACAATTTTTATTTTTATTTTTTTGAAAATTCAAAATTTTGCAAAAAAATCACTTGATATGTATTACTATCGGTTAAAATGTGTAACACAATTGCTTATAACAAATCGTTATTAGATTATTATTTTTTTACTAGTTTATTTCAAATTCAAAACAGCTTTGTAACACTTTCGAAGCAGTTACTTACATATTCAATTATTTTGGATATGGGAACTTAAATTTTCAAATATATATTTTAATACAATTAACGTCATGAGTCTTCAACTGATGCTTCTATAGACTTTTTTCCTTTTATCTTTACGATAAGATCAAAAGGAATGAACTATTTGTTATTAGAATTCCAATACATGGATTTATTATTTTTTTTTTTGGCTATAGCCCAACTAGACTGATTTAAAAAAAATATATATATTTTTTGAAAATTTTAATTTTTTTTGTTAAAAATCAATAAACATACAAATAAATAAATAAACAGATGGACGCGTGAATGTATGCCACACAGTTGCGAATGTATATACCACACATAATTAAGATAATTTGATGAATAATTATAATTAATAATAAAAATTATATATACAATAAATAATTATAATAATACAATATAAATTCACATTTATTTTTATTTTTATTTGGTACAGGGACCTGTTGTATTAATAAATAAATTTCTTTGGAATTGTATTCTATTTCTGTTTCCAACCATACAATGCGGTATCGAAATTTGGAAGTGAAAAATTAAATTATTTTTTTTCTGATAAGAGACAAAAAAAATAAATAAACAGGCAAGAAACTCTGAAGAGCAACACCAACCAAATCCGTACAGAGAAAGTCATGCATGTCTAAAGGAGGGCACCCTTAGACTATGAATGAATTCATTAGATTATTTATTTATTTTTTTTTAAAGAATTTTGGCACACAATTTATAAAATTATGATTTCTTTTGTTATAAAATCACTAATAGCATTCCCCAGCTATTGCCATGAACTGATTCAGATTTTTCCTGGGATTCCAAGCACACAGATTAAGAAGTTTCCAACCACACTATTGGATTAAACTACAATAAAGGTCTACATCTAATTCAGCGTTGCACCTACAGCTCATCCAATGTGTGTTCTTCCCACTTTTTCACTAATGAAAGCTAATTAAATCTTTTGATGCAATGGAGGGAGGAAAAATTCTCCCCACATTTTGGTTGCGCTGTTCATTCGTCTTCCACTTTACAGAGGGAAAAATTGTTGATGGAATAGTTTAATCCTCACGATAATCGAAAAAGCAATTTAAGAACTTCAAATATTTGACAGGCACAAGTGAAGAACACACACATGAATGTGTTTTGAGCATCAGTTGGTGCTAACAGATTGAGAGATTGAATTTGGCCATGGGGCTAAAACCCAATCTTGACATGTAATGTGGGCAAGTTTTTGTGTGATGGGCAAATTTTTGCAGCAGAAAGGAATGGAAGAAATGAAAGCCGGCCATTGATTTATGCATCGGTTAAAAAGAAGAAAGAAGAGAAAGAAGAGGGCAGAGATAGAAGTGACAAAAGGAGAAGCCATGATTATTTCTCCATTACAGGAAAATACTTTTGCTCTCCATGGATTCCAAGACTACTATTTTTAAACCCTTTTGTTTACAGCAGAGAGATAGAGAGAGCACCGATATAGAAAGATCGCCAACCACGAGCCAATCATTCCCGCACGGTTTTAAGAGAGAAAAATAGCCATTATAGGCCATTGGCGTCTATATTTTACCTAAGTGAACGGCACTCACCCCAATCATCTTCTCTGCCTCCAAATGTTTTTGTTTTCAGCTCCAGTCTCCTTTTTCATCTTTTGCCATTCCATTCCAACTCTCTATATTTTATCTCTCATGTTCTCTCTTTTAATGCTCAATACTCCGCTTCTTCCCTTGTACAACATTCTTGAAGCTAACTTTTTTCCCATCATCACTCTCTGGCTCTCTCTTCCTTAAGATACCGTACCACACACTACACTTGTTTCCTTATTTTGCGTTATTGTATTCCCTCGTCACGTATTCTAATTCCATTGATCAGGACAGTACCAGTGAAGGGTAGGAGGTTGCTCATCTGAAAAGAAGTTGCAGTCTTCTTCGCTGCTAAAGAAATTGTGCTCTTCCACCTTGACAAACTGAGTTGGGTAGGAGGATTTTGAGAACTGGAAGCAATTAAATGCAGAGGACGCAGGTGGAGAAGATGATCCAGAGCAGGTGAACTTGAGGGATGCAGATAGTGGGGGAGACGTTAGTAGCTGCTGCTGCTGGGGCTGGTGGCTTCGGATGACCCCAGACGACGAAATGGCCCGATTAGGACTGTTATCCTCGTTCAAGATCGCGCTCGAGTCACTATCTGATGACCCATCTTTGAAATCTGGGAAAAGAGAAGCTCCTCCTATTTCATTGTTGTTGCTTGTGGTTGTGGTGTTTAAATTCTCATAACTCAGGTTCTGCATCTCTGTTGCAACAACAGAGGCAAGAAGCGGCGGCTGCTTTTGTTCACGCTCTTTGTCATCCGATTCCTGCAGTATTATCTCTTCTTCTTTCACAGAAGCATTGCTCTCCGTGTTCTCCTCATTAAGCTTTGCTTTTAGCTCCCTTATCTGTTTCCAGATTTTAACAAAGTCAGAAAATCAAAACGCGTAATTTAACCATGATTTCTATGCAAGACTGTTCTTTTCAACTCTGATAAGGATGCCGAAGTGCATGGTAAGCTCAACATCATTGAACAAAGGCTAGAGATTTTGAATTATATACCTCTTTGAGAAGAGCTTCATTGTCATGTTGGAGGGAATCATAATTAAGCTTAAGAGCTTCATAATTGGCTTTGAGAATTCCGTAGTCTCTTTCCAATTGCTTGGTCTTCCACCGTGCACGGCGGTTTTGGAACCAAACAGCTACTTGTCTTGGTTGCAAGCCAAGCTCTTGGGCTAGCTTCACTTTTCTCTCTGGTTCAAGCTTGTTTTCTACCTCGAAGTTTTTCTCCAAGGCCTTGACTTGATCCCCGCTTAGTCTCCGTTTCTTCTCTGCTACATGACCTGATTCTTCAACACGACCTTCTTCATCTAAGCCGTCCAACATGGACTGCAATTCCCTGCTGTACACATGATTGTTGTCTCTTGGACTGCATTCATCTAACCAAAAGGACATGAAAAGTGAAAGTTGATTTAAAAAGCAGACAAAGTCTCTTAAAAGGAAAAACCAGTTTTTCTTTTCTTAAGGTTATTCCAAAGTGAGTTTACCATAGAAACGAAAGGGAAAGCGAAACAAGAGAATAGAAAACACCACACGTGCATGCCTGAATTCTTTCGACATGGAAGAAGGGTTAGGAATGATAAGTTAATGGGTTGTTTTGTAAAAACCTGTGGTTGGGCAGATGGCCATCAAAGCACCTAGGGAATCAGAGCTGCCAGGTTTCTTCATGGTTGAAAGGAAAAGAACCCCCAAAAGCAGATCTTTGTTCAGATCAGGCCTTCCCCTTCTTATTTTAATACCTTTTGTGTGTTCTGTGTTGTTAATGAGATCTTCTTTGAGCGCTCAAGGAGAATGTTAAGGACTGGAAGACTTTTGCTTGAAGAAACAATTCCCATTTATATAGCCAGACCAGCTTATACGGTGCTACTGTTTACAACAGTACAATCACTGCCCTCTATCTCTCTCTCTCTCTCTCTCTCCTGTCTCTTATACACATCTAGATGTGTATAAGAGACAGGTGCTACTGTTTACAACAGTACAATCACTGCCCTCTATCTCTCTCTCTCTCTCTCTCTCTGCCTCTCTGTGCCTCGACCATCTCTCTTCTTTTTCAAAACTCCTGAAAAGAAACCTCCTCCCAAACCTCAACACAGCAAAAATAAAACCCCCAATCCAACAGGAGAAGTTATCAATCAAGAACACTCTTTTGTCTCTCACTCACCCTCATTACATCACTAGTAAACCAATTTGGCTAAGCTAAAATGTCTTGAATTTATACCCTTCCACGACTGTTCATCTACAAAGGAAAATTTTTTAGAGGGGCTGGACAGAGAAGAGTGAACAAGCCTCACCACCCGGGTCAGCCACAGGGTTAGAACTTGCTGCCACTATCTCTCTCTCTCTCTTTAAATAAACCAAACTTGGGTCAGTCACAGGGGTTAGAATCTGACTTTGGGTTAGGTAGCATTTTTGGAGTTTTTGCAAATGAAATGAACCCAAAATTCGGTTCAAATGAAAATTTTTTGGGGTTTACTGGATATAGCCGGTTTTTGGACCGTTTCAACCCAGAGAGAGAGAGAGAGAGAGAGAGAGAGAGATTTTGTGGCTTTTGGGTTGTAATAAAATAAAATTGAATAAAGGCAGAAATGTGGAAGCTATAAGATATTGGTAAATCTGGTATGGCTCGGCTCCATGTGGGCTGATGGAGATATGTTTTTCGCGTCAGCCTTCCCTACCCTTCCGCGCTGTCGGTGCGATTAATCGGCGTTGTCCCGCATATTTCTCTCTCTCTCTCTCTCTCTTTAATTGGTAAAAAAACATTTTCAAAATGTATATAATTATATTTATATTATTATTATTTTTAAATTTATATGTATATTAATTTAATTAATTATATCTATAAAAAATATATTTTTTATTAAATACAATCATTCGGTAGTTACACACAATATGATATATGTATTTTTTTAATTATATTATTAAATTTATTAATATGATAAAAATTTTAATTTTTTTTATTTTTATAATAAAAATATATATTTTATTAAAAATTAAAATTTATATTATATTAATAATTTTAATTATGTATTAATGAGAAGAAAAAATATTTTCCATATAATATGTGAGTTATTATTATGTAATTATATTTAATAGAAAATATTTAATATAAATTAAATTTAACTAATAAAGATAATATACTGGATAAATTAAAAATAATAAAATTTATATAATTATAAAAGTATTTTTAAAATATTTTTTATTCATAAGAAAGCCTTTTTTTTTTTCTCTTCTCGATTTTGTTGATATATTTTTAAAACATTTATATTACGGATTTTAAGTTAAAATATTGTAGGATTTATAAAAGGGGAAATGATCATATTTTTATATAACTTATGATCTAATAAAAAAATTTATTGACAGAAAGAAAAAAAAAAGGATCTTAGAACATACATTCACCGTTTGTTTGAAGAGAAATGTTAATTAGTAATAGACGATTTGGGTATAGGCAGTTCATAAATAATATTGCACAATATTTCTTTTTTTAAAATAAAAAATATACTGAAATAGGAACAACGTATAGTAAATTTGTTAAAAACTATATTGAATACCAGATGAAATACAGTGAATATTGGATGAAATACATTGAATGTTTTTTCTGTATGAAGAAAAATGTACTGTTTATGACCAGGCGCACCAATTGCCCATGTGCAGCCACCGAGTTGCCCACTTTTTCTAAATTGCAAAACATTAAAAAGATTTAAATTTAATTCCTCAATTAATACCATGAAATGAAAGTCATGGATTTTTTAAAATGGCAGCAATTATAAACCGAATTATTGACATATAGGAAATTAGTCAATGCATAGAATTAAAACAGGTAATTTTAAATTTGGGGCAAAATGGAAAATTTTAAATTGAAAAGTTACAAAAAAAAAAAAAAACAAAAAACAAAACAAAACAAAAGAGTTTTGGCAATTTAAGTTTTAATATGATCATCTTTAAGGTGAGTAAATAAAAATTATAGACTGGAGGAGTTCAATAGCATTAAGCATTTTTGGACAAACAAATTTTGACCCAAAAAAAGTAAAATTAGATACAATAAGGATTGATCAATATGCTAAATAAGCTTTAAAAAAAGAAAAGAAAAGAAAGAAAAAAAAAAAGTATGCTAATTGATTGAATTTTTCCAACCTTTTGCCACAAGTAAGGTTGCAAGGTGGTTATCACCTTGTGTGGAATTGTCCTCACAACAGGGCCAGAATTTATTTTCCATTTTTCCCAATAGATCAAACAATAATGACGGAAATCTCTCCTCGTTTTCTTCTCTTATTCAGTGAAATCCTCTGTGTAGATTCTTTTGGCAAAGCTGACTACAGAGCAAGAACAGATATAACAGGTACGAGTGCATATCGTTTTCTCTAAGTGGCGACATTAACAAAAGTGGAACATTCTTAGCTGCCTGCATAGTTCTCCTTCCTTTTTTTTTTTTTTTTTTTTTTGTCAACACAAGTATAGTTCTCTTTCGTTTGCCATTCACAGACGCATGTGGCATGAGCCAAATGATGAAACTGTACCACCATTGTTCTTAAGTGAAGCCGAACGCTAGGCATGGTGGCTCCACGATAGCTGTCAAATGGGGATAGTCGTCCCAATGTAGCTCCCAATTGTTGAAACAAATGGGGATGGCTATCGCTCCTACAAGTCTTAGATCAAATGACTATTGTCGTCCTAGAATGTAAATCTATAACCGTGTTCCTATTACTATTGTCAAGAAACTCTCAACAATTATTGAAAACACATTTCATCCCGGCATGCCCCAAGTAATTAAGAGACGAATGCCATTCATAATATAAAATAAAATAAAAAGAAAAAAAGAGAGGGGGGGGGAACAAATGCCATCCCACATGAAACTCTTGATTTCTCAATGATCTTGATGACATTTTTTATTTGTTCCAAAACCTATTTTTCTTTTATTGCCTGCAGTCCCATCCATAAGTGGCACAGTATATAGCCCACATGAACTTCAGTACTCAAAATGGAATCTTGGTGCAACCAACTTTTGATGGGTACGCGTCAATCATTGAAATGGTTTTTCACTTGTCAACTTCAATACTCTGAATGATGTTTCCAGTCGATTGCGTTTCATACCAAAAAATACACATTAAAACTTCGGATTCATACCGACCCAGATGTCCAATGGTTGTCGTAGTAATGAAGTTACAAGCTTCTGTCGTAGCACAGCCATTCTCTATGGTCAATTAAATTGCCCTACTGTTTTTCCATTCGGCATTCGACGCTCCATGAGGCAAAACTTCCCAACCAGGCGCAAGTGGGGATTGCAGCTGTAATCCGGCCCTCAAAAAAATCAGACCCCACTGGCTTGTGGGTTGGGTTCTTGGGGTCCTCAAATTTGAACATTACCTCACAAAATGAGTAGTGAGCATGTGGAATTTCAGACTTTTAGCAGAAAGTGTCAACAAAATTTTCTAAGTGTGTGTGTGTATCTATGTTTCTGAGAAAGAAACTTGTCTATGAACTATATTAGTGAAGATGGTTCGCTATTCTAAAGATAAGAGCTGCTGATTCAGTGATCGGAAAGCTCTCGGGTGACAAATGCTTTCGGAATTTGCATACTTTGCACATCATGATCGTGCATTTGGAGAATCTTTTTTTTTTCTCTGCACAAAAGTTATAATTAACTGTATAAGATTCAAAAAAAAAAAAAGTTACACTACCGAAGATATGTCTTCTAACAAGTCACATTCCCTGGATCCACGTTTTATTAATTTCAAAACTGAGGGCGGAGGACTAAAATCCAACCATAAACGGGTATGGGAAAGACTTTTGAGACTGCAGGGTTGATTGAGCACGGGACAAAGCTTTTAATAAAATATCGAATTTCCTGATGAGCAACATTTTAATTAGTTGTAAGTATAAATGCTAAAGTAGCCATAACAACATGTATTATTTTTACATCTCTTAAAAATTACATGTATTGTAATTACTTTTATATACAGAGGGTGTCAAACAGATCATGTTGAGTGAATTATACCTTCTAGTCAATTTTCACATATGCCCAAAGTTTAGGCATGTGGATATCAGTTGAATGATTGATTAATTTTCCAACCTTTTCCTCCAAGGCAGCCAACTAACTATAGTGGGACCCCGTAACCTCAAGAAGAGGCTTAGTAGCTCATTTTCAATTGTTCTAGGTATCACACTTTAAAAGGCAACCCAGGACTTATAACACAAAGCAGGTGGAAAATCTTGAATTGAGTTGGAAAAAGTAGATTTATGCATACTAAAAGAGAGATGCGTGCAGGTTTCTGCAATGGGTTTTTATGTGATACGCTGATCCGGCTATGGACACGGATAGAGAAAGATAAACAGTTTACAGTTATCACTTCTTTTTGGACTTGAATTCCATGACAGTGTAAAGACCATCCAATTAGCCCAAGGCCGCATTTGACCAAACCGGCTCACATGGCCTTTTAATGAGATAGGCTCCATCTAATTTCCTGAATCAGAGGATTGAAAATTGAAGCCTGAGCAAGATGTGCCAAGAGTAATAAGAAATACTTACTATACTTATTATTATTTTTTAAGAATAGTAAATTTATTTTTTTTATTTTAATTGATTAATATTTAAAAATTTTATTTTTATTTTTACATATAAAATTAAGTTAACTTAATTCATTTTTAAAAATAAAATAAATTAAAATTTTCACAAGAAATAGGCCTTTTTTTTTTTTTTTAGGGTACTTTGGAAAATAACACCACACACATTGAAAATTTGCTTTTGTTAACTTTCTTACTTTAACCATTGGAAAGAGAGAGATGGAGTAGCCCCTAGGGCCAATGGGCGAGATATGCGTTGAATCTGGCGCTGGTGCAATACAGCGGAAAAATAATCAAATAAACATAAAATACAAAAAAAAAAAAAAAAAAGTTAATGAAATACCCGTGAATTCATGTGAAATATATATCAATTTGTTATAAATATTAATTATAATAGACATATTTTTAAATATATAATAAATTAATATTTTTTTAAACTTTTTTTTTTAACACAAAAGTATCAAATTAGGAAAAAAGATTTGGTTAGGTGGCAAGTGGGGTAAGTTGCATGGCGTCAGTGGTGGGCAGCTTTACCTTCTTTATCTCTTTTTCATTTCTAAATTTGTGAGGACTTTCAAAAGGCTAATTTTGAAAAGCGAAACTAGAATCTTTGCCAAAAGACTTTTCTCCTACAGCTGTTTCATTGAATGACTTTGATTTGCTTGTGAGCTGATTTCATGGGGGTAAGAGAAACTGTTCTATTATATACAAAGCAAAGTGGATCTTCCCTAGTGGCTTACACAATCAAAGAAGAAGGTAGCCTTCCACTTGATTGACACGTGAAAGATATGTCGTTAGTTAAATCAATTACCTAAACCTATAACCCTATATTCAAAGGACTGCAACAAAAAGCGCTCTCGAATCACAATGTCAATGCATGGCTTTCTTCTTTAGTGTCTAGCCACTTTGGGGCTATGCACAAACCATAGAGTTGGAGCTGACAAATAGGCCCCCAAGGGCAACTTTCCATCGTTTCAAATTTACTAGGCTAATGGGTGAAACAAGAAGCGGAAAATCTCATGGCTGTCCTTCCCAAATATAACTTTTGATATTTACAATTGACAACCTCGGTACAATGATACAGAATGATTAGCAGCCTTGTAGTTAGCACGCAAGACAGAAGTGTATTTCCAGTGATACCTAATTGATCGAGTGTGATTCTAACGCCAGCTAATCAATATTCCTTTATACATTTTAAATTAAAAAGTCTTTTATAAGTTCAAGTTTACTGATAAAAAGGTGATTAGATTTATAAGATAAAAGATAACCTGACGTGGGACAGGTAACAAGAACAATGTTGGCAAAGAGAGAAACGCCAATAACAGGACTTTTCCTACTTAAACCCTACAGTAACAGCTAAAATTAGTGCAATCCGACAATTAACACACTCAACTTTAGATTATTTTTGTTCTGTTTTTTTTTTTCTTTCTTTTTTTTTTTTAGATTGTCTTTCGATATTACTTTTTATTCAAAGTGTTCCGCATGTGATTTGTATTCCCAAGAAAATTTGGAGATCGGATGCAGCCACTAATTCATGAACTGTGATAAATGAAAACTTCATTTTCGATTCTAAGATATGAAAAAGGAAAAAGAGGGTTAGAATAATGATGACTTGCTCCTGATGCTGAAAGAGAAGAGCTATGCTGCTCAATGAATTTGAATTAGCTGCCTCCATATTAAAGGTACTTCGGGCAGGAAAACTTTTGGAGGTGATCATCAAGTCTATGCTGTCCCTGCTGTGAAATCTAAGGTTTACCGTCCTTATACTGGCACAGCAAGCGGCTTCGTAGTTGCTAAACGTGATGTGCCCCGATGGTGACTTAAATGGTTTATGAATTTGCTGACCTAGCAATAGAAGGAAAATGTTCTTTGTGAACCTAGCAGAAAATGTGCTACCGACATTCTTATACAAGTGGAACGGATTAAGAATTCTCTGTATCATATATTTTAGATGCATAGAGAAATGCTACGAGGAGGAGAGTCATTGATTTGTTCTTAGTAAAGAGAGATGCTTTAGACAATCCTACAAAGTATTCTTGCACAGAGAAGCAAACCTAGAAGAATTCCCCATGCTAGCTTTTTCCGGGTCCAAGCCTTCTCCTCCCGAGCCAAAGGAGAGCTTTTATCACATTTGATGGAAGACTGCATTTAGAAGCAGCAACAGCATTGGAGCATACAGAGAGAAGTATTTGCCCATATGCCTTTCGTGGGAAAAGAAAAAAAATTGCCAGCAGTAGTTTCATAATTTGTTCTCTTGCTCTGCATCTGCATACTTTGCAATTGCCAAAGCACTAGGGCTTCTTGCAAGCTTCAATCGTCTAAGAGCTACACGCAATAATTTTTTTCTGTTCGTTTCTTTTGTGCATTTGTTTAATTATAGCTTTACTACATTTTATGGTTGTTGCTTCTATTTTGGCTCCTTTCAGTGGTTCAATGTATCCAATGGATGGGAAATTAGCTTCCTAGTAACCTTGCCCCTTCAAATTGTAGAAATAAATGTTTTTTTTAGTTGAACACCTTTATTTCCCTTATTGCAATTTCTAAACAGCAATATGCATACTGGTTTTGTGGTTGAACTTCTTTTTGTTTTTGGATTCATTTCCTTGAGTTGATGTCTTTCATTATACTTGTGTATGTTTTCTAAGATGCTTTCTGCAATAGCTGCATATGATGTCATGTGCATTGGAAAAAATCTGGCTGGTAAAAGAACGGCTGTTCTGAGCAGTGTAACCCCATATCTTCATGGTCTCAATACATTTGGCGCAAGTTCTGTTTCAACAGTGATCAAGTGCATGATTTTTTTTTTTTTTTTCTGTAGATGAATTTGATTTCCATTTCTGGCTCAGGATTTTGTGGATGCACGCCCGAGGGTGTGTTTTTTTTTTTTTAATGCCAAAGCTTCTTGGTTCAAGGGCGTACCTATTTCATGGACGTCCTTAACCCTTGGTTTAAAGTTGGTCACTTTAGTGGCATGCAGTGTTGGGGGGGGGGGTGTGTGGAATATAGTATGGACGAAAATGGCAATGGCACCTATCAAGAATATGTGCTTATACTACAAAAACTACGGCGGAGCTGTGAAGACCTCTTGAATTGCCTATGAAAGAACATATCATAACCATATTAGTGTCACACCAACTGTTCTACATTATCTGGTCTCCTGACAGGATATTATCTGATGAAGACATGAATTCAATACACCGAGAGACTGGATGTTACATTTTCTTTCACAAGCATAATTAGAATGAAAGGGTATTTGGTTCTCCAAAAAATGCTTCTATAGGCCTGTAAAGATTGATTCAAGCCTTTCTCACCTAGGATGTAAGCAGCAACTTGAGATCCATCTAAGGGGTGGAAATCTGCTTCTAGACTTGGGGAATTAAGATGTTAGGCCAGACATTCATGGGTGCATATAGAGGAGGTAGATGGGGTAAACTTTACACTTGGCAACTTGCCCTCTCTGTTCAATGTCATAAAGCCACCTCTGTTCGGAGTTAACAGAGAATTGGAGTAATTTGTGGAAAAAAATAGTTTTATATAATTGCGCAGAGACGTCATGTTTCAGCTGACAGGCAAGAAGTGAAGCTGCACGTCCCATTTGCTTCTGTGACCTTGAGGATGATTAATAAACTTGAAGGCTGTGGGCATTCGAGCTGCCAGTTGCTTGGTGGAAGAATGTGAATCTGCAGTCAAATGCTTGGATATTTTCCCAGTACACTGCTCGCGAGGGTTGCAGGCTGCTGTCGAGCTTCCATATTTTATGTCTCCTGTCAAATTGTAAATTAGATGAACGAAAGGGAGTTCCAGAGGTTATATACCCGTCTCCTGACTGCCCTTCATTTTATTGAGAGTACCCGTGCATGTCATGAGGCATGTTTTGCAAAGAATTGGACAAGGTGAACCACCCGGAGTATCATCCATACTTGCTACGGGAGATGCATAAAAAATTTAAAGACCCCGGTTTGTCATTGAAGGAGAACGTAAGAAACTACCCTGCCTGTGTCTACAGTATTGATGTCTGGACCTATGGCCATTTTCTGACTCTTTTGTGTGAAATGTATCTCCCAACCTGCCCCACGCTCTGACATTACTCATAGATATCTACCCCTTCAGTGTTTAATTATATTGCGGCAAGTGGGTTGTGATGATCTCCACGCCCATAAAGTTGTGTACGAACAAAAAAAAAAAAAAACTTGGTAGCAACCGAATGCAAGTCCTATGCTAGCAATGCCCAAAGTCTCTTGAGTACTTTCTATTATGTAAACTATAAAACAAATGTTTTCTTATAATCAAGTACAGGAAGGTCTCTTGTTTCCAATGTAAGGCATAAGATTTTAAGAATATATTGTTTTTCCGACGGATCATAATTTTGCATTAGCTGACTATTATCAATCTGCTTCAGTGCCTCCGAATCTTTCTTCGGTTTGTTTGGCGGCCAACCTGCCATTCTTGTCACGGTGAGAACACAATCTTGGTTCAGCTGATTGATTGAGATCAACATCAATTTGCCTCGTGGGGTTGACGTTGATGAGGAGTTTAGATTATTGTTCTAGCATCTTCCGTATAATTAAAGACAAAGTGAATTGAGTTTCGTGGTATTGACGATGTTGCCTTTAAGTAGATTAATAGAACCCTAAAGGGTAATAGCTGCAGAGTGAAGATACTGGCTTTCTGTTGCTTTGCTTGTGCAGAGAGAACTGCGAACTAACCAAGATGCTTGTTTGACGTAAAGGTACACTGCTCAACTCCAGCGTAATTAACAAAAAAAAAAATTAAATTAAATTATATAAATAATAATACTGCGTATTGTTAAAATTTAGAAGTGATTTTAAGAATAGATTGATTCTTAAATTACATATTATACTACAAATAACAAATCAATTGTATAGAGTTAAAATATATATATATATAATTTTAATTTATATCTTTTTAAGTAATATTAAAATAGTAGTAATTTATAGAGACGACATCCTTTCTCAAACTCGAAGCTATAGGACTTCAACGGTTGCATATCCCTCGGAGAGTTTGCACAAAAAGCTAAAGCACGATTATCTTACATTTGATACATTATGCGCGGCCATGTCAAAGTTGAACCCATTGTATCGGATGGCTCATGTAGAAGGCGCAGACGTCTGCGGATCTGTAACAAAGTAACGCAAGGATACTAATATTACGAAAATTTGCAAGGATATTAATATTATAATTATTTTTAATAGATTTATGAATTTTACATTATATTTCCATTTAAAGATTTTAAATTCACGAGTCCTTTTTTACTCTCTCTTCTTATTATCTCTACTCTATAATTCCTTATCTACATTTAAAATTTCAATAAGAAACATTATTTTCAAGATTGCAACATTCATGGGAGTGATTGTGCAGAAGGCAGAAACGGAAAAAGGCAATTATTCTGTTATGAACTTTAGTTTTCAACTGAACTTGCAAAGGTAATTATAAGCACAAATCTTTGCATTCAACATGTCGAATCCATAAAAAATTCAACCCCAATATTCAAAAGATACAATCTGCAGTTTTTTATTTTATAATTTATTTTCTTATGTTTCTTGTGTATATGCAGTTTTCTAAGTTCACATTGTCAAAATAATAATAATAATAATAATTTTGAGGTTTATCATAAAAAAAAAAAGAAGGTGAAGATAAATATTTTTGAGTAACTCACGGTTTAATTATTATTCGTGTGAAAATTATAATATACAATATTTCATTTCCTTTACATACATGGTCAGACAAGTGAAGCTTATCTTATCATTGTAGTAGAGTTTACGCGTAAATGACCCAGTAGGTCGAGTTTGACTTAATGTTCCAAAACCAATGAAGGCAACACGCAACTGCTCCAGTAAATGGCTAAAACGCGCAAGTCTTCCAAAAAGATCCAAATGCTCCATTTCTGTACCACTCTTCAAAAGTCAAGGCGAGAGAAAACGGACCCAAAAGTCTCCACTAACATCTTTGTCTTCTTCTAAACGTTCCCACATCTTCCATGCCCCAGAGAGGTATGGTATGAATCACCATCCCCTGTTTCCTCTGTTTTTTGCTCTGTTTTTCTGACAATGGAGTCTGCCTCTGAGGACTTGATTACCGATACCGCGGTTTGTGTGGCTCAGTGTAACCCGGATTTGAACCCTTTTGGTGATTGCAAGGGCTCTTGTTTCCGTAGATGTCCTGATGTGTGTAAGATCCTTGATGTTGATAATCATTTTCCTTACCAATGGCCGCCGCTGCCGCCCGTGCCTCCACTGCCAACGGTGCCATCAGAGATTGGGACTCCAGTGGTTCCAAATATCGATCACATGAACCAAAAGCGTCTTATTACAACAAGTATGAGCATCATGGGTTGTACGATAGGTGCTGTGCTTCTTTTTTGTATCCTGTGGAGACTTTTTAGAGATTGCAGGTCTAGGAGGAGAAATTCCAGAAGGATAAGAACAGCACAGATGTCTTTTGGCGCCCAGGGTGACTCTTTTGGTGAAGACCAAGGGCCTTTTATCGACCACCCGATATGGTACATCAACACCACTGGCCTTGAGCAATCTTTCATCGATTCAATCGCCACATTTAAGTATAAGAAAGATGAGGGTTTGATAGAAGGTACAGAGTGCTCTGTTTGTTTGAATGTGTTTCAAGATGATGAGAGTCTTAGGCTTTTGCCAAAGTGTAGTCATGCTTTCCACATATCTTGCATTGATACTTGGTTAAGATCGCACACGAATTGCCCTTTATGTCGTGCCCCCATAGTAAGCAATAACATTGATGCTCAAATTACTCCATCAGTAGCTACCACCAGCGATTTGAGTCCAACAGAAGAGCCGCGGATGGAGAATTCTGTTAATAACAGTGGAGGATATGTATGCAATCAAGCAGGAGAAGATGGAACTAGTGAGGTGAGAAATGGAGACAGTAACATTTGTCAATTGCCAATCGAATTCAATGAACCAATTGCTGACAACTCAAAGATGAATACTACTGATCCCTCTATTTTGAGGAATCAGCCTTGGGTGCAAAGTGATCCGGTTGGCAATAGACAAGCACTAGAGACAGAAATGCAACCTATGAGGAGGTCCGTGTCATTGGATTCCTCTTCTGCTTCAGCAACTTATGATTTGGTCGCTTATGTTTTTTCTGTTAAACATCAAGAGGACTTGGATACTACATTAGCAGGACTAAAGCATTCAAAATTGAAGAAAGTGGCCAAATGGGGAAGCAGCGGAAATTCGAGCTTTCACAAGCTGATTAGAAGCTCTTCAATAGGGCTTTCATTGCAGAGGGGACCTTTATCAATGAAGGGGTCTTTGTCATATAGTAGGAAGTCGACTCCATCGAGACATAGCAGAAGCCAGGATTCAATCCTACCATTGTGAGCATGAAGCTTCCCTTGCTTCAATTTCTCACGTCTGAGGTTAGATAATTGCAAGACAAATAGCTAAATGCGTTATCCAGAGGTCTAGACGCGGAACCTTAGTTTTTGCACCAAGTGCTTGCTGAAGCCTTTGGTCCATACAGTCAGGTTTCTGTTCATGCAGTTTGCACTTGAGTTTTAAAGTTATAAGCTCTATTACAAAACTGAACCGAGCGTTATACTGTTTGCAATTGCAATCTTTCGCTGTCTCTTAAAAGTGAATGTTTGTTACAAGTATACAAATTTTTCTTTGCCATAAGTTATTCTGGTGTTGCTATGCTTTTGCAATACTACTAATTGCTAGATCAATCTGGGAAAGGGCATATAGCTTTAGGCATGAATCACGGAGAAAATGTCGCAATCGTCCCTTTTTCTTAGCAATCCCAACCCCTCGAGCGTTCAATCGCGTCCTCACGGGAGAGAAGATCTCTGATCTCATCGCTTTAGGCTTCTTAGTTTAGTCATCAAATCCTGAACCTCACGGTCGTAACACAATGATGCATCGTTGGAGACGCGCATAAACAGTGAGCATTCCCCAAAAAAGTTTTTCAGGCGGATCAGATTTCTACCCAGCTAAACTTTAAAAGATAAAAGGAATTGAACTACGAGATCTTATACTTTCTTTAGTGACGAGTTCACAGAATCTGATTCATCTAAAAGTTTCGATTAAAAAACGTCTTTGATGCTGCTTCCAGAAGATATTTTAGTCAGATTACTTCACATTTAACCAATTAACTGCAGAAAGTTGTTGAAGTAGCTTCCTAGAAAACACTCAAAGAAAAAGAAAGGGACAAGAATTTAAGAGCAGGCACATTAGAAATTAGAAGTAGCTTCCTCTTGGGTCCTACCCACCAAGTTATACACAGCAGCTGCAATCTCGTTGATTGAAGTCAGATGGCATTCATCTTCAACCTGTCTCAGAAACCAAAGCAGAGAAAGCAGAGAAGTCCACATTAATAAGGGGGATTTTGCTGTCAAGAACGAGTTATGGAGACCAATATACTTGTATAATATTTAATGCCGTGATTCTTTTCCTTAATTACCAACCTTGACACTGAAGGAATAGAGTACCATATCGTCTACGGTCGTCACATTTAGGTGAAGAACGCTGAGATACAAAGAGTACAGCCCAGCCACCATTTTCACCAACTGTTTCGGGGGCCTTTTTGATAATATCTTGAGGTTTGCATGACTTTCCACCATCGTTACTTCAACATCAGCAATGGCTGAATTCTTCTGGGTCACGGAATCGGTTGATGATGACGACGGGGATTTGTTCTGTTCTGTTGATGATAAACGGGTTGAATACTGAGGGAAGGAAAAGAAATCTGAGAATAGGGGAGAGGAATCAGTGTCTGGCTCTTTCTTCAGTCGCTTGTGGCTTTCCAAGGAGTGCAGGAGTTGCTCTAGCTCCTTAACGAAGTTAATGGCTCCCCCAATGATCGATGCTTGGTCTCCCTGAACAGGTGCAGATCCAGTGAGAAGGGCCTTCTAATTTGGAACAAACTATCTGACCCCAATAATCGTAATCAAGATTAAAGAAACTGACTGCTCAAATTAAGCTCAAATGACATAAGAACCGAACCCCACTCGATCGTTGGGTCAATTGGTGCAAGGGACAGAGTTGAAAATGGGAATGGGGCCAATGAATCCTTTCTCTGGGATTTATGCAACAAAAAGAACATGTACTATGCATAGTGTGAAAGGGTTACCCTTTGAACGTAAGAGGGAGGCATCATGGATCGAAGAGCAGCGAGGTAGTCATTCATTTGCTTTCTCCTGTTGCGCTCCACAGCAATGTGGGTCATTCTCTGTTGCTCAACTTCTTCCAAGTTCTTGACGTTCCTGCTGCGCCTTCTCTTCCTCCGGCCAACCAAAGGGGCTTTTATCGGAGGAAGCATGGAGGCGAAGGAGCCGTCACCGGAGCAGATCTCTTGAGAGGAAGAGTTGGTGTCCAATTCCATCACATTGGGCCCCATTGAGGAATGCGATGAGTCCCCGTTACTGGGATTGAAAACAGACCCAGTACATGTCGTCGTGTTTATCACGACTTCATGCACATGGTGAGCTTTTTCTTCTTCATGAAGACTAAAGCCGTGGACCCACTTTCCCCCTCCCCCTCCTCCTCCTTCTGAACTGTATACCTGTCTCTTATACACATCTAGATGTGTATAAGAGACAGACTTCATGCACATGGTGCGCTTTTTCTTCTTCATGAAGACTACAGCCGTGGACCCACTTTCCCCGTTCCGCTCCTCCTCCTCCTTCTGAACTGTATACATCCCTGTAGCCATAGCTAAATGGGTCTTGTTGGAAAACCACAGTTTCTAGTGCCATGGTAATTCTCCCTCCCTCCCTCTCTCTCTCTCTCTCTGTCTCTCTCTCTGTAGAAGTATTGGCAAGTGCCAGGTCTTCTACGCAGCTTAAAAAGAGTGAGACTAAAGCAACCAAAAATTGAACTTTGTGGCTCCAACACATTGCCCTGCTCCCTCTTCTTATTTAAAAGACTTTATGGTCAAACCCCTCTCCCAGCACTTGCATTATTTCTACGCCAAGTTGCATGGAGATTTTGTACGTTTTGATTCTCTCAGTTATTTTACACCACTAAAATATTGCACAACTAGTAGTACTTTTCTATTTCTTATAAGTTACACCCCACTAATTTTTAGGTTCAATATATTGCATTCAGATATATATGTATGTATGTATGTATGTATATGTAAAAAAAAAAAAAAAGACATGCTCAGAATCCTTGTTATTTGGATAAATTTTTATTATAAAATAATTAAATTAGGATGATAACAAATAACTCAACTTAAATTTACATATATATAAATAAGTAACTAACGGCTATACGACACTTACTTTTTTCAAAGTGTTCAATATCACCTAGTGGGGAAAGATCTGTCAAGTTACGTGTGCATTTTGCAAGAAATCTTTATGATTGTGATATCATGCGCTGATTTTTAACGTCTAATTATAATGTCTCTTAGACTTTCTTGGGCTCTTGGATCCGATTTGTTCTCTGACATTCCTAGCACAAATGGTGTAATTAATTAGTCGTTAAAGACTAGACTATAGAACATATCTAATTTACATAAAACACAAATGAAATTTTATTTTTATTATATATATATATATATATATATATATATATAAATATAATAGTGACGGGCTAGCTATCTTGTGATTCCTTGGTGGGTCTGGCAATATTCCACTCATTGATTATAACGAAAAAAAAAATAGTAATAATAATATTCCATTCATTTGATATTTGACAACAAGGTTTTTTATTTTAGAGCACCATTAAATATCCCCTCTCCCATTTCATTTTTCTTCACACCAGTTCCTACTTCTTATCTCTCAATTTTCTCTAAGTTCAACATTTACTTTACTACTTGAATTTGAATTATTTAATTATATTCTTATTGAGGTAAGGGAGTTATTTATTTATTTTTTTGATAAGCGAAATTTTATTACTAAATCAATAAAGAGTTAAACGCATCAATACAACAAGCAAGTGTACCCAAGAGATCACCTATTACAGAACTCAGCCTAGTACATGTCATTGGCTAAGACATACATTAGCAAATGTAGCTCGTAATTATTCATCAACTAACTTAAAGTTTTCATCCAAACCCACAAAGAGAAAACAATCCAATGAAGCGTCAACTTCTCACTGGCTGCCTTGTTCTGGAAAAACTCTGTTATTTCTCTCTTTCCAGAGTTGCCAATAGATGAAAAACGGAATCTTGGGTCCAAATTTCTTAGGCAACCAAAGTGTAGGTTGAAAATATCAACAATGCAGCATATCCATCACCGAATAAGGGAAGGGAATGTGTCAACCTAAGCATCTCATAAAAGCCTGCTATGTATCTCTAGCAAATTGGCAACGTGGCATTAGGTGATTTGCATCTTTGTTGTTAGAGCAACAAAGAGAGCGCATATTGACAAGGAACCATCCTCGTCCACACAAATTAGGAATAGTAAGGATTCTATTCCTAGCAGCCAACATAAGAAAAGTAGAAATTTTTGATGGAATATATTGCAGCCATATGACTTTAGATGGGAAGGATTCCACTTGAGAGACACTTGAACAATGCAAGGGGATTCTTAATTAAGTTGAGTGAATCACGTGGATTTGGATCCCCTTAAACTCTATGAGAATACTTAAGTAAATAACTTGATTAAATAAGAAATAAGTTTGAATCTTATATTTATCCATAACTTTTCTTTAATTTTCTATTTTTCTAAGTAAAATCTTTGTAGTCTTTACATTAGTAATATCCAAATTAACTTTTTTTTATGAAAACTTTAAAATAATTTAAGATTTACAAAAAAAAAAAAAAAGGTAATTGGAATTGGATCGTAATTAAAGCCAAAATCAAACTACTTGATTATGGTTTAATTAAAGTTCAACCTTTATATAAAATTAAAATTAAAATCGAACTAAAATTTGGTCAAATTTTAACTTAGTCATCACATCGAATTGGAGTTGGGGGCAAAACAAAAAAACAAAAAGAAAAGAAAGAAACTCTAGATCTTCTTCTGTTTGCACTTGGTCATAATAAGGTTTTGACTTGGGGGAGCATACGTGGCAAGATGGGGAGATTGGAGGGCAGCTGAGATAGAGGAACAGGAAACACTGCGTCGAGCAAGGCAGGGAGTGCCTAATGATGAGGTGTGGCAGCAGGAAAATAGGGAATCCATGTGACTCTGTGACCATATGCATAAAAGCAGGAGTTCTGCAATCATCCTTGATAAAGACCAAAGTTACTTCCCTTTCTCCGAGAATCTACTTACGACATTTGGTGGGTTCAACGTACGTTCGCCCTTTTGTCCTCCTTTATTTTGTTGGCCTTCATATGTTAACCCCATCTGGATGAAGCAACGCCCCCCCCCCCTCTCTCTCTCTCAGCCGTATCCTTTGTTTTTCTTATTCAATGTTCCACAATTGTTCGTGTTTTTTTTTTTTTTTAAAAAAAAAATTATCAATAGAAGGTCCATCGAGATATCCACAATTAAGCAATCAAGACCTTTATAGTTTTCAATAGACCCATAAACATTTGGAACAATAGAGTCCAAATTGGCGGCATTCATGGAAGTTGAATGCAACAGAAATTGTCTGTTAGGTTAAACCCTTACCAGGAGCATTCCAAGAGTAAAATTCTAAATGAATCAAACCCATGTGAGGGAATGTGTCCTCAAAACTACCTGTATACTTAATCTGGATTGACCCGAAAACCAGTTTAGGAATATCCTCGTCATAAAGTAGCAAAAACAGCAAAAGAAATATATATATATATATATAAAAGAAGCGCCAGTTGACAACATGGTCTTCGTTTTCACATCCAAAAATATTAAATATATATATATAATCATTTATGAATATAGATACAAGAGGCAATTGGCCGATTGCCTATATTCATATTATTTTTGTCAATGTATTGTATATTCTTTAACTTTCTTTAACTAAAGCCAGGATTAGGACAATTAATTGATAATTAATCAACGAATGGAATTATTTTCAAAAAAAAAAATAAATCAATGGAGTTCAATAATTTTGTCATTATTTGATTGTTGTGTAGCTCATTTTTCTACGCAAGTAGCGTAGGTTCGAATTTTCGATTCTCTCTCTCTCTCTCTCTCTCTCTCTCTCTATATATATATATATATATGATATCATATTACTACGACGGGTGAATCTAGAAATGCATATAAAAGTACATTATAATTGAGTTTTCAAGCCAAAATACGTAACTGCATACATCATGTCCCGTAATCTTCGGACTATAAGTAGCCTAATTAAGAAGCAAGGTATCACATCCAAACCCTCTGCCCATCCTTTAAACCTTTAAATAAAATTCCCGTCCTTTTTTATGAGATTCGATTTGTTCATCTCATCAAACTTATTGGATAAGTAGATAGGGACAAAAAAAAAACTATTTTATTTTATTTTATTTTTATAAATTCAATATATTTTTATAAATAAAATTTTAGACTTTCAAAATAAAAATTTAACACTTAAATTTCTTTTTCATTGTATAAAATAATAAAACATGGATGGAATCGTAGATAATCCTCTAAGAAGATTGCAAGTACACGCCACATATTGGGTTGGTTTCACTCACACTATTCAAACGATTTAGAGAATATTTTTACCTGCAAACATTATAACATGAGATACGAGGTTCGATAGTGACCTACTCGCCAATTTTTTCAAGAACCCTTTTCTTTGGGACCGATAGCTGGCTAGTCTACCCGATTACTACAAATCCAATAAGCTTCCTAGCTATGAATATTAGTTAGTTATCATACTTTGAAGTGTAACTAGATGGCTTGCAAGTGGTCCAAGTGGCAAATCTGGAAGTGGGGATACGTTTATGAGCTATGGTAGATGGCATGTAACTTTGTGAGATGTCTCTTGGCGTATGAATATCAAATAATTAATTGTTTGTCTAACGATAGAATAGGGCACATGAAATACCCTGTATATATAAATTAATTGTTGAATGCTTGCTTGTACTAGCACAAATAATTCATATATATATATATATATATATATATCGGAAAAACTAAACTGACAGAAGAATTTTAAGAAGAAGGTAACCGATGACGCAGTCAGTCAGGAACATGAAACTAAACAACAATTAAATATAATTAAATTGATAAAAAATTAATACTTGATTTGATATATTAATCATATTTGCTAAAAATTGATTCTATGTAGAGCTTAATAAGATTCTAATTTCAAATAAAATAAAATAAAATGATAACATAACTTAACTTTACTTTTAATGAATAAATGAAAATTGGTGTAAATAATATATTTGTATTTTTTTTTTATTAAGAGATTTATTGATCTGTAATAAGAACAACAATACTTCTTCTTCTCATAAATCTCATGCACATTTATATTAGATTTAAATTTTTTAAATAGTATTTTCATTTACATGAATTCCTTGCATTTGTGAAAATTCAATTCTGGGTTCGGGTGTCTCAATCACAGCAGCCACCACCAGCTTATCATCACTAGACAAAACCATGCGGGCAGACTATGATTTCAAGTTGTAATAAGCATTCTTATGTAATATAACTTTCCACTAAAAAATGAACAGAAAGCATGCCTCGCCCTCCCTCCCACCCCAAAAAATAAATAATTGGAATCTATTTTGTGCGAAACGACACAATACTCTAGACATTACATTACACACATTCAATTAATTAAACCCACCCAACCCCTACCGGGCCAAAAAAAAAATAAAATAAAATAAAAAAGGGCCAAGGGAATCTATGTGTTTAAGTAAGCACGTAATTAAGCAGAATGTCAATACTGACAAGTGTAATTGATAAGCATATTTAGGCAAGAAGAAAAGTTTTGTGCGTTGTTTTATGTAATGCACACTGGAGATAGAGAATATTCTTGTCGGCAATTGCCGCAGGCTAAGCGATTGGACGCCGCATAGAACGAAAAATGAATGAATGCCTTTAGCCATTAAATTCCGACAATGATGCCTGTGTCTGCAGATGTACTACGACATGGCGGTTTTACAATACAACCTAAAAACTCACGACTCCGTTAGTCCATTACACGCACATGCAAAACGACCCACAACGAAGTGGGTGTCGGCTAACTTGTAAATTCCTTCATATTGTCCAAAAGAATTTAAAACGCAGAAAATAAAATAAAATAAAAACTTTATTTTTATTTATTTTGTTTGAAACGGATCCTCCACCTTACTTCTGTTACATAATCAACCGTGCATAATTATTATACATGCACAAAATCAAAACAGTCTGAAAATAATAATAATAAAAAAATCAACAAATACAGAAAGAAGAAAAGCGATATGGGTTTCTTTTTTAGAATTTTATTAGAAATTACGGATTTCTTTTTGGAATTTTTGATATTTCGTATTTTCCATTTTTTTTTCATTCTTTTTTGAATTGTTTGTAATTTTTATTTTTTGAAAATTTTATTTTTTAAATTAAAAATATTTTTGGAATTTTCAATTTTTTTGAAATTTTGATACTTTTTTCAGAATTATAAAAATTTAAATTTCAGATTTTAGTTTTTTTTAATAAACCAATTTAAAATTAACTCTTTTGCCCACTCTTAAAAGTAGCTGTAAAATATGATAGACATCTAGCTGTAAAAGGGTTAAATTCTTGTGTTACGAGTAGAACTCAGGAAATTTTATATTTATCGTACTTTAAATTAGATTCGATAATAATTCAGACCCACGATCTACAGTGTAACATAATAATAATAATAATAATAACAACAGTTAAAACACCATTTTTAACAGGGATGAGTTATTACTGTACGATGCACATCAAGAGATGCCCTTTGAATGTTGGGGCCCATGATACGACGGGATGTCATTTCAGACCACCCCATTCAAACATCCACAATGCTTGCAAATTCTAACATTACGAAAGTCTACTTTCTCTGGGTGCGACACCAAAAAAAAAAAAAACAGAGAGAGAGAGAGAGAGAGAGAGAGAGAGAGAGAGAAAAGACCTCACTTATTAAGAGCCTTTAAAGTCCAAAATCAAGTTAGTGGTGCAACTCTCTCTGTCTTTCTCTCTAGGACCCTATACCAACATTAAAAAAAAAATAAACAAAAATCAACACAACAAACAATCTAATCCTAAAATCTAGCCCCAAGCCAATTCTTTCTTCCTTATAAGCTAAGATTAATTTTGTCTTTTAGGATATTTATAATAATTTTTTAAATAATTATTTCAAACTTTTATGAAAAGAAATTTAAAGGGGGCTAATTGTTTCTGAATTCAAGTGTTGGTATGTTTTACTGAGCCCATACTAGAGCATATGCTAAACATAAATTATTCTAAAATTTATTTATGAAAAATATAAGTAAATAATTAAATTGTGAGCAGTAAAATAAATATTGTAATTAGAGAAAATGTAGATAAATTGAGTAAGAGACAGAAACAGAGACAGGAAGGAAAACTGCAAAAATTGTCGACGCCTAAGCGACAGTCAAACAATTTTTCAAAAGCAAGAGTCAAGTGAACAATGCTCTTAAGTCTTCTTTCTTTCTTTTTTTTTTCTTCTTCTTCTTCTTCTTGTTATAAAAATTTTGAAATCAACAGTTCGAATTCTAATTTGGTTGTTTCGTGGTTTTGGATGGTTACAAGTTCGAATTTTTAGAGGGGATGAACCAAAGTCCATCGGCCTCTCTCTCTCTCTCTCTCTCGATTCTAGTTACGATCAAAATCGTGGATCTAATATTATTCATGGTGGTTGTGAAGGTCATATAGAAAGGAAAGTGACAACAAATTGACAATCAAATATTCTGGCTTCTTGTCTTGATGATCCATTAGTCCTCCGAATCTAATAGATTAGTTCAAAACAACAACACAAAGTTGAAGACTTTTTTTTTTTTTTCCTTTTTTCTTTTTTTAAATAAATTTGTTGAACGTGAAAGGGAGACTAGCTTTCCTAGTAATTAACAAGTGAAACGAATTCACACTATATAACCAGTTACTTACAACTGGATGCGTGCAAATAATATAGTAATCTAATATTGGCTGGTATTTGCTTGGATATGGCATCGATGCTGCACACTCCCGGCTATCTATAAATGGGTACTATATTTGATATTTGTCGGGTTTGTCTGGTTCATTTGGACAAAAGCGTCGAGTTTTCCCAGCCACATAGAGGCTGCCATTGCTGACATGTTAGAATATGGTCTAGTAGCTCCGCCAAATAGCTTCGGACATAAAATAGTTAAAATGATCGATCAATCATCCCATGACCCACGTTCGTCGGAGTGGTCTTAGATCTTTCATGACGACAATTTTTCCTGCAACCCTTACTTTGGAAGAGTTGGCATAAGAAAATTGTTAAACACGTCTATATATATTTATATGTATGGAAGAAGATTCTTGGCACTAATTGCTAAACACTTCTCGTGTAGTCATGTTATTTTGAAGAGAATGTCTCGTGTTTCTTTTTCTTTTCTTTATTTTTTGGCATTTTCTTTTGAGTGGAAATTGTCTTTCCCAATAGATATACCCTAGTTATGTAAGGTTAGACAATGTAAAAACAAATTCAAACCCCTGTAAACACGATAATGAACAATAGGGCTCTTTTTCTGTTTTTGATATAACGAATTTCAAGGTTCAAGATTTACATAATGGAGTCATAAAAACCTGAATTTAGAACCAAAAGCTTCTTAATGCAGTGCGCCTCTATCATTAGTACAAACACATGACTCAATGAACATGGTTTAATGAACTTATTTAGCAAGTCAGTTTTCAAAAATACAATGCCTCTCTCAAACGCAAGAATTTCTTTTGTAAAATAAGACTTTTACTGAACTGTGAGTTAAACAACTAAGAATGGATCTCTTCTCTTGACATTTGGCCACATGATTTCAATGAATAATGGGTGCTTGAAATTATGCATACCAACAAAATTAGTTAGAGTCTACCATAATTGGCCAAAGAAGTAAAGGCTTAAGTAAAATAATTATGTTAAATTCAATTTAGAAGGATCTCAAAGACACAATGAATAACTGTTGTATTTCCTATAAGCAGATGCATTCATATGGCAACTTGGGTGCTTCATTGATTTTAACGATTTTGTCCAGCTAGTCTAGCTCAGGGCGAGAGATCCACTAGCTTAACCAAATAAAATATGAGGTTGCCAGCTACAATTTTTGTCTGGAAAAGGAGAAACGCGAATCGAGAATATTTTTGGGACCCATTAAAAATCAGTTGGCTGGGTGTGTCGCCAATGTTTCTTATTTATTTAAACAGGACTATACCATACCATCCATGTTGCTCGGGTTAGGTAGTACGAACGAGAGTTTAGTTGATCGGGTAAAGAAATCTTAATAAATCGCTGAACTTTTTCATTTTTCCTTCGGAGAAATGTTAGGTGAACCTGAATTTTTGACGCGAGGTGACACTAAACAACAAAAAAGTCTTCGGCATCTTATGGAGGACGCTAGACTGCCGAGTGTGATGCTACTTGTCAAACTTCCTAGGCACACTTTTGCGTGGAAGTTTAGATTATTGAAAAAAGAAAACATGGGGGCAATGGCTGCAAATCGGTGGCAGCTCGACCCCCGGCTATCGGAGCCTGCCTAGTGGCAGAAAAAGAGTGAAACACATGTTCCAGGAAAGTAATGGATGTGAACAATCCCCTTGCAATTTAGCCCCGAACCTCCGGCGTTGGCAGACGAGTAATGGGGTGCCTCTCAAGTTCCCAAGTTGATATTCATTCGAACGATCGAGTGATAATTTGAAGAATGAATTGTTTTGACAATGTTCCAGATTCGATACTTACTTCGGAACATGTCTTGGGGATTAATTGTTTACAAATTCTCTAGCTTCTCTGTAAGTTGTTTATGTCAAAAAAAAAAAAGAAAAGAATATTATACGGTGTCTACAACCTAATCCATCATATCTGTTGACTATAATAAATTCGGGCAATGTACATTGGCATCACGTAGTGTCAGTAGCCAGAAATTAAGGATACATTCACAGAAATTAAGGATGCTTGACAAACCATAAAATAAGAAGAAAATAAATGAATAAATAAATAAACCAATCAAATAGAGGCAGAAGCCACCTTCTGCCCATGAATCCAGTCGAATGGCACATACGTCCACCACAGCGAGAGGCCTAGCTGGCGATACGTGACCATGACTTGATTCTTTTTCCTTTTTATTCATTTGTTTATTTTGTGTTTGTTTGGGAGGATTCGGGTGGTTCCGAGTCTCGTGGCATTCTTGACCAATGGTAATTACGATAAAAATTGTTTCATGATGTGAGCAACTACGTGGGAAGCAGCTGCATGATCAGTAGTAGTGTATTTTTGTTGGCTTTTCTTTTTTCTTTTTTTTTTCTTTCTCAACTTAAAAATTACTTTATTATGACTTAGAGAGTATATATTTTAATTATAAAAATAATTTTTTTAAAATATGGCAAGAATACGATTTTATGGGTTTGACCCTATTATAATTTTTTTTTGTTCTTACAAATTATATATATATTTTATTTAAATTAGAATTCAAGATTTTAATTCTTATTTTATATTTAAAAATTCAAGATTTCAAGAATAAAACTTTAAATTATTAATTATTTCATATATCTAGAGAAATATTAACCAAAAATTTAATGTACAATGCTTCTCTATTCTCCTTTAATTGAAACGAACGACTGAGCATTATTAACGCAATGTAATTAAATCCTTTTTGTCAAATAAAAGAGAAGGTTTCCTCAATTTGGGCCAGCTCGGCCGCAGACTAGGTCTTACGGCCTGTTTGTTCTTCGTAAACTGTTCCATGTCTACTAAGTTCGTGAAGAGCAAGAAGGGGGACCCGCCTTAGTTTCTACGTGGGTCCAAAGAGAAAAAAGTCTGTAAACCTCCCCCATATTACAAATGGGCTTTTAACTGCCCCATTTATTTATTTGGGCCAAATCTTCAATCTTTTTGGGCCCATAAACCAGGGCATTTCCCTTCTTTTTCTCAATCGAACCCCCTTCGTTTTTGAGGCCCTTAATAGGGAAGGACCAAGGAGCGAGGCACCACACCTCTAACTTTGTTATTCTTAGCTAATAAATGATCAACCGTTACTTTTTTTTTTCTTTCTTTCTTTTAGAAGTATAAATGAAACCAGATTGATATTATTTACTAATAGCATGTATTACATTGTGTAGTTGTAGCCAAAAAAAATTAAATAAAAATAATTCAAGGGGTTCCCGTACGTGGGGGTGTTTGATCTAAATTCTCACCTACGTTGCATGTATGGTCGAGGCTATTCGTGTGAGAAAAAGGACACGGAAAGAGTGGCATCAAGAACATTCCATTCCATCAAAAGTCAAAAAAAGAATGCACGAAAGCCTGATCTGAGTTATTCCAGAACAACATACGCACGATTTTCCTATATGTCGATTGGACGAAGATTCTATTTGCTTGCTGATGGTTGGATTCCTTTTTGACTCTTATTTGTATTATTGTTGAATTTTGAGTAGAAGTTGTTAATGTTTACGAATTATATATGCATATATGTATTCTTCTTAAAGTGAAGAACAAAAACTTGATAATTTTTTTTACAAAGAAATAGATTTTAAAAATATAATATCAAGATTTATTTTTAATATAAGTTTTCTTGGTTATAAGATTGAGTATTTGCAACACAAACAACAAATTAAAAGAGCATTACAATATTTAATTTAGAGAGAGTTTTAAAAAATAAAGAAATAGGATGATAACTTGAAAAAAATAAATTTACCTTAAGATTGAGAGTTCTTGGATAACAATAATAATGGTGAGAGTATTAGTATAATGCTTTTATTGGTACACCTCGTAGAAATTAGAGATATTTGTTCAAACAAATAAGTACTAAAACATTGTTGGTGACAAATGAATGTTTCATAGCTTAGTGTCACGGAGTTAAGCTTTGGACGTGTTTTAGACGTGTTAACCCGCGTGGCACTTAGACAATCTTGCAAGAGAAGATGCTAAGTAAGCCTTGAAGAGAGTTACAACCAACTCAAGAGAGAGAGAAAGTGAGAGGCTTTGAGATAGAGCTGTCTCTTATACACATCTAGATGTGTATAAGAGACAGGTGCTAACCCGCGTGGCACTTAGACAATCTTGCAAAAGAAGATGCTAAGTAAGCCTTGAAGAGAGTTACAACCAACTCCAGAGAGAGCGAAAGTGAGAGGCTTTGAGATAGAGAGAAGGATAGTAGGCACAAGTATAGCAATGTAGAGATCTTTGCTATTGAGAGGTGTAGAGGTGTGTTTACGAATGGGAGGAATGAGGGTATTTATAGTTGCTTCCCCTCCTCAATGTGTGGCTACAATCATTTATTCTAGAGAATTCTAAAGATAATATCTAGATATTTACAATGGAGCATTGTAGAGAGGGACACCTAAGCATTCTTCTAGAATTCTCCTTGACTTGGGTTGGGGCACCAATTGGGCTAGCATTGGGCCTGTCTCTTATACACATCTGATGTGTATAAGAGACAGGGCTGACAGCATACTTGAATCAGCCCGTGACACCCTCCCCCACTTGTTTTCGCGATGTCCTCGTCGCGCTTTCATCCTTGTAGCGGTGGATGAAATCCGCAAACTACCAAAACAGGTCCTCTCGTTCCCAACTAACCTCTTCATCCAGAAAATCTTTCCACTTCACCAAGTACTCGGTGTAGTTAGGAACTCCCCTCCTTCGGGTCACTCGATCGGCAAGGATGGATTCCACCTCCTTGTCAAACTTGGTAACCTTAACGGTTGGTGCGTGCTTGGACTTACTTCGACCAGGATCCTTGTCATTCCTATGAAAAGGCTTTAGAAGACTTACATGGAAGACATTGTGGATCTTGTGCTTTGATGGGAGTTGGACTTATTAGGCGGCCTTTCCCACACGCTTGATAACAGGAAATGAACCTTCGTATCTTCTCACCAAGCCCTTGTGCACTTTGCGTGGAGACTTGAATTGGTTCGGTGACAACTTCACCATCACCAAGTCTCCTTTCGCATATGATTTTGTGTGTTACTTCTTGTGGACTTTGAAAGGTCTTTCGCAGTCTGGAAGCACCACAACAGGTTCTTTGAGGGTAGCTTGCTTCAATTCCGCAAGCTCCGGGGGTGTCATGCGATCAGGGGCCATGGCAGGAGGTTTGGCACCGAGTTCCAGCTTGATGTGGTGATCCACATCTCATTTTGGAGGCAGCTTCTTTGGCAACTCGAGAGGCATCACGTCCTTGAACTTGGCAAGGACACCTTGGACAGATTGTGGCAATACAGGAGTAGGTGCTGCTACGTCTTCCCCGTTGCCAAGTTCCCTTGTGGTAGCAACGTGACCGTCACCTGACTTAAGACCCCGTTTGAATTGCAAGGCAGAAATCATTGATGATTCTAACTTCCCCTTGCTCTTCAAAGGGATCACTCGGATCTTGCATGTGTCGAGAATCACAAGAGAACTTGAAGCAGGATGGGAAAAGCAGAAGCTTTGCAGAAAAATGCAAGACCTAGCACGACTTTAAAATCATCCATAGGAACGATAGAAAAGTCTAACTTACCCGTCCAATCTCCGATTTGGAACAGCTACTCCTTGCGCCACACCTTAGACAGGTTTGGCCTCAGAATTGACAGCCTTGATGGTGTCATTCCCTTTTGCAAGTTTGAGGCCTAAACGTTTGGCCTCTTGGACGTCCATGAAGTTGTGCGTTGCTCCCGTGTCTAGCATTGCACATGTGGTTTTGCCTTCAATGGCGACGTCCGCATACAACAGTCCCTTTTCCTTAGGAACTGTTGAAGAGAAAAGCTTTGACAGGTTGCCTAATTGTTGTATGGCTCCCATATCGAGTTGGGACTCTTCCTTGGATTTCTCCTTGTTGAGTTCCGCGATCATTACATTCATTGCCCCTACGGTTGGGGCAATCCTTCACCCAGTGAGATCCATTACAAATGAAACACGGCTTTGGGGGATTACCTGTGTTACGTTTGCCCGAAGAGTTCTGCCCATGCTTGGGATTGCCACTTGAGGATTTCTGGTTTCCACCCTCCTTGCGGCTTGCATCCTGTTTCTGCCCGTTGTTCTCTTCCTCCCTTCTGTTGGAGTTCGGCCCTCTATTCTTGGAAGAGTAATCGATGAGCATTTAGGCAGCAGCAATGGCAGCATCTAAAGTCTGCACATCACGTCTGTCCAGCTCTACTCTTGCCCAATCCTTTAAGCCGTCCTTGAAGTGGAAGAGAAGCTCCTTATCGAACATATCAATTTCAAGCATGATAGTAGTAAATTCCTGTCTCTTATACACATCTAGAGGTGTATAAGAGACAGGGTTAGCACGTCTAAAGCTGTCGCTTATACACATCTAGTACCTCTTGATAAGTTCTTTAGTTCTCAAAAGAACCAAGGGAGAAAACCCTACTTTCTATTTCACTCAAAGTTATATATCTGCCTCTTATACACATCTAGAGGTGTATAAGAGACAGGATTAGAAGGGGTGTCTATTTATAGGCAAAGATAGCAATCCTAAAGAGGAACAAATTTTTACTTAGGACAAATCCTTATTTTGAAAAATTTCTAACAATGAAAAAATTTCACAACAGAGAATAAACTCCTGTTTAGGAGTGAGTGCTATTATTTATTACGGACCATTAAGTACTCCAATTATATTAATTAGCCCTCTATTCTTTGTCAAACTTGAATTCGCACCATTTGAAGTTTGGTTGGCCTGAATATCCTTAATCAGCTCATTTAGTGCTTATTTAGTTGTTTTGGCTCTAGCTCGTGTTATTAGGCCTTTTGGAATGTGAAATAGACCTTTTTGTATTTATTGGAGCCTTCCAGTCATCATCCTGTCTCTTATACACATCTAGAGGTGTATAAGAGACAGGTCGACAACCCCTATGGCCTGTCTCTTATACACATCTCGATGTGTATAAGAGACAGCAATAGCAAAGTTCTCTACAATGCTATACACTTGCGCCTTCTATCCTTCTCACTATCTCAAAACCACTCTCTTGCTCACTAGCTTGAGTTGGTTGTACCTCTCTTCAAGGCTTACTTAGCATCTTCTGTGTCTCTTATACACATCTCGATGTGTATAAGAGACAGCTCCGTGACAGGTGGTATCAGAGCAAGGTAAGCCTAGTCCCTACTTTGTTCATTTTTGAAGATGTGTATAAGAGACAGGGTTAGCACGTCTAAAGCTGTCGCTTATACACATCTAGAGGTGTATAAGAGACAGTTCTAGAGAGGGACAACTAAGCATTCTTCTAGAAGTCTCCTTGACTTGGGTTGGGGCACCAACTGGGCGAGCATGCAACAAGCGGGCTGGCAGCATACTTGAATCAGCCCGTGACATTAGAGTGTAAAGTATTCCAATATTTAATTTAGAAAGAGCTCTAAATAGTAAAAAAGTAGGTTGATAACTTGGAGAAGAAAAGGTTACCTTGTGGTTAAAAGTTTTTGTTGGCTAATAATAATAATGGTAAGAGTATTGGTCTGACACCTCTGTAAGTGCACCTTGTAAAAGTTATAAGCAAACAAGTACTAAAACAATGTTAATTTCAATAGCTATCCTATAACAAGTGTAGTAGATGAAATATGAAATTTAAGTAAATTTATCATGCAGTCAAGTAATGATGAGAACCATAATGATGATAACTATAAAGTTTCAATGGATACAAAAGGTCCAATAATACAAGCTAATGATGTGAATCGTAGAGATGATGACTGGAAGGCTCCAATAAATACAAAAAGGTCTATTTCACATTCCAAAAGGCCTAATAACACGAGCTAGAGCCAAAACAACTAAATAAGCACTAAATGAGCTGATTAAGGATATTCAGGCCAACCAAGTTTCAAATGGTGCGAATTCAAGTTTGACAAAGAATAGAGGGCTAATTAATATGATTTGAGTACTTGATGACCCGTAATAAGTAATAGCACTCACTCCTAAACAGGAGTTTATTCTCTGTTGTGAAATTTTTTCATTGTTAGAAATTTTTCAAAATAAGGATTTGTCCTAAGTAAAAATTTGTGCCTCTTTAGGATTGCTATCTTTGCCTATAAATAGACACCCCTTATAAGCTCTAAAGGATATACAACTTTGAGTGAAATAGAAAGTAGGGTTTTCTCCCTTGGTTCTTTTGAGAACTAAAGAACTTATCAAGAGGTACTTCTTTTTGTGGCATTTCAATCGACTTATTACTCTCAATTTCTTTTTATTTTGGAGTGTAGCGTCCATATCCTTCTTAAATACCCTAAGTTTGAGTTCCTTTAAATGTTGGGTCTAGGGTTTATGTTATTTTACTCCGGTTTAGCTTTCTTGGTTCATCTTTGATTCTTTGTGTGTGTTGGGTTCTTAAGCCACGTCTCTTTTAGGGTTTTCCGCATCAATTGATATCAGAGCCTATTTCTAAATCAAGTTGAATCCATTCACCCTTCAATTTTCTACCTTGTGATTTATTTATTTTGATTGAGTTTGTGCATTACCATTCAAATACATAAATCTGTTTGTTTGCAATCTTTCTCCCTTTGTTTGTTCGTTAAGCTCATAAATGTGTCAATTTTAATTCCAATTGTGGTATATAAGTATTTTACTGTTATTTCGTGTTAGTCAAAAAAAAAGATCAACAAAAAAAAAAAGAAGCAAGGCTTAACTACTCAAGTCCTAACTTTTGTGAGTTTAGTTCATTAAATTTGTTTGCCTTGATATCCTTTTTCCTTATTAATTGCTTGTTCTCCAAATTGTTCAATTCTACGTCATTTGTCATATCTTGTTTAGAATCAATACTCTTGATTTATGTTATTTATTCTTTATAGAGCTGAAAGGGAAAATCTGAGTGGTGAAAGGCAAGAGAGAAAGTTCATATAAAGGAAAAGCCATCAAGAGTGTAAACACGAAGGAGTGTGACATCATCTTTTGAGTGAAACACGTGAGGGAGTATTCTGTGAGGTATCTTAATTATTTTGTGTAAAAGTAATACTATGACGTCCAAAGACAAAGGTGCAACTCAGGAGGGAGCTGGTGATGTGTCCTTCATGATCAAAGCTATGCAATAACAATTTAAGCGCATGAATACCAGATTTGATGATATGCAGGAGAGGATGGAGGAGCAAGCTAATACAATAACAGAATTGCAAATGAGACATGGGGAATATAAGGCTCCCAAAGCAAGAAGGCAGTTGAAACGTGCCTATGAGCATAAAGATAATGTAAACGATGATGAATTTGATGATCAAACTACTGTGGTTAGAACTCTTAACAATAGAAGGGATCGAAGTGAATTTGGGAGACAAGACACCTATGACCATAATTTGGGCACTATTAAATTGACAATTCCTCCATTCCAAGGTAAGAATGATCCTGATGTATACCTAGAATGAAAGAAGAAGGTTGAATTGGTTTTTAACTACTACAACTATTCCGAGGAGAAAAAGGTAAAAATTGTTACAGTTGAATTTACTGATTATGCTATTATTTGGTGGGATTAACTTGTTTTGACTAGAAGAAGGAATTGCGAGCAGTCTACTGATATATGGGAAGAGATGAAGGCCATTATGAGGAGGAGGTTTGTCCCTAATCACTATTACAGGGAGTTGTACCAAAGGCTACAAAGGCTCACTTAGGGCACCAAAAATGTGGAGGACTACCATAAGAAGATGAAGATTACCATGATTAGGGCAAATGTAGAAGAAGATAGAGAGGCAACTATGACTCGATTTCTGCAAGGGCTAAATAAGGACATAACAAACGTGGTTAAGTTGCAATATTATGTGGAATTAGAAGACATGGTGCATATGACAATGAAAGTTAAAAGGCAACTTAAACGAAAGGGTTCCACACAATTTGTTCAAAATTTGGTTTTTACCTAGTCTTGGAAGCCAAATCAGAGTAAAAGGGACGATATGGCCAATTACAAGTCCAAAGCTGAGCTATCCAAGCAAAAGAATGTGGGTTCTAGCAAGGAAGTAGGTAATTTTGAACTCCAAGCAAGTAGAAATAGAGATGTTAAATGTTTTAAGTGTTTGGGCAGGGGTCACATTGCATCTCAATATCCAAATAAGCGTGTAATGATCTTGAGAAGTAATGAAGATGTGAAAACTAAAAGTGAATCAGATGATGATTTTATGTCATCATCAAAGGCTGAAAGTGATGGAGAGGAGTATCCAGTTAATGGTATAACTCTTGTCACAAGGCAAACATTGAATATGCAAGTGAAGGAAGAAAATGAGGTGCAACGAGATAACATCTTTCAGACAAAGTGTCTAATCAAGGATAAAGTATGTAGTATGATTATTAATGGTGAAAGTTGTACTAATGTTGCTAGCAAAACTATGGTTGAGAAGCTGAATGTCCAAATAAGCTCCTAAACTTGTCTTTGAAGCTCCTTTGTCTCTTCAGGATTACTCTTATATGCTAGAGCCAAAATAATTAAAGAAGCACTAAATGGGCTGATTAAGGATATTCAGGCCAACCAAACTTCAAATGGTGCGAATTCAAGTTTGACAAAGAGTAGAGGGCTAATTAATATAATTGGAGTACTTAATGGCCCGTAATAAATAATAGCACTCACTCCTAAACAGGAGTTTATTCTCTGTTGTGGAATTTTTTCATTGTTAGAAATTTCTTAAAATAAGGATTTGTTCTAAATAGGAATTTATGCCTCTTTAGGATTGCTATCTTTACCTATAAATAGGCACCCCTTGTAAGCTCTGAAGGATATATAACTTTGAGTGAAATAGAAAGTAGGGTTTTTTCCATCGGTTCTTTTGAGAACTAAAGAATTTATCAAGAGGTACTTCTTCTTGTGGTGTTTCAATTAACTTATCACTCACAATTCCTTTTTGTTTTGGAGTGTGACATTCATATCCTTCTTAAATACTCTAGGTTTGAGTTCTTTTGAATGTTGGGTCTAGGGTTTGTGTTATTTTACTCTGATTTAGCTTTCCTAGTTCATCTTTGATTCCTTGTATGCGTTGGGTCCCTAAGCCATGTCTCTTTTGGGGTTTTCCGCATCAAGTAATAATGTGCCTTAGGCTTTAGTTTGATAAGTGGAAAGGATAATCAAGTTTAGATGAGATATGGGCTTTAAGGTCATGTTATGATGTTCTTATCAATCTCATTATATTAAAGTCATATTAATTTGTGGTTAATACAAAACTAAATGATATTATCTCATTTATTCAAAGTAAGATTCTAAATGGTGATTTGGTATGTGTTCCACATAATTGACCTAAATTCAAATCCTTGATCACTTTCCCTTTCACTAAATAAGCTTTAATGTCCTCCTTAAGTTGATACAATTACTAATATCTTTGTAATGTATTTCTTTTTTAAGTCGTAGAAAAAAAAATGATCATCTTGCATAGCAATAAAGGTATTGCTCTTTTTCTCATAATTTTAAGTTCAATTCTTTTTAATGTTATGGGATGATAATCTTTTTAAAATTCATTAAACTCAACATTAGTACACTTAAATTGAAAAACTACTTAAAGTTATTGCATAGCAATAAATTTAATTTTGTTATCTACCAAATATTGACATATTTGCTTGTTGTTTTTAATGAGTGATGACTTATTATATGGTTGGTACAATATTTTGCCAACAAACTAAGTGCTCTATGATATTGTGTTGAAACATTCATAATGTAATGAGTTTTCTTTTTATGTTGTTTGTCATGAGTAACAATAATAATTATTAAAGCTAATAATGGTGTGTATGATAGTATGACAATACAATTTAGATAATTAAGAGAATAACCCATGAAAAATCAATGTTTAGGTACACATAACATCATAAAATAATTGATTGTCATTGATGTTTGGCATATGAAGTTCTTTATTTTTATAATAATTTTAGTCATACTTAATTGATTAAAGGTACAAAACTATATTGTATTTTCTCTAATTACGTATATATTTTGTGATTATGGTCTAATGAGATTCTTTTTTAAGTCAATCAAAGTCAATTTTTAAGAAATAATATAAATAATTTCTCTTTTAAACTTATAACTCGTAAAAGGTTAAGGTTAAGTGTAACCATAAATTGTTGGTAATTGTTGGATTTATGGCGACACCAATGTAGATTCTTTTTATATTGATGTTCTCCTAACATTGCTTTGGTATGAATTTAAGTTTAGATTTAATAGTCTTTAAAGTTTGCAAATATTATTTATCATATTGTTGTACTAATCTTATATCATACAATCAATAGAAAATTAATACAACTAAGAAAAAAAAAAAGAAAGAAAAATGATGTTTTGGATTTATGAGATGTCATTGTGAGAATTAGCTCACACTTGTTATGAAGTAAGACTATTAGTAGGGGTATGCTGGTTTACCTTTCTATGACATTAGTTTGGGCCATACATTTCATTTTTATACCTAACTATGATATTTTATCATGGATTATTTGTTATACACCAAAGAAAGTATAGAGATATTACTAAAATTTTTTATTCGGATAAAACATATTCACTTTTAGAGGTGGTCCAATCACTTAAAAATATATCAAGTAAATATTTATTACTCAGTTCATCATGAAAATCAAGTTTATAACTATAGATATGATAAGTGTCAAGATAACTTGGCTAATAAATTTTTAATGAATATTCCATAGTAGGTAAATGTTAATGTATAGTGAGAGTCAAATCTTTATTACTTATACTAAAAAAAGTTATATAATAGAGATAATAAACATATTTTTCTAAAATATAAATTATTAAAATAGTTAAGTAATAAAATAATATTACTTAATTTTGTATAGTTATAGATGAATTGAAATAACCCTTTGACTAAATCACTAAGAATAAAACTAATGTAAATTACATCTAGAGGAATCAGACAAATACCTATAGAGTATATAGTTAAGAGTCATGAGAACCCAACTTATGTAATAAAAAATTCTTTGAAATATGTTTATATGAGTAATAACAAATTACTAATTAATATTGTGTATATTATTAAAATTATAAATTTCATTTTATGATATAGATAGTACAATGATTCTAATATTTAATATTGAGTTAACTTTTAATAAATTTTACAGTTTTATGGGTGATTTGTTGTTAAAATACATAATTAATAAATTCAATTATATTATAATAGAAGGGAACCACTTTTATAAGATCATATATAAGATTTTTAGAGTTTTTATGAAAATAAACTAGACCTAAATATAAAATAATAATATTTAATCGTATTAATAATTTTAAAAAATATAATATAAAAATAAATTTATTATTATTTATAAAAAAATATATAATTTATGAGAATTTTTATTTTACCATATATATGATTATTGTACATTCTAATTTTTAGTAAAAATGATGTATTATATTTTTATTGATTAATTTAAGAAAAATATTTTTTAAAAATAGTAAAATTTTATTGTAAATTAATGTATTTTTAAAACTTAATTACTGTACTTTTAGACTTGCTTGATTGAAAACATGTTAAAAACTGTTAAAGTTATGGTTACACTCTGGAGCCACTCGATTTAACTGAAAACCGACTGCAAAAACAGAACAATGGATCTATCGCTGCGCACTGCCGTTTGTCCATAGTAAAAAAGACAAGAGAAAGATGTAGCAGCCATACGGTCTGAATTGGTTCCACCACCACTTTTACCCTTCTTTTTTTTTTTTTTTTTTTTTTTTTTGTCTTTTAACCCCCAGTTACGAACCATCACCTTACTCGAAGCAAAAACCTTTTTCCCCCTTTCACCTCTCTTACCTTTCCATGCCTTTTCTTCCCCTTTCTTATACAGTGCCAAGCGAACGCTTTCAACTTCAACTTTTTTCGTTCCTTTTGCACCTTAGTGAGTTTGTTCCTTCCTCCTCTTATTTTATAGGTTCTGCTTTTGTCTTGCCTCCTTAACACGATTGTCACTATGGATTCAAAAGTTTTGCATTGAATAATGTAAGCTAGTTTAAAAAAACTAAAAAAGGCAATCCTAGATATGGACGTTATGCTTGTTGACAAGGTTGAATTTGGTATTAATTGAGTGGCAAGTAAGGCATTATTAAAATTCTCTCAAGTGGGTTTTCAAGAGGGGACGGGGGGGGTTCTTGGATTTCACCAGTTTGCTTCTTCTGTTGTAGATGGTGGCTTTGATAATCTGTCTTTATTGACGACGTATGGGCCTGCGTTCTCCATGGAACTTGCTTTTTGCAAATGGGTAGCTGCATTTGCGCTGTCTTGTTGGGTTATCTTCCCCATAGCTTATTCGTGTCAGTCTATTTCTCCATTTTTATAGATTGCTCGCCTGTTCCTTAAAAGTTCTATGTGTTTAAAGAGGAGAATATGTACTAAAGTTTGTTATTTGATTTCAATATTCGGTTGCTGACAAAAGTGGAGGGACTGAGAGGAGATTCTAAAGTTAGAGGAGTGAATTTGGGAGGTTGGCTGGTAGTGGAAGGCTGGATTAAACCTTCACTGTTTGATGGTATTCCTAACGGAGATATGCTTGTGAGACCCTTTTCAAGTTTTGTCCTTTCTTCATGTTTCCTTCTTTTCTCTTATTCAGGGCCTCCTTGTTATTAGTGTGGCTAATCCCTCTGTGAATGTCAAAATGCAGGATGGTACAGAAGTCCAACTTAAGTCGGTGAAACTGCAGAAGTATGTGAGTGCTGAAAATGGGGGTGGCATGGATGTCACAGTTGATAGGGATGTTGCTTCTTCTTGGGAAACATTCAGGGTGAGATGCCTGATCGAACTGTCTGGCCTCTATTCCATGTTCTGCAATTGTCTTTCTGACCATTGATATGAGGAATCCTCACTTTGTTGCTTCTTCCTTTATTTCACCTCTGTTATTTTTTATTCCTTATGGCATTACTTTTATGGTGCAACATTGGGTATGTGAGAACTATGTATTCTAGTTTATAACCAGCCAAATATGCCAGAGAATGTTCTTTGAAATGTTCAGTTATATTTAGTCTTGTGATTAGGAAGTGCCATTGAGGATGCTAGTGGGTATCTTTCAGGGTTCCGTTTTAGTTCTATATTTACATATACATATGATTTTTCCCTATGTAATTTATTTCTCTATTTGAGTTGGTACAGATGGAAAAGTGACTATTTCTTATAACTATAACTGGGTGCTTAGATATTTGACTTCCCAAGACTTTTTGTGCCAGTTTGATGTTTGTAACTATAACTTCTTATCCAAATAACTGTTTCCAATACTTTTGATGTTACTGTTAAAGCATGAATCCAGGCTGTGGGGTATTAACTTGTTATGATGTGTATGGACAAGTTATCCTACTACTTCTACGTTTATCCTGCAGTTGTGGAGATTTTCTGCATCAGAATTTCAGCTTCGCACTGCTGAAGGTCAGTATCTAACGTGTGATGGTGAGGGGTGTTCTATCTCTGCAATAGCAAACTCAACTTCAATGGGAACAATATTTTATATTGAGAGGAATAACAACAGCAGAGTTCACATAAAACTTTCTAGTGGATCTTATGTGCAGGTATGATTTCTCTCATTTGGTCAACAAAAAAACGGAAAATGTCACATTCCATTTTGCATACTCTACAGATGAATAGTGGTATAGTTTCATAGTTAGTTATATCAATGGAATGAAATCATTAAGGAAAAAAAATGAAATTTCTAACATGGACTCCTCTAGGAAGGTGCTTTCTCTGTGTAGCAGTATTGGAACCATACAAAAACCAAGTGCAATCACTACCAGGAAAATATGATTATCACCTTTGGATTGGTGGTTATTTTAATTACTTCCTGAAATCACATGGAGGGTTTGAATAGCATTGCCTTTATCATTTAGGTTTCAGCAGAAAATCAGTTAACAGCAGACTATCCAGGAAAACCAGGATGGGATGATAATGCAGCAACATTTGAGATGATAATTATAGCAAATAACTTGCATGGAGATTACCAGCTTGCAAATGGTTATGGACATAGTCGAGCCAAAAGGGTTCTGAAGGTAATTCCCTAATCTTTGTTTCATGATATGATGCAATGTTTTTTCTGGCCAGAAAAAGAAAAATGTTATTCATTGCAACCTTCTTTACTGGTAAACAGTTATGGTTGTGACACAATGAGACATATTTGAGATATTAGATGATAAATTTCTTCATTTGAGATTCTTATCTTTTGCTTTTCGTTTAATTGGTTTCTTTGTGATTTGGAACCACAGAGACACAGAAATAGTTTCATTACCATGGAGGATTTCAGGTTTCTGTATAGAAATGGGATAAATTCTGTGAGGATCCCAGTCGGTTGGTGGATTGCTTTGGATCCTGATCCTCCAGCTCCATTTGTAGGGGGGACTTTGGAAGCTCTAGACAATGCTTTCTTGTGGGCACAGTAGGTCTTGCTTTCTCCTCTTTTTGTTTAGACATAAGTACCTTGAACTTTGGAGTCATTGTTGACATGCTATGAAAGCTGTGGTGCAGAGCATATGACATACGATGCATAATTGACCTCCATGCAGCTCCTGGTTCTCAAAATGGAATGGAACATAGTGCTAGTAGAGATGGTACAATAGGATGGCCTATTTCTCCAGATTTCATCTCACAGACACTGGATGTCATCGAGTTTTTAGCTTCAAGGTATGTTTGGAGAACTATTTGGATGGTTACCGAGTTAATGAAATTTCAATGCAGAAAAGAATCATTTTGATGGCCTATGTGATCTTTGATTTTTTAGACTCAAGAATTTCATGCCTAAAAACAAGTGGTTTCATTTGCAGGTATGCAAAACATCCTGCTCTGCTGGGCATAGAACTTTTAAATGAACCATCCGCCGCTGCAGTACCGCTGGAAGTTTTAGTTCCGTTCTATAAACAAGGCTACAATATTGTTCGAAAATACTCACCATCAGCTTATGTCATAATCTGCCAAAGAATTGGAAATGTTGATCCATTGGAACTTTACCAGGCTAATATAGGCTCTCACAACATAGTAGTAGATTTGCATTACTACAATCTTTTTGACACTTTTTTTGTTAATTTGAGTGCTGCCGACAACATTCAATTTATATACAAGAGCAGGGAAGCTCAACTACAGGCTCTGAACAGTGCAAATGGTCCACTTGTTTTTATTGGTCAGTGAAGTTCTTCATTCTGTTTATATTGGCATAAAGGGAAAAATTTGTAGCCTGATAACAAGTTCGAGCCTAATCAAAAGTGAAAAGAATTGTTTGTTATTTGGTAAAGATCAATGGATTTTACTCCTGACATGAATTGTATTCTGGGAAGGCATTTCTTTTATTGTCAGATCTAAGTGTCTTAGTGTTGCTGGTTCCAGGTGAATGGGTGAACGAGTGGAATGTGACTGGTGGTTCACAGGCAGATTATCAGGACTTTGGAAACGCCCAACTTGAGGTCTATAATTCAGCTTCCTTTGGCTGGGCTTATTGGACACTCAAAAACGACAGAAGGCACTGGGATTTTGAGTGGAACATTCAGAACAACTACCTCCAATTGGGTAATGGCACAAAATATCTTTTCTTCTTTCTTTTTTTTTTTTTTGGAGCATCTTTTATATTATGAAAATCTTCTGATGAACAGAACAACACATTTGCACTTATGCACACAAATTAAAAACGCATTAATACCAGTTATTACCATGGTAAAGGTCAATGTGGTTATTCTGTTACCTCAAGTGTAATTCGTTTCACATGTCTGACTGACACGACACTATTGTCTCGCAGGTGATTCACCCACAAAACAAACATTTACCAGTATAATTGGGTTGGTCTTCCTCTGCTTCATTCTGCATTCTGTATTTTAATGAATTGCAGATCAGAGTTGCAAGCGGTATTGTTGAAGAGAAAGATTCACTGGGCGGAAATTTTTAAATTTTAAATATATTTTCTTTCCTTCCTTCCTTCATTTTGAGAAGTTTTATGATGGCCACCATTACATTCATATGTTCTGCATCTTTAGTAGTTCAATAAATATTGCTTTTTGTTATAGCAAAAATTCACATTGAAATTGTAAAAGATCTCCGATTCTCATTGAACACTTGTCTGCTAGGCTCAATCATTTAATATACAAGGGGGAAAAAAAAAAAGGAAAATCCTGTTCTCTCTTCCTTAAACTGCTTGTGCAGATGTATTTCCTTAAATGAATTGATAATGTTTCTCCTTAGAGCCATTTATGGTAAATTAAAATGTACAGTCTCTTGACTAGCTGGCCAACAGTGAAATATCCTAGGAAAAGCAAAACCAAAAAGCCAAAGTATGAAAGCGGCAGATGAATAAATCCCATGACTTTTCCTATGGTTGTATATGGAATTGCAATTCCAATGGCAGAGATAATTACCGTCGAGCAGATTACCGGCCATGATGCAGTCTCCTGAATGAAAGGGATTTTCTCTGTCCGGATCAAGTAGTAAATCAGGGTCTGCATAAGAAGCCCTTCCACGAACAGTGCAGAATGAAAGAAATTGGTTTCGACTGTGGTGTAAGCCTTGTAGTAGAAGCAAAGGAAGAAAAGGTTGGCTACATCACAGAGAGTGCACACAGGGCCATTCCATAGTATGAAAATGGGTAAACCTTTCTTGGACCATTTAGGAGGGGTTTTTACATAATCTTCTTCCAACTTATCCCATGGGATTGCAATTTGACCAACACTGTATAAAAAGGTTTGCGCCAGGAGCTGCCTTGGAGTTAATGGCTCAGTTTGTAGCAACAGAGTTGCTATGAGGAGTGAGAGGACACTTCCTATATTGGCAACAACTGACATTTTGATGTACTTCATGGTGTTACCAAAAGTTAGCCGGCCATGTTCAACACCAGCAATAAGGACATTGAGATCTTTCTCCAGTAAGATAATGTCAGCAAGGTCTTTGGCAACTGAAGCTCCTGAGTCAACTGAGATGCCTACATTTGCAGCATCTAATGCAAGCGAGTCATTTATTCCATCACCCAAGAAGCCAACAACATGGTCACCAACTGTCTGCAAGGATTGCACTACCCGGAGTTTCTGAGTTGGGGTGAGCCTTGCCAATACTGTTGCTCCTTTAACAGTTTCGTGAAATGCCTCCTGATTGAGCAGCTCAAGGTCGGGTCCTGTAGTTACATGGGTGGTTCTGATGCCAAGCTCCTCGCAAATCCTTACTGCCAGAGATAAAGAGTCACCTGTTAACACTTTTGCTTTTACTCCCTTCTCAGCAAGCCTCCACAAAGCTTGTTTTGCTGAGTCCTTTGGTGGGTCGAAGAATGTTATTACCCCCAGGAAAACCATGTCTGATTCAATGGTCTCATCATCAAATGGGCTTTGATCTCTCATTTGCTACAATATCAAAGATAAAACAGTAGAGTGAGCATTTCGAGGGAACTAAATTCTGTCTGTGCTAGTTACCTATCTGGAGGAATTGAGTAGAAGAAAACAGATGGATAATGAAAAATGAAAAAGAGGCTGTAACCACATGAAAATTGTGTAAAGAAGACAAGAGGACTATTTAGTAAAGGCTTGTATGTTTTTTCTATGGGATATTTGCAATTGTACATTTATTTGCTAGGATATTAACCAAACTCATGAAGCATACAGCTTAGCAGTTGGCAAGATTGAACAAACAGCATCAAGGAAAGATACAAGCCAAAATAGGGAATCGGACTCACTTGTTCTAGCCTTTTTATTGCGACTCCTATGATCCTCAACCCCTGGTTGCTTAATTCCTCCGCCATATGCAGAATCCTCTCATGGTCTTCTGAAGAGAAAGTAGTGACTGCACCAGTATCAAAATGGTCAATAAGAGAACAAACTTTTATTACTTCTTCCAGAGCTCCCTTGGTTACCATGAACCTGTCCATGAACTGGATAGTTTTGCCTTCTGCATTTGATTCATTTTCTAGGATAACAGATACTCTTCTTCGAATAAAATCAAATGGTATCTCATCTAGTTTCTTCCACCTAGATGGCTGAAATCTGTATTCGTTTGTGTATACGTACGCCAAAATTGCATCGTCTAGAGGATACTTTTGATCAGTCTTGAAGTAAGAGTTAAGGAAGGCAAAGCGCAAGACCTTTTCCTTTTTCAAACCCCAGCTGTCAAGATGATCAACTACAATTGCACGGTTCATTGTCAGCGTACCAGTCTTGTCAATGCAAAGGATATCCCTATAATAGACCAAAAACTAAGTGAATGATTTTGACCAAATTTCAGTTAGTGGAAAAAAAAATGCAGTATCAGACTGCACCAAATCCTATCTCCTAAGGCAGAAAAAAGCAAATTTTATCTTCTGCTTGCCCCAAGGTGCTGGAGTTTTCACTATGGAATACAAAGCGATTGGACTTTAATATCTGCCATTAGATATTGTTTGATAATTGAGTAGATGAATGAATGCAAAATGAATTTGAACTTACATGGATCCCATATCTCTTATGGCAGCTAAGCTCTTCACTATGCATCTGTCTCTGGCCATGGCGACTGCACCTTTCGCAAGACTTGTGTTAACAATGAGGGGAAGCATATTAGGAGTGAGAGCACAAGCAACTGAGAGTCCAAAAAGAATACTTTCACTTGCGTCATGGGTTCTAAGGTAAGAAGCCAAAGTGATGATAGTCACTACTACTAGCATAACACCAATAAGCACGTAGGATATGTGCAGGATGCCGTTCTCAAACTCATCTGGAGGTTTGTGCTTCCCTATAGTTGAAAACATTGTGCTCATGTAAGTCTTTGATCCAGTGGAGACAACTAGACCAGTCCCACTACCTGATACCACATTTGTTCCCTGAAATATGGATCGGAGTCCATTATTTCTCAGCTACATAGACATTATAGACTATTGGTACTACTGAAGGAGCAGGAAAGAGTTGCAGAAAAGATATGGAAAATGAAACTGTCCATAAAAGGCCAAGCCAGCTGAAAAGTTCGATAGCAGAATTCATATTCCTATAATTACTAGGCTTCTCTAGACTTCTTTCCCCACTTGGGAAAGAGTTAGTGAACTGGTTAGAGAGCGGAGAACTTAATTCTGTAGTCATTTCACATTGAAGTAAATTTTCTACAAAGGATTGGTATTTAAACAATAGCAGAAGAGAACCAGGTGCAGTAAAATTGAAGGAAACTTGATCTTGGTTTACACAATGAATTAGGAGTACCCTTGTACGCACAACAATTTTCAGGATTTATTTGTTTCTTTTTTCTAACCCTTGGGTAAGGGTTGGATGAAATGCTATCCCCAAACACCAATTTATGTTCCAGTCTTTCATGATTCTCACTTTGTAACACCTAAGATCCAGTTCTACATTTTTCACATGTGGATCACTGCAAGGAATAGTTGTACCTACCATGAAGCAAATGTTCTTTAACTCCAATAAGGGAGTACTCCGACCTTCTTGAACATCAGCTGTTTTTTCAGCTGTCCAGGACTCGCCTGTTAATGAGGATTGGCTGTTCAAACAGATACAATAAGGCATCATACGATCAGCAAAGCCACAATATTTTGTGCATGCGTGTGCGTGTGCATGTGACATGAAAGAACTCAAAAATCAATACAGAATGTAAGAAAAAGTTGTCGAGTTTTTATACCTCACAACAAGGTGCTTTGAAGATAATAGTCTCACATCGCCAGGAAAAAGGTCCCCAGGTTCAAAAATGACAATGTCTCCCGGAACAATATCTCTTTGATCAACTTGAACTATTAGTTCTGTCTGCACAACTCTTCCTGCGCACCTTTGAACTTTAACCGGGCACTTTACAAATTCTGAGAGCTTCATGGCAGCTTTTGAACTACTGTATTCCTGGAAGACTCATGAAGATACATTATACACCATATTTGCATAATAGAAAGCAACCCATTTAACTGTAAAACATTGACAATTAAGTACCTGGGAGAATCGAAGGCAGACACTAATGAAAACCAATGTGAGCATGATGTATCCATTTGGGCTGTCACTAGCTATGTACGAGAGTACTGATAGTACGATCAGAATGATATTGAAAGGATGGAAAAATGCATTCCACAGAAGATTCCACCATTTTGGAAAGGCATATTCCAGGGGAACATTGGGGCCATTCTCTTTCAATCTCCTATCAGCTTCAGTGAAGCTTAAGCCTATGCAAAGCATTTAGTTAAGCAACATTATCTTATCAAACAGAACTAGAGAATGGCAAAATGATACCATCAAAACCCAGTTAAGTCAAAATAAACAGTAAACAAAGCAAATAATGTTGCTCTTTATGCTTAGAGTTATCAAGTATGTTGGTATCTTGATGGTCCCGTGAGTGTTAAAGATTAGTTTCAGTCATCCACAATTCATCAGAAGAGCATACCACAGGACTAGGAATACGAAAAATCCGTGAACCGTTTCCTATGGTTTAGACATGGTTATTCAAATTTCTGGCAAGTGAAACAGCTATGCAGCTCTAACTAATTGTACGAGCAAGCAAGAATTTCCATCAGGCAAACATTAGTTTTCAGAACAAAGAGAGGGAATTCGTTTCCAATAGATGTCTAACAAATTTTCTTGTCAATGCATTGCTGTCAGCATTCTCTAAGAGAGCCCTCTTAAACCAAAACCCAATATTCCACCACTTCATCTTAACAGGAGCCTCCATAGTCCATAGTTTGCATTCCTTCTAATAGAGAATTATTCAGTTAACTAACGCGTACACACATAGAAGCAGATGGAAAGTATAGGCTGATGTTGATAAAAGTCAAATATTCGAGACTTGGATCTTAGTTATCTTCTCGGATCAACACATTATGGATTGTGTCATCCAAAGAATTCTCTCGATTGAGTTCATCAAATTATCACTAATGATATATTTGAACAAGCATACTTACCCCTTTCTGTGGACCGGACATACTCAAAAACCAAATCTTTATCCGATTGCGCCAATGCATACAACCAAGAGTACAGCTTCTCTTCCTCCTCCGTCCTCGAACCTCCATCACTTTTCTCTGCAACATTGCAGCACAAAAGGAAAAGAGGAAAAAGAAAAGAAACCATCTCAACAAACCAAATGAATTCAACACATAAACCCCAACAAAAAATGGAGACAAAAAAAAAAAATCCAAGAATTGGGAGAGAAAGTACTCCGAAATCCAAGGCGGTGGCGAAGCTGTTCAAAGAAAGATTTGGGGAACCAATCATTGCGGGATCCATTAATATAACCGACAAGGTTTTCTCTAAGGGGACTATAAGAAGGAAGGCTGTTATTTGCATGCTTTTGACTGTTGGAAGAGAAGGAAGCGAAGAATCTGGGAAATCCCATAACAATTGGAAAGAGGTATTGATATAGCAAAGAGATGAACAAAGTTATCTATGCAGAAAACAATGAGAGGTCAACGGGAAAGCATTCTACAATGGAGTTGAAGATTTGGTCAAAAAAAAAAAAAAAAGGGCAGAGAAAAATGGAGTTGACAGGAAGTACATATAAAAAACAACAACAATTAAAAAAAAAAAAACAAAAACTAATAACAACTTTAGAATTTGAGTTTGAGTTTCTCTGTGTCGGAATGTCCTCTGTTTCTATGACTTCAACTACCAGACTTTCAAATGACCGTTAGGTATCAGTTGCTTGAAGCGCTTAAAACAGTTGGTCTTCGCTTCTCTTTTACCGTGTTCCAAACTAAAATCCGACCGGGTTCAAACCGGTTCAAATGAATTGCATATTCTGCCTCAGTCTGTAGTCGAAGGCTGAGGGTGATAGGGTTGGAACTCATGGTTTGCATTAAAAACTTAATTATTAGGAAAATCAATAAGCTTACAAAAGTTAAAAGAAAAGACCTGGGTGTACACAAAACTTATAAAATCTAATAAATACAAATAATTTTTATATTATATTAATTTTTATGTGTCATATAAAATGTTATGCTATGCATGTAATATAAAAATTTTTTTGTGTTCACATAGATAAACTCAAAAAAGTTATTGTTATTGATTTGGAGTGTGCTCACAAAATAAAAATAAAAATAACAAAAAATTAACAGAATTCATTAGACGCAATTGTGTAAGTTAAATTTTATCTCTTCATGTGAAGCGAATTTTAATTTAGAATTTAGAATTTAGAATCTAAGTTTCAAAATAAAGTAAGATTATAGATATTAAAATTCATATTAAACTTTTATATTAAATGAAGTTGCACGTTGTAACCATACGATTGCCATCTTAAGATGCGCATTTAGTAAAATATAAAACTTTTACTAAAATCTTAATGTCAAGATTTAAAAACGCTGGGCGGCAGGAATCACGTGCCCACCCACCAAATTGGCTCTAGACTGATCGGATAATCGGAGAAACCTATCCATGCCAATCAATTTGCTTTTAAGTTGTTTCTACTTCTCTTTCTCTTTTTTTTTCTTTTTTTTTTTTCATTTTAAATCCAAAAGGATAAGGGGTGATGGTCAACTATATGAGACTGCCCGTTATAATTTGGTCGTTAGTAGATTTGAGACCACCATATTAATTTTGGTTGGAAAATTATGGTGCTAATTTGCTTGACCAAAAGGTATGAATAAATATATATATATATATATATATATATATATATATATGTATCCAGTGTAGTTAGCCACTTATAATTAGATACCTTTAGTTTGCAGTTTGTCTTTTGACTATTTGGTATGGATGCGCATGACATCCTTAGAAACATTATGCAATGTTTTTCCCAAGTTTGAATAATGGACCATTCGCGGAATACTGAACACATAGAAAAAAAAAAAGAAAGAAACTTGTGAACATTGGCCATGCCCATCTTTCTGGTGGTTCGAGAGATCCGAGAATTTATAGAAAAATATTTTTAAAAAAATAAGTAAATAAAAAATTTGAAAGAACTTGGCATTTAGATGGAACCAAAAAAAAATTGTTTTGAATATCTTTTCGTATATTCAGACTATCTTTGAGACACGCAAACAGCTCCCTCCGAGAAATGTTGTTCAGGAGTAGGATCTACTAAACAGTCTAATACGGTTGAGAGGCAACTATCGTTCAACATTAGATGATTTGTAAAAAGACACCGATGGGGTTGGAATAGATCTTCATTTAGTGTATAAGAGTTTCTCAAGAGTAATCAAATACACCTGGGTGAGTTGTTAGAGTCATGTTTTCCAAAATTTTAGGTGGGAAAGAGGATAAGAAAAGGCAAAGCCTTTGCATTTTAATTTTGAAAGTCTTTTTGGGAGCCAACTAAGTTCTCAAATTTGTAATTTTAGTTCCCTTTTGGATAAACAAGACAACCGTGTCATGTTGAAAAATCATGTACGTACAACATTGATAGAAGATTGCGATTCTTTGTTGCATCTGTATTTTATTTTGGCTTAGCTATCAGCTTCAACTCTGGGAGGGAGTTGACCTTGAAGCACCAGGCATCGTAGACATAGAGTTCAGCTAACAATCCATAAGCCGAGCTTCGTCTTGACAAATAAAAAACCAATCGAACTTAAATTGAAATGTATTTTTACCAAATCAAACTTGAACAATATAAATGCTTGGCTCAGCTTGTTTGCCATCCTATTAATATAATCACATTTGCCAGAAGATCATCCGAGCTAACCAACAAAAGCATTCAGTGTCTTCGAAATTCTTATAAAACTGCTGTTCAAAGATCGAGAATGAGATTCGGGCCTTGACATGAATGTCAATGTTTGTTCGTGACCTATTGTGTCACGGGTATGTTTAGTAGCTGAATGTGCAAGTTATGTTGATTGTTCAGATTCAAAATTCCCAACTCTCTCGAATCTCCAGAAAGAGTTTGGACAACCGTATTGACCAACCTAGGCGGCAACAATATTACCGTCCTATAGGGTATAAATGCGTTATACTAATGAGAATTACCAATTTTAATCTTCATTTTTTAACAAGTTCAATCACTTAACTACTTAACTCACTCTGTAATTTGACTAATGCAATTCCTTATGATAGAATTGTGAGATGTCGTTCATACTTTTCCATTTTATGGGAGAAAAACATAAGCACTATAAAGAATGTCTATGAACCAAAGTGATTGTTAAGTAAATCATATATCTAATAGAACGAGAAGATACATACGAGACTCTTAAAAATCACAGCGTCCATTTGCAAGATTGGCATACAAAACCACTAAAATGCGGTGTTTTAATTAGAGAACAAAGCTCATAAAAGGGGCCTTGAAATCACCAACTCCATGGAAGAAGTATATCAATTATTAATTAAATTAATGAAGGGTCAACTTGAGCGGAAAAAGAAAATACTGAGCTCCTGGCCCATGCTCTCATCTGGGTCTATTAAATGGAAAGATTCAGCTTCAGATGACCCTGAAACTCTCCCAACATTTGCCCTCAGATTCATTAGTTCATCATCATGCATGAAGCTCCTTTCCACTTCCAATTCCAGCACCTGCAACCTCAGAACTCATTAGCCTCAGTGCATCAAGGTCAACCTTTGACGGCCTGCGCCTAGTTACGTGCCCAACTTTCCTTCCATTGCAATAAATGGCCCATACGGGCATGGACAAAAGGGAATTACAAGAACGAGAATACCACCTTTCATTTCTCTGGCTAAAGTTGTTGTGGACACTGCAAGCTCAAGGAGAACAATCGAATGCGTGGATTTGGAGTTTGTTTGGAGACACAAGCTAACTTTTCCTCCGCGAAAGCCAAAAGATAGTGCCTTTGACAGCAGTGGAGGAAGTGAAATTGGACGGCTTGGGACGAAAAAGGTGGCTTTGTCGAAGTGGGTAGTACTATTTGCTGTTTGGTCTCTTCTTCTCCCATGAAGGCACAGAGGCAGCCTGGAATAAAAAGCTCTATAAGTGAGCGTAGAAGCCTCCATGAGCGGGCTTGCTTTTCGCAGTCCACTGTGGCGATACCTCTGGCTAGGTTGGTGGCACCACAGGTTTGGTAGGACATGGCGTTTCCTGGCAAGAATTACAGCCTTGTGGGATGGTTGAATTAATTGTGTTAGGGCTATAAACAGGCATAAAGATGTGTGTGAGGAGACTTTTTTTTTTTTTAATTATTTCTTCAATTGTGTTGTAACTTGGTCTTAATCAGTCTGCAAAACTAAATTAAATTGTCACACCTTCTGACCAAGCAATAAATAAGTAAACATAAAAGTTAAAAAGTAAGTCATACATTTTTATAAAACCATGTGAAAGTGATGGAGAAACGAAACGAGAGGGAGGAAGATGTAACTTACATGGAACAAAAAAAAAAAAAGCTATTAGCTGTATGCATGCTTTGTATGCTTGAAACCCCATCTCACACAAGTTTTCAATGTATTTATCGTTTTTCCTTTGAATCTCGTATTTGTTGTTCTGAAACTGAAGACCATTTCTATGGAAACAGAGGAGAGCTGAGGCCTTATCTTGCAGTCTTGCTAATGCCCAGCTATGACTTCCCTTTCTTTCTGAATTTCCTTCACTAATACAGACATAAGCATAGTTTAGGAATTACGATGGGTTGAGACCATCCGTACGATCATAAACTACTCATCCCACCATAACCTAAAACTCTAATCATTATACCCTTTGATATTGGGAGACCCTGCAAATCCAACTTGCACAACTGTTCCATATTACTATATCACGAAATATTCTTGATAAGACTTCACTTTCACCACCTGGAGGCCTTACATCTAACATAATGTCAACCCATATACCAATACTGCATTTCATTTTCCTTTCTTGTTTCGCATATAATTCAAACTGACAGAATTGTGGTCTTTTATTTCAGATAGACAATCGATGCAAAAGACTGCAAACAAATAGGCTGACTTGATGTGCGTTTTCTAGCCTGGCTTATCCACTCATGTTCTCTGCCCATTCAGCTTTCCGTGCGTGAACCAGAAGGAATTGACGAGGGTAAGCTTGTCTTTTATTCTCTAGTTCTACCAGCCAAGAGAGTCCACAACCCTTCCTTTATGGCTTCTCTTGATTGTATTGCTTTCATCAAAATGCAAAATTGCACATCCACGCTACCAATCCGAAGAAAAACATATTGAAACAGGGTTTGGACATGGAGCAAAGCGGCCAATCCAACAGAAAATTACAAATACTTGTGCCAAATTAAAATAGATCCACCAGTATGTTCTCTGATTGTAATACTCATGAGCACGATGACCTTTTGCAGGATTCCTTTTCTTGTTTGGCCCAGGAAAGCTAACACCAAACAAGGCATACCATCTCAGAGCAGGGGACCATTGTTTCTCATGTTATGCATTTTCACACACACACACACACACACAGAGGGCAGAGAGACAGAGAGACAGAACAATGGAAACAACTACAAAACAGGAAGAGAACTTTTTAACAAACAGCTAAGCTAGAAGTACAATAACATTTCAAATTGGAGCTGTCCTGGCATTACTAAGATTCAAACCATGCCCACAATACAAATATAGAAACAAAATGGCGCAAAAGACACAAAACTAAGCCCTCTCACCCCTAATTCTCCTCGCAAGCTGGATGTCCTTGGGCATTATGGTAACCCTCTTGGCATGAATAGCACACAAATTGGTGTCCTCAAACAACCCCACTAGATAGGCCTCAGCAGCCTCCTGGAGAGCAGCGACGGCACTGCTCTGAAACCTCAGATCAGTCTTGAAGTCCTGAGCAATCTCCCTCACCAGCCTCTGGAACGGCAGCTTACGGATCAGCAGCTCCGTACTCTTCTGATACTTCCTGATCTCTCTCAACGCCACCGTGCCTGGCCTGAATCTGTGAGGCTTCTTCACACCGCCGGTTGCTGGGGCCGACTTTCTCGCCGCCTTTGTCGCCAGCTGCTTCCTTGGAGCCTTCCCTCCGGTAGACTTGCGGGCAGTTTGCTTCGTACGAGCCATGAGAAGATTGAGAGTGTTCGGTCGCCGAGAAAATAGAGATTTTCGAGATAAATGGAAGGAAAACTGGTGGATGAAGACGAAATGATTTATGGGGTGTAATTTATAGAAGAGGATTGGAGTGTGGCGGCGGCAGCGGAAGCGGAAGCGGGAAGAGATCGATTTGGGGTTCTTTTGTTTGAAAAATTTTGGGCAGGAGGGAATTGTAGGCCGTAGGATTCGAATTGAATCGGACCGTTACGAATGATTTAAAAGGAATTGACGCGGATTGTGATCCGTGGCTAATGTGGAAGAACCAATAAGATTGCACCTGATGCGCCCAATTCATTTTCTAGAATTTTGGCTCCTGAAATTTGAAAATTCAAACGAGCAAAGCCCGCCGGCCTGAAAAATAAGCTCTTAAATTTTGGGTGTACGAGAAAGTTTAAAATTTTGTATTTTAACTTAAACTTATATTAAACAATAAACTTTTAAGATTTACAACTGGAAAAAAACACATAACTTATACTTGGATTCGAGAATTGTAATATTTTGATAGTGTAATTTTTTTAAGAGAATATAAAATAATTACATTTAAACATATAAAAAAATTTATTTTTTTATTTCTTTTATTTCATTAAAAAATATTTTTTTAAAGTACTACATAAAATGAGTTAATAATTAATTACGTTTTTTGAAAGTGAGAAAATTAATTTACTAAATTGAAACTCAACTATAATATATGAAAAAGAGTTCCACAAATTGAAAACAGTAGCCAAACTTTTGTAATTTTAGAACTTAGAAAACACAAAAGACATGGAATGATCTCAATTTATCTCACCTAAATTTATAATAATAATAGAACGTATCTTTGTCTTCATGTCCTTAAGTAGAATATTAGTCTACACACATTTGTTATTTGATATAACTAAAGTTTGTTAGACTATGTTGATTTATTTTTATGTAGAATAATAAAATAAATTATATATACAATTATCTCTCATGATATTTTGGTGATTAGATTTCTCTAAAAATTGTTTTAAATTACTAAGAAAAAAATTGCTTCGTAACATTCATCTTACGTACATTAAAAGTACAAGATATAAATTAATCAAAATTTTCTTTTAATTACAAATAAATAAAAAATTATTTTATTATTATTTTATTAATACATTTACTTTAATTAGTATTGTTATGCAATGATATTCAATTGTTAATTTTTTTTAACAACTAAGAAATCTCCACCAATCATAATCAACTAAAAATGTACTTCCCTAAATTATTGGCCTATTGTTATTATAATCCTATATAGAGTACACAACAATTAATAATAAATAATTAAATTTTATATGAAAAATAATTAATTTTTATATAATAATTGTTATACTATTAAAATATATATTTTCAAAAAGTATTAATATAAATGCATGTTCATAATAATAGTACTATAATGAGAAAAAAAATTAAAAGATTATAAAATATTTAAATTATCAATTGATAAATGATTATTATTAAAAGAAATTTTTTTATGTTATTATGTTTAATTTAAATTTTAGATTTTTGGTTATATAGTGAATGATATTATTATTATTATTAAATTAATTTTTATTTTATTTTATTTATTTTTATAGTAATTTTAATTTTTGAAATTTAATAATTTTTTATTTATATTTCATTACTTTAAAATTTTAGTAAAGTTTCTTTTATATTAACTTGGTATAGATATTATAGTACATTTGATATTAATTTCAATTTTAAATAAAGTCAAATGGTTAAAATGGAAATTAGATTCTAACTTTAGAATAAACTAAACAAATTTTTAAATTCAATATTCCCTTTTATATTTTAATTAATTCTTATTCTTATTTCAATTCTAATTTCAAGCCATAAATCAGATAATCCTTTAATTTCAATGAATTTAAAAAAACAAAGAATAATTTTAAGCCAAATATATTTTTATTTTTTGGTTTCCATACTACAAAATCACTTTTTTATTAATCACATCTAAGGAAAAATCATACAAACCTTTTCATTGCTAGAATTACAACTTTTGTAGAAGAAAGAGTTAGAAATAACCTGAAAGTTAAGTTGATTTAAGATGAGTATGTGAAGTATATCTAAAAAATATATTCAATATTTGTTAAGATCTTAAATTTTAAAAATACAAAAAATCTATTTTGAATAAACCTTTTATCATTAATCTAATTTAAGTTTTTCAAAACTTATATATATCTTTTGTTACGAATACACAAATAATTTTATCCCTACTTGACACGGTAAACCATTAAATGAAAAATAGTATAAAACTTATTTCAAACAAAAAAAAGTTTTAGTAAATCCGACAATGTTAACATTTTAAGTAAATCCAAGTGGTCTTAAAATATAATAACCACAAAAGCTCCCCGTGAGGTTAGCCAGTTACGTTATAGCACCCAGAATGTTCTATAGTCGTCCTTCCTTACGGACTTATGAGTGAGGGAGAGAGAGAGAGAGAGAGAGAGAGAGAGAGAGAGAGAGAGAGAGAGAGAGAGAGGCGAACACCACCTTGTTGAATACGTTGATATTGTTAAAGTCAAGTAAATCACGATTATTAAGCTTATGACAGACGCACGATTATTAAATAAAAAATATATATTAAATTATTAAGCTCTCGATATCATTATTATAAGCTACCAAACAAGATAGACGCACGATTATTAAATTGCCTCTGGGCCAACTCAAAAAAAATAAAAAATAAAAAACAAAAAGATTATAATCTACCCACAAGTTTGAGGGAAAGAAATAAGCCTAAACAGCATCTTTTTATATCATAACTGAATTGAATACAGGTTTTTCAGCTAGCAAACAAACAAACGATATCCCACTCCCTTCTTTCATTTCGTCCAATGTAGTAGTCATGTTTATCTGATCGATTGCTTCTTCTTCCATCCAAAATATCAGTTGGAGACGTATCCATCTTTTTTTTTTTTTTTTTTCTCTTTTTTAGGTATGCCATTTGGGTCTCTTTCAATAGAACACTAAGCTCTGTGTGCGCCCATAGTTTCTAATTTTGCATCCTGCTGCCGCAAACTGAAACCCATTTTCACCCAGAGTAGCAATTAAATAGTTAGGCTTATGTGTCCTACTCAAGGCCGTCCAACTAGGACAGCCTCCTTTGACTCAGGCGGCATCTGGGTCAAAATAACTCGTCAGGACAAGCAAGGTAACTGACAAACTAATACTCGAATGCCACCCAACCGTTCCATTGTATAATTTAAGGAGAGGGAGGGAAACAGAGTCGCCAATATAAAAAGTAAACACAGAACAGAACTGAATTGCCTTATTCCCTGCAGTAGCTTTTTCGCAAATGAGAGAAACGTACCTCGGTATTAGCCGTAGGATTTTCCGTCGAGACCGAATCCCGTGGTATGTAGTGATTCTCTGCTTGATGTCGTACTCGCCCGCCGACGCGCAGTCAAGCACCAGACCAAAATTGGACAGCAAACTCGAGCCGACACTGGCGATACTCATTGGTACAGTCATCGTCGTTGCCATCTTATCCTTGCTCGTCGTCCAGTGCTGCTGCTCGGACTGGACCGCCGCGGGCCAATCGCGGCTTTCGGGCGTGGAGCCTGCCGTGGTCGAGGCATTCCCGGTACTCGTGTACTCTGCAGTGAAACAGACCAAGGTGGGCGAAGCGTCAATTGAATGCGCGGTTTGCTTGAGCGAATTTGAAGACGACGAAACGCTGCGTTTGCTGCCGAAATGTAATCACGCGTTCCATCCAGCGTGTATCGATATGTGGTTAGCCTCTCATGTCACGTGCCCGGTTTGCCGAGCCAATCTCACGGCAGAATCCGCCCATATTTCCAAAGACTCGACTCACCGAGCAACGGCGGAGCCGAATCAACAGAACTCCACAGCTCAATGCAATGAAACGCGAGATGAAATCGTGATTACTATTCATGAAGAGCCAAACAGAGACTCACGGGTAACGGTTATGTCAAGCGCAAGCCAACAGAATAATCCGCCGCAGAGAACCGGGATGGCGGAGAAGTTTTCAGGATCGCATTCCAGCTGACATTCAAACTTGTAAGTTTGTTGCTCACTTAAACTCGTTCAGATTTCTCTGAAGAAATGAGGAGGCAGCTAATGGCAAGAACAAAGGTGACGCGCGCGAGGAGTTTCAATGTCTTTTCGGCGAAGAAATGGAGTTCCAGGAGCCGCCGCCGCCGCAGCGGCAACAGGGAGGGGACGCAGATTGGGATTGGGATTGGTTGGTCCGACCGATTGGTATTTTAATTGACCCCACCGTTTGTTTCTAGACGAGGTCCCGTTAAGTCTTCAAAAATCGACGGTGGAGGAGATTCCGTAAATGGTAGGAAGTCGTTTGCCTGGAACCCTAGTCTGAAGTGGTCTAAGATTTTTAATTATATATTTTTTTTATTATATTCTATTTAAATACAAATTTTTAATCTGTGACACGAATTTAAATTAAATTAAGTTCTTTTAATTCTTTTCCTCACACTTAATATTTCCTCTTCCTCTTGGCCGGAGAGAACGATTGCTGGGTTCGTTGCATTTGACTTTATCTTGTTTAATCTATTGACATTTTTGTTCCTTTTTTTGTGGTTTTTTTTTTTTTTTAATTTTTTCTGGGTCATTCAGATGTGGAGGAGAAAAGATTGGCATACCGTTTCTGAGAGATCACTTGAAGAAGAATCGTACGAAAATCCTCAACAATCATTTTAAACAGTGCTTCGATATTTTCGGCAATATCAGTGGCTTTACATGGAGTCTCAGTCCTAGATTATTATATTATATAAAGAAAATGTAAAGTCAAGAGCTGTAAATATCAAACAAGATTAAGAAAACAGAAAAATGAGAAACACTTAAGTTGTCACATATGAAATTGGAAAAAAAAAAAAAAAAGCAATTGCAATTTACGAGAGAATAGATTAAAAAGAAATGGGTCAAAAATCCAAATCTTTAGAAATTATATCTATCAAAAACATCCCAAAAAATTATCAAATTCTTGAAAGCAATAAGAACCTTAGAATCCAAAGGAAGATGGATTGCGTAGCATACCGAATTCCGCGCCCATCGGCTCATGGGATTGATAGAGATCTCTCGCAAGCAGACCCCAAGTTCTTACAGATAAGCAATGATGTCTGTCAATTTTATCATTATTTAAATACCAACCAAAAAAAAACTATTTAGCAACGTTTGCGACAGCAAGACAATTTTGTATGTGATGAGCAAACTGTCGACCTATATAATAAACTGTGACTGGAAAGAAGCTGACTAAGCTTCTCAATTAAGAAAAACAGGCACAAACATCCAATCCCACCTAATTATGATCATTCCTGGAAGCTGTTTCATTTTTGTTTCTAAGAACTACGTGACAATTTGAGAATCTGTAGCTAAAGTTCAATCCACTTCATCTTGGTAAACATAAAAATCTAAAATTTGGATGAATCTCACGATTAGCAAGACAGTTTCTTCAGCTTTGGAGATCAGCATTAAGCTAAATCCTGTTACATTACCCAATGATATCACTCACTTTTGTCGGTTAGTCACGAATTTAATTTATTTTATAATTGCTTGTTATGTAATTCAAGTAGTTAGTCAATTTAGAGCAACTCTTAAATTTATTTATTTTGCAACTATTCATTGACACTTTATTTTATAGTCTTTACTTATAATGTTTATTTTTTTTATTTTAATTATATATATTTTTTTTGGGGATACGTAATATCTTAAAAATAAATAATATATTACTGGTTTTATTTTTATTTTTTCATTAACTCTTTTATTTCTTGTCATAATAAGAAATAATCAACGCTAATGTGTTTTAGCACTGTATCTAAGCATCGTGCATTGGCTAATGCAATAGCTAAACTTATTTAACTTGGATTGTTGCTGAATGGTACAAGAGTTTCATTTTATTTTTTTTAATCCTACAGCTGTTTAATACAGCAATTAGAGTGTTATTTAAATTGCTCACATCGATACTTTTCATCTAGTAGCACAGTGATAACAAGACCATACACTTGCAGTTTATTTCATTAGCAAATTACTGATATGTTCGTTAAGACTCACTCTCCTTGTCATTCACTTCCGCAAGCTCAATTTGTTTATTTTTTAGCCACTTCATTACTTTTCCTCGCAAGACAACTTTTCCTTAATTCACACGTTAAGGAAAATAAGAGAGAGAAAATGAAGAAACATTATTCTCAATTTTACTCTCTTTTTTTTTTCTTAAAAGGTATAAAAATAAAAAAAAAATTACTCCCCAATCTATTTGCTTTATATTCAAAAAGAGCATATTTGGAATGAATATATATATATATATATATATATTAAATAAAAATATAAAAATACTAAATAATCAATTATAAAAAATTATAAATATTTAAAACTAATTTTTTACTTGTCTCCATATTTAGGGATCAGTATAATTTAATCTCATTTATATGTTATCTTAATTAAGAATTGCTAATAAAAGTAAATATTAAGTATATCATAAATTATATGAAGAATTTATCACTTTTAACTAATCATGAGATAATGTTTTATTAGTTTTAAATAATTATTAATTAAAAAAATCTTTGTACAAGATAGAATAATATTTCATAAGGAATCATGATATCATTCATGAAATCAATAACAATCTCAATGCTTTGAAGATATTAAAATTGAAAAAAATAAACACTAATTTAATATTCTATGTCTAATTAAGATATTTGTACAATAAAAAGATTAAATTACAATGAAAGACTATATACTAAAAAGATTAGTCAACACATTTTAATAGTTTTAACATTTGAATAATCATGACATGTGACTAGATGTCAACCTTAATTTAGGAATATAAATTAAATAATTAACAAGTTAATAATAAATTCAACTTATTTAATTTATTTAATTTTTTGAGATTATAATTAATGTGCATTACTTACATATTAATATCCTAATAAGTCATATATATATAAGACAATTAAAAAAATAAAGATCAAATTATATTTGACTAATAAATTTGAAAAACTTATAAGTTCAAATATATGATTTTTAAAAATACAAAAATTAGGGTATAATTTATTAAAAATTGATACAAACTTGCCTAATAAGTTCAAAAGTTGGAATTAATATAAATACCTCATTATGTAGTTAACCATTTCATGCTTAACACATTATGATCTCCCTTCTCTCTATTCTATTTCCCCAAAAGGGTTTAGGTTTTAAGAGTGAGATTTATTTTTCTATTATATGTGTGGATTAGGTCTAAAAGAAAAGAAGTATTGAAAATTACATTAATAACAATTAAGTTTTCAAAATTAAATTGTAATTATATTTACAAATCAAAGTTTTAAATTTATATATGTTTTTTTTTTGTATATTTATATGATAAATATCTTTGAATTCTTAACAAATTATTAGTTTGGTTGATTTATATGTTGATTACATCAATAAACAATGCTTCTTCATATATTTTTTGGTCAAATTGAAAACAAACGACCATTATTTATGAATTGATTCATATTTTGGGACAAGACAGAAGGTAATAAGTTATTTTGCAAGAACGCCACACGCTCGCATGGTAATAACTCGAGACAAGCCCTTTAGGCGTCAACCAAAAGTAAGGGCATCAAACACAAATGTGATGTGTGCACTCACGACCCTTCCCAAGCATGGGCGGCAGAGGCACGTTTATAAGTGTTGCTTCTCTAAAAAAAATGAGCATGATCTTTTTTTTATTCAATATCTCGTATAAAAAAATAAATTATTATTCAAATATTATTAAATTTGAACGGAATAACTCTTCTTTTTATATAAATATAATTAAAAATAATGTGAATAACAATAAAAATATAAAATTACAAAAAAAAAAATCAAATTAAAAAAGAATATGAGAAAAATCACCAACAGATAAAAAAAATTATTAACTTAAACACATGAATATAAAAAAATATTTTAGTTAATTTATTTTATTATAAAAAATAAAAATATATTTATATGGATGCACAACCAATTCTATGTTTAAATAATATTTTAATATCTCCAAATTTTCTCGAATATTTTTTTTTAATAAAAAATCTCTTATTTTATGGTATTAAGTGTTCTCTATATTACATCAAACAGAATTCAAGCCATAAATTTCTAATAATAAAAATAAAGAATTTAATTCTTTTTTTTTTCATTAATTAAATGGTTTTATAACGAAGCAAAAAGTCAAATATTCCTTATTCTAGACTTGGGGGTTGTAATTTCGCGAGATATGGACTTCTCAGCTACCAGATTTATTTCCCTTCACCAAGACAGGACCCAGACGGCTCTGTCCGTCGATGTATATGAACCGTGTAAAGTGGTCCACATCAACCCATTGAATCATTGTATGATGCACTAGGCTTCTTTTTATATATTATTTTTTAATTTTTTAATTTTCTCTTTTTTTTTTAAAAAAAAAAAAGAGGGTTAATGAGCCTGACATATATTAATTGCTTCAGGGACCCATGCCCGCTAGCGAGGTTTGATTAATTGTATTTGCCATCATCATCAATAGATAATATTATCATGGTTTGAATAACCTTAAGTATTAATATGATTGGCTGCTTCACTGTCCCCCCGTTATTGATTCTAATATGTCTTATATTAATTTCTTTTTATCGTTCGGCTACCATAATTGTTGATATAATAATAATAATAATAATAATAATAATAATAATAATAATAAAGGATTGTTTTACTATCGCCTCTCTTTATCTATTTATTTTTAAAAAATAAAAATGAAAATAAATAATAGATAATAAATTAAATAGGACCAGATGTCAGCTATTTCACTTACAATCCCTAGCCTTTTTCTGTTTCTATTTGTTGACCTTTCTCTGCAGAAGCAATCAACGATTTTATTTTATTTTATGAAGACGGTTGCAAGTAAGGATTATTTTGTGCTTATTTCGTGTACTTTTTCAGAGTATATAATATTTCATTCCTTCGGAGGTCAGCCTCTAATGCAAAAGTAAAACCCAAGCGCCTGATTAGGAAAAGTGACGGTAGACTTGTACAAGCAAATTCATCATCTAATCCCACCGACGAAAAAGTCCCATCTTTGAATGATAAATCTTTTTAGATATTTTGCTTCTATTTCTTGAATCTGTCCCTTTCATTTCTTTCTTTCTTTTTTTTTTTTAAGGGGGGAGGAGGGAGGGAGGGGGGAGGTTTGTGTGTCTATCTTCGTTTCTTTTCCGTGTCTGTAAAATCCCAATTGGCTTTGTTAATGGATGGGAGGCATGACAAATCTTAGAGACATTGTAGGCATAATCAAAGACAAGGCTTCGCAAAGCAAAGCCACCATAATCTCCAACCCCAAGACTCTGTCTCACCACTTAGCCCTCCTCAGAGTCACCACCCATGACCCCTTCTCACCGCCCAACCCGAAGCACATCGCCACCTTCCTCTCCTTCGGCAACAGCTCGCGCGCCACTGCGGCCGCCGCCATCGAGGCCCTTATGGACCGCCTGCAATCGACACACGACGCCTCCGTGGCCGTCAAGTGCCTGCTCACCGTCCATCGCATCATCAGGCACGGTAGTTTCATCCTCCAAGACCAGCTCTCTGTGTACCCTTGCACGGGTGGCAGAAACTATCTGAAACTCTCCAATTTCAGAGATAATTCCACTCCCTTCACTTGGGAACTTTCTTCATGGGTCAGATGGTATATAACTAACATACCAATCTGTATGTCTATATATACGCACACACATAGATATTTGTTCTGGGTTTTCCATGGTTGCCTAATTAATTCTCTTTGCTCATTAATTAATATTGTAAATTACAGGTACGCTCGATATCTTGAACATTTGTTGTCTACTTCAAGGGTACTGGGTTTCTTTCTCTGTTCAATTTCGAGCACTGCAGAAAAAGACAAAGAAGAAGAGAATGTTTCAGCTCTCATGAATTCGGATTTGCTCAAGGAGATTGATTCTCTGGTAGGCTTGTTGGAAGAGATATGCCAAAGTCCTGATGGGAATAACAACAATAGCAGAAACCGACACAACTTGGCAGATGAGATCGTGGATTTGGTGGGTGGAGACTACATGTCAGCAATAAACAGCATTTCGATCCGAGTTGACGAGTTCAAACACCGACTGAGTTGCTTGAGTTTCGGCGTCTCGGTCGAGTTGGGGTGCGTGTTGAAGAGACTGGAAGATTGTAAAGACAGGATCTTGGACTTGTCCTATGGAAAGAAGGAACTTGTAGGGACCCTCTGGGGCTTGGTAAGTGAAATAAGGAGTAAAGTTAAAGGGTACAGAGAGGATGGGAGATTGTTGCTTACATGGGGAAGCGGATCAGACAGAGGAAGCGAGTCGGCTCGGTTCGGGAATCGGACTCTGACATATGACGATGACTTCTTAAGGTTTTCTTCTGCAAGATTTGGATTGAGTAACGAGCGTAACGCTTTTCCCAGCAGTAGAAACAGCTGAATCCTGTTGCTGTTGCACGCTGAGATTTGTGATGACGAACGCTGCTGATCAAGAAATTTCTAGCATTGCCGGGGTCCTTCTGTAAGAGTATTAGGCCCGAGTGTGTGTTTGCTATGAACAATATAGAACTTTTTGACATACACATGATTTCTCTCAAATTCCTCTTGTATGGCGGACAGGCCATTTGAGTGACTGGCAAATCATGTGCTCTAGCTAGTTCTACTTGTGTGGAGCTACCATTCAACCATGCTAGCTTTTGTCTTTTGTCAACTTCTTCCTCCCATTTGAGAGAATTGATAAATTATTCTTCAAAATTAGCTGTTGGCTGTCATTTCCTCGTGCAGAACTCTCCTGGTGTTTGCGCGTTGATCTTCACAGCAAAGACGATGGTAAAAGTGTCCTGGCTTCGGAGAGTTGCAGGGCTTTGACTGAATTTAGATCTCGTCTTTAAAGCCCTCCAATGTATACCCAAAAAAAAAAAAAAAAAAGGATCCTCTGTAAAAATACCATGCCCAGATAGCAACTTTTTGTATGTAACATTATGTTGTCACTATTTTCCTATATATATATATATATATATATAAGACCCAAAAGGAAATGGTTGCAAACAATGTTTAACATTCGGACCTTTTTTATTTTTATTTTTATTAATGTTTTTGTTAAAATATAATATACATATAATGTATATAACATTTCTTTGTTGCTGGAAATAACAACCTAAGAGAGTAAAACTCCAAAAAGGGTATTATAGTTTAAGTTGTAACATGAAAAATGGTTCTTAGATAGTAATGTAGTTCTTAGATCTACAACGAGAATATATATATATATATATATATAAAAGACACAAGTCTTTTTCCTTCAAGACATTGTAATACTTTGTTACAAATCGGAAAATCCAATGAACTTCCTATGTATATTTGACTGTATTTTGGATGGGACAAACATGTGCATCCTAATTTTAAAGATCGATACATCCAATTTTGTATGCGCAGAAAAATTTTCAAAATCCATTCATTCTTTTAACACTTTTAGATTATATTTAGAGTAAGATAGATAGATCGACCTTTTTTCTAAAAAAAAAAAATAAATTTTGAGTTTGACTCTAAGTTGACATTAATTAATACAAAATAATTATAATTTCAAAATAAAAAAAATTATAATTTATCTAATTGATTTCTTTAACATAAATAAAAAAAATAAATTTACATCATAATTAAATTATTTAAATTAAATTCAAGTTGAATTAAGTACGTATTATTTCTATATCTAATGCGCTTTATCTTATATTTCTTTTATCTTTTTAAAATTTATTTTATTTTTAATTTTAACTTTTTTTAAATTTTAATTATACATTATAATTTAATTACTTAACTTTAAAATTATATTGTACTTTTTAAAAATATATATTTTAAAACTGTGTTAATTTATCTTTAAACTCAAAATAACCATAAAAATCACAAATATATAATTATTCCTTGTGATCCAAAACTTTATATATATATATATATATATATATATTATATTTTCCATTGGATCTTTGTCGCTATGATGTGCTGCCTTTTGCATTTATTCTCCCTTCATTTTGCATTGTTAACAGCCAGAAAATGATCCTCCTTTTTCTACCCGCTGGGAATCCCATCATGCCCCTGTAAGGAGAATTGAACTCCGTGAGTTCGTTCTTTCGGAACTTGTACGACAGTCTTTTGATTAAATTTAGAATTAGAATTGAAATAAAAAAGATAAATAATAATAATATAATTAAAATAGATTTAATTATCATAAAAATATAAATAAAATTTATATTAAATAATTTATCTAATAATAATGATAATTATAATAATAATAATAATATTTTAAATTATAAAATTATTATAATATATTTAATTACAATAAAAAATTATATTAATGAAAATTCCCTAGTAATAAAAATATTTATTATAACAATAATTCAAATTAATAATCATAAATATAAAATTTTAAAATAAATATATTAACATAAAAAATTAATAGTAAAAAATAATTCATTAATTAATATTTTAAATATTTTATAATTTTTTCCCCTCATTTAACAACAATAATAATTATTATTATTATTTTATATAACACTTTCCATAAATATTTTCATAAAAAATATAGTAATAATATAACTATTATTTATAATTTAATTATTATTATTATAATTTAAAATATTTAATGTAATTATGATACAAAAAATTTATCATTATCACTATTTATTTTTATTAATACTTTATTTTTAAAAGAAAAAAGCAATAATAGTGTTTCCCATAAATAAATGAATGAGAATGAGATTTTGTTTTATTAAATACTAAAAATAAGAATAACTCGTTCTCACTTACATGAAATATTTATAAATCATAATAATAATTAAATTAAATGATGAATATATATATATATATATATATAATGAAGATATTATATAAAATACTACTAATAATTATTAATAGTAGTATAATGAAAAAAAAAATTATAGAGATTATAAATTATTAATTAATAAAATTTTCTAATATTAAATTGTTATGTTAATATTTTTATTTGAATTTTTATATTTATATTTATTAATTTCAATTATTGTTATGATAAATATTATTATTTTTAGAAAAATTTATTAATATAATTTTATTTATTCATTTATTGCAATTAAATATGCTATAATAATTTACTAATGTGAATTATTATTATTATTATAAATATCATTATTATTAGAAAATTTGTTTAATGTTATTTATATTTATGTTTTATGATAATTAAATACATTTTAATTATATTATTTATTCATTTATTTATTTTTAGTATAAATTTGTGCTCTGATTTTAACTCCAAATTTATTTAAGAGTCTACAAAAAAAAAAAAAAAATTTGATTACAATTTTAGAACGAACCAAATAAATTATAAAATTTATTGTTCTATTTTCAATTAGGCTTGATTGTAATTTTAATTCGAATTTCAATTTCAGATTATAAATCAAACGCTTTAGAAATAATAAGGATCAGTAACATTGCGAATTCATCCAGTAATGGAGCCAAGAGAGAAATTTCTCTCTATGGTACAAAATATTAATGGCCAATGGAAGCTGAAATGGATGGATTATCAATTCCCTCCTCTTTTATGTCAAGCTAACCCCCCTATCAAATAATTTGCTTTTCTTATTTCACTTCCGACCACCTCTTGACATGCATGCTTGCTCTCTCCGCCTGCAAATCCCCCAGCCAGAAATAATTCAGACAAATGTATACAGGAGCACACACTGTACAGAAATCAGAAGCAAATCAGCGTCAGAAGCCTTCTGTTTACCTCTTTGTCCCAGTCGCACCGGAGGACAATGACAAGCAATATAAGGGTTTGAATTGCCGTGCCACCAAAAATCATTCCAACCCAAATTCCCTGTTTTGCATTCAATTTCATGTGCCATGTTAGGGCCATAACTAAGTAGATACACACCACATAAATAAAAATGTAGAATCACCAAGGAAATGCAGGGGACTGTGGTGGTCTCCTGGCATCTGTAACATTTTTGTTAATCTAGAACATGCTCCGGGGTTTGTTTTGTTTTTGTTTTTGTTTTTTTTCTGTACCGCATCAAAATGTGTTTTTTGTTTTTGCAGTGAAGCCGAATTGCTTACCATAACTCCTTGCTTAAAGGCCCATCCCATCAAGAATCCAAGTGGAACACCAAGCAAATAGTAGCATCCCAAGTTAATGTACGCCACATATTTTTGCCATCCAGATCCCACAGCAACCCCTTCAAGGAGAAAGAAAGATAAGGTCAAAGAGGCCCATCAACATTTATAAATGCATCCGAAATAACAAGCAAATAAAAGAAGAGACCGAGGTGGGGGCTAAAGCTGAAAGCAAGCGAATACCTGATAGAACTGGTTGAACACTGTTGAGCAAAACAGTGAAGGCTAAGAGGACTGATAGCCGGTTTACTGCTTGGAGGAGGGGCTCGCTCGTAGTGAAAATCCAAGCAAGCTTATCGTGAAAAAATATGATCAGTAGACAGAAGAAAATTCCTATGATAGTTGATGTCAACACCGACACTTTTGTAGCAAATTTAGCTGCCTTCCCATTGCCAGATCCAAGCTCATTCGCAACCCTTACTCTGTGTCACACCAAGATAAATGTTATCCAATATTAACCATTGTTGAGATGTCGTCTTCCCTCCAAAGACTTCAAAAATAAATCCTTTCGTCGCACTTCCATAAGATTGTGACAGAAAGCTCTATTTCCCAGCAGAAAAAAAAAAAAACTAAAGTTGAAAATTAAATGTATAAACTAAACTAAACTATACTTTGTCTCGTACGTGAGAAACCTAATGCGACGGGTCTTTATATCTAAGGTAACGACTTTTGCGCACATATAAAGCCAAAACTGCGTTTGTAAAAAATAATTTCCTCCACAAACGTACAGGTTGAAGATAGAGATGTAGATAATTCGGCTGTGGAACATGTGTGGCCGCCCATCTAGACTCTTTTATATACGCGCTTCACGGACAAGGTTGGTCACCATAAAAGGATCGAGTGGGCACGGGACAAGTGCATGTGATCATGGACGACACGTTAAATGTTTCTTGGACTAAAAGGTCACAATCACTGTAAGTCTTGGTAAATGCCAAATAACATTACTTTATCAGACTTAATTGCCAACACGTAAAATTCAAAAAAAAAAAAAAAAAAAAAAAAAAAAAAAAAAAAAAAAAAAAAAAAAAAAAAAAAAAAGAAGAAGAAGAAGAAAACATAAGAACGATCAAGGTCCACAAAACGAATACGCTTCTATGTGGGTTGGTGTTTTGGGACCCATTGGACGAAACTCCATGTTCATGTCTTAATCTAATGCAGACTTAATAGACTTTGACGAATCAAAGAATTCTCGGCTCTTCTACAAAAAGGGTCGATACAAACAGTGAGGACAACTCTTTGACAAGTCTTAGATATAAATAATAGAGAGAATTCGACAATGGGGAGAACTCTTTGAGAAATCTTAAATATTTGTCCTGTTGCTAATTATTAACGCTAGCTGACCACATGTGGGGTCTCTTTTTGCAGGGAAGACTGGGCCAGACGGCACATCACTTCCAGAACTTACAGTCAAGAGATAAAGTTCTAAGTTTAATGTTTCGGCCTACCCAAGTGTGCTGACAGACAACTTATTAAATGCTAGCTAATCTTTACGTACAAATTCCCTAAGTGTTGTGACGGTTAATACCATCAAATTCTAATTACATCTAATTACGTGACATTAGGCTTGAAAAAACAAATTAATACTTGTCACCTGATGTCGTGGTTTCAAAATGATCAGAAGTTTTGGATGATAGTTGGGCTACTTGGCCATTGATTTAGATAGGATTATAATTGGCCATTGTTTCTGGGGAAGAATTATCAACTAGAAGCTTTGAACCATTATCAACGTAAAGGGGATAAAAACAATAAAAAGAAAAAGATAAGAGACAGGCAGAGGTACCCGGTTCCTGCAAGGAATGCCATAGGAATCATCATCTCCCAGCCGTTGATGGTCATGCTGCCAAATGAACCGGACAAAATGATACATCAAAAGAAGATTATCGATTTTGTATGTATGCAGAACGTGAGTTGCCTCACACAGGCAATTGATGGAAGAGAAAGGCTTACCATATAGACAAGGAATCCACAGCAAGCTCTGCATTCTTCAGATTCCCGGTCATCAAAATGAGTACTCTGTAGTACCAGTTCTCCAAGCTAAATACAGATAATAAGAAAAAGGAGGAGGAGAAGATCAGAATATCATGTAAGATTTATGAAATTGTGAAGCAATTGCTTGAGAAAGAGAGGTACCAGAGCATGACCCCAGAAGCAGCAGAGAGTTTGGTGAATTCCCAGAGGCCAGAAAATGCTTCAGTCGAGAAACCAGTCCATGTGAGTGGGCAGCCACCACAAACAGTATAGCCCAGATGGCCAAACACCAAAACCCACCAAGAAAAGTTAATGGTCATGGCAGTACCGATTAGCCCGAACTTAAACTTATACACAAACAGCCAGCTCGCGAACAAATGAACCACTAGAGCCACGAGAGACACCCACGCAATGACCATGTTCTTGAGCTGGCTCTGTAAGAACCTCTGCAAAGGAAACTGGAATGCAAAGCTAAAATGAAGTGGCAGCATACATAAGGCAGCAACCCCTGAAAGCTCAGCTATATCATCAGGTTGACCCAATAGCTTCAGGACTGGGCTGGCAAAGAGATACAGAGGGAGAAGCAGAACACAGCAAATGAACATTACTATCCAAGAACGTTGCATGTATACACCCAACATGTAATACTTTTTGGCTCCAAATGCTTGCCCGCATAGCGTTTCTAATGCGCTTGCCATCCCCAGCTGGTCATAAAGAGAACACAATGAATACTGAATTAAGTGTTGTCCATGAGTATAATAATTTCGTAAAGGGGAAGAGAAAAAGACAGATAAAATTACCAAGAGGCCAAAGTCGAAGCCAACAATAACATTATTGGCAATGGAAATAGCAGCAAGCTCAAGGTCCCCCAAATGACCAGCAAAGGCTTGGGTGATGACAAGCATGGAGTAAGAGGCAAGGCGGCTAAAGATTGCAGGTCCCACTATGTTCCACAGCTTCTTTGACTCAATCCAGACCCTTCTTGCCAGCTGTTTATCATCTTGTTCAGCGTTTGGTGTACGATCCTTCAACAAGGAATGCTTCGCTTCTTCTATTGCTCCGTGGCCAGCCATAGCTTCTTGGACTTGGAACGGAGAAGAAAGGCAGAGACAGTGAGAGACACACACACAAAGAATCTTGATCCAGAAATAGATTAATTGGGCGGTATAATCTATATTAAACTTGAACCTGATGGGTGATGTAGGTGTTTCTTATATAAGCTTGGACTTTGGTGTTCATGCGTTTGGAGGCTCGTATATGTGCAAGTTCGTTCTTGTCTCTGGGGAGCTTAGATGCAGAGTCATTTTAGACTCAAATCTCACCGTTCGGCCGCCCTTATCCTCCGGGCAAGCATACGAACCATATGGTCATATGGGCCTGAACAATCCCTACTCATATAGGTCGCAGCCTTTTTGTTTTTTTATTGCAAGAAAATAGTGAGATACATAATATATGAGGTAAGCTTGACCACCGCAGATCCTTTTTTATTATTTTTCCAAGAAAATGAGAAGATTCTGTTTTCGCAGTGTATATTGTCTTGACAGGTTCGAATTTATGATTTTTAACATAAAAATGAAGGAGTTTTTAATTATTATATCACAACTATTAATGGTTTACAAATTTTATTTTATTTTTCTGGTCTACAATTGTTTTTAGTCACAACTATTAATTATAACAGATTTTTCTTCCTAATTTGAGCTAATTACCTCTCAGAATTGAATGGTAGTGGGACTGTGATGCATTCTTTACAATTGCAATACGCTACATGTCAAGTTGAGATCTCACTCTAAAGTTCAAATTTCATTTTTCAACTCAAATTTTATATCCAATAGCTATTAGACTATATTCAGTGCTTATTCATTTGGCGGCTGCTTAGAAATATACAAATTATTAATCTACAAAAACTTAGTATCCCTGAAATTAGTTTTAATTAATCTCTCCTTCTGATTCTATATACAGAGCAATAGAAAATTGAATATTGGTTGCATGAGTAAAATATATGCGTCTATACCCATGTAGCCTTCCTGAATTCCAACATTAATACATGCAGTTCTCGGTAGTTTAAAATTTGGAGAATGTTAGCTCTTCCTGGTGATGGCCTGCATAGACCCGAAACAATTTGTGGAGTATTTCCTCTGAATTACTTCAAGAACTATTTTCATATATATATATATATATATATATATAATCTCTCATAAATGTGTTGTGAATTTAATTTGACTTTGCATTTTTGCTCATGTTTATTCTTTCTTTTGTTTTTTTTTTTGCAAAGTTATTTTCCTTTTCCATCAACAGTTTCATATACCGTGAAGTTCCAAAAATGGCGTCCACCTCATTTACCCATGTCAATTTGGTTAAAAACATTACTTAGTTTAGATTCAGAATTGCAAATTGAAGGATCCTTAAGATATTGACGATGTTATTTCAGCAGAAATTCCAAACAAAGGTATAGACCCCATTGGCGGAATATAACTATCTTGCTCGGAGGAGACATCAGATAAATTTTTACCAGTCATTCGAAATGGAAGCAAAACAGATACAATAAACGCCTCCGATACAAAAGTCTTGTTTGTAGAAAGATTAAAAAAGAAAAAAGAAAAAGAAAAAAAGAAGAAGAGTATTTATTCTCGAGCAAAATATGAGTTTATCGGCAGCTGGTCATAATACAATATGAATTCGCTCAGGAGATTTCAGATGTTGCTGATGATATATTAGGTGGATCCCAATATGATTGTACTGGCGATGTAACATTAATTGAATGATATCTTATGTGGGTCCCAATTTGATTGTACTGGTGATGTAACATTAATTGAATGATATCTTAGGTGGGTCCCAATTTGATTGTACCCGATGCTGTCACGTTAATTGAAGTACCTACATTCATTTTCGTCAACGGAAGTGATTAAAAAATTTACAGAAATGGAAAAAGGCCACTCGTGATGCGATGAATCTGAACAAAATTTTTACAACCCTAATTATTTGTGTTCGTGTGTATCCCAGATGTTATTGCACAACTTAATGTGGAACATTGTTCTATGCAGTGGAACAGGGGATGCTTCTAACAGAAGGAGGGAGGGATCAAAGTTATTGAAGCACAAATGATACTGGCAATCGTTTTGGATGAAGAATACAATTCCTCGAATTGTCATGACCATCAATAATAATAATAACAAGGGTACAACATCCTTGGAAATTATCTTGCTACAAAATAAATACAATTAAAATGACATCATTATAATTATTAATAGTATATATATATATATATATATTATTAGTTATAGTTGCATAGTAAACAATTACAAAACGCAAACTAACTAGGATGATAAAACAGCGTTGCATCTTTGTAATTCTAGATTTTTAATGAATTGAAAATAAATCACAATTTTTGTTAATTTTTTTTTGTGGTCTATTTTTAAGTTAAGTTGAGTATCTTTTCATCAAATGTTCAAAATAAAATATGGAATAATAAAAATATTATTTAACTTCAACTTATTATTCAACCATAAAGATAATTTTTTGTTATTTTTTATTTGAGATTTTCATCATGTGTTTGTTTTAAAATTAAGAATGTTTAATCCATATTTGAGTAAAAAAAAATTACTAAAAACAAAAAATATCAAATAAAATTTTATGTATTTTTTTTTATATCTACTGCTTATTTTACTTGTATTTTTTGTTTATATTATTACTTTTTATGCACTATTACTCTCATTTTATGTTTTAATCAATAAATTATTATTGATTGGAATGGTTAGATTTATACAGATGACACTAAATATTAGAAATGACAATATGATGAGTATTTTTTGCTCTATCGACACACATTTCTTTATATCTCACTGCTCTTCACTGTAAGTTTGTAACTTATTGGTAATTTCATAACTATGAATAATCCCTTTTTAACTGTTTTACTTTTTAATTTCAAATATTTAGTACCCAATTGTGTAAAAAACAAGAACTCAATCTTTTATCTTTAGAATTTCTTATATTAATTTTGGAAGAGGCTCTAGGATTTATACAAATCATCTAAAGTAATTAATTTTAACTAAGGCTAACTATTTGAAGAAAAAAAAATTAAAAAGAGAAAAAAAAAGTAGAGAGAGAAAGAAGAAGCAGAGGGGGAAAAAAGACAGAAATAAAAGGTAAAGAGAAAAATACAAAATAAAGAAAAAGGAAAGTTAAAGTAAAGAAAATGACAAAGAAAAATTAAGTAGAGAGAATATGATATGAGAGATAAAAATGAGCGGTATAGAGAGATATTCAAAAGGTAGATAATTCTAAAAATTATAAATTAGAAAATATAAGTTATTTTTTAATAATTTTTTTAAAATATTTTTTTCATAAGAAATAATTTCAAAATTAAAAATAAAATTAAAAAATATATATTTTTAACAAAAAATAATTATGTAACAGTATGTATCTTTATATATAAAATAATTACTAATCATAAATTAATTTAATGTAAATTATGTTAACTCTAAATTATTTAAGAAATCAAAAACCAACATATTGACCTCATTATCAATTATCTTTACAATACTAAATATCCAATATTATAAATATTTAATTATTAATTAAAGACCAAAAAACAAAAGTAGTTCAATGCATAGTTCAGATTATCCATTAAAGTGTGTGTGTGTATTACTAAAAATAAAAAAATATCTCAATTTGTTATAAATTTGAAAATTAAGGGAAAATAAAAGATAAAAAATACTCATAAATTATTATTTTTTTCAGAAAAATATTTTCTTAAAAATTTATTTTTAAGTTGTCAATTTTAATTTTTTTCAAATGAGAGAAAATGAAAAGATAACCATTATTAAATTCTTTTTTTTGTTTGTTTGTAAAGAGGAAAAAGATTACACCGTAACTTAGTTTAATTTTTTCCAAAAAAAAAAAAAGAAGTTTAAATTATTATTATTATTTTTTAAAAAAAACTTCAATAATATTTTCATTTTTTTTCTTAAAATAAAATAAAGTAAAAAATTATCTTAAAATTAAATTAATTCAACTAATTATTCTCTCCAATTGAAATTAAATATAAAAATAAATTTTAACTCTTGTCATGACCTTCTGTAATGAACATAAATTTTTGATACCTCCGCACTCTCGTGGGTTTGCAGCTTCCGGGGTGCTCCGGAGCAAATAAATTATTTACATCTCCATCGTCAGAGTCCCCATGATCTACAGGACATTGGCAGACCGAAACTCCCCCGTCCGCACTCTGACATTTCAGAAGATTCAGAGGCTGGTTCTCACACTGTACAAATCACTCTTCTCCCTGACCCAAAAATCGTACTGAGTTGAACCAGCCTCTGTCCTGTCAACTGTACGAGCATGCTAGTCCCGGCTGTTTTGAGACCTTGTGAATTCTCAAAATACGTATGCCATAAATTACAGTAACGACGGAGAAAGTGCTGATCTTATAAATTTTTCATTAGTTGCCGCGGAAACAGCTTCACTCAGGACTGGATGAATCCTGGAAAAGCTGGGGACAAAAGTACTGCCGCTTGAATTGCGTGAAACAAATCTAAGTCAATGCATTTTACCAGTTCTGTATCAATGAAGCCATTTTAAGGAATCTATTGATTTCTACGTAGATATATAATTTAGTTGACGATGACACATTTCTAGTGCTTTTTCCATCATTCCAAACCAAAAATAGCTACATTCTTAGCAAGCAAGATTGAACTTAATTACTAAGTATCATGGTAAATTACCCAAATATCATAATAAATTATAATGCACATTATAGAATATAATATATCATAAAATTATAAAAATTAGCCCAAAAATCACATTGTCATGATTTGTTATAAATTATGAAAGATAACTTTTTTTTCCCCCTTTTCTGTTAACTCCTAATAAAAATTAGGCCCCTGTTAGTCAAAGTATTATGTTGTTATTATTATTATTATTATTATTATTTAAAATAAAACACCATTTTAGGTTAATTGACTGTAAGTTGAAAAAAAAAAGTCAGAAACCTCAAAATTTCAGGGAACAAAATAAAAAATCAACTAGAAGTTTGGCCTTCTTTCTTTGATGAGAATTTTCACTTTCCTATCGCAAAGTGTTTGATTTAAGGCTCAGGGGGATGCAAATTTACATCACTTTCGTTTGAATTATTTTATGGGAATGACTACACGGACTTAAAATTTAATTTACACAAATAAACGTAAAATTATTTTATATTACATAAATAACATACTACAAAAATAAAAAATACATACATACATATATACATATATATATATATATATATATATATAGCAACATTTTTGTGATGATATTTTAAAAAAAATTAATGAAAATAAAGAATACAATATTCGAGATTATTATTTAAAATAATAATTTTAAGAAAATGTTATTTTATGTATATTTATTTCAGTTATTTGAGAACTTATTGCATGTTAAAATACTTATATTTTTAGTAAAAAAAAATCTCATAATCTCCTTTTGATATTGTTATTGGACGACCAATATATAGATTTGGAGCTATAAAACTCTCTTTTTTTGAACATGAGTTGGTTTTTTCCTTCTTATTTTCTTGCTCTCTATCTCTTTTCTAACCGAACATATGTAGAATATTTCATTGTTCTCTCTCGCATCCATGCTCATACACACAAATATTACATTTTTTTTTTAAGTTAAATTAATTTGGGCTTTTAGGTGGTGTGGAGGCAGTCTGTGGGATGGACGAGAGGAATACGTTAGCTTACTTGGACGATTCAAAAATCTACGTCTTCATCGCCTTCTTCTTCTTGGTCTGAGTGCTCTTTAAAAGTTCATGCTTTTTAAATCGTCGTTGTCCATGAACTCCTTGAATTTTGGGCATGCAACCAGCTATATCTTCTGTTTTGGTATCTGAATTTTAATTTATTATTATTATTTTTTTAGTTTGTACAAATAGTAGTTTGAGTAATTTTGCAAAACCTACAAAAGGTTTTCTAGGCTTCTTTTTTTTTTTTTCAATGTCTTTGTCTGTCTCTTTTATCTTTAATCAAATATTTTTTACCCAATTTTCTCAATTTGGTGGCCATTTTTTTTGAAAATTTTAAAATTTTAAAGAAAAAATTTTAAAAATCAATAAAAAATTAAAATATTTAATATTAAAAAATAAATTTATTTTATTTGATTATAGCTACAGTAATGATGATTCTTTTTGTAAGTTCTTTTAGTAAGTTGTCATTTAAGTAACTCATTTACTATTTTGAGCACGACATGCCTTGAGGAATGAAGATGTAAAAACTTTCATAATCAATAAAATATCTCATTTTTTTATTGTTGTAATTTTATGTTATATCTATATATTATTTTTGTCAACATATTTATCTTTTTTATTTCTTATATATATATTATGTAGGAGAAAATTGAAAAGACTTAAGGTTAAAAAAATTGAACAAGTAAATGGATCCCTTTTTATGTAGATATTCTATTTTAATTCTTAAATCTATAAGAAATGAATTTCAAATTGTTTTAATATTGTTCAAAAGTGTAATTTTTTTTAGTCATGATTGTAAAATAAAAATTATTATTAATAATAAAAATAATATTTGGTTAAAAGATTATCATAATTTATTTTTTTTCATTTATTTTTGGGAGTAACAATTAATAGCTATTTAACTCAAAATATTTTCAATTTTTGAATATAATGATAAATTTGAAATTTATATAATTATGAATTTGATACATATCAAATTTACATAATTATAATTTTTAATATATGTTGAGTTAAATTATTAATTAATAAAAATTATAACTTATAATAATAATAATAATAATAATAATTATTATTATTATTATATATGTGTTTAATGAAAATTATATATATTACAACATAATATGCTATATTGATATTTTTAAAAAGTAACTGTATCTATCACTATAACGTTTCTTGAAAATGCCACTATAACATCTAACAACATTAATTAAAGTGACATTTAGGCAACATTTGTCAAAAATGTTTGTGCATATCTAAAATGACATTTTTTTTTCCTAATTTTTGTAATATATTTTAAATTTCATAAAATACTTATTTTGTTGTTGTACAGTATATGAAATTTATAATAAAATTTTTATTTATGAGATTTGTGTACGTAAATAATTTGTCTTATTTTATACCGTTGCTACTTCTTTGAATAACGTGTAAATCCAAATACTGTCTTTCTGATTTCGATAAACAAAATTTATTTATTTCGCATTAATTGTTCTATTCCTCCGATTAACTCCGGTAGTCAGATTCTAAGAAATTTTTTATCGGAGCAACTTACATATACATATTTAACAATAAAAATGATACATTTATAGAATTTTTTTTTATTAAAATAATAATAATATGATATAGTCCTATACGACGAATACAATTAATCCCTAATTCTAATGTACAACTAATTTTGATTTTTTTATACTGCTTATTGTTATAACTAATAAAATTAATTTCAAGTTTACAAATAAATTTACGATATATTTCTTTCTTTTTTACCAATGAAAGTTAACTATGAGCTATGTCTCGAATTCAAACCTTATATCCCATTTCAAGTTTTGAACTTAGTGACCTCTAAGATAGAGTAGTGGTTGATAAGGTTATTATTTATTATTTATTTATTTATTATTGAAAGAGAAAGAAAATTTCAATATTTGAAGGCAATTCGTATATTTTGAAGAGGCGGCAAGAGGGGTATTACAGTAATAGCCACTGCAATACGGTAACGTTTTGCTAATTGAAGAGATTAGTCACAGTATGTCCTCTTTTTTTTTTTTTTTTTTTTTTTTTTTAAATTCTATTCACAATGGAATGACATTCAATCCGTAAATTAAAATATTGTAAAATCATATTATGGGGCGAATGAAGGCATCTGTCCCCGTTTTCAGGTTGATCTCATGACACGTGATAATCAATTTGCATTCAAAGATTTCACATATTTTGGCGGAATTGTTGCATTATCAAAAATAAATAAATAAAGAGAGAGAAATATTATTTATCTATTAATCTATTTGTTTGTGTAGAAATGATCTTCCCTCTCGCTATGGTGACCGTATGAAAATATACGAATGACAATTAGATAAATGATCATTTGATTATCTTTATTTAAAATTTATGTTCAATAATGTTTATAATAATTTTATTTAACAACACTTTCAAAATATTAAAACTATTTGAGAAGGATTGAAAGATATATTTTATCTTAGAAATATTAAAATTTTGACTTGAATTAAATAATTCAATTTAATTCCTTGAAAACTTGACTTGACTTAATTTATGTTGATAGAAAATATTAGTGATTCAAAACTCGAATAACTTAAAATCAAAATAATTTGACTCAAAACTCAATTAATGTGGAAACCTAATAAATAGTTTGAGTGCAAAACAAAAGACCCAATTTTTACATTGGCAAAAGAATGTCAGCAAGAATAACTTAGAATCAAAATAACTTTGACTTGAAACCAAATTAACTCGAAACCCTAATCAATACTCTACTTAAGTTTTTTCAAAGAAAGAGTAAATTTATAAATTCAATATTATTATATGTTAATTTAAATTTTAAAAATATTACGTTTACAAGTTATTTTCACTTATTTCTTTCTCTCTCTGTTTTTTTTTTAATATAAAATTTCCAACATATATTTACACTTTGAAATTTCAACAACCTAATCACCCAAACCGAAGCTCCACCAATTAACCTATAATTTTAAATATTTGAAACCCAAATGATCTAGTTTGTCACCTATGCTTATACAATTGTTTGTTTGTTTGTTTTTTTTTTTTTTTTTGAGCATAACACCTCTGCTTATACATTACTCCCACAGAGTAGATTCTTGGTTCTTCTAATGATCTTCAAATACATTCACATTTTACATTATAGTTGATAAATTCCTCCCTGGGCTCCGCCACTGCTAGAAGTGGTGATGTTACCTAGCGTTAACTTGCTTGTATAAAATTGCCAAGTTGGTGTAATCAAAACTTTGATGCAATGGGGTCATCGTGTTGTGTTTGGATTGATTCATATAGTTATATTCGATAGAAAAATATTATCCATGAAAATCATTGACACCAGTATCTTTAATGCCCATCTTGGCCTCATGTTTGGTGGGGTCTCCCTACTAGAATGTGCCTCAATTGGAACCCGCGTTGGCCCCTTTCTATTGGATAAGGCTCAAGTTAATTGGCCAATGTACATGAATGAGGTGAGGCAGCAACCCATGCTTTTGCAAGAACATAAGGGTAAGTGGCATGTCTAGCTAATCGGTGTTCATTTTGGCTTTTATAAACACAAACATCAATTGACATTCTTTTACATTTCAGCTCCACATAACGAGTCTAAGGCACAACTTTGCACACAAATTCCAACACTAATTTTTCCATGTGGTGCATATGACCATTAACATTTGTGCCAGAGTACAAAAGCCACAAAGGGGCGGTTAAATCACAAAGAAAAGAAAAGGAATAAGAAATTCTATTCAATTATTTGTTCGATTTACACCAATATCCATTTCTACGTACATCCACCTCCCCCATCATATGATAAAACGTATGTCAAAACAAGAGGCTATGTCCCGAACCAGATAAACCAATATAGAATCATGATCACAAACAATACTAGGCAAAGAATTGAAGAGGAAAAAACAAAGTAAACAAGTGTCAAGAGACCCAGAAAAAAAAAAAAAAAAAGCCCCGAAGAAAGAAAAAAACAACAGGTCAACGATGAAATAGCAAGACAGTGGATCTCAGCCGTACATGACAACAAAATATCTAAAGCCGATCGATGATGAAATAAGAAAATATTTCTAAGCCAAAGCAAAGGCCAAGAAAGTTCCTGTAAGCGCAGTTCCAGCGATGACTCTGTCGATCCAACCAGCGGCAAAAGAACCAGAAGGTGGAGGAGTGGTCGTTTCAGCAGGCGGTGAGACAGGCCCTGTCGTACCTGGTGCAGGGGTTGATGGTGGGGGTGCCGGTGGAGAGGAGACGCCCGGCGTGGGGGCAGAGGATGGTGTAGAGCCCGGTGAAGGGCTCGGGGTTTTGAGTGGAGATGGGGTAGGAGCCGGCGAAGAAGAAGGAACTGGCGCTGCTGTGGGTGCTGTTGTCGGGGTTGGCGTCGGTGCTGCTGTTGGGGTTGGCGTCGGTGCTGCTGTTGGGGTTGGCGTCGGTGCTGCCGTTGGGGTTGCTGTGGGTGCAGCCGTCGGTGTGGCTGTGGGTGGCGCTGGTGCTGTTGTTGGTGCAGACCCTGGTGCCTGTGCCACGCAGGAAGTGGCCAAGAGACCCAAGATCAGGAAAACTTTGTACATAGAAGACCTCATCTTAATATTTTAAAAAGACTTTTGGAGAGCAAAGGAGCAAGCTTTGGTGTCCTAGAAACCCCACTAAGAGAGAGTGTGTGTGAGGGAGGCGTTTGGGGAAAGAGAGTGAAAAGAGATGGGTATAAAAAGGAGCTAGTGGAGACTTAGGTGGACAGCAATCAATCAATCAATTATTATGAATATATTTAGATTCCTTGGAATCATTCAATCAAATATTACATCCACTATGATGCCTTTATTAGTTGTTTATAACACACACACACACTACAAAGGATGGTGGCAGTTTCAATAATGGGGCTAAATTATTCTTCATCTTCTTCATTTCCTTCCGACTTTCTTCGACGATCAAATACACAAAGTCCCACCTAACAACACAAGCCAAGCGTCCGGATTGTTATAATTATTTGTCATATTTATTTAATATATAATTATAATTAAATTATAAATATATATTTAATATTTATAATAATATTATATGAACTAAATATTTAGAGCACATCAAATTAATAGTGTAAATGTAATGTAATAAAGCCCATTTCAAAAGCCATAAACATAGGTTTTGTGCCACATTTGACTTGGCCATGGTGAAAAATTTACCTTTAAATTGTCATCAGCTGGACATTTATCCGTATCTAAAGGGTTAGTATGATGTCCCTATCGAACTTAGCCATCGGAAGCCGATATAATATAGAAATTGGTGAGTCTTTTCTGCACAGTCCGCCCTTAATCTTTTTATATATATATATATATATATATATATATATATTTATTTTTTTTTTATTTTTTGTTAATTTCCTCCGCTTTAATATTTTTTGACAACCCTTTCCATGGTTGGATGTATATTACCTAAATTCCCCCCCTCTTAGTGTTTCCAGATCGATACTGTGATTCTAGAATAGCCACGAGAAGTCTACAAAGTAAGTAGTCATCGTGGACGCATGGCAAGTGTTCATTGGCTAATTGGTCATTGACCCAGTCATCAGGCGAGAATTCTGTCAAATGATGGTTAATGGCGGTTGACGGTGACCATTAGCCCTTCTCCATTTATTTTTTGTTCAAGATTGCTGGCTTGTGTTGATTAATAGGAAAATGGGGTTTTTGGGTCTGATCTTTACGGAGCTCTTATTTTATTTTATTTTTTTATAACCATTTTGTGTGGATTATTTTTGGCGAGAGAGAAGCAACCAGTAATATAACTGTTCACAGTGGAGAAAAACAAGCATGTTCATTTCTAGCAAAAAAATAAAAAATAAAAAATGTTGCCCTAAAACGTGCATGTCTGCTTGTGGTGCTTTGAACATGGGAGATTCAATTAATTCATTGTTGAATTTCTGTGCCCTAGCTTTGGCAACAGCACTGTAATTTATTGACTTGAAAGATATACATGTAGCTGTAAAAGGATTGTGACACATGCGTGTCAAGCTCTGTGGGACATTGCATAGCTTTTGGCAATTGTGTTATCTCGCAAATGGCAGGCAAAATTATTCAGACTAATCTTACTGTATATTTAATCTATTTGCCTTATGCAGTGAAGGATCAAAAAATTAAAATAAAAAAAAATGCAAGGTAGATAAATATTATATGTATATAAAAACAAAACCAATATATATGATAAAAATTTAAAAGATTATATTAATTATTTTGATTAATAAATATTATAATTATAATTATTCTCTATACATTTTAATGTTTTAAAATTATATTTTTTATATAATCAAATAATTTTTTTAATATAAATTCTTACATAATTATTTAGTCGTTTATCTCTATGCAATTTATACAATAGATTCTTTGTAATATTAGCTGTAGAAAAAATTTCGTTCATTGTAACTATTATAATAAGCAATATTAATAATGTGTTAAATGGATAAAAAATTTGATTTTAAAACAATTTACATCCAGTCTGCATTTAGAGAATTATAGGAAAACATATTTAATTGGCCTTGTTCCTTTGCTGACTTTTTCTTTTATTTGTTGAATTTGTTAGTTCCATGCTCAAGGCAAGGCTTCCGAGGATAAAATTCCTGATATAAGTTGCTAAATTTGGAGGATTCAAAGTTTGGCAACCAAAATTCAATGTTAAAATAATAATAATAATAAATTCTACTATTTGTATCCCTTTATTTTTTAGTGTTTTTATTAAAAAATTATATTACTCTTCTTATATTTAATATTTTTATTAATAACCATAAAATTAATACATATATACTTTCCACGTTTGTTTAAATAAAGAAATTTTAATTTTTTTTTATCACTTATTATTATTATTATTATTATTTGAATTATTAGGGTGAAAGGAGCAGATAAAATGTAGCTTTTTACGCTGTACAGAATGGAAAATATGGAAAAGAAAAGGAGGGGATGGCTTCCATCGATACTTGTGCGCGCTAAATAAAGGTTCTATCAAATTGTAGGGCCCAGCCCATCACCGCCCTCTCCTGCAAAGGCCATCACCTTCCCCTTCCCAAAAGAAACGATCTTTCCAGAGAGAGAGAGGGGAAAAAACAAAACCGCATTTGAATTGAGAAAGAAAGAGAGGTCAGAAAAACGGGAAAAACAAAAAGAAAAAGAGAAAGCCCGGTAGATCAGGAAAACAAGTCTCCCACGCGCCACCGTTATCCTCTATCGAGTATTGCGGAACATGGAGGAGGAGCCCAAGGTGGAGGCGGAGCGGAAGACCCAACCGGCTGGCCAGATTTCGCAACAGAGCCACTCGGCCGATTCGAAAGGCGACGACACAAAAAGTGATGCGCTAAACGGGGAAGCGAACAAGGGCAGTTTCGTGATGGGATCCGACTCGGAAGCTCAGTCGTCGGTCCATGGGCAGGGCGAACAAATTCAGTCGGCTGGCCGCGCGGGATACGCCAGAAAGTCGGTCCACTGGAGCCCGGAATTGGTTAAGGAATCGGGTTCTAACAGCAATATGGATAGATATAATAGCTACGATAATAACGCTAGAAACGCTTATTTTGACGGATCCAATCCTTACATCTCTTCGTCCCCAGCTCCGTCATCATCTTCCTTCTCATTCAAAGGTAAGCGTACATGTTTGTAATTTTTGCATCAGCGAGGTGCTTTTTTATTATTTTTTTTTTTACATTTTTGAGTTTTTTCTTTTTTTTTGAAAAAAATATATTTATTTTTGGGAAAGCAGATACAATGGGGACTGTACGGGACGTGGTAGGGAGGTGGGGAAAGAAGGTTGGAGAAGCTACCAGGAAGGCTGAGGATCTTGCCGGCAATACTTGGCAGCACCGTAAGTTACTAATCGTCCTTTTCTTTTTCTTTTGTTTTAAAAAAATAAAAATCAGTAGTGGGATTTGCATGAGCTTTGGATCTCATTCTCATAGTTTGCCAGTTTATTTCATTGTTTTGTGTTTATGGATGTTGTTTGGGTTGGTGATTGTCTGCGCATTTGATTAGAGGCAACAGTACTGGGCACGAGGGTTTTTTTTTTCCTTTTTTTTTTGTTTTTTTTCTTTTACGACATTTGGTCGTGATGTTCAGCTACTGGAAACTTGTCAAGTAAGATTTAGACATGAATCTAACGGTTATTTTGGATTTTGCTATGATATCCTATTGATGGCTTTTTTTAATACCAATGAATGATGATTGCCATGAACTTCTTGGTGCAATTAGTGTTTTGGGAGTTAGCTATTTATTTTGAAGATTTTTCAAATATGGTAGCCTGCAATCTTACTCATTTTTCACTACACCAAGCTCCAATGTAGCATGTGGCAAATAGGGAATGCCCCAACTAAATTACTTGAAAGATTCATGTCATAGAAGGATTTGGCTCATTTTATTTGAAAGATTCAAATATGGACTGTGAATGAACCCAAGGTTTAGCTGGATCTGACACAGAAAAATTTTTTGGTCTCATAATCAAAATTCAAGAAGTTATTTTGTTTTTCCTTTCTAGTTAATAATGTCAACTGATCTGCAATGACATGTACATTTTTTCGAGTCAAGTAGACCTTTGTAAAAAGCTTGGGCAATCTGTTCTCTCAAAATGAATTTTCAAAAGTTATTTATATTACTAAATGGTCTGCAATAACATATTTATCTTTCTTGACTTTTTATTAACAATCCAACATACCTTTTATAACTAGTTGATACTTTTTGTTGCCACATTATGGTTATGAACTTCTATATGTTGTTTAAGGTGTAGGTTAGGCATAGATATGAAATTGTGTTCACTGCAATGTTTTAGTTTTGCTGTATTTGATGTTATTTTTATACCCTATAATTATGGTGAAATTTTCATAAATTGACTAAATGATCTCATTTGTCTCGAATTAGTGAAAACATCCCCCAGCTTTGCTGATGCTGCTCTCGGAAGACTTGCACAGGGAACAAAGGTCTTAGCAGAAGGTGGCTATGAGAAAATCTTTCAACAAACCTTTGAGACTGTTCCTGAGGAGCACCTCCAAAATTCATTCGCATGTTACTTGTCAACATCAGCTGGTCCAGTTATGGGAGTCCTGTATGTGTCAACTGAAAAGCTAGCATTTTGTAGTGATAATCCTCTTTCATATAAATCTGGCAGCCAAACAGAATGGAGTTATTACAAGGTGCGTTCTATGCCTTTTATGCAAATGATTAAATGCCTTGGCTGTAGCTTGGGGATCAAAACTTATTGGTTGAGCTTCATATGGTGAACCATTGACATTCCCTTTTGTTTTTGGCCTATTGGGGACATAACCTACTATTTTGAGCCTTTGAATGATTGGTGGGACCATAATAGATTTCATTTTTTTGTTTTTTCATAATGTGGTAGTTATATGGGTGCTGATTGTTTGCTAGGAGTTATCCTTGGCTTGTTACATCTATTAGTTTCTTCCCAATGTAACATATTGCTGAGATTGACTAGATGACGAATTCATATATGTTTGTCCCTATAATTGCCTTACTCTTGTATTGGGGATATGGGTCTGTGTTGGGAAGTGCCACTATCTGTTAGTTGCCTTGGGCGGCTTAAGGGTTAATTATCTATGTTCAAAATTGGTCCTTGGCTGGTATACTAATTATAGGAGTTAAAGTGTGTCTCGTTGCTTTTAATGTCATGATTTTCTTTTACTGACTTATTTGATTCCTTAAACAGGTGGTCATTCCTTTGCATCAGCTTAAGGACCTAAATCCTTCAGCAAGCAGAACCAATCCTGCTGAGAAGTACATCCAGGTTATCTCCATTGATAACCATGAATTTTGGTTCATGGGCTTCTTAAATTACAGTGGTGCTGTGCAATGTCTACAGAATGCCTTGGGTGCAAATCGTTCACAAAATTCGTGATGCATCTGTTTTAGGTCCCAACCTTCTCTGTTTGTGATTTTGTTACCAGAGTTTACTAAATGTCCTGCCCAAGGACAATCAATACCAGTGCATATTCCAATTCTTTGGGGAATGTTTCTCTATTCTTATGGAAATGAAACTAGTTAATTGTAGAGTTTATGGGCAGTTGGGAAGGTTGGTCAGGAATGGTACAGTAACATTTTCTGTTTTAAGTCCATATGGTGGTAGTTTTGCATACACAGCTCATCCGGAAACTTGCTCATTCATTGATCTTTTGCAGTGAGTATTTTTACATATTCTACACAACTGGCCTATACAATTAAAAGTAAAGTGATTTTCTTTCGGTTGTTTAGGCTGACTTGCATAAATATTTTGACGGTTTACAGGTTTAGATTTGGATGGTTGTTGCACATAAGCCATTATGCAAAATCACCTCTCTGTGATATGATGTTAAATTATTCAACTTGTTGGAAAGAGAAGATTTATATGTTTCCTGGTTTATCGCGGTTGACGTGGAATTTTGGAATTTTCAATTTTGCTTCAGTTTAACTGGTCTCTTACTCTGCTTTGTTGCAAAATAAAACCATTTGTAACAGGCAAGTTACAGGCCTAACTTCAAATTTCAGAAACTAGAGATGTGAATAGGTGCAAGCATGTATATATCTCTTGCGTCCATTGGTTTAACTTGGAACGATAGAGTCTGTAAAAGGATGATGTCATTGTATCTTGTTGTAAGGCTATTTGAGTCATGAAGGTGTTAGTGCTTTTCCTGCAGATCTACCATATATCAGTGTTTGCTAGGGGATATATGCAGTCCGTACATATTGTGTGCTTAACTTTCTTTTAATTTGGGCATACAAGTAACTGAAATCATGGAATGTGATTGGAATTCCGTGGATTTACGATTCTTGCTTTCTCTTCTGGTAAAAAATTAGGGCCTTAATATCGTTTTTTTGGTTTTTAGTAAATAGGCTGACCCACTTTTTGGCTTTTGGATTTCTTGTTATTTCAAATGAGAGAAAAACACTGTTTGAATCAAATTCTCATATTTGACCGAGAAATGGGCATGCTTACCAGACTGTCCAAGCATGGACTTCCGTTAGTGCTCAGTTTGTACCTGAATGCAACAAAGAAAAGTAGAGCAAAGCTGTAACCTCATTTTGGAAATTGAAAGCTCTATCTAAGTTCACTGCAGTTGCCTTAAGGCCTATAGCGAGAGGTTTCATTAGGAATATATTATTAGGTGCCATTTTTTATTTTTTACCATTTGCCAAAGGATGTTTAAAGTCGAGCCCATTAGCCGAAGTGAAAGAAAAGGAATGTAGTTTCAAGTTTAGTTCAGTACTTGGGAAAGAAATGCGTATCTTATCCCTCGGTACTCTACAGGGATGCAAGACCAAAAACGTGTCTGCGTATTTTTCGTGGCATACAGAGGTGGAAGGTAACTGGGTAGCAGATTGGCCTTCCAACCGTGCCCTAAATAAACAGATTGGTTTCTCTCCTCTGGAGCATCCTTACCAGAGTTGTGTGTATAGTTTTCAACGCAAGATACTTGTTAACGGAAAATATATTTGCTCGGATCTTCAGAGAGTTCCATTCATTCCATGGTATTAAAAGAGTTTACAGACTCTTTTAGCCATATGTAATCGAGTTTCCTAACCAAGATGTTGAATCTGTCTAGGCGTCATTAACCAGTCCAACAGTCTCAATGGATGCATAGAATGAACATCACTTTCTGGGGAGGGGGCAACATTTTTGGCTGACAATGGTTGTCATTGCTACTGATGACTTATAGTGTTCATGATATGTGACACTTATCCTTGCCTTTCCGGAAGCGATTGGCAACCTTGTTTAGAAACGTTTGACTCGCTATACATGTTCTTTTTCAACCATTGATCCTCTTGTCCTTGAAGAGTGGCTTTGGCCATTTGACCCCAGATATTGAAAACAATTTTTAGTTTGAATCCCAATTAAAAGATCAAATGGGAGGAACGGTTGACTGAAACTTTGATTGGTAAGTCTTTGCTTTGAACTACTTTTTACGTAGGCCGGTGGCCATGGCCCAATGCTCCAATGTGTTCATTATTTCCTAAATATGAGTGTGGGATCATCTTTTGGTCACGGTCACCGACTAAGTGGACCATCTCTACGTAGGCCTCACATCCATCTCAAGCCTATACACATCATAGTTTTATGATTTCAAGTGGGATCATTTGACCTCGCCTATGGTGCACCACACCGCGTCTTCACTTTCGGCCTGTGATGAGTGACTTGCACTAATTCCAGTTTAGATCGAGCTGATTATGATCCTACGATAATGCTAAATTCAACGAACCCTTATACTGTTCATAAAAGCATGTTTAAGATTGGACACCCAAGACTGATTTCTACGACTCAGAAACATCTTCTTTTGCGCTTTTTTTTTTTTTTTTTTTTTTTTTGGGGGCAATTGACTTCCAAAAGTGAATTGGAGAAAATATTACAATTTTGTTACATCATCCAGTCTCGATCGCTCATTTTAGGGTTTAAAAAAGAGAGAGAGAGAGAGAGAGAAGGGAAAAAAACCAAAGAAATTTGAAGGGTACTTTGTTCTTATTTTGTCTCATGTAGAACCCACAAAATCAACGTCTTAGATACTTTCACGTGCCTAAATTCGGGTAGAATAGAGCTGCTTCTTTTTTAAATAGCATAAACAACAATTTTAATTTCTGGTAACCAATTATTTTCGACAATGTAGATTTGTTTGCGTTCCAGAAAATTGTGGCTCCAAGTATATATCCCAGAACATCTTGCTTACCTTCATAGCAACCGGAAACAATCAAATACAAACCCCATACATTCTCACCTTCAAGTTACATTGGGATAAAAAAATATAAATATATAAATAAAAAAAATATATATATAAAAAAGAAATTCAGAATTTACAGGGATATCTAAGGCTTTAATGTTTGAAAATTTATTAGGTAAACTTGATCATATAGGTCATTGGTGAATTGAGTAAATTATGTATGACATGCCAGCATTCAAAAATTAATAATGCATGTCACATCAATTAATGTGAACAGAAACACTCCCACCCAGCCAACTCAACATTGAATGTTGTTGCATAATTGAGTGAAAGTCTTGATCTAGCGATGACATGATTAGTGCCAAATTTACCTGATAATTTCTTTTTTCTATTTGCTCGAAGAAAAATGAAAAGGAGATTTGTGGTTGTTGATTGATTAGTACAGCAGTGATCACTGTGGGCACTTTATTAAAGAAGTGAATCAAATCCATCCTATCAAAACAAGCATGCGGATTGTGGGGTTCTTGTATTAACAACTTGGTAGACCTTAGGAAGCAGAGCACAATTTTCTCCAAAACTGCGGAAACCCCCCCCCCCCAAAAGAAGAAAAAAAGTTCTACCAAAAATACGTGGAGTCTCACTTCAATTTTTATATATATATATATATATATACACACACACACACACACTTAATCTAAATATAATTTATTTGATATATATATATATATTTTTTTTTTTCCACTTCATTCCAATTCAAAGTCGTTTTAATGGCATCGGATTGTTAGAGGTCAATACTTCAGTGAAGTCTGAGATCGGACATACTTTTATATAATTATTGGATCAAATGCTATTTTTTATTATAATTCTAACACCAATTTCTCCTCAGTTGGTGGCTACTTTTCAGATTTGAGTTGCTCTGAAAGTGACTTTGGGATCAAATTAACACTAATATCATTGTTAAAGTTAGAGTTGAATTTGTTTTGATACCAAAATTAAAAACTATATATACGGATCATAAAAATGTTCTCCAAGTAAGAAATTCCACTGTTGCATTCGAATCCTTACCATTGGCTAATCATTGTCGTGTCTTCATGGTTTTGCATCTGTGGAATTACTTCAATCGGCAGCTATAGGCATGGTGCTTTACATTACATTTGTACGTATTCCATGTTCAATTTCATGAGTGGAAGTGCACTGCCTTTCTTCACTTCTTCAATTGCCACTAAGGCATTATTAACCTCAGTTTTTTGTTGACTAATCTTAAATGTAAAACTGAAAAACAACTACAAAACTGGGTGAAAAAAGAAGAAGAAGAAGAAGAAATTTAAGGATTTCAAAATGCATACTTTCTTCCAGCTTGTACTTTGAGCAACAGGTGGTATAGATGTGCTATCAGAGAATGGTAGAAATGTTTGTGATATGATATCCACATAAATTTCACTATCCATCAGGATGCATTCTTGGGAGTGTTTTTTTTTTTAAAAAAAAAATCGGAAGTCACCACAAACTCATACTAGAACACGGTACAATATCCAAGAGGCTTGAAGGACAGGCTGATGCAATTGTCATAAATTTTCTGCTAACCCCATGAGTTCGTTTTATATTTAGCAGGAGGGGGTGGGGCGGGGAAAGGGTTTTCAATTGCAGCCAACCAGTCTCTGAAGCGTGAAGAGAATATCTTTCCATTTAGGTGTTAGCTGGATGCTAGTGGAGAGCGCATTTGACATTGTCAGGCCAAATATAGTAGGTGCATGATTTCTTAGCCCTTCAGAATTCCCATATCCACTGTACATTTCCAAATTCACAAAACACCCTATAATTTATTTCCTAGTCCTTAATTTCTTACAGAATCCTCAGCAGTTCGCATTGCACATTGACTTATGTTCTCAATGGTCTTGCCCTATGGGGGATATCATATATATATATGAGAAATAAGCACACTCTTCTTTTTTTTTTGTCTTTTTTTTTTTTTTGACTTGGTAAATTTCTATATGGGCTTTTACAACAATAGCAAACCAAGGCGTGGGAATTGGGAAAAAGCAAAACACAAAGGAACTTATTTAATTAGGAAGGGCAAAATTTGGGAAAGAAAAGGGAATAGTTCCCTTCACCCTCAAATCAAATGTCAACCAAACCAATGGAGGTGGAGTTGTACAATCTCAACTGTGTTTGAAAAGCACCCCATGTGTCCTTTTATCCCACCCAAAGTGGTTCTCATTATAACTCTAATCTAAGTCATATTCTGAGCTTTAAATATTATTTCCGTTAATGACTCTTTGTTTTTTCTTCTTTTTTTTTTTTTTAATTTTGGGGGTGCCACGGCAAGGCAGAAAAGAAAGAAACAAAAAAAAGGTTTTTCACTACCTTTTAGAAAACTGAAATCCATGCAAAATGCAGCATTCAACTAGCAAACGGGGCTCTCAAAAAAAAAAAAAAACAAAAATAGCGAACGATGGGGTTTTAATCCCAAGAAAAAAAGAAGATTGGAAGAGAAATAATACGAAGTGTGGTTGAAATTTTGTCTCCTTGTTCCCTCCCTGATACGAGACATCAAATCCTAGCAGAGAAAGGAGGGCAGCAGTCTCCAAGCAACAACAAGAATGTGTAGCAAGCAAAATGAAAACAAATGAAAAAATATATATATTTTTTGTTATTATATGATGAGATATTGGTGGGTTTTACATGTGGTGGTGCAAAAAAACATTGCTACGGGGGCCACTGCTTTCAGGCGGAGGAAGGGAGTGCAAGGGCTGGAAAGGCTGCACAACCATCGAGAAATGGAAATCAAGGTCGTCCCATTCTTTTATCGTCTTGTCAACATCCACGTACTCTTTTCCAGCAAGTTCTCTCTCTCCCCCCACCCCCCTTCTCTCCGTGTTATATTACTTTATGTTTATATTTTTTTTCTGGCATCTCGTGATGAGATGTCAAAAGGTAGTTGGATGGTTTCAGAGACAGAAGGAGAGCTCATGAGCAATGTTTTGTTTTGTTTTTTTTTTTTTTCTCCCTTTTCTTTTGAATCAATTGTTGACTTTAGCAGAGCAGAAAAATAACTTCGTACTTCATACTTCAGAGGTTTAATAACCAGTGGGTAATATTCATTTATTCAAAAAAAAAAAAAAAAAAAAACAGAAAGAGAGAATTTTCATGACCTACCTTATTTGGTCATTTGGGGTTAGATTGTTTATCAATTGGATACAAATTGCTATTAATCAGATGCTTATATTATTATAGACTAGTTGTAAATATATTTTATTATGATTTTTTAAAAAATATATTTTATTATGGTGATTTTTTTAAAAAAATATTTTATTATGGTGATTTTTTTTTGTCTAGTTGTAAATATTATAATTGTAGGCATTTGTAGCTGGTAGACAGCAACATACGAGCAGATCAATAATGATAATTTAGATAAGATGGGTCAAATAAGAGGGTAATGCACCAGCCTCTAACTAATATAATTGTGTAATAACACTATAAGGTACAAATAAACTTGCTACTTCTTAATTTTAATTACTTTATTTATTTTTTCATTTGTAAAATTATATCTAAATATAAGATTTCAAGTCATCCAAAATATCACCTAGTTATTCAGAAAATAATAATAATAAAAATCATCTAACTATGGCGGGGAGTTAAAAGAACATGTCTATAAGTGGCAATGGCAATGACTTTCCAGTTTACACTATAAACTTGCATATCAATGAAATTGATTGTACTAAAATCATGTCTAACTAGAATAATCAAATGTACAATAAAAAAATTGTGTAATCACATATTATTAAATATTTTTATTATTTTTTTTTACATTTTATGTTACTTATTATATATTTTGTTTCCGCTTACATACCTATTAATTAGCTAAATCTTCTCGTCATGTAATGAGGCTCGCAAGGTCACCTAAACAAAGAGCGGGGGGGGTGTAGTGTAAGGAAATGAATGCGCATCGTCATCGTGATGTTACGCTATGGTCAACTCACTTCATTTGCACCATGAAATGTCAGTCTCGCCTCAATTTTTGTATGTTACATGCGTACAAGTATTGTATTCGTATGCATAGGATCGATACATACCATTATTGAGATATCTATCTTTTATTGGAGGCATTCTCGCCGGCTGGCACATTAGGAAGAGAGAGAAATGATGGGTGTGGCCGTGTGGGTAACCTCTCTTACATCTGTGCAAGTCAGTACGTCTATCAAATGTCTTTTCCAATTGGTTGGGTTGATGTTGGAGTTCACATCGCACGAGCCCCACTTTCATGACCATTATTTGGAGGCACTTGGAACTTAATTAAACCCTTCTAAAGCCTCCCCTCTTAATCTTATTACTAGTTGAGCTTGAGCATTAATACCACCTAATATTTTGACACCACACGTTTAGCGGTGTTATGCGTTGGTTGGATTTCTAACGTAATTCTCAAACGCAAATGGAAGAAAGGGTCATTATGAGAAAGTCATTACATTTCATTTCAGTGGACCTACCCTCAATTTTTTTTCCTTAATTTCATCATTTTCTTGTGATAGAGATGTTGATGGTGGAAATGGAGCAGAAGTGTGTATGTGCGTGATTGATACAAAATGTTCTGAGGCCATAAAGGTTTTTTTTTTTTTTTTTCCTTAGTATCATAAACTGTGTGGCGGATGAGAATCAAATAGCGCGTTACTTTTCTTCATACGAAAAGGGGTACCTTTCTAATTAGTTTGCGAATCACTTAGTAGTAAAAGAGAATTAATGGAGGGGGTCAGAAGATAGATAGAATTGTGTGCTTGTTTGTAGGATATGGGCCTGAAAAAGCTGTGAGAACGAGCCTTGAGGGGGGACGACTGAGCAGGGAGTGTCAGTGAGGATGGATGCGTTGTATGGCTTGACTAGTATAGTTTGTACAGAAAGATAGACTCCCCCGTGCGAGGCTCTTTGATGGTTTGTTCAGGATTTTGATTTATTTTTGTGAACAGTTGTTTTACAGTGTACTTAGTTTATGCACTCGACGAATGTGCTTAGATGATGGTTTGCTCTATTAAATGTATTTTTGTTATATATAAAAAGTGAATATATTGTTTGAAATCACACATTTTAGTGTTCGAAGTGTAATATATAATAATGTATGTAACTTAATCTACTCATAATCACACGTCCCAATCATCTAATGTTAGATTATTGTAAATGTAAATGCAAAGTAAGAAATTTGAATAAAAGGGGCAAGGAATCCAAGTGCTATATTTCTTTTTTCTTTTTTTTTTTTTTGCTTAGGGAGAACAATTTAGTTTTAAGATACACATATTGTTAAAACCAAAAGAAAAAGAAATTTGCATGCGCTACAACTTGAAAGTTTCTTTTATTAGAAGAGAAGTAAAAAAGAAAGTGATGAGTCAAAAGAATTGAAATCCTTAATCACCAATGATTTTGAAAGACTTGACTTAGACCTAACCAATCATCATGACCCAAGCATAAAGCAATAATGTTTTATGTAGTGTAACCCTTTTCGGTTCTAAGTAATAATAATATTCATTTTAATATATAAATTATAACATCCAAATTAACTATTTTTTTCTTTAGAAGAAGAAGAGAAAAAAAAAAAAAAAAGACAGAAGCACAAGTAGGAATATTACAATTGTTTCCTCCTATCTTTATCACTGAAAAATGTAACTGGTGTGCCAACACGATGAGCAAAAATTCTAAGCCCCGAAGAGGGCCATGCCTCTTGAGTCCCTTGGTGGTATGAAATATCCCTATCTGCGACATGTCAATCTCTGTCGTGCTGTGGGGCTTGACTATCGTAGTATTTTGGAACATTCTTGCCTCCACAACGTTTTGCTACAAGTGATTATATCATGCTAATGCCAATCCCAATACCCAGAAGGCAAAAGTAAAAGGGAGAGAACGTGTGCATAGTAAATAAATAGCACACAGAATATGTGAATAAAAGTTTTAAAGTTCTTGTGGCTTTTGGCGATGGTCATTATTTCGGTTGCAGTCTAGTATAAATTTTAGCAGAGCAGATGCAAAATATCGGTAATAAGGTACGGTTTAACATTTGTTAACCGTAAGAGGAAGTAAGTAAATACATGGAGTTTGCATTTAACAACAAAAAATACCTGTTGCTAAAGGGCCTTGAGTATGGTAGTGGTGACATCAAAATGCAAACAAAAATGGAAGCCCAAAGTTAAAAGATGTAGAAGGAATTGAGATTTTTCAAAAGTCTTATGGAGAATTGGAGATGCATTAGGCTATGAAACTTGTCATGAAATTGCTTTTTTTCTTTTTTCTTTTTTTTTTTTATTCCTCCAGGTGCTAAAATTTGAACATGAAACTAATAATCACGCTCTATTATTAAGATCACAAGAAGGGGTGGCATGCATGCATGCATGCATGCATTGGAGGAGTAAAAAGTAAACTCCTCGAGAGTATGATCCTATATGAATTATATGTACTGAAATAATACTCGAACTAAGAATTTCATGTGTCTAAATTACGCCAATTTCAAGTTGCCAATCACTAAACTAATTGTTAAGTGTATATCAATCAATCTTGTAAGACGTGCACTCTTTTTTTTTTTTTATCATATGTCTGAAGGTGCGTTGCAAAGACGTTTTTTTATTATACTTTTGAATCAAGAGTGGAAGTTATATGTTAACATCTTCTTCTTCTATTATTATTATTATTATTATTATTATTATTATTTTATTTTATTTTGGATTAAAAAAAAAAAAAAGATTCACAGTTGAGTAGTGTTGGGCAAACGGACTCCCATATGTCTGAATTTATAAGTTTAATATTGATGATACGCAAACTTATGTAAGTGAAAAAAAGGAGAATGATGGAGTTAAACACAGAGAGCCAATTGAAATTTAAAGGAGAAAAGAAAAGAATAGAAAAGAAACAGACTCTCATAAAAGCGTTTTATGACCTGGATTTGCCTTTGGGCACCACCACGAATGCACAACCCATCTGGGATCTGATGGCTAATAATTAAACTATCGGAAAAACTATTTGGTCACGCAGAAATAGGCTTTTTTTTTTTTTTTTTTTATGAGATAGTGCGTTACGATGGAAAAAAAAAGAAGAAGAAAAAAAAAAGAAGGATAATTTCTTTGTTATACGTAGAAAAGAGTGTTTTTATTATATATATTCTTTATTTAAAAAATATATTTCACTTTTCAATTTCTTCACAACTTATTCCAATACATGTATTTTAACAAAAAGAAAAAAAAAATTAAAATATTTTGAGTTAAGAAATTTTAATATTGTCTTATGTAATTCTGTTCACTTTGTCCTCTTCACAAAAAAAAAAAATAATAATAATAATAATAATAATTATCAGTAAAATTATAAGTGGTATCATAAGAAGAGAAGCAAGCTCACGTATTAGTAATTAGTCTATTATAATATTACTACGTAGTGTCCCTCTTAAATTATATATTCTCAGCGTAAAAATGACTGGTTGGGCAAGGGTTGTCCCTCAAGAGGTGCCCTGTCAACCTAAAGTCGCTTCAGTTGTCAAGCTATATCGATGAATTAGTCAAAGAAGAGTTTTATTGCACCAATAGGAGCAATCTATCTAACTTTTTCGGTTGGTAAAAAACATTGGAACAGTGAAATCGTGGAGGCTAGAGACACCCCTTGGCATGGAAGGATGGTGTTGCCTTAGCAGTTCAATTATTGGGGCCATCTCTGATTTTGATGTGATTAGACATTACCATCCCTCTTCAGTATATACCAATGCAAATATATAAAATTTATTTGTTTATTTTTTTTTTTCCCCGTTTTGTGAATGATCTTTCTTTTTCTCATTTTCTCATTTCTTTTCGTTTCCCTTTAGCTTTTGTTTGGACATGAGATGGAGGTACAAAAGAAATTTATGCTATATATATATAAAAAAGAGAAGACAGAGTATATTTTTTTTATTTGTTGTTTAGATAAATTAAAAAATAAATAAAAAGTGTAAATTTGAAATTGAATACTATGACAAAGAGAATCAATATTTATAAAATAACATTTATGCCTTTATTCAAAGGATGACGATTGTATTTTGGGAGCATGGATTTGCAAAGGGTAGATTCTGTAATGAAAATATTCCTAAAACCAAAGATGAAATCAATAGTCATAATAGAAGGAGAGAAGGAAAAGAAATTAATTCCTGTCCACGAAGTTTCCCTCGTCAAGCTTCAATTGGCTACAGTACCAAATTTATAGCGTATGAAATCAATATATGAATTTTTTATTTTATTTTTTTATTTGGTTAGTCAGAATAAAAGAAAATATATAGAAGAAAATGAGGTAATAGAATCATAGAAATAAATCTTAGCTTTTTGTCTGTAAATTAGGAGGTTTATGCCATTTGGGATTGTAACATGCAGTAGTCTAGTGAGAGAGAGTGAGAGAGAGAGAGAGAGAGAGAGAGAGGGGGGGGGGGGGGAGGGGGGGGGGGGGGGGGGGGGGGGGGGGGGGGGGGGGGGGGGGGGGGGGGGGAAGAGAAGCAGAAGGCTTTAACCCACACCACATGCTCCATGGGTTTGACGTCCAGTAAATGAAAAATAAGGTTAAGAGCAATTTTGTACTTCATTAATTCAACCCTACGATCAATCTTTATTTTTCTCAAGGCTTTCTCACCCATATGGTGAGAAAGTTTTTGAGTGGAACCCACTTGAAATTTTCAATCTCTTCTTTTTCTAACACTTTTCTTTCTTTACCTATCCCAGACAAAAGGAAATTCCTTTCTACGTCTTTTTTTATTATTATTATTATTTTTTAAATCATAACTTACTTTCCTACGGTTTTCTCACAATCCAAACAAAGCATTAGGCTTTGGCTATTTCTCCAAATCCAATGAAAGTTGTTTAGGTCTGAAGGGTTTGAGCTTGTCTGGATGTTTCTGGTAATAAGAAGTTTCATTTTTGTTAAATTTATCTATATATATATAAATATTGGGTCTTCATCCTTGGTAGGAAAGCTATCTAGAGTTGGAAAAGAGTCAAGTTTAGGGTACTTTGAGTTTCCCTGCAAAATTGACAATGGCTGTCAAATATCTTGGACCCAAATTTGAATCTTTTCTCAAAGTAGAATCATAATCGAAGTTAATATGCTGTTAACTGTTTAAGAATATAACCATATAGAGTCAACATTATCCTCTTATCTTAGGATAGAACTCTCCATATCAACTTTTTCTTTTCTTTTCTTTTTTTTGGGGGGGGGGTCAAATTGTACAACTACTTTAATTTTATTCTTCCTGTAGAATCAAAGAAGCATGAATATCTTTACTTCTTCTTCTTCTTCTTCTTCTTCCTACCTGTATAAAATGTACAACTTAAATATCTCCACTTATCAAGAATATCTTTGTTTGACAATTGATATATACTTAAAATTAGTGAGATTTTGTTTCTTTCAAAGTCCCTACCAATATAAACAATTTCTTTTAACTCTTTTATACATTAATACAAAAAATAATACTGCGTGAATAATAACACACTTAATTCATAAAATCAATTTAATGATAGCCCTTCATATACATAGATATATATTGCCAAATATAAGAGCATAATTCAATGTTTTATATTAAAATTTAAATCAAACTCATTTTAAGAATTCTTTGAAATGAATCAACCGGAAATCAACGGTACAAAGCTCTTAAAACAGATGAATATACACCCGTTTTTTTTTAACCTCATTCTCAGACCGATAAGCTGACAACGTTGACTCTTGTCATGAGCTTTCAGCCACCCACTGCACATTTTTCCGGGAAAAAGATGTTCCTAGAAAATTTGAGATGTTGATGGACTCCTGCACGTCTTTCAGTTCCACAGTACCACTACTACGTTGGGGGGGGGGGAAATGAAAAGAAGGAAAAAACCTGTCTCCTCCACCTTGCAGCATATGTAAAATCCCCAGCGCGTGTCCGACACGGTGATAACTCGAGAGTATTAGTTGCATCATCTGATATCTTCCCTATCGTTCCTATTCCTGTGTTTTATTCCAAACAGAACAGCAAACATTAAATGCAGGTTTGACGTTAATCCCGTGTCACTCGTGTCGGACTGGAGAGCTGCAGGGCGCGTAGGAATGCAGGCCGAGTTAAAGCTGCCCGACAATTTTATTATTTTCCTATGTAATTCCGCGTCCACATTTATGCACGCATGAACGAGTACCTTCTCTCTGCACATTTCGTACTCCCCGGTATGGGCAGTCTCACGCGCCACCTGTGACCAAGGTAAGGGCCCCTCAGTCAGCCCGGCGACAAGCTATCCAGTTCGCCAACAGAGTTCACTGGCGCGTGACCCTTCGCTTAGCAAAGAACAAAAACTTGGACACGAAGAACAGGCCCCACTTATTTTATTTTATTTTACTTTTTACGACGCGGAAAAAGAACTGCCAGTTAGATATAAAACTTAAGCTTATTAACTATAATTAATTATTATTATGATGTAAGGAAAAATACGGGATAATTATTATCAATTAGTATTAGTTTTGTATCTAAAGTTCGTGTTTTTCAAATCAATCTCCACCGGGAATAGCCGGTTTGGGGGGGAGGGGGGCGGGGAAGGCAATTGCAAAAGCCATGGAAATAGTTGAGTTGGAAGCAAAAAGGTACTTTTTGCAATGGGGACAGTGAAAATTAAAAAGATTCATGGCCACATTCTTTCAATGCCTCTTCTTATCTCCTTATTAACCTGCTCTCTCTCCCCCAACACAAAAAGTAGGGATCTTCTTGTTCATTTCTCAAGTTAAGCTAATGGAGTTAGAGAATCAAGACGAGCGCGAGCAGGAGGAGGAGGAAGAGGAAGAGGAGGAGGTGGAGGAGGAAGACATGGAGTTTCCACTGACAGCGAGTTATGACAACTTGGGCGGTTCTTTACGGACCAAGATCACGAGCTCTGGCGTTGAACTGCCGGCAGCTGCAACTGGGATAGTGGTTCGTCAGCCAACGACGACTAAGCCGAGATACAGAGAGTGTTTGAAGAACCATGCGGTGGGTCTCGGCGGGTATGCGGTGGACGGGTGCGGCGAGTTCATGGCAGCAGGTGCTGAAGGCACCCTTGATGCGCTCAAATGTGCTGCTTGTAACTGCCACAGGAACTTCCACCGCAAAGAAACCTCCGGATCGCCGACGCTAGGGATAGGAGAGCTGCTTTTCTACGGCCAGCCGCCTCACACTCATCTCCACCACCAGCTCCCGCAATTCGCTCCTTACTACAGGACCCCATCAGGGTATCTACACGTGGTGGCCCCACAACAGAGGCCGCCGCTAGCATTGCCGTCAACCTCAGGAGGAGGTCAGTGTAGAGAGGAGCAAGAGGATGTGTCGAATCCGAGTGCTGGCACTGTTGGGTTTGGTGGCGTTGGCAGCGGTGGTGGGGGCTCCTCGTCAACTAAGAGGTTTAGGACTAAGTTTACGCAGGAGCAGAAGGAGAGAATGATGGGGCTGGCGGAGAGGTTGGGGTGGAGGATACAGAAGCATGACGAGGCTGTGGTGCAGCAGTTCTGCAACGAGACCGGAGTGAAGAGGCATGTGCTCAAGGTTTGGATGCATAACAACAAGCACACTCTTGGCAAGAAACCCTAAGACTCAAGGCATTATTGGACAAAAATCTTAAACACTTTTAAGAAAGAAGTGGGGGATGGGAGATGTACAAGTTCCAGATGTCTTGGTGAGTATTTGGTATTTTACATATCCTAGTATGTTTAGCCAGTTTTACTTTCAGGGCTATTTTCTTCTACATTTTAACTCTTGCATTTTATTTTCTTTTGGTAGAAGGAAAGGGGGGACTTGGTAGGCAATGATGGATACTTTATGGCAGGTTGTTTTACACTTTAAAGGCCATTAATGCAGATGACTTGTATTTGGGTCTCATTTCTTTGCATTCTTTGAAAACACACCTTTCCTGCCTATGAGTTTCAGTGTGGTTCTTTTGCTTTGTTTTCTGCACTTAAAGTGAGCAAATGGGTACGGCGATGGGGCTCTTTTCAAGGCCTTATTGTCTCGGATGCTCAATAAGTTGAGAGAGAGATGGTTGAAGTCCCAAGGTGTAGGTGTAGCTCATCTTGCAGGGTTGGAGTCTGATCTTTCGTCTTGTGTCTATGTCATTAATCAAATTTACAATTGGTGTAAACTTGTGGCATTAACGACTGCATTTTCTGTGCAGAGATCTCTTAACTGTCTGCATGTTTCGTCGACTTTGTGTCCGTCCCTTTTGTATCTTCTGCCTTGAGACTCTTGCTTGAGCCCGCCATGGGTAGCTCTGAGAGAGAGACAGATTTTTCTGTAATTTTGATGTTGCATTCTGGATATTATTGAAGGACCGCATTTTGATTTCTGCTTTTCTTTTTCCTACTCAATTCTTTTGAGTTTTGATTTTTTGGGCTTCTGGCACTTCTCTGTCGCACACATTATATGGTACCTTTTGTTTCTCCTCTTCCCTCCTTCTATTCACCTTTTTTATGGTACTTATAACTTTAATGTTCCTCCTAAAACAAAACAAAGCTTCACCATGGGGCCTCCACACTGATCCATCTGTTTTCAGGTCCTTCGCTTCCTTTGGATTGCACATAATTTTTGCAGTTGTAAGTTGAGAGTTACCAATCTTTCTTAACTTGGGTTTCTTTTCTCGTAGAAAAGAAGCACATTTTTTTTTTCTTCAGTTTCATAGACATAATTGAAGTATATAATTTCACATATTTTATGTTAGTTTCGGTAGAGTGTAGTGTAGAACTCAGACATAAGATCATTGATGGGTCACCTTGGGAAGGAAAGAACCGAGCCAAATCTGTCAAATTTCTTGTTGTCTGCATTATAAATTAGTTTTTTTTAAAAAATAATAATAATAATAATCAAATATCCGTTCAATTTTGAAGTAGGTCCCTCTAATTTTATAAAATCTAATTATTGTTATATTCTTAAGCGAATGCATTAATTGTTCATAATACATATATGATATTATATTATATAAATTTATTTTATTATTTTTAAATTTAATTAGATCTATTTAAATTTTTGTTTCCACTTATCTCTTAAGTTAAGTTAATTTTATTCACTTTTTAAGTGAGTTAATTGAGAAATATGTGAAAACATATTTACTTATGAGTAATAATTAGATTGAATGATGGACTTACTTTTAACTATATTAATTAACAAAATGAACTTATTGTTGTGATACTAATTAAGATTTTTAGTTTATACTTTGATATTTTTTAGGTGCCTACATGCATATTAATGGTTCATGACTTGTCTAGACTAAGAATTTTGTTAGTTGTTAACCCTGATTCAAATTTCTTCCATTAACATAAGTGACAGTTATCTCTTATTTTTAACAAAATATCCATTAGCAGTTGGTCGTGTCTTAGATATACAAATTTGTTCTCTTGGGAAAGAGAATGAATCTGTAAGAGAAGTTTGCATACCCCGCAGGGAAGCTCAACTCCAAATGCTTGTTGTAACTCAATGATCGAGAAAAGTCTATATAGATTCAACGCTTAGCCTCAAATGTTATTCCCTCCATGGCCCCATGTACCTTCTGGTTTTTCTTTTGTGAATTTTTCTGTTGTTTCTTACAAACTTGATCTAAAGGGAACATGTGGGCTCTGTGGCTCCAAAAACAAGATAAAGCATGGAGGCCACGCGGACAGCTTTGATCTGTCTTCAACTCTTAAGACCACAGCCATCACTTGAAGATTCGGCTTCTTGGTCGGTATAATTTCAATGGGATCCTAGAATCTCTTTAACACAGTTCGTTTTCAGAATTTGGTTGTCCAGAGTCCTTTTCTTCGACGTTTTCTATCATATATTATTTATCTTAGTAATGAAACTCCCATACTATGCGATCTAATACCAACTAAAGAAAATAATATAGGCCACAAGGGACCCAGATTGCTTATATATATAAGGGAACTTTCGATGGTCGAGCTTATTCGGTTGTTTTACCAATAGTGCAAAGAGTGTTCGATGTTTCAAGTTTACCAGAAGGTTATAAGTGGTGTTTGATGTTTCAAGCTCACTGGTAAAATATACTACTGTTGCTAGTTTGCTGCTTCTGGTGTCCCAACTTTACCTACAATCACTATAGTCTGCAGCATATTTAGCTTGATTTGGGAAATTAAACAACAGCATCAATTAAAGCTGCACACTGGACATAGGGTCCTGTGTATTTGGGAGTCTTGGTCATAGGTTACCCTCCTGCATCAAGATATATAGTGATTGATGATCCTATTCTTACCAACGCATATGCATGCTTGTTATTGGGAATGCACGGTCTTTATGCTTCTTTCTGCATTTCCAATTTAGAGTCCGGCCCCAAGATTGGAATTTTCTACCTCAAGCGCAATCCAAAACCGGCAATTAACTTGTGAGAAACACACACACACACATCAAAAAAAAAAAAAAAAAAAAAGATTTGTTTCTTGCTTGTCTGAATAGGATATGTATATATAATGGCTAGAACGCCAATGAGCAATTGTTTAGTTTGTCCGCCTAGATCATTGTAACAGGACGGATTACCAGTCAGAACATAAGAAATAGATTGTATTTAAGCAATAATAACAATAATAATTATTATTATACTAATGTGTAAATTTATTTATTTAAATATTTAGTGGTTTTCATTTCTATAATTTTTATTATGCCTATCTACTAGTTCAAATAGACAAGTTTTGAATCTAGGGCTCCTCGTTTTCATTAAATTTAGCCCTTTCCCTTATATTTCTTTTTTTATATAATTGTATTGTTTACAGCTCTTCTTTTTTAAATTTTTTCTGGATTTATTTGTGTGACTCATTGGATGTAGAACATATAAAAGCCATTCCTAATTCTGTAAATACCCACTTAAATTTATAATTTGAATGTTCCAATAGCAAAATACAGCACTGTTTACTATAATATACCTCGTCTTCAGGTTGCTTCCTAAATTAGACAACATAATCAACTAAGTTTTGAAGAAATGCGGTCCTGCACTTATGGGAATATTGGTCAACAATTACTCTAGATCAGGATATAATGATTTTATTATTCTAATAATCTCGTTTTCTTTTCAAAAAAGAAAATTGTAAAAAAAAAAAATCTGAAATATTCTCAAATGCATTGGAATAAAATAAGTTGGTCTTCTTTTTTTTTTTTTTTTTTATAACTCTAATTACTGACAACTTTGCATTGCTGCTAAACACAGTTGACTCATCGCCAATATTTTTCACGGTTAAGTTATCACCTTGTGTGTGTGTGTGTGTGCTGTCTCTTATACACATCTAGATGTGTATAAGAGACAGGTGTGTGTGTGTGTGTGTATAAAACTTGTTTGACAATCATACGTAAACATTTCGAGTATCCAAAATATGACTTCAACAACAGCCATAAGAGTACAAACCCATAATTATTTATTTCCAAACGTACATAGCAAACAACTGTCATGTCAAAATAAATAAACCCAACAAGATTAAACTTAAAATTTCCATCCCAATTCAAGTAACTTGGAATCAGTATTTGCATTAATCCCCTTTCGCCTCTGACGAGCACTTGTGAGACTTCTCCTATCATAGTCCACCTTAACATTCACACGAGGACCATGGTCATTTTTCTTTGTAATGCCTTTAGTACCTGAATCTGACCTCAGACTCTTTTTCCAGTCGAACTTTTTGGTGCTGTAAACTAGCTTGCCTCGCAAATTATCGGATTTTGCAGTCATTATCTTGACCTTTCCAGGAAATTCCTTCCTGCTCTCTTTTATTTCAATATTGGTTTCTCCTTCCAATCTTATTGTTATCTTCACTTCAGACAGTGATTTGTTCCTTTTATCTTGATGAAAGCTGGATATTTCCCTTGCGTTCCTTTCTTTCTGCTGGTGATAAAGTTGGTGCAATTTTATTGCAAGGTGATATATGCCATTTTTAATCTCTTGCTCCAAGTCTCTTTCTATATCCATCTCAAGCTCACCACGAATCTTCATCTCCTCGTTCGATATTACTGGTCTTGGGTTTACGTTTCCTTCATTAATCTGTAACGCAGCTACTAGCATTAGCATAATAATGTGACAGAAATGAATAATCATCATCAAATATTTAACAAAGGAAAAAGGAAGAAGAAGAAGAAGAAGAAGAAAATAAAAAAGGGTGAAAGAGAGACACGAAAAAAATTTAAGTACGTTTATCCTTGGGCTTGGGTGTTGTTGCTCAATGCAATGCGAATTTTGAGCTGGAACGGATGAATCTGCAAAATACCACAAAAGGGTTACTTCCTTAGCACTAATATCACAACATGGTGATGGTGAAAGAGAAGGAGAAGACAAGGAATGGAATCTGATAAAACCTAGTATACCCTGTTTGCCGTGTGTGGCTTGCTGGTCCATCCTTCAACTTTATGTTAATATAATACTTCTCTTATTGTGCTAGGTGTGAATTTGTCAAGACCTTTAAATATCCCAACACCTGAGGTGTTTGAACATGTGAGCTTGGATCTATTCATAGCTGGAATGAAGAGGACATTGGTTGAGATGTTTTAACCGTTAAATACCGTTAGGGAAGCTAATTCAGTTTGCATGTCGATAATGGCGCCAAATATCTCTAGCTTAAGTGAGGAATGAAATTGCTGTGTTTGGGGAAGAATAGAGGAGGAATATTTCCCTAAATTTAATAGTGCTTTACGTTAAAGGAAAAGAGGGGAATTGGGTTGCCCTTAAAGCAAAATCAATAGAGGGTACAGTTACCCACATGCTTGATGTTTGCATTCTTTAGACAATTACCTTTCCCCTAAGACCTACAAAGTTGGTTGAGTGGGAGACTGTATTTATCCAATGTTATGTTATGTTTCTCAATTTTACCTGATGTTTCTGAATTTAAAAGTTGCTTCCACTCTTTCCAGAAGCCATGCAAAGAGAATCTGTCCAAAGAACAGCACCAAACAATTGGGTTTGCCTCTTGGGCCAGGAATTAAGAGACCTAGGACCTTGTCTTTCAAAATTTTTCTTGAGATTTATTTATTTATTTATTTGAATAATGCTAAATGTTGCTAAAAATTTTTTATTAAATTATTATGAAACTTTATTTTTACTAAGATTGATAACTTTTTAATATTTTATCAAGTAATTTTATTGTTAAAAAAATTATTCATCTAAATAAAAATAATTTTTTCATAATAATTTTTTTTTTAAAAAAAAATTTCAACGTTATTCTAATTAAATACTTCTGCCTATCTTTTTGCTTTGCTGTAGGGGTTTGGAACATTCTCCATCCAAATTTAATTAGATTGGCTATGGGTAGAAAGTTACGGTTGGTTCGAGTACAAGAGTATTTTAGAAATATTACAGAAACGCCTTACTTATTTATTTATTTTTAACAAAGTTTAAAACCTTTTTCCCTCAAACTATATATATGTGTGTGTGTGTGTATAAAATCTTAAATTTTTAGTATCTTACATTAGTATTTAATATTTTTTAAAAAATAATGCAATCATGTATTTTGTTTCTTTAATAACCTTAGCTCTCCTTCTTATATTTTAGGAAATTATAATTTTTTTTCTCCATAAATTTAAGATTTTTTTTTCTCTTATACAAATAAGTTCATCGTATTTGAACCTATGTAATTGGATGTACCCCTAATGTTTTGCTTCGTTCTGTGTTTGCTTCTTTATTTCCTTTTTGGGTTTGTGGTGAGATCCTTTCCTTAATTTGTTGGTGGGCACAGAAAACGCATCATTGAGCACAATGTATAAGTACATGTCTATTGATTTTTCCTTTTTTTTTTTTTTTTGGGGGGGGGGGGGGGGGGGGGGGGAGTTCAGAACGTCTATGGAAATTAATCCATTACAAGAAGACGAAAGAAATATTCAAAAGCACCATGTCAATATGCTAAGTTTCGCATGAACAAATAATTCAAAAGCCAGATTTTACATTGACAATTGCATGGTCTAAGCATGATAGTAGTGGGGAAGTTTTAACGTTCTAGTTCAAGTTTTGGTTTGATTACAGTTACAATTTAGGTTTTACTTTCGGTTCGGTTTGGTAGAGTAATGTTGGGAAAAATTCATAGGCAAAGATAATAAAGTAAAAGAAAATTTTAAATAAATAATGACTTAATACTTAATTAAACCATCTACGTATTGAATTCCTTGTTCTCTCTCTACCTCCAAAATATATATATATATATAGAAAAGCCTACTACTCGATACAAGTAGCTTGAAATTTAGGGTTGAACAGATATTCATCACATTAATATTCAAACATAATAACTAGAGAAAATGGTTCGTGGACATGGAGGAAAGGATAAACTAGTTACTGTTAGGCTAATAGATTACAGTTGTTTCACATTTGTTCTGCACTTAATGTGTTAAGTCAAACACGTCCAGCACAATGAACAACAAGGAGACAGATTTCCCAGTGAAAAGTGATGGAAATATATATATATATATAAACATAATAGATCATTTTTGTTAAGTTGGGCACACCTTCGTCCCGCAGTTCAAGGTTGACAGGCAGGCAAGTTGCAAAAATAAAAAATGATGTCCCTAGAGAATCTAGGTGATAACCGTGATATCTATGAAAAGGCTAACCTTAGGCAAATTTTCAACTGAGACCATGTACAAATTCAATTTTTAACATGTTCATTCATTCTAATTAATTGCTTAAATTTTCATTCCTTCTGAAAAAAGTAATGAAATTATACTGTATTGGTTTCTCGCATTGGAAAGAAATCCTCAAGCTCGATACCTTTTTCAGATACCCACTTCGCACGCGTATAAACAAATAGTCACGCAAACTCCCATAAATATTTATTTCTATCTTTCATTGTACCAACTCATCAATTGTTAAGACCTTACAGAGAAAATGGTTAAATAAAAAAAATATAAAAATATCCTTATAACAAAGTATACATAATTATTAATCAAACATAAAATAATAAATGAATAATTTAGACAAGTATGAGGACGGGACTATCAGCACCATACCAATCCTCACCCCCACTAAGAAATATCGAGAATTGGAGATCACCGTCCGATGTCTGATCCGTTTCCTTTATCCTCGTGAATCCAAATTCATTTGCCATCCCTATATACATTATTACATTGTGCCCATAATAATCATATGATATATATATATATATATATATATATATATATATCCCTGAACTGTGCATTCCCAAGGTTGCTTATACGGGAAAATCAATGAGCTGTTTTTCCTGACAAATCCTGACTTTGACTGGTCATCCAGTCAAAGACAAAAGCACCCCAACGAGCTTTATTCCAAGTTTCATGGCCTTGCCAGGTTTTCAAATCCCCAGAAGTACATACACAGATATTGATTCACAATCCAGCCAATAAACGACAACGTTTCAGTTGCAGCAGGGCAGGTCACCCTTTTTGTCATTTTTGATTGATGTTATTAAAATTTGATCGGAAACAAAGGAATGGGCCACAAAAGAAGATGGAAAAAATATTACCTGCTCTCTGTGTTCTTTTCTTCTTCTTCTTCTTTTTTTTTTTTTTTTTTTTTTACTTCTTTTTCTCTCATTTGAAAGGAAGCTACAACAAAAATCTCTCATTTGAAAGGAAGCTACGACAAAAACTCTGTAACAATTCTGTAAAACTCAAACACACACGCGTCATCAAATACTGCCCACTGCCACCCCACTAGACTTTTGATATCTATAGCTGCTGATAATTTCTAATACATATATAAACAGCTGGTGGTGATCCTCGCCATTCATGCTCAAAAGCGTGAGGCACATTCGAATCTGTTCACCTTTATTTATTCATCCAAAAGTCTCTTTCCCTCTGTCTCCCCTTTTGTGTCACAGTTGTCATATATCTCATGACTCAGCGTTTCACTTGGAATGGCCTGCTGTCTCGTTTCCTCTTAATTTCTACACTGTTATGTGGAGATTTTGCACATGACTCAACTGTTGAATCATCGGTTTTGTAGCTCAAGCACACAGCATCTAACACCCCATTTGGGCTTTGGGGGACAGATGAGCCTGAGGCACTTGCCACATTTGTGGCAGCGCAACCACTCATCAGTGACAAGTCTTTGATCAGTTCCACACACTTCAACACCCTGCCCTGCAAAATCCCACACAGATTTGACTCATTTTCAAAATAAAGCTTCGTCTTGGTAAAAAGTTCCAGTCCAAGATCATCGTGGGAAAAAGCAATTTTTTTTCTTTTTTCCTTTCTTGAATTTCCCTTCCAGTGGGAACCACTCAGAATGTCATTTTACCTTTTCTAAATGTATGAAGCTAGACATCGCCTTGTCGATCTCTAATGCTTGCACTTCTCCTGAAACAGATATTGCCACGGCTGCCGCAATCTCTGACGGACGGAATTCCAAGAAGTCAACATCTGCACAATTCCAATTCAAAACTGCGTCAAACTCATTAAAATCCAGACAATTACACAGAACAAAAAACACAACATTGCAAGAGACGAACATCTGATTGTTCCTAGTATGAGCTGTACTGATTTCAATACGGAAGATGCTGAAAAGTGTCGATCATCATGAATCTTCCCAAGGAAATAGTCAATGAAAGAGAAAGGAGTAGAAGCTAGCATTCTCCAGTTCAATGTGTTTAACACCAAAAGCTCCATCATTTGAATGGTTTTAGCTTCAAACACAAATTTGGGTCCTCCTACCTACCCATAGAACCACATCATTAGGACAATAACATTGAAAGAAACGTGAAAATTAATGATCATCAACTTCGGAACACACCAAAATCTATGTGTTATGGTTACCTGTAAATCAACAGAAAGGGGCACTTCAGTCTCCTCCATTTTGGCTGCTAGTGACAAACAAGCAACAGCTAACAATTGCACAGTCCAAGCTTTACCGGTCTATATACCAATGGTGACAAAAACAAAAATCAAAGATGAAGGCGGCAGTGAAACAAATTCCAGAATGTTGTAACAAAAGGGAAAACCACTGGGGGCATTCATCACTTACAGGCAACTCACGAACAGATAAAAAACGATCCAAGAAGTTCATAGCCAGACAAACGCTCAATGGACCAAAATTGAGATGTGCTTGAGCCTGTTGACCACAAGACAAGAAAATGAGTCGAAGAACTAGCAACAAGATCCCCTTTTTTTTTTTTTTCGTATGACATTGCTTTCCAGGACAAAGGGAAAGACAATCAATCAACCAAGAACGAGTTAGGGAATTTTCTTAGTCCAAGTTGAAACTAAACCATTAATCCATCCGACAACTTGAAAATCGATTAATCGAAGGGGACAGAAACAACCCAATTCATGAATCAAATAAACATCGATGAAGACATATCTATTCATCGTAGGCCAGTCAGAGGATATTATACAGGGGAAAACCACATTGTCGTTGAAAACGGAAATTCAACTTCAGAAAACGCATAAAAACCAAGAAAAAGTAAAAAAAAATAAATAATAAAAAAAATTATCAGCAATCAATCAAATAAGCAGAATTCGAAAGTCCCAGTCAGGAGAGACGGTACAGAGAAGGAGAAAAAGAACAACCTTCAAAATCCAATCAAGAGCCTCACTCCTAATACTCGTATCCAAGTCCCCACTTCTCAATCTGTTTAGGTAATCATTTCTGGGCAAATGCTCTATATCCCTTTCAATCATTTCCAGAACTCGCTCATCACTCTGTGTTACAAAACCCACCAAAGATTTGGATCTATTGTCGTTAAAAAAGGGTTCTTGATTGTAGTTTTGATTTCCTTGCTGATGCCAAGGTGGGGAAATCCCATCCTTGTCAGTGGCATTGCAATCAAAATCAGCAAAACAATTTTTTATACTCTCTGTACGCAGAACGCTTGAGGTTGCAAAGTCCAGATTTTGCGCCATTTCTGGGCCTCAAAAGCGGCTACCGCTAAAAAGCATTCTGTGTATCATTATATGATAAACCCAGATATGTATTATGACATAGAGAGAGAGAGAGAGACAGAGACAGAGACAGAGACAGAGACAGAGACAGAGACAGAGAGAGCGATAGGGGTGTGGCTAAGTGTTTATAGAGAGAGAAGCATTTATGTAGGAACTGAGCAATGAGCCTAAAATTTTTAGGGTAGACCAAAACCAAAACCAAACGGGATTGAAGGGGATTTATTCATACAGAACCCAAAACATCTAGCAATGACTTTCTTTGTTGTGTGGACGCGCGGGCAATCTTAAACGACAGACGTGGACGGTACGATAATATCATGCGTGGTGGATACGACATTATCGTGGTCATTGCACATTGATATAGTTCACATTGTCATTTGATTATGAATCGATAGACAACAAATATACAAGTAACCGTAATAATAGTACTACATTTGTATTTTTTTTTTTTTTGGTTGTTTGGATTGTGTTAGACACATCTCAAGAGAATAAGGTGTGTAACAATTCTAAAAAGAGAATGTAAATAATCATGGCAGTATTAATGCAAGATTCCAAGGAGGCCAACCTCATTCCAACTGTTATTTCTCCTTTTGCTGTCAACTTTTTCTTAATCAATGCCCCCAAAACACTCACGGTTTCATAATCAGGGCCTTTTTCCCACAGAAAAATCTGTGGCTACTTGAAGTGTGTAATTTGGGTGTAATCTTTCACATAAAGGTTGTATAAAAAAAAAAAAGTGTAATCAAATCTCACGAGTTCTAGAATTACCACATTTAAAATGCAAAAAGATCTGTACCAACCAAACAAAAAATAAAATAAAGTTGCCTCGGGCTTGAGAGATAAGCCTGTTAGACAGAGGACACTTGGGACTGGAGGTGTTTTTTGGGTGTTAAAATTTGGACGTCCAAAATCAGTATTTCAGAGATAATCGGTTGAGAGAAAGTTAGGTTTGGTTGCGCTGAATGGTCATTGCTTTGTACAAGGATCTAGTGAGCTTTTCGTACTGTTTTTATTCCATGGACTCTTAATGTTGACGTGACTACTGAACTTACAACAGTGTTGTTTGTTTGTTCTTAAGGTTCCACTTCACCCAATAAAAACAATGAATGTACTAGAGTTATAAAGCAATATTGGCAAAGTTCATTTCAAATGAAGGAACTTAAAGGTTTTAAAGAAAAAAAAGAAAGTTATTATATCAATTGTGTTCTTTTATTTTCCTTCAGGCCAATGACATTATGCACTTCTTCCTCATTTTCAGGTAAATGTATCTGCTGACAACCTCATTGTTTTGGCTTAACAGTCTTCCTATACATATGGTTTGGAACCATTTAGCTTTGTTGGCATGTCCCCTAGTTGCATTGTGTTCAGCTAGCACATTCATATTTGGACGCATACCATAAAGAGCATGCTTTCACCTCCGATGGTTGCGCCACGAGACACCAGAGAATTCATGTTCCAGTCACTTCATGTTGAATTGTTATCTGTTGTCTTGTAAAACCATTGCACGGTAAGTTTGTTATACTATTAAGTTTCTGTCACTTCTTTCATTGTTTCAGAAAAAACAGAAAAAAGGTCACCTGTTTTTCAGATATTCCTAATACAACACCATTACATGTCATGGGAACTTAAACGTTTCTGGCACGACCAATATCTATTACATTACATGTATATTTTTCTCAATCGAATACATGTATAAATATGATGGTTGCATAATTTGTATTCAATAGTTTCAATTTATTTTAATTAAAAATATGCATGCATATGTTTTTCTATGTATATACTTACATTACTTTTGTTAGTATTACTTGTTCATTGTAATAAATATTTTGAATTTAGTATCAAAACAATACTTCTAAAACCATTTATTGTACACTTATTTTCATCAAATATATGATATTGTACTCTATAGATCAATATAATCTCGATGACACATTAAACTAGTCTATAAGATTAAGCCGGTGTTGCAATTAATTATCTATATGTTTATTCAAAATTGTATTTACCACTGGTAAAGAGAGATTAATTTGAAGTTGTTTGAGCCTGTCTCGTTGATTAAAACATGAACTCTTCTTGTTAGAGAATATTAATTACAAAGTGCACTTGATCTCATTTACAAATTATATTTTGACCTGCAAGATGAACAACTATCTGGGGATGGCATAAAAACCAATACCCACGAGTTCTTGCCCAACTTAACGAATTCGGGGTCAAACCTACCCGGTTGATGGGTTTCAGGTTTAGGTTGGAATGAAAAAAAAAAAAAAAAACTCACAATTTTTTGCAGCTGCAGGGCAAGAAGGATCATGATGATATGTGAGAGTCAAGGTCTGCTCGGAAAACTCATTAGAACTTGTGCATTCTTCCCCCTTTCGTTGCTGGAAAGTGTAGTCTATAATTTATGGTTCTGAAGAGGTATTGTCGGGGATGAAGTCGAGCTATGAACTATTACACCCTATTGTCATTTCCCGTCGCTGCATTTTTTTGGCTTTCCATCTTCAGTCATTTCATTTTAACAAGTTTTTCAACCAAGAAAAATGAAAGAAAAGAAAATTGGCATCCTCCTCTTCGTCCCTCGTTCTCATTCCTCGTCAGATTGGAAGTAACATCAGCCCCCATTTGTGTTCATCGCATTGGTTTTTAGCATTCTTCGTTATGGTCAAATCAAAATAGTTAGTTTTCATATATACCTTACAAATTCTTAAATAACATAAGAAGAAATAATTAAAATTATTTTCAAGTGTACAGAAAAATGAGTAATGTTAAATATTACAACCAAAAAATAAAATAAAATTGCACTGTATGTTCGTAGGAGGAAATCAATGGTAATTGCATGATTACGAATTGCAATTATTGGCACGTTTCATGGAACAGGAAAGGGAGAATATGTTTCTGCAAGAATTTATAACATATTTATATCAAATTGCACTGTATGTTCACAGAAGAAAATCAATGTGTATTGCAAAATTAAAAATGCCAGTTATTGAGATAAAATTAAAAAAAAAAAAAAAAGAAGGGGGGGGAGTGGGGACATAATAGAAATATTAATTGTAAAAATAAAAATAAAAATTGATACATATCCATTTTGAGTTTTCTAAGAGTTTCTAATATAATTAATGTAGAGAGTGAATTAAATTGAAATTTTTTCTTTAATTTTCTTTTATACTATTATATATATAAATAAATAAATTTACAACTCGTGAAAAAAAATAAATTTGGAGAAAAAAAAAAACATTAGGACGGGACCTGATAGAGAAAAGGGTAGAAGTGTAAATTCAAGGCCAGCCATTGGAAATGGATAACCCTAGCTAGTAGGTCTGGCATTTGCAAATTTAAAATCTCCGTCGCTGAACGCTCGTCTGCGCAGTCCACCCATTCACTCAGCAGTCATCATCCATCGAAATGGAGCTGTGCACCTGCACCACCACCGCCGCCACAGCCCATTCTATCTCAAAATTTCCCAAAATCTTATCTCCGAACAACCCTGCTCGCTTCTGCTCCAAACCGTCTCTCATTCTCTCCGCCACGGCCCAACGACGGCCCGGCCGCTACCCCCGTACGAACCCGGAACCTTAGTTTTCTCTTAAAAATCTTTTTCCTTTTTTTCGTGATTTTGGTGTGGTGGATGATTAAGCTGGCCGTTTTTTTTTAGCAGGTTTTCTTAGTTTGAGTTATTCTGCGCCTAAAGCAGCATCTTCTGAGGATGCAACGTTCGGCGGAGTGAATTACGCCACCGGAGAGTCGAAGGAGCGTGACAGTGCGGTGGCCGTGGACTACAGTCCTCCACCGGCTGAAAAGAATGTTTATATTGAAAGTGAGGCAACTGAAGTTTCTGAGGAAGATTCTTCTGTAATCGAGCAATTTGATGGGTTTTTAACTAGCCTTAATATCAAGGTTTGTGCTGTTTGGGAGCCTGAAACTGTCTATTTTTAACTTCTAATAAGAATGGTTACAGCCATTTGAATTTTGTTATATGCAATGTGGACCTCAAAGAGATTATATTCATAGTTCTTGAAAAGGGGGTTGGATAGAAAGAGGGAATTGGTTGCTATGATGATTGTATAATAGTGGTGGAGAGTATCCATTGGATGCTTGATGAAACTTTCGACATTATTGTCGATCCTGAGCGGTTACCTGAGCAACATCAGATCCTTCATGGTTCAAATGCTTTTTGTGGTTTCCTTCTTCCTATCAACTTTCTTTTTTTAAATATATCATTTTCTTCCTTGAATTAGTTTTTTAAAATGAAAGGGTTTCCCTTTCAATTTCTTATTCTACCCTGTTTTGCTTTTGGGCTTTCTTCACTTGCCATCTACTTCCTCTTGTTTTCTTGGGTTTACTTCATGATTGTTAGAATCGGTACACGTCTTTACAGGCTGTTGAAACATCGTGTAACTGAGCAATTCGTTGTTTTAATCATCTAACCAACATTTACTTCTTTGGTTTCACCTTTCCTTTCCCGCTCCAGTTCTGTTACAACATAGTTTCAGTACCCAGTTCGTGGGACTTTGAGCATTTTTATTTTTATTTTTTTTGAATGAGTAAATGCAAGCTATGAAAGTTTAAGCACATAATTGCTTCATGAGATTCGATCCTAAGTGGTTATCAATATTAAAGTCTGGTTTATTTAGATATTTTAAGTTTTCCAGCTCCTTTTCTGTTCCTTAGAGGTTTTTATTTTTTCTGGTTCATAATCTGTTTGCTCACTTGAGCCTCTTTACTGCAAAATAGTTGCTATGATGGATACAAGAAAGAGTGTAAGAGTCATTGATGGAAATTTGATGCTATGGTGATAACTGGAAATAAGTGTTTTACTTGTCTTTCAACCCCCATGGCCTCCCTGTTTTTGGATATTTCAAGAAGGCTCATGCTATTCTAGTGTAGCCCTTACAATTGATTTCAAAATGTTGCTTTTTTTTTTTTTCCTTCTATTGATTACTTTCTTATACTTTTGTAGTGGGTAGGCATTTGAAGTTCGAGTCTATCAATATCTGTCTTCTTCTTTTTATATTTCCCTTTATATTGGTTTGGTTGAAATTGAATAAGAGTTTTACCGAGGAAGGGTAATTGCTGGATTATGACACCTCTCTCTCTGTTGTTTGGGAGAAGTTCAATAGGATCTTCAAGCAGACAGTTTACTTCCCTCCGACCACGTGATACAAATGAGCAATATGGTTTTATATTTCATTCCTACTTAGAGAAATTTGAGATTGCCATTTCTTGATAATTTGCTTGTTTAAAACTTGCAGTTTGATTCTGAAGATACATACTCTATTCTTTTATTTGGTGGGGGTGCTTTGGTTGCCTTGTGGTTAGCATCAGCTGTAGTTGGTGCTATTGATTCTATTCCACTGGTGCGTATGCATTTACATATGATGATTGTTCTTTGAGTTAAATAGAATATTTTGTGTAAAATGGAATATTGTGTATTTTCTGGACCCCATTCTTTCTCAATGCATGTGTAATTTTATGAATCCAGTTTCCCAATTTGATGGAAGTCGTCGGTCTTAGCTACACCGTCTGGTTCACAACCCGTTATTTGCTATTCAAGGTTCTTAATCTGAACTTGATTTGAACTTACGAAAAATTTTGTTCTCGGACAAGTAAAATGTAATTGGTGTTTTGTTTCATGTGTGTTCTGCAGAATAATAGACAAGAGTTGTCTGCTAAAATTGAAGAACTGAAGCAACAGATTCTAGGCTCCAGTGATGACTGATGCTAGAAATTTGAATTTTCCTTTCCTGTTTTTTATGGCTAGATAGATATGCTTTCCTGTCAATATTGGGGTTTTGTTAACCTATCATCAAATGAATTAATTCCTGCTGGTTGATGATTGGCGTTATATATATTGTTTATAACAATGCGATATCATTGTCAGATACTACTAGGAATACTGAAACTTGTATAAAAGCTTTTTTTATTATTATTAACTATGTTATTATTATAAAATACTGAAAATTTTGTACTAATTTTATGCTGCCCCATTATTAACTTATCTTGGAATTATTCAGATTCCCAGGGTTTTGTCCACTGACAATAATTTTTTCATCTATTGGCTGATTCAAATACAATTATAGAAATAAAGCAATAAAAGCGACTGTTAAAGCCTTTTTTATTCACCTTTGTTGCATCAAATGGTATTTGGGTGCTGATAGAGTGTGGGTTCAATCGAAAAAAAAAACGTAAAATTTTGATTTTTTATGTTTTAATTTCTTCGGCGTAATAAGGAGTGCGAAACACTCGGTCTAAACGGCTACGGAGCGGAGGAAAGAGACCCACTAACGTCCTCTGGGAGCAGCTTAGTAACACCAGTAAGTGGGCCTTGGAGAAATTGTGATCCATGGCTTCGTTGTTGAGCCAAGCCTGCCAGAAAGTCTGCCACGCCATTCCTTTTTCCTGCAAACATTGTAGAAGGATTAGATACTCAGATATATGTTGTTGTTCAGGCTTAATATACAATGCATAATTTGCAAGAAGGACATATGACAAAGGTTTGTAAGAACAAAGGGGCTTGGCAAAATGCTTCTCAACAAGTTCAAGTAGTGGAAAATCAACAACAGGAAGAACATCTATTCATGGCCACTTATAGTATAGCTAATGAATAAGTAGAAGATCGTCTAATAGACAAAAGTTATATATATCATATGGCAAATCAAAGTTTTAGATTTCACTTATTCATTGAAGGTAAAGATTGACAACAAAAAGCATATCCAAGTGAAAGGAAGAAAGCTTGCAACAATGGAGACAACAACAGATACTAAAACTATCTTTAATATTCTTTATCTACTATACATAAATCAAAGTTCATTGAGTGTGGGCAATTGATAGAAAAAGATTATGCATTGTTGTTTAAAAATAATAGGTATAAAATTGTGAATTCCTCTGATAGTTAAATAATTGTTGTAAAAATTTATTCTATTCTTATTTTATCTAATCTAATAAACGCTATTAATACATTTAAAAAATAGTTAAATTTAGAGTCTTATTTTTATTTATTTATTTAACTAAAAATAAATAATACTAATAATAATACGAATCTATTTATATTATTAATTAGACTTTGAGTTTAATTTAAATATAATTTATTTTTTAATTAAAAAATATAATTAATCAACTCATTATGATATTCTAAGATACATTTTTTTTCTTCCTTTTTAGAACTTATCCATTATTATGTCACCAACCTATCATTTCCATAAATCTACAAATTCACCTTCTAAAATGACTTGTTTGGCTCAGGAGTCTTTAAAGTCTATGATTCTTAAATAAACACTAATAAAAAGTTAGAATAAAACTAAATCATTCACCTTATCACGAACTAACTAAAAATAATAATTAATTTTTTATACTTATCTTCAAGTGGTTAATAGGAAGAAAATAATGATAAGAAAAATTATTCTCAATTAGCCAATCACATGACAGCTCTTAGCTACTCAGAAGGGGTCACGATGATTGCCTTTAGTTGTTAACCTTGTTATTGCATTACACAGTTATTGGTTCAGGGTGTCCTACAGAAATCTTTCTTGTACAATTTTAGTTGTAAGCGGCTATAGGAGGCAACTGCCTCGGAACACTGTAGTTGAACTGACATTTGAGGCCTGCACATATGCATTTCGAAAAATTGTTATGCCTTCCATTCACATTTTTTGGTTGTTGTACCAGAAGATGCGAATGTATTTTAACATTTTTGTTTGGACTACAATGCTGGCAACAATCTCCTCACCCTACCATACAATGGCATACAATTGAAATAGCTTCAGCTGTAGAACCACCCGCCAATTATAACAAAGACACACTCACTTGTAATGCGACACAAATAACAGGCACTGAAGTTTCTTTTCTTACATACACTCATAGTAGCTAATTTTGAAGTCCTTGCAGTAGACCAAATGCATGCATCGGCGATCACTTATCACGCTATGTTGTACTTGAAGAATCTGGTACACGTCCATGGATTGGGACGCAGACGGATGTATCTTGAGTAAAAGCTTTGTGTGCTAATTAGCGTCCAACAAAATTAGTGTCAATGTCATGATTTGCATCACTATGTTAATCTTCTTAATCATCATGTATTGTTTGTCATGGGGGTTTTCCCATTTTTGATCTGTTTGTTTTTTTTTTACTCTCGTTCTGGAGAGGTGAGTGGTAGCGATTGAAAGAAAGAGCATGACATGTGACATTGGAAAAAATTCAAGTATATGTAACAAAGAAGAGAAAAATACATGCCCAGAAAGCAGCCTCGGATTTGTGCACTTCCTTCTTTCAGATTGTCTTATTGAGTGTAAAAAAGCCAAACCTGCTAATTGCTATACTTCCCAATTAATTTCTGAACTAATTAACTATACAGTTATTTACGCTGCCTCGCTAGGATTGAACTGTGTCCACTAAAAACCAACCTCTGGAAGAAGCTATGCACAACAACAAAATAATTAGAGAGCAAGATGTGAGCTCTCATTCTTTTTTTCTGGCTCATGGGTGCCTTTCCGTAACAGAATTCAAAGCATTTTTCAGCATCACTAGCTCTTGATTTCCATTTATTCCTTGCACCCTCAAAGAACATTTTGTCCTACCACCAACTGAAACCATCTCTGCCCTCTCCACTTTCCCTCCCACAGAAGTCACTGCCCTTGCAATGCTAGGCATCAACTCCCGCTTGTCCTCGCAGCAAGACACAACCTTCACTGTCCCATTCCCCTGCCCCTCATCCCAGTATCGTACTCTCAACAAGTCTTCCCCATCAGGAAACACACACTCCATTTCCAAGCTTCCACTCCTGCTTGTTGCTCGCAATTCTGATACCCTTTTCTCCAGCTCTCTCACACTACGGATCGCCTCTGCCAGAACCGATGCTTTGTTCTTCTGTTATTTGGCACCAACGTCCATGTTACTAAACTTATTGTAGTTTCGTTTGTGTGAACTTTGAAAAAAATAATAATAATAATAATAAATGAATGAATTATTGCATCGTAATGCTACCTACGTACTTTTGTCAAGTTGGGGAGAAAGGTGCGCAGCTTGGCATAATGGCTCATAATTTTAAGTCTTCGTTTCCTCTCGGAAACCTTGTGCTTTTCGGCCGCGATTGCTCGGGCCTCTTGCCTTACTAATGATTTGGCCAGGGATTTCATGTACTTCATTGCTCTGATGGAGTTTATCGCTTGGAGAAGGTCCACTTGTTTGAACTATTATCCTTGCAGAATTATTGTGACTTGCATGCAACTGTTGAAGCGAAAAAACCGAAAAAAAAAAAAAAAAAGGCAAACCGTTTTTAGGCCTAGAAAAGCGGAAACCTGTTTGCAATGAGTCATATGAATGTGGCACAAATTGGCTTCCTACTAAAATTTCAAAGGAAACAAACAAAAAAAGAAGAAGAAGAAGAAGAGTCTGCGGAGCTGTAATTAGATTGATTTTGTCCTTAACTGGAAGGATCCTGTAATTTTATGCGCTTGATACTCATCGATATTATCTCATAATCATGGAGTGTCAGGATGATAATTCTTGGAATTTAAGTTAATGAAAATCGGAAAGGTAATGTCGCTTGATACTCTCATAATTGTGCAGGAGGATGATAACTCTCGAATTTAATGCAAAATTTCTATTGCTATCAAAATTGCCTTTTTAGAGTCCAATAGGTATGCTTGTTGGGTCTAATGACAAACTTAGGAGTGGATTCAAATTTAAATCATGTTATTTTTAATTATTTAAATTTTAAGTATTTTGAAAGTTTTAAATATATTAAGTTTAAATTTTATCGAATTTCAAGTATTTCAAATTTTAAATTTTAAAATATTGTACAAAAATGGGCATATTATTTCCCTTTTCTTTTTTACATTTATTATCGAATATCTATTCGACTTAATAAAATGTAATTAATAAAAAATATTATTATATTATTTATAAAGTCAAAAGAAAAGGGAACCCTCTTTTGATGGTAGCATAAATATGAAAGAGCATATTCTTAAGAACAATGAAGTTTGTTTATTTTGTTTTAGTTTTTATTCTAAATTTATTTTTCATATTAGTTAAATTTCTAACACTCTTTTGAGTAATAAAAATGCAAGTCTAAGAGACATTAAATCTTCCTTTTGATTGAAAGAAAAGGAAAATACTGACCTGACTTAAAAAGGAAAGGTAGGCTGTTTAAGAAAAAAAAAAAATTAGAAATCGAGGAAGAAAATGTAAAGGCAACTATAGTGAGAGATAATGAAGGTCATTGACTATGGAAACTTAAAACTTCAATTTATTATTATTATTATTTTTTTACCAAATTTCATCTAATAAAGTCCCTGATTAAGTATAATTACCTCCAAGTAAAGCCATTAGGATGTGAAAGTTCAGATAAGTTTGATTTCCGTAAAAAGCTCCAATGTTATAAAATTAATTAAAAGCATCCCTCTAAATTTATGTACGAGACAGAATTTCCTATGCCTTTGTGCTTTAAGAACAGTAACATTGTAAAAACTGTACCAAGCTCTGGTTTCACCTTCCAAGGACCATATAGACAGAAATGTTAGTTCCATAATGAGATTCAAGAGGAATTTTATAATCTAGCTATAGCAAAAGCCACTATGACCATTAAATTAAAGAACAATATCCTTCTTCTTTTTTCTTCTTTTTTTTTTTTTTTTTTTTTTCTTTCTTTTTGGTATATGAGACAGACTTCCATTGCCTTTGTCGGTTAAGATCTAAGAACATTGTCCAACTGTACCGTAATTTCACCTTTATCTTCAGCTAAAGATCTGGTTGCTCCTAACTATGTGATTGTTGCTAGAACCATATAGACAGATAAGTTAATTCTACAAAGAGACTCTAAGAGGCCTTTTTTCTCTCTCATAAGCCTCATCAATCAGCATTCTTTGATACCAACTTGACCTTCAAAGACTCATGGCCATAATTACTTCCAGTTACAGTACCGCTCTCTCCCCCACATCCACTGGGGCCATACCCAAGTTCCACATTTACATATTCTTCTTCCATTCTCAGATTTTCCCTTGCATCAATTCTCCTGTACTTCTTCCCTGTTCCCATCATCTTCTTCATGTTTCTAGCCACCGACTTCACACTCCTAATCACCCTTTTCCCATTATGCATGATCTCAATTCTCCTACTCCCATGCATCAGAGTCCCCAATTCACCAATTCTTGCAGTTCCCTGAACCTTCATCACCTTCTTGATCCTCCCTTGTTCTAAGCCCACACCATCATGCTTTTCAATTTCACCCTTTCCAGTCTTATCATTTCTGCTATCTTCATCACTATCATCAGAAATTTCCACCACATTATCAAAATCAGCCTTGAATGCACCGCCATTCCCTTTCTTCTCATCCAAGAAACTTCTGTCAAAGACGCCACCACCAGCACCGCCATTCTCGTCAAGGATTCGGGTTCGGAGCCTCCGGTTTCTTAGGCCATTTTGCCCTCCGGGTGTTGCTCTACGCCGAGGGAGGGCAAGAGAACAATGACAGTAGTGCGGAAGGAAGGAAGAGAGGAAGGGTGGGGGGCTTCCAGGGTAGGTTTTCGTATACATTAAATACATATAAATTTATGGCTTAATACAAATAAAAACGTTTCAAAAAGTAAAATAAATTAATAAATGTTAACCTGCCGGTTACGACCGTGGGCTAATTTACTGGGTTAAAAGCCAGGCCGAATACCAAAAACCAGGCTTTTAAGAAATGCGTCCTCTTTGCCATTCTGCTTGAACTCCTCGGTAGTAGCCTTCAGATAAATTCTCCCTTTGGGGCCTCTCTTCTCTCTAAACAACCAAAACAAAAGGAGAAATTCGAAACATGGTGGTTCTGATCCTTCATTGTTACTCAATAAAACACAAGATAAAATAAATAAATAAATAAATAAAGACAGACAAAAGAAACACGGTGGTTCCCACTTGCTAGCCTTGCGACCATATTGGTTTGCAAAGAGTTTATCCCTGAATGTACGTTACGTAATCCTTTTAGCACAAACTTAAAATACAATGATTTCCCTTTGGCACAAAAGTAGCAAAATAGACCTACAAAACATTTCTGGTTTTTTTTTTTTTTTTTTTTTTTGTTTCTTTCTCTTGCTACCTTCCCTAGCCAAAAGAATAATATAAAAGCAACATGGCTAAACCATAGTACATCATGATACAAGGCATGTCGGTGTACCTAGGCAGGGTTTTGCATTTATGACTTGACATCTTTGAGAACGCCCCCTTTCTCAAGCTCACCAACCAGATCCCTCAATGATGGGACTTTCATGGCTAGAGTTCTGTACAGTCTAGAATACCGAGCTCGGGTACCGTCTGCAGTCCTTGCCAGGGCAAGCAATGTTAGAGCTTCAGGAAGTTGAGAGAATACTTGTTTCATTTCATCCAAGTTCATATTTTCCAAAACAGACGGCCTTGGAACAACCCTCACAATTTCACCACCTTTCGGATCCTGAATGTAAGCATCGGCTTTGATGACGAGTTCTGAACTTGAGTTTGCTCCGCACTTTATGATGAATGGGCTTGTAGAGCCCGTATTGAATTGCAGAACATTCCACTGTGCCACATCAATTTCAGTGCTTGACCCGAAATCCGCGGATGTTTTCTGAGCATGTACTGGGTCATGCACGTGGTCATCTTCTTCAGCTATCAACTGCAGAAGTACAAGATGTTGAAACAGTGAGGTGATGGAAGGTCCCCTATTACGATCAATTGCAAATTGGGTCCACCGGCAAATTCAGTATTAGTGATAATTTTACCATCTCATCCTGCAAGTTTTCTTTAAATTTGGCAGTTCAGCTCACATAAAGAGGCATTTTGCAAACCATTAAATGAGATTCATTCTTTTACTTTGAACAACTCAATTGGTTTATTATTTTCCCACCCTCCCCGCTCTGCATAAGGTCGTTCTCTTACATATGAAGCCAGTAAATTTTCGTTTTGCTGAGTTTTCCAACAATCATTTTCACTTGAAACTCCAAAACTCAACAATCAGAATAATGATGTTTGGCAAAGTAGACCGACATCACTTCCCTATTTTTACTCTCAAAGTCTCTATAAGAACCTAAAGAGGAATACCATAATAGCACATAACTAAGCACATTGTCAAAGAACTGCGACCTTCAATGCAAAGAACAGACATGAGAAAATTAGAATCCAAGCTACAAATCAATGCTCACATATTTCATTTCCCCTATTTATGCCAACAATCCCAACACATTTCTAACCAGCCAGCCAGCCTGGGTGGCCACCTCGTGGTGTCTTGCACATTGGTATTTCACCAAACCACATGTCCCAGTTTTCCAATCCCCCACTAACTACTAATCAGTAACTAGACTGCCCAAAAAAGACCCCCAACAAATTTCTGTGACAGTTCAGTTTCTGATTTTTTTTTTCAACCTCAGTCAAAGCTAAGCCTGCCAACAAAGTATTTGTTGCCATTTGTGCTTCAGGTTAAAAATTCCTAGTAAACCGATGTCTTCACTCACAGGGTTTTCACAGTAAATTAATTGGTGAATTAACAGAATAACACATGGAAAAATGTAATATTAAGCATTAAATGATGGTAGATTAAGAAGATATTGTCTGAACTTATGGTTATCTGAGATTTTTTGGTGTTGATCATTATGCATTTTTTATTTTGTCACTGTATAGTCTTCTGTGTAGTGGTTTTTCATTACAATACCCCTAGCATAAATGAGAGGTACCCACCTTAAACCTTTTAGTCTCTTTTTTCACTGATCAAAAAAATGAAGTATATATCACTGTAGCCTAAAACACTACACGGTTCTCAGCCAGTCCACAAACAGCATTCAAGAAAGATTTCCAGCAGTAAAAAGGTGATATATATCCAACATACCTCAATCACTTTACGAGCATCAGCAATTTGCTTCTGAGCGCAAGGGTGATCAATCTCAAGAAGGGAAGGCATCCTTTCCCTTAGTTCATCTAGAGAAGTAAGCATCACTTGCTTCTTAGATCTACTCAGGGAGTTTACAGAGGATTGTCTCAATATATCCTGCTTGAAAGGATTACATTGCTGCTTATTACTTACACTGGTTAAGTAAAACCAATCATGCAAGATTAATTTTATCAAGAGAAATACCTTGACTTGCTTCAATATGCTGTCAAGAGAAATAAGAGATGCTAATCGTGCATCTTCAGCAGCAGTAGTAGGAGTTTGAATGGGCAAAATACCATCTTCCAATGTCAATAAGGCTCCATCACTTTTCATTTGTTGTAAAATCTAACAGCAATATAGCAATAGGATCAACATATGCAAAATCAGGGGACAAAAACTGAGGAAGATAACATCACTGAACATAATTTTCACAGCACAAAATGCACTGAACAAAAGTGTCATCAATCTGAGAAAGCAGTGCTGAAAAAGAAAAGTTTAATGCCCCAATTAACTTCAAATTGATGGATAAATGGAGTACTGGTAGTTTCTCAATAATAAATGCAGCATTGAGAACATATTCTCTGTTAATTTATAGAAATGTGTAATTCACAAAGAAAATGTGACCAAGACTTCTGACTTCAAAAATCCATAATTGCATTGTCATAGCTGAGAGCACTTTCCAGACAAATCAAATTTTGCAGGCCCAAGATCCCATCTTTTGCAGCTTCAAACACTGCCATATTCACCCTCACTCATAAATTTTAAGCAAACATAAGCTTTCAAAAATCAACTATAAAACCAAAGATTTGAATCATGATCTATCCCCTCTACTTGTATTGCTACATACATTTAAAATGGAAAAGAATATATCCACCAAACCAAGTGAATTTGATCATTTTTACTTTTTCATCCGCCTAATTCATTAACATTTTAAATAGCCAAGAAGCAAATACTAAACAAGGAACTTTTGGAAAATCAACTCAAACAAAATAAAGCAATAGAAAATGGAATTCCTCTGGCTAAATTACTTTTTCAGTGAATCAAAGTTCATCATTTTGGCTGTTCAAGTTATATATACTTAAGGAAATTTCATTTCCTTCTTCCTTAATTTCACAATTTGCAGTTACTAGGGCAGCTATATGACACAGAAAACCAAACCAGAGTCAAATCAACCTGCTAAGAATGGATGGAATAACTAAAGGTGCATAAGGTTGAAAAATTAACTTCCAAATACACTTAGTACCTATAATGTATATTTTGAGAAAGACAAACATGCTGTTTAGACAAAAGTAACTACCTTTCTTCTTTTGTGATCAACCGACTCAAGAGCCGAACGCAGTTTTGCTGCTTGTGTTGCATCTCCTGCCTCTTCGGTTGCTAATGTGCCAGCAATATCCTGATAAGAATTGAGAAATTAAGTAAACGTATAATTATGGCTGTGGACATCAATGCCAACCATGAACACAAAGGAGAAAAGGTAAGCCATCGCAGTGTTTTCAAAGGCGCTAGGCATGCAGTCTTAAGTGCCAAGGTTTTTTGAAGCCTATGCATAGAAATGCACCTGAGTGAAGTGAGGCACATATTTAAGAAACAATAAAAACTACTAAAAGAAACATAGAAGCAAGATATTAATCCAACAAGAAAGTAAGTAAGTGAACTTATGCAAAGCAACAATAATGAAATAAAGTAAATGAACTTATGCAAAGCAACAATAATGAAATAGTTAAGCAAGACATCTCATATAGCCAATGATGCCATATGATATACCTTTTAGGATTTTTCAATAAAAAAAATAAAAAATAAAACATAGGTAGAAAACACATAGAATGTACCTTTTGTTTGTGTGTGCCTTTTGTTTGAAAAAACTGTATAACGGTGTTATGATGCATATTTTTTTTCTAGACTGTCTTGGGTGCGTTGTGCAGAAATATGGGAAAACAATGCAGAGATAGAGAAACAAAAGTTGTATGTAGAGAGGGAAACAGGATTTGATTATTGAATATACTATATACTAAGAAAGCAAAATAAAGAGTGAAATAAAAAAGAGCTGGAAAGAGAAACAGGGGGAGGGAGAGGGAGAGAGAGATTATATGCAGAGAGAGAGCATGTGTATACTAAGAGATAGAGGAATGGGGAGACCAGCAGGAGAAGAGAGAGAAACAAAGAACAGATTACAGCAAACAGTGCTGTTCTGTTTCTTTTAAAATCATAAAATTTTAGAATTTAAAACAAAAAGCGCCTTCTGCCTACCCCTTAGGTGCGACTCACTATCGCCTTGAAGGCACAAAGCCTTGCCTTGGGCACAAAAAGCCCCAAGGCCCTGGCACCTTGTGCCTTTGAAAACACTGAACCATCAGCAAACTTGAGCCTTGCAAACACTAAGAAGTCATAAAGGGCCTCAGTTACCAATTACAACAAAGCAAACCTAGATGAACAGGAGATATATAATATGATCCAAGTGACTAAACATTGCATAAACCAAAATCAGTTCAATTGCCAGGTCAAGGTGCTATCAATGCACATAATACTGGCAGTGTGTGCCCCAGTAACATATTGACAGCTACTGACAGATAAAAAGACACACCTTCAAGTGTTGCAACTGAGAAGTATAAACCCGCTTCGCATATTCAGATAACAGCAGACCCAGAGCATCTGTACTAGGAGGCATGGCGGCACCAAGTCCAGCCATCCAACCATCCATGATTGCAGTTGAAAGGAGTTCTAATTGACCACTGCTCCCTGCTGATGTATCATCTCCAGTAATAGATAGAAAATCAAAGTTTTCTGCAAGCCAGGACCTAATTTGCCGCTGCAGCTCACCAGCCGGAGTATGAACAAAGAGAGCAGCAAGGGCCTTGTTTCCTATGGCAAAAGCTTTTGCTTCCTCCTGTATTTCCCTCAGTTTTCCACCAGTAACCTGCTGCCTCCACAAATCCTGCGTACATTATGGTAAAAAGGAATCAAGAGAGTTGTTCAAAAATTAAAATTGTCAACCAGAATAACACAAGATTTGAGAGCATATATGATGCTGAAATACATCTTATGGGATAGCAAAGAGAAAATGGCCACATTACTGCTGGTTCCCATTCAAAAACAAAATTGAAACACACCCTTCTTTTCATAATGCCATGGAATCAGGTTGTTTTATGTGCCAATTCACTCTAAGCTAAGTAGAAGAAAGGATAAAGAAGGCAATTTGCACAACATGAAAACCTGATCAATTCCTCTCATCCTCAGAACCACAGATGACAACTTTGATTTCTTTTCTGGCTTTATATTCACTTTGAATCCCTGGATATGCTCATCTCCATAACGCACAGGAGATCTTCCCGGACTGCTACCTCGGCTAGAGCTTCTACTCCGTCCAGTGTTAGCCTTCTCTAAAAAGCATTCTACAGAAGGAACCTACAAAAATGAAGAGGAAAGATCAGCAAATGCCACAGTGAAAAGAGGATGCAAGTGACAACATACATTGTTAACACCACATAATACCTTTATGGACTGCAGCTCTGGTGATCTAGCCAGTAAAGATCTTATATACAAAATTCTCACACGGGAAACAAGCATGGTATCCATTACCCTTCTTGGTTCCATTTTGCGTATAAAAGAGAAAACAGCATCTCTTATTTCAGCAAGTATTTCATGCTCTCTAGAAGCACCAGCTTTAATAACTGCAGCCAGAACCTGAAAGTATTTGCATGCAAAAAGGACCAGGATGTAAGTGAAAATATACCAGCAGATAACAGGAGGCTGTTCCCAAAAAAAATGTTAAAAAAAGAAAAAGAAAAAGAAAAAAACAGCCAGAGCTACAAGCATACACAGGGATATGTGCATTTCAAATTGCTCTACAAACCAGAAAACTTGTGTATTAAAGAAGGATCAAATTAGATGATCAATTTAAAGATGTGAATTAATTCCTGAAACTTTATACACAAGGATGGTCCAAGAGAATCTATGTGTACTAATTCCTGTAACTTTATGTTAATCCTACACAGATCAGATGATTAATCTAAGAGTGTCAATTTAATCCTCATGACAAAACTGCCATTATGAATCTAGGATCCATATATTCCAATCCAAAAGGTAATCCATTGCAATGACCTTTTCAAACTCAATCTTAATATATGATATATGGTCAGATACCACACATTTTCACCTGAACAACATACAGATTATGGTGAGACAATTATTTCCAATCCTGGTTTAATGAATTTGCAATGACAAGTATTTCACATATCTATTACAAAATCAAAAAGGATACCAGCATCAAAAGTTTGTTTGCTCCATCTGCAATGGCAGCAAGGCCATCGTATTGTTCAGGATCAAAATCATTTAGAGCAGCTGTAAGATACTCTCCTGCTGGGGTGGTTTTAACTTTCTCAGAACCAGATTTAAACAGAGCAACTGTGCCATCAGTGTTGTCCGCAGACAACGGTGAAGAACTGACATCCACAGAACGTCCTTTAGTGCTGTCATTCCTGTTATACACAGACCAAAATGAAGTTTCATACAACAGTAAGCAAATTGAGAGGGAAAGGGAAATAAACTTCAAAATTTATACTATTATTTTGTTTTGAGTAGTATAAAACCTTCCCAGGTCCCTAGACTGAATATTCGCCATTCCTTTTGATAATGGACTGGACACCTAAAAGAGAGTAAAATTACTTTTAGAAAAAAGGTCAAAATCAGGAACAAATTTGGTAGAAAATGGAAGAACCAGCAGACCAAGCAAAGCCACTTTACTCTGGGACATGACAGTGCCTAAAAGCAAGGGCAAATTGATGCATCAAAAGTTCAGAGAAACACAATAGTTGACATATATAGCTTCTGCCCCCTTAGACCAGGTAAAAATAGACTCTTAACATAATTTTGCAGATACATCTATCTGAATGTGAAACAGCACCAGAGGAAGAAGAAAAATCTTCCACATTAGCAGAAACTAGACATATCACTTAATTAGGAATACAGGAAAATTTGTTGACCCATCCAGTTTAATTGCTTGGTGAAGTGTTCTCATATAATGCCCAAATTATTACATTCATTACTCCTGGCTTTTATACAGGCACAATATTGATGACTGAAGAAGGGCAGAACCTACGTGTAAGACTTTGAAACTCCAAATATTCTGCAAGAAACATTGTTTCCTAAAAAGAATTTCCTTCCAGGAGCTTCTAATTTCCAAACAGCAATCCCACAGTAACAAAATCCAAAGCTTATTTTTAGTGATGAGCAAGCCAGTTATGTTTGACAACAAGCACTAAGCACATGGCAAAGAAGTATATGAATCAGGAACGGTATTGAGATTTTGGATGAAAAAGTAGTAAAGAAGCATCTCAATAACTTTGTTATGCTTTTACTTTTAATACCAGAGTAAACGAGAAGTATTGAAATCAGGTGGAAAACTACCTGTGGAGATCCAGCTAAAGATGTTTTCTCTGTTAATCTGTCAAACAACTTTTCATTTTCTTGATGCAATCTCTGCACCAAAAACAGCATCACTCTATTAAGGTGCAAAATAAATAAATGGAGCAAAGTACACATTTATTTGGAGCTAAAAGAAAATTAATTACAGAAAACCAGAACTCTCTCCAATTGAAAGGCATGTAATTCCAGTATTTGATCTTCCCCCAATATTTTTTATCTCTCAGCCTCCCTTTCTTCTATACCATTCATAGGGAAAAGCACATACAAGTATAATGGGTCTTATGCTGCATAGACCAGGGCCTCCTATGTTATGCAGTTTACATAATTGAAAGAAATAGCCCTCATTTAATCTCTGTAAAATCTAGTAGCTCTTTGTTTGGTGAGCTATAGCAGACCTCAATCAGTGCATCACGTTTTTTCAGTTCTTCTTCAAGTTTCTTGGTTACTAGTGAAGAATCCATTCCATCCACATTGGCCTTGGAATTTGATGAAACTCCTGACCCTGGTTCTGGGCCAAATGGTGGCCTGCCCTCACTAGAACGAAGAGATTCATTCAGTTGTGATTCCATGCTTTTAATTTTGGCCTGAAGCAGAAATTGAGATGTCAACATTATGATGCAATTATGTCAAACAAACAAAACCTACAACAGAAGGACAAAGTACAAGAGACGTCAATTTCTAATTCAATGGGGATTTGTGATATTCCTTTTCCTCTAATAATGTACACAAGTTTAACATAATTCCATTGACAATTGCTGTCAAGAGCCTGAAGTCAGCAAAGCTTTGGTGGTAGTCAGATTTTGAAAGCAACAGTATAAAAGTGTATGCTGAAAAGCTGCTCACACTATTCAGGGATGGTAATACTGACAAAGCAGATCTACCCAGAGCCAGAAAATAAACAGTTAAGAATCTGTCAAGTAAGACCCATCTAAAAAATGATGCATTAATACTCCCAGAACAAAAGGACGGTTAAAATTAAGCATATGGCATGGAGAAAGTATGAAGTATATGACCAACCTGTAATGTCTTAATTGTGGAATCCCGTTGTTGCATCAGCAATTTTTGTTCATGTTCCATTTGCAACAGTTGAGCTACTTGATTTCTAAGCTGAGAATTTTGTTCTGTTTCTACCTTATGCTTGTCTGCAAGCATAATATTCTCAGACTGTCCAAAAAGAATAATAACACATCTTAGAGTCATGCTGAGCTGAAGTAGCAAAAAATAGATATTGGAACTCAAATGAATAGTGCTGGGAAAATAAAAAATAAATGAAACTTTTTTCAATAAGTAAAAAAGTGGAAAACAATATTACCAAAACATGCACACCCTACACACAAAAATTGGGAGCTTCATAAGGGACCACTAGCATGCAGATATGATGCAGATAATAAACCAGAAAACTTACTCATATTGACCTCATAATTGGAAGTTATCAGCAACAAAACAAAAAGAAAGTGTATAGGCTAAATATTGAAAAAGAATCAAGCAAACTGCCAAGTAGTATGTAGCTCATTGAAAAACGCCAGCAATACCAAATCCATGAAGTTAGAAAACCTTTAGGTCTGATTGCAATGTGAAAGAAACTTTCCATGCCTTCTGAACTTCGTTGAAGAGAAGCACACATTGATCATTTGCATCTTTAAGTGCTTGCTTTAGACCTAAAACCTCTTGTGTCAGATCTTGAATTTCCTTTTCCTTCTCATACAGCTCTTTTCGGGTGTCATTTGCCTACAGCCACCATATCCCAAACTATTGAATAGAAATGTCCAATGATTGAGCTACATCCATGAATTATTAGCACACAGTTATGCAATAAGAGCACAGTGAAATGTGAACTTATATGTGACTTGAAGAAAGTGAAAGTAAAGAATAAACCAAAAATGAGAGGCAACCATGATCAATTCCCATCTCTGACACTGGTCTTTTTTCTTTTTGGTAAGCATTTTGATTTTCTTTCAATATAAGATCCTTGCCACTAATCAAGTAGCCTCAATTGCCTATCCAGAAGCTCATCTTAGTGATCAACTAGACACTAGGTAGTCACCCTTCTTAAATTTGACAAGCAGGCATCCATTGTCTTAAACCTATCTTAGGGGCTGACAGTTGTAAAAGAAAAACATGAGACAGAAAGAAAATATAGGGGGCCAATCACGAGGAATTTATACTGAAACCAGAAGTAATAGCAGCTACTTACAACATCTCTCCACTTCTTAATCGTATCTCGATTTCCAAGGCTTAACGTAGCATTTCTAGCTCTAGCACCAAAATTGAGGGACAACAATGTCTCAGACAAATTTGCAGCATTAGGACACACATTGAGTATCATCAAAGTCTTTGAGCTTCCCCCTAAAGAAAGAAAAGGTAAAGAATTATAAAAAGGTATAAGACACAGAAAATTGGATTTCACCTAGGAAAGAAAGGAACAAAATAAACTGCCACAACAAAACGATGATATAATTAAGAAATTCCACACAACAGATTAGAGAAGAAACATCCAATTATGTTTAAATATTAATCACTACTAAAAAGCAGCGGCCAGCATCGTACTGGAAATGTCAACTTTATTCAATATCACAGGTCACCCTTGACAACTAACAGTGCCAGTTTCAATATTCACCTTGAGAGTTACAAACTCCCAAACTAGAATTTAAATAAATATGCAACTTAAGATCACTTCTCAAACACCACAGTAGCCTTATAAACTAATTTTAGTATTAAACCATGGACACCACATGCACAGTCTGCTTTTAGAGAATTAAACCAAATGCAAGAAGGGAGAAGTTAGAAAACTAATCTTTGCATCACCTATGCATCCATGACAAATGCCAAAAATTTTATGCATGCAAGAAGAAGAATAGCATACCAAGGGAGTCTGCAAAGATTTTTGTGAGCATTGAATTTTCATAAGGAACAACATCCTTCTTTGATGTCAATGAAGATAAAACATCTCCCAACCTGCAAATGATTTGCAAATTCTAGTGAAAACACGTTTCTAAAACAGACACCATCCATGCTGAATTTATTGCTGCTATGGTTCATAAAAAGTTAATGAACAACCGGTATATTATATTTCTCTGTAAGCAAAAACTAGGAAGTTCTGTCAACCTGGTTAAACAGGAAAAAGTAAAATGTGTTCCTTTGGCAACTTTAACATACTATATTGGAACAATCATCATTAAATGAAAAAGTTGTGGAGCCCAATTATGTATCAAAAAGTGCCAATGCAACATACGCAGAGAATGATTTCATAACATGCAGCAAGTCCGTCACACGTTCTCCACTATCATCTTCTGTAATTAAGCCTTCACTTCCAGCCAGGTCAACAAGAGAAAGCTTGCTATATAAGTTTTCCCCAGTGATCAAATTGTTATAGTATATGTGTATCGTGACAATCCTGATAGTAAGAACAAAAAATCAACACAAAGAAATGTGAGGTTAGAAATTTAGCACCAGAATCACAATCCCATCTTACCTAAATTCCAAAGAGAAGCATATAAAGTTATAAATACTCAGAAATTTCTGCACAAGTTACATCCTTTGCACAACTAATTGAAGATCATGTTGTGTGTTTAAATAGTACACAATATCTGAAGATGAATGCCTATCATCAAATATTATAGCATTTAATTACTGATTTTGAGGAATATCACTCAATTAAGCTCTTTAGCATATGGGTTTTGATCAAGAGAAGTAAGGACCTTATCAATTGATAGTTAGAACAGTATACTATGATTTACGGGTACTGTATCAGATTCTGGGTTCAAAGTTTTTAGACTCCATTGGTCTCAAATTGCATCTTTTTCATTATTACTTTACCATTTTCCCTTTTGGCTATTTCCTTCACAATTCTACAGGTCCAAGAGCCCACTGTAATAACAAAAG